>AP025057.1:6575659-6721150 GCA_036186865.1 Eustoma russellianum | reverse complement strand
TTTTGGTGTGTATGCGTGTGTCTCCGTATATATAAATATATGTAAACACACACACAACATTTACATAGATTTTGTCAAATAATGTTACTGTAGTTGGACTTGGGTTATCTACATCTTTACGAACTTTTAATTAATTTTGACATAATTACAGATACTGGGTGATTGAAATGCATGTCGATGGCTTTCGCTTCGATCTTGCTGCAATCTTAACAAGAAGTAGCAGGTGTGCATCACATATTTGGTTTTCTAGTTTCTTGTTAACTCACGTAATTTGATCATTCCCGTATATGAGACCTGCCAGCCTTTGGGATTCAGTTAACGTGTATGGGAAACCTGTGGATGGTGACATAATTACGACTGGAACTCCTCTCGGCAGCCCACCATTACTTGATATGATCAGCAACGATCCAATACTACAAGGAGTAAAGGTTTTATATTTTTTCGCTTCATCTTCTTTTGAAAATCTTTGCAATGTTTCAAGAGTGAACATAACCGTGATTGTCAACGTGCTAGTCAAATATTTGTGAAATAAAGATTGGTTTGTCATCATCCTTACTGTCAGGGGAAAAGACAGTTTTGCATTAAGCTAGATTACCAACGCTCAGTAAATAATTGGTCGTATGAGAAATTGTCTACATCCTAGGGCCGTTGGCACAAGAACGTGTGACAGTGTCCAAGTGGTGGAAAACGGTAACGGTCAGTCCATCTGAGGAACTTGGATTGTAAAATCCAATACGGACGAGTGCCTTACTTTGCTCTTTGAAAGAAATGCAAGACATTTATCCGAGTATAGCACTAGGGCCTTCCCACTTTTTCTATTTTCCGTCCTGCCCCTCCACCTACACCTCCTTAGGCAAACCAAACTAACTCGTCGCCATCTATTGGGTCACTTACTTTTCTGTTGGTTCAAAGTGTGCTTGATTCCTAGTGGCAAATTCATAAATATCTTCTTTGCTTGTGTAGCTTATAGCTGAAGCATGGGATTGTGGAGGACTTTACCAGGTGGGCATTTTTCCTCATTGGGGTATTTGGTCTGAGTGGAATGGGAAGGTAAGCTTTGCTACCTTTTTGTTTTTCTAGTTTGCCTTACTTCGGTTTATTCTTTGTTTAAAAGTGGGATCATGTGTTATAGGAAATAGGCCCTTGAACTCTTTTTTATCCGCTTCCACTAAGATTGATTTGCATGTATAATTAGACAGAATAGGATGACTTCTAGCCATTTTCTCGGATAAACTAATCAGAGGTATTTGTGAGACTAGGGTATTGTGCATCATGTGGTTTTTCATTATTCTAGTTAGGCTTGTCTTAAGCCTGTATGATCTCTATCATTTTATGGTGGATGATAAAGGCAGTCATCTTGTATATTTTCCTAGCTGGTGGTGCATGTGTAGCTGTTTGTTTCTTTGTCTTCTCTGTGTCTGTGCATGCTTGGGTTCTACCGTGATAAATTCGATTGTATTCCGTTAGTTTTCAGGTTCCAAGCACTTACGAGTGCTTCCATGTATTGTAAGAGCATGTTAAGCATTTATTTGATTGGTTGATATTAGTTGAAGCTAGTAAAGGTTCTGCAGTAGTTTCTAATGGTAGTGACTCAATTCTCAAGTCAATTCAAAACCGGTGAATTTCATGTCTATCTGATTAATTGAGCTGTGTATTTCCCTTTTGGTGCTTCCACATTAATTTGGTGACTCGGATTTGAGCTTTCCAGCTTTTCCAATATTGTCTTCTAGGTCATTCTTATTTCTGGCTAACTGTGCTTCTGGAAGGTCTGATAATGTACAAATTAACTTTGTCAATTTCTTTTTTACTCCTTCCGTTCCAAAAAGATGTCCACTTTCTATTTTAATCTTTAAGAGATTATGAGATCTTCCACACGTGCATCCAAAGACTCGCAAATGCCTATACTGCCCCAATAAAAAGTTCGTGAGGTTCCGCTGCAGCTTCTTCTCTCTCTTCCCCCAAGAGAGATGTCTTGTTCCTTATGCACATACATATACATATCCAGACACAAAGGTTTATAATCCGGTAAAAATATGCGGCTCTTTAGTAGATTCAGTTTTACTATCTACCTATCTTGATGTTGATTCAGTATATTCGGTTAAAGCTCTTACTCAACTTGCTTCTCTTCTCATCTTCTTAAACCTGTATGTCTTTCTGTTGATGAAGTAGATTCGGTTAAACACTCAAAAAATGCACCCAACAATTATGACACCCTTTAGGAAAAAGAAGCTTAATAGCTGTACCGGACATGCTCGGTGTGCCCCGATGTAAATATTATATTATGAACATGAATAAAAAGAGAGGGAATATCTTACCTTAAAAAGAGAAAACAAATTCAATACAAACCAGCAATAGAACAAAGGATGAAAATGAGCAAGTCTAGACAGTGTCTAACTTGCTAACGTCTGTTCATGGTGTTAATCCTATGTACATTTCCCCACTGGGGTATATATATGACATTTTAACTTACGAAAAAAAAAGAAAACCTATTGTAGTTTTAGTGAATAGATAAGTCACTAATTGGTGTTTCCTTAAAATGTTGGATTACCAAAAACGACTCTCTGCTTGGGACGGAGGAAGTATTTTATTTGACGTTTCCAAGTTTGCAATGTGGGTTCTTTTTTATGCCCTTTACTATCCTTTGGTCTGGCATGTGGAAGTATGATCACATTAATTCACTACTGCAACCCTGTTGTACACGTAACGAGGCTTGGCGACTTACATGTCCCTATCTTCTGCGATGCGATTCATGTATCTTTTTTGTTCGACTAAATCAGTATTTTAAGTGACTCTTTGCTCTTTCAGGAATTTTATTTGATGTTTCCAAGTTTGTAATGTGGGTTGTTTTTTATGCCCTTTACTATCTTTTGGTCTGGCATGTGGAAGTATGATCACATATCATTCACTACTGCAACCCTGTTGTACACAAGTAACAAGGCTTGGTGACTTACATGTCCCTGTCTTCTGCGGTGCGATTCATATAGCTTTTTTTGTTTGACTAAATCAGTTTTTTAGGTGACTTTTGCTCTTTCACCTTGTTTGTTTGATATTTCAAAAATGATGTGAATCACATTTTTTATTTGTCAGTTTGTTTTGATATTTCAAAAAATTGTGTTAATCACATTTTTTATTTAAATGTTTGTCAGTTGTTGCACAAAACATTCAAAACTTCTGAAATTATAGTTTTTATCCAAATCTTATATTGAATTAAATGTCCATTTTGGTCTTCAAATCGTTGCTAGTTGACTGTTAATGTTGCTAATTATGCAAAATGATCATTTATTGCAATAAATTAACAATGATTTCGGAAGTTTGGAATGTTTTGTGTCACAAATGAAAAATTTTTGGATAAAACAAGGGTTTAACTATTTTAAAATGGGAGAATCCCGTTTGTGATTCTCTATATAGTGTCCTATCATGATATCTTCCTCATGCTATTCGTCATTTAATCCATTTCAGTATCGTGATATCGTGCGACAGTTCATCAAAGGTACAAATGGGTTTTCTGGGGCATTTGCAGAATGTTTATGTGGGAGTCCTAACTTATACCAGGTATATTTTGGGTGATTTAGTGCTCGTGCCAGGCGTTCTCTTTCCTCCTTTTTTACATGGCGTTTGAGATTTTTCTCAATAGTTTTCACACTGCAAGTCTAGTCTATGGTAATTAAATGTTAAACTTCCCTGGAGTAGTAAACTGTAACATGCTACACATGTGTGAAAATCTTTTCTGTTTAAAACAGGGAGGGGGAAGGAAACCTTGGAACAGTGTTAATTTTGTCTGCGCTCATGATGGCTTTACTTTGGCGGATTTAGTGACATATAACAATAAGCATAACACGGCAAACGGAGAAGACAACAAAGATGGGGAAAATCACAATAACAGTTGGAACTGTGGCGAGGTAAATGTCTAGAGCGGATTAGCTTTCCAACTTCTTAACTTGAACTTACTCTATTTGGTACTCGATGATTATCATTATGGTCATTATTATTATTGTTGTTGTCATCATTATAATTATTGTTAGTGTTATTTCTTATCATTATTCTTCTTATTGTTATTATTATTGTTACTTTTTTTTATTATTGTTTGTTGTTGTTGAACTTCTTCACTTGAACTACGTGGAATCTAAAAGCTGAGAACTGCAATTTGGACGGCGACCTGAAGTTGGATTGCGATATGCGGCTTAAAGATTGCGTACAAACATCAATTTAGGTTGCAATCTGAAGCGTAAAAACCTATGACATCCACGTGGCTGGAGTAGACTGTTCTGACGAGGCTTATTAATAGTTTATGGAGATGTGAAGTTCACAAACTGAAGAGTCAGTGTATTGCAGTTGATACACATAGATACTGAGGCTGAGGAAGCTCCCAAGGTCCCCACAAATGTTGACACGCACATTGACATTGAGGTTGAGTATTACTACCAAGGTTTTTGAGGTGAGCAATGTTGTCATATAAATGAGGAAATGGTTCCGGAGACCCCAAACAAATCCCAATAGATTTCAAATCCTTGCAACGCTAGAGGAAGTGCTGATGAGAGGGAAATCATGGTTTCCTCAGGAATATTGAAGGTCAAAGAAGAGGGGAACTCTGAGGTACCTCAATAGGATTGAAAGAAAAAGGAGAAGGTGACACTGATAAAGTGTTCATTTGGAAACAAGAGACCAAGTACATTACAATCTAGAAATATACGGGTAAATGTGAATATGTGTTACCATACTTAGGCAGTGTAGTAACATTCATTTTGAATAATTCAAATTAGGCTCATTAAGGATGTATATATTATTTTCTTATGTACAGAGATCACATTGATCTCATAGTATAAGTTCAAATAGTTACCAAATATACATAGACTTGTTTGGTCTTTAGTCAGCCTACAATTAGACTATAAATAGGATTGTGTATTCTATTAAGTCAATGATAAGATTGTCTCTTCTTCATCTATATGGTATCAAAGCCTTACAACCACCATTTCTTCTTTTTCTTTTAATCAGTATGGCTGCTAAAATCTTAGCTACATCAATTGTTACTGAACACTCTTTCACCCCATACAATAATACTGGGACATGGTCTCATTCTACCAACTATGATGGTATTCCAATGGCCATCTCTGACTATAAACTCAATGGTAGCGACTAACTCTTCTGGTCAAAAGCCAATGAGATGTTTATGACTGGAAAAGTCAAGAAGGGCAGAATAAATAGCATAGGCAGAAAGGGCAAATCCTTCTAGGAGTAGAAGCAATTTCTAGGGAAAGTGCATGGAAGGAAGTGACATTATAGCCATAGGGCTAGGGATAAAGACGAAGTTTACTCTTCTCCAACGGATGAATACTCTGAGCAGGAGGAAATCCTTCAAGAAAAAAGGTTAAGCTTGCCTAAGTCAGATGGTAAGACTAAATCAAAGAAGATCACAAGGTATAGCTCTCCTAGTTCTGATGTCATGGATATTGTTGTTCCCTTTAAGAACAAGAGCACTGTTACTCATGCAGCTACCATAGGAAAAAGAAGGTTTGGAAGATACTTATACTAGATTCCTTTACTTTGAAGAGTCTTTCTTTAAGAAAAAATCTAGGATCATACGGATGAAAGAAGGTGATAAAAACACCAGATTCGTTCATAGGACAATAAAGATCCAAAATGCTATGGATAAAATACTTTACTTAATGATAAGGAAGATATGATTGAGATTATAAACAAGTTAAAGGCCTAGCCACTAGTATCTTTGAAAAGCTCTTCTAGAACCTTATCCAAATAGATCTCCCGCACAGAACTAGACTGGGAAAACACTTTATGTTTCAAAGGCAGTCTGTTACCCAGCCTATATCTAGGGGTGAAATCAAGGATGAACTAATCTTTGAAAGCTGATAGTGCCCTAGGTCTGGATGGTTACACTGTGGAGTTCTATAAAAGGAATTGGAACCTGGTTGAGGAAGAATTTCTAGATGCATTTGAATTCTCTTTCAAAGAAAACTATATATACTATCCAATAAATGCCATAGCAATATCCTTGATCCCTAAAGTTGACAACCATATTCGAATGAAGGAATTTAGGCTAATTTTTGTTGTAATGCCACTTACATAGTGATATCAAAGGTGCTTGTCAATAAGCTTAAACCCCTGCCACCTTTCCTAGTAGATGAAGATTAATCTGTCTTTGTAAAAGGCAGTATAATACAAAGCAACATCCACCTAATGCATGAATTAGTAAAAAGAACTACTGGAAATCTGAGGGCCTAAGTGTTGCGTTATCAAAGTTGACATCATGAAAGCATTTGACACTGTAAGTTAGAAGTATCTCCTAATGTTACTTATGCCCATGCACTTCCCTGAAGCCTACATTAACTGGATCTGGCTTCGTATCTCAACCACCTCCTTCTATAACTTTGAATGGTCCTTTGACTAGCAACTTCAAGGCCACAAGGGGCCTTAGACAAGAGGATCCCTTATCCCCTTGCCTCTTCATTGTAGTCATAGAAGGATTCACTCAGCTCCTTAAAGATAAGATTCCTAACTCTCCTTTCTCTTTGCACCAAAATGTGAATCGGTAAACCTCTCATTTTTGGCCTCTGCAGATGATCTCTTTATCTTATCAAAGGTTGAAACTCAGTATATAAAGGTGATTAAAGAGGCCCTAGAAGAATTCACAATGCTTTCAGATCTTCAACCAAATCTCTAGAAATGTGAAGCATATACTTCTGGAATCAGCACGCGGGAGAAAATTGTGTGTGCTGATATCTTGGGTAATGCCCATGGGAACCCTCCCTATTAAGTACTAGGTGTTCCTCTCAATGCCGGTAAACTCTCATAATCTGATTGCGGACCACAGCTAGATAGAATTACTTTCAGAACTCAAAGTTGTTTAGTTTCGAAGCTCTCATATGGGGGTAGGCTACAGTTAACTAACTCTGTTGATCTCGATTATGACTGGACTGTCTTCTACTTTTTTCATAGGAGAGTCACTAGAGAGATTGAAAGACTATTGAAATCATGCCTATGGGAGAGTACCAAGAAAACTAAAGTGGTCAACAACTCGCCAACCTAAAGATAAATGTGGTTTAGGTATCCCTGATTTGGGCCTTGTGAATAATGCATACATTATGAAAAATATTTGGAGTATTTGTCAGCATAAGAAATTTCTTTGGGTGAAATAAATTCACACAATGATCATGAAGGGGAAATCAATTTGGGAGATCAAGCCAAAAACGGCTGACTATTGGCTGAGGAAAAGAACCCAATGGATTAGAGACAAATACGTACTATATAGGTAGAAGGATTGAAAATAGCCAGAACACTTCTTTCTGGAATGATCCTTGGCACCCCTGAGAGTGTTAGGAAATCAACCGAGATCACTGCAAAAACGCGCAGCGGAAAACAAAACTTGATCTCTGATTTCCTACCAAGGATCCATGTTGTTCGTTTAATTCGACAAAAGAAATCAAAAAGTACCTCCGTAGATTCGAAATCTGCAGATGGAAGAGGTGCGAAAATACGATCACCCTCTGTCGGTATCCACACGAATGCTTCCGCCCGGAGTGCTAGGTCTTCAAACGGCGCGGCTGAAGAATTCGGTTTTCACAAAAACGATTCTTGCCCTTTCGTTTTCTACTGGTTGTGTGGTGTACGAGATACACCATGCTCCGTACATATATATAGATATCAAAATCCGATTCCTGATCGGATTGGTTAATACCTATCATAATCCGCATCAAATACGGATTATGTTAGGATTAGATAACACCAATCAAAATCCATATCAGATATGGATTCTCTGTTATTATCCGATGATATAAATATATACAAAAACGAATAATAATAATAATAATTAATATTAAAACGATAATGATAATAATAATAATTAATATCCAATATTAATATTATTAATATTATTAATCTCAGCCATACGCATTCTTGTGTGTGACCCGATAGGCCCATATTAATTGGCAGTTGATTAAATCTCTATTAAACCAACAAGTCGTACATTACAACTACCCAATTAATACGAGTAAAGTCCAACTAGCCTAATAATAGTACATGCATTAATCCCTTTGTCACACGATATCTAATTTGAACATAAGTCATGGTCAGCGTCATACTTATATAGTTCAAACATATGATTACTCGACCTCTAAGTAGACTGATAAAACAAATGATATTGATCACACTATCAATTTATTTGAGCATGACCATGCATTTCACAGTCTCACTAATCGAGGGACCCAAAGATATCTCTCTCAAAAGAGAGGGACAAATTCTATCTTGATTGTTCAATATCATCTACATAATTTCTATCACATTCAATCATGACCTTTATTATTATCCAGTTACGAATAACGTTTGATCATGTCAAAATATAATAGTCCTTATGTTGGAAACTATGACAATCTCAAGTCAAAGGATTAAAACATGACTATCATGAGATTTACTTATGACGCTAATCCATGTGGTAATCTCATGATGGGTCTATCCAATACACTGTTTTCTAACAAGTATCTATGAGATTGATTTGTATCACCATACACATAATCATCTCATGATTATCAAATCAATACTCATATTGATTATAAATTATTTTATCTCTATAACAATAATGAATCAGGGACATATATCAAAATTGTGCAACATACTAACCAGCAATAATGATAATAAAACCTCTTATATTAATAATAAATGCATAACATAAATATCCAAATCTTGGCTAGGGCACATACACTAACAGAGAGATCTTGGTTCTAGCTCACATTGAGCTAAAGGAAATTGAACATCAACGAGGAGGCTGGACGTTGAGCTATAATAGGGGGCAAACACTAGAGGATTTCTTTTGGAAGAGGTTGGGATGATCAAGTAGTCCAATCTCGCCTTACTTGCATGAATATATGCATTACTGAAGGAGAAGATGATTCTGGAAGCCAAAAAACACATTCACTGTGAAAAAGCCACATGTCTCTTCAAACACTTTTACTTATTGTTGAATGGAAGAAAATTGTTTGATGTACTCATTTTCTTCCACGTTATGTTATCATTCTATAGTTTGCATGTTGGAAGAGGATGAATACACTAAACAAACTCCTAAGTTAGGGCATTGTCCAGATTAACACATGTGTCTTATGTGACAGGTTTGTAGAGGACCCTGATCACTTCTTCTTTCTCTGGCCATACTCAGCCAGAATCTGAAGTGCGGTTTTGAAGTAGTTGAATGCAATGATAGGATAAATGGCTGACAGAAGATACTGAACTGGCTTAATTCAAACAATGTATGGAATTCGAAACTTCAAAAGCAGCTTGTCCATTTTGCCTTCTCTGCTGTTATCTACCACATATGGTAGGAGTGATATAGCAGGCTTTTCAACAAATTGGGAAAGCACAAGATGTTATTCAAGACACACTGAAAAGTATCAGCCACATGTTGATTATTGGACGCGGCATAAATACAACAGGTTCAATTGGGAGCTTGCCATAAACTTGAGCATTTCAATGAGAATTTTCAGAAAACATGCTCAAACTACTCGGGCGTTTTTCTCTGCTTCAGATACCGTATTGCTCGCTACCAGTGTTTGAGTTGTTTCTCTCTGCCAACTGCTGGATTTAAGGCTTCTACAACGTTTCAAGGGATTTCCTTATGGTCTCACTCCAAAGTCACTTCACTCTTATTGGGCTCTGGCGTGTTTGGCATCATCCACGCACTCTCGCATCTATACATTGCTTTTTTTCATCCTATCAAACACTCAGTTTGGGATTGGTGCATGCCACATCAACAATCTGTCTTCTACGTTCTGTTCTTCTTTGGTTCTCAAAGGCTGTTGCTTGGCCTAGTCTTCATGGGGGTAATGGGTGTTAGTGTATGTGCCCTAGGCCATGATTTGGATATTTATGTTATACATTTATTATTAATAAAAGAGGTTTTATTATCATTATTGTTGGTTAGTATGTTACACAATTTTGATATGTCCCTGATTCATTATTGTTATAGAGATAAAATAATTTATAATCAGTATGAGTATTGATTTGATAATCATGAGATGATTATGTGTATGGTGATACAAATCAATCTCATAGATACTTGTTAGTGAACAGTGTATTGGATAGACCCATCATGAAATTACTACATTGATTAGCGTCATAAGTAAATCTCATGATAGTCATGTTTTAATCCTTTGACTTGAGATTGTCATAGTTTCCAACATAAGGACTATTATATTTTGACATGATCAAACGTTATTCGTAACTGGATAATAATAAAGGTCATGATTGAATGCGATAGAAATTATGTAGAGGATATTGAACAATCAAAATAGAATTTGTCCCTCTCTTTTAAGAGAGATATCTTTGGGCCCCTCGATTAGTGAGACTGTGAAATGCATGGTCGTGCTCAAATGAATTGATAGTGTGATTCATTATTGTTATAGAGATAAAATAATGTATAATCAGTATGAGTATTGATTTGATAATCATGAGATGATTATGTGTATGGTGATACAAATCAATCTCATAGATACTTGTTAGAGAACAATGTATTGGATAGACCCATCATGAAATTACTACATTGATTAGCGTCATAATTAAATCTCATGATAATCATGTTTTAATCCTTTGACTTGAGATTGTCATAGTTTCCAACATAAGGACTATTATATTTTGACATGATCAAACGTTATCCGTAACTGGATAATAATAAAGGTCATGATTGAATGCGATAGAAATTATGTAGAGGATATTGAACAATCAAGATAGAATTTGTCCCTCTCTTTTGAGAGAGATATCTTTGGGTCCCTTGATTAGTGAGACTATGAAATGCATGGTCGTGCTCAAATAAATTGATAGTGTGATCAATATCATTTGTTTTATTAGTCTACTTAGAGGTCGAGTAATCATATGTTTGAACAATATAAGTATGACGCTGACCATGACTTATGTTCAAACTAGATATCGCGTGACAAAGGGATTAATGCATGTGCTATTATTAGGCTAGTTGGACTGTACTCGTATTAATTGGGTAGTCGTAATGCCTTGTTAGAGGCCAATTACGACTTGTTGGTTTAATAGAGATTTAATCAACTACCAATTAATATGGGCCTATCGGGTCACACACAAAAATGCGTATGACTGAGATTAATAATATTAATAATATTAATATTGGATATTTATTATTATTATTATTGTTATTATCGTTTTTAATATTAATTATTATTATTATTTTTGTTTTTTTATATGTATATATTTATATCATCGGATTATAACAATAGAATCCATATCTGATATGGATTTTCATTGGTTTTATCTAATCCTAACAGAATCCGTATTTGGTGCGGATTATGATAGGCATTAACCAATCCGATCTGGAATCGGATTTTGATATATATATATATATATGTATATAGCATGATGTATCTCGTACACTAAGCAATCAGCAGAAAACGAAAAGACAAAAATCGTTTTTGAGAAAAGTAGAGTTGGCGCGTTCAAGAGCTAGCATTCAGGACGGAAGCATTCGTGTGGATACCGACAGAGGGTGTTCGTGTTTTCGCACCTCTTCCATCTACGGATTTCGAATCTACAGAGGTAATTTTTGAGTTTCTTTCATCGAATTAAACGGACAACATGGATCCTTGGTAGGAAATCGGAGATCAAGTTTTGTTTTTCCGCTGCGCGTTTTTGCAGTGATCTTGTCGGATTTCCTAACAATGGAGGCCTATGGCCCCATATTGAAGGCTCTAAATTCTTTCTGCTCCTCTCACTCCTGTAAATCTATTCTTTTATGCACTATAACCTTGCCATTATGGGGCTGGCTTTATTTGGCGCCTTATTGGCCAAATGTATGCTGTCACTAATGTTTCGGCCTTTGTGGTTGGAGATGGGAAATTCTTAGCATCAAACGTTGAACACTTTGTGGAGTTTGTACTGCTTAGTGTCAAGGTCTCCTATTTTCAGCCTCTTTGTTCCTGTGTTTTTATGGCTTTCTCTGGAGAGATTGCGCTTTGTCTGGATAAAATTTGTGCTATGGCTGAGTTTACGCTTGAAATACACTGTTGTAAGCCACCTATTTTTGAACAAGTTTGCTTGTTGCCTTTATGAAAAAAATACTTAAAACTGACACATGTAAATAGTTATTAGTCAGACATTTATTTAAAGTTATTACCGTTACACAAATTTTATAGGATATAGTGGGTGACTGTTTAGCTTCTCAAGCAGCTAGCTGCATTTATCGCTTGGGCAGCTGAAACGTCTTTTTACCATTTTTTATGTCCCTTAAATGTACCAAAATGAGTCGACAGGAAAGACTAGAAAAAGAAATATCTTTCCTCAGAAAATTACTCCATCGGGCTTTACCTTTCAAGCCAATATGGTATTAGAGCCTTCACATATTTCCATCACATAATTCCTTCACAAAATGCCTTCACCTATTTCCATCACATAATTCCTTCACAAAACCTGTTTGTTCAGAACCTTACCAGATTAAAGAAAGGACATGTCTACACATAGCAAAACTGAAGGCATTTCTCCCCATGAAACTTAGGCTGGCAGTACTCCTGTCCATTCAAATTCACCCCTTCCAGTTATGCCTACAGATTCTATAGTGATGACTAACTTAAAGCTTACTGGTTCCGATTACCTCTAATGGTCCAAAGCAATGGAAATGATCATTACAAGTAAAGGAAAGGAAAATTATCTTTCGGATGAAAGTGCCATTCCACCTGAGACAGATTTGCAGTACCGGACATGGAAGATAGAAAAGTCGATGGTAATGTCGTGGCTTATCGGGTCAATGGCTCCTGAGGTTGCAGATAACTTCATCCTATACTCAACGTCCAGTGAAAGTTGGAAGCAGCCATGGATATGTACTCTAAACATGACAACACAGCGGAATTGTATGAGTTTGAAGCGCAATTACAAGACATCTGGCAAGGCGAAGGCACGGTAAGTACTTACTACAACCTTCTGAAACAAGTTTGGCAACAAATTGACTTGTATAAGACGTATGATTGGCCATCTGCTGAAGCAAACAAAATATACAAAAGGATTATTGAGACCAAACATATTTTCCGTTTTCTTGCTAGCCTTCACAAGGATTTGAACTCTGTGCCTAGCCGGATTTTAGGAACTAAACCACTGCCGGGATTGAACAACGTTTTTTCTGGAGTACGACATGAAGAAAGCAGGCTGAAGGTAATGTTGTGATCCTTTCCAACAGCCACCACTGAGCCTTCGGCTCTGGTGGCAGAAACACCACAACTACTATTTAATTCTCAGAATCTTCCCACTCAACCAACACATGGAAGACAAGATTTACTAGAAACTTATGCGGCAAGACCCGGTAGTCGTGGACGCAGAGGGTCTTCACAGCCTGGACGTGGAGTGTTTTCACAGCCCGGTTCGATGACTCCTAGTGAAAGAGGCCAACCATAGTTCTGCAAATACTGCAAAAAACCCGGCCATATGATGGAAGACTGCTGGAAATTGGCAAGACTCAGAACTGAGGGTCACCCTCAACATAGATCATTCTATTATAACCAGGGAGCTCCTGGAATACCATGGAACGGATAAAGAGCCTTGACTGCTAATTTCCAATCTGGTGCAGCCCCAAATACTGATGCAGGAACAAGCCTTCCACCTACTCAATTGCAGCTGGAATCTCTTCTTCAACTATTATCACAGCAACGATTGAATGAGCAACCAACCGGGCAAGCTGGATCTTCTCAGGCAACCATGGCTCACGCAGGTAACGGGTCGGGTGGAAGGAGCCCGTGGATTATTGGTTCCGGTGCCTCCGACCACATGAACTATAATAAAACTCTACTCTTACATTATAAACATTATATTTTACCAAAACCAGTAACAATTGCAAATGGAATACGCGTGCATGGTATAAGTCATGGAACAATGAGATTAGCTAAAACACTTAGCCTATATGATGTGTTATTTATTCCCTCTCTAGGCTTTAACTTAAGATCAATTGGAAAACTTACACTTGACAACAATTGTTTTGCGTGGTTCTCACCTTCTGAATGCTTCTTTCAGGTGAACCTCGCTGAAGACGATTGGCAATAAGAAAATAAAAGGGCTATACATGATTAACGGAGAAGATATGAATAACAAAGAAATGAAGAACAACAAGCAAGAATCTCACGAAATTGTCACATGTACTGTTAATAGAGTAATATGGTGTTATCATGTTATGGCATACTCGCTTGGGTCATCCTAATTTTTTGTACCTGAAAAAACTTATGCCTGAATTATTTGTGAACGTTGATGTTAAGAGTCTATCATGTGATGTATGCTCACTAGCAAAATTGACAAAGTCTGCATATCCTTCGAGACCATATGTAAACAGTCAACCTTTTAATCTAGTACATTCACACGATCTGGGGCCCTTCACGAATAGCCAATATAAATGGAGCTAGATGGTTTATTACTTTCGTTGATGATCACACTAGAATCACATGGGTCTATTTGATGAAGCACAAAACTGAAGTAGAAAAAATCATTATGGCCTTTATAAATTTAATAAGTAATCAGTTTAACATTGCAGTAAAAACACTTAGAACATATAATGGAGTAGAATACTTTGACTCAAGTGTTAACGATTTTCTTCTAAATCAATGAATTCATCACCAAACCTCTTGCGTTACACACCCCAGCAAAACGGAGTGGCTGAGAGGAAGAACCGACATCTGCTTGAAGTAGCAAGAACAATAATGTTTGTAATGCATGTTCCAAAAGACTACTGTGTCAACAACCACCTATCTAATAAATCACATGCCCTCTCGAGTACTTGGACATCAAACTCCTAAACAAAAATTACTGGAATTCTTTCCCACTACACATCTACTATCTGAATTACCATTTAGATTGTTTGGATGTGTTGTGTATGTTCTCATTCCACCACATGAAAGACAAAAATTAGATAAAAGAGATTATAGGTGCATCTTCATTGGATACTCGAGTGCCCAAAAAGGTTATAAATGTTATTGTCCAATGAGTCGCTTAATGTCCACTTTAATGAACAACATTCGTACTACCTACCCAAGGAAGAACATAATTCTACTACCACTAATTATGATAATTACTGGAGTATTATTCAGGTTGATACCTTCGAGCCCATAACGAGACCAGAAGAGAAATCATACCCATGTAGCATAGAACTTCCAGAAAAATCCTCCAGAACTTCTCCTTTACCAATAACGCAAGTATACTCAAGACGTCACAAGGCTAACCTAAGGGATACACACCCTCACGCCACCACAACAGAACTTGCTACCGAACAAGTATCATCACCATCAACCATTAAAATCAGCAATGCCACAAATGACCTACCAATGGCTTTGCGAAAAGGAGTAAGAGAATGTACAAAGCATCCACTGTATAACTTTGTTACATATACCCGACTTAATCCTCAACTAAAATTCTTAACTCACTAGACTCACTTTCTATACCACAAACCATTCAAGATGTCCTTAGCATACCAGCCTGGAAGATGGCCGTACAAGAAGAAATGAACGCCTTGATAAAAAAAAACTTGGGACCTAGTAAGAGCACTGCCAGGGGTTAAACCAGTTGCACCCAACTGGTTTAATATTGTGATAATATCTCCGCTTTTCATATGATTGAAAATCTGATTCAACATGATAAATCCAAACATATAGAAATTGATCGACATTTTATTCGTGAGAAGATTGAAGTTCAAGTTATTTGAATTCTTCATGGGTCTTCTCAACATCAGATTGCTGACATCTTCACTAAGCCTGTCTCTACCAGGATTTCCTATGATTTACTTAGCAAGCTTGGTTGTATTAATCTATACACCAAGCTTGAGAGGGCGTGTAGAAAAATATAGTTATTTTTTATTCATTCTAGCCGTTGGTCTTGGTTATAGCCGTTGGTTCCTCTTTCTATAAAAGGGAACTACCTACTGTAATTGAATTATGATTGAGATATGAATGAGAACTTCTTTATACCCCATTATCTTGTCTTTATTAACAACCATAGAATGAAAAAAAAAAAAGAAAGTGTTTGAATATGGTAACATATGAGTTTGTAAGTCACATAAACCTGCTGGTGAAAATCACCTTGAAAATAGTTGGTAGTGACTATTGTTGAAGATGTTTGCACTCTTGGTGATAGTTGCCTATTCGTAAGATATACTCTAGAAAAAGAATTAGCAGTATGCAAATATTGGTGATGCCAGGATGGTTTTCACACTTCTTTATGCATGCAGGAGGGGGAGTTTGTGAGTCTTTCTGTGAAAAAACTAAGGAAGCAACAAATGCGGAACTTTTTTGTATCTCTCATGGTATCTCAAGTAAGTTTGTTTTGTTTTGACTTTAAGATCTTCTATCAAAAGTTTGATTCTATGATTCATATGTTTGCCTTGAAACTAGATTATTTTATTTTCTTGTACTGTCTTACCAACAATCAAAAATTGCATTAAAATGACAGCATATCCTCTCAAATTTCAAGCATTGTGTGATATAGAAATACCCTTATTAGTACAACATGCCAGTATGTTGATTGATGTACCTTTGTCTTCTTTAATCAGGGTGTTCCAATGATATATATGGGTGATGAATATGGCCACACAAAGGGCGGAAACAACAACACATATTGCCATGACAATTATGTATGTGTCGCATTTTTTTTGAAATATTCAATTAATGGTTATGACAATCTTTGGACTGTTTGTTGCCTTTTGGGTGCAGATAAATTATTTCAGGTGGGATAAGATGGAAGAATCGTTATCTGACTTCTTCAGATTTTGTCAACTTATGATTAAATTCCGGGAGTAAGTTATATGAATGCCGTGATCATTTTCAGCTGCCTATGTATTTCATTTAATTGACTTTGTGTTCTTTTGAAGCGAATGTGAGTCACTTGGCTTAAGTGATTTCCCAAAGGCAGAGCGTCTGCAGTGGCATGGCCATTCTCCTGGAACACCAGATTGGTCAGACACAAGCAGATTTGTAGCTTTTTCATTGGTTTGTGAACTTACATTTTGCTTATATGACTCAAGTTGCTCATATTCTTGCCTGTTCGAAAATGTCTAGTAATTTTATGCTTTGTCTTCTGGTAAATCACATCTGAAAACATCCACCTAAAATAAGAGAACTGCTTGATTTGCACAGTTTAAGCCCATAATTTGTCCAAAAGGGGTAAGCTTGTGTTTGTTCTTCCATCTTTGCACAGTTTGAACTCACATTTTCACTTTTCACTACACGAAGAGACAACTTTTGCATAAATTAGTGACATTATTTTTAAAATCCGATTGTCGCATATTGAAGATCGCGTTGCAATGATTAAAGTAAGTTCTATATTGAATATTTTATATTATCTATACTGATAAGTCAAAATAGAAAATCAAAATTTTGTTATCATAATGGAAAATGCAAAATTGAAAATGTAAATGAGAAAACAAACGGAACATAACACATTTCTGTGAGTATGAGATCATTTTTCTTTTCCTTGAACCGGTATGCCACACAATGATAAAGAAGTACATCAATTCTTTACTTGCCTGATGCGATTAAAGTGAAAAGGGAATGGTGCGGGAGATTGCTTTTTGTTGTGAAAATCTAAATATGCTCCTGACTATTTGAAAATTTAGAGAATGGAAGAGTATCTGATGGACGCCAAACAAGTCGAAGAAAATTGTGAGATCTTCTAAAGGAAATTGTGTTCTTCAGTAAGTTAGGCTTTATGATGTCAATGCCATCATCTATCAGGTTTATAGTGAGTGCCATGAAGGAGTTATGCTGTTGTGGTTTCTTAACAAAAATCATTATGGCTTAGTGTCTGTCTCAATTTTGAAACTGGAGCTACAGCTCTTTTGTACAGCTACACACGCTGATTAACAGAGAATAAAAATAAAGTTAGAAGAAGAATAATATCAATATGGATTTCAGAAGCTTAGGTCTGCATGTGAGTGATGAAGGTGTAGGTGTGCAAAACGAGTTTAGAAGTCTGGTGAATTCTTAAATACAGCACCTTGGTGTTTTTAGGCGTTCCTCAATAAAACTATGCATGTTAGGAGGAAAAAAAAAAAAAGAAAGAACGGTCAATTCTAAACTAAAGGTTATTTGATGTTTTTGCTGGTCCCCCATAACAACTATGGCTTTTAGGTGTATGTTAATGATTATAGGTGTATATGGACAGTCCTCGATGCTTGGTGCATTGGTTTTGCTCAGCTATATTGTTAAGCTTAATATCTGTTGTTCAAGGGCAAGACTTTGTTGGTAAACTCAGTTGGTACTCGGGTTGAGATTTGCTTCAAGAGGTCAAGAGTTCAAAGCTAGGAACATGCACAATATGAGTGATCCACTCCTGCTAGGCCGAAAGGCGTGGTTTGCGGGAGGACACATTGTGTTGATCACTGCATAATTCCTCACCCAATCTAGGAGGCTGATGGGCTCCTGATTTGTATCATCCACAATGCTCTTTGAAGCTGAGGTGGTGGAAGTCCTCGGGCCAGGGAATGACCTTTTGTTCCAAGACTTTGTTGGTAAAGGTCCGTCCAGGTGGACGAGGCTTTTTAGTAATACCTATGATACTGAAGCAAACAGCCTGTCGATAGATCACAATCAATAACCATATAGACTAAGGTTACATCTTTGTTGCCAATTGTCTAATTTTCTTCTTTTTGTGTTTTCGATTTTTATGTATCATTGCAGATTGACTTGGTAAAAGGAGAGCTTTATGTTGCCTTCAATGCAAGCCATGTATCTGTCATTGTGACTTTGCCAGAACGTCCAGGATATAGGTGGGAGCCTTTGGTAGATACAGCCAAGCCAGCTCCATTTGATTTCCTCTCCAGCGATCTTCAGCAAAGAGAGACTGCCATCTTTCAGTACGCCCATTTTCTTGATGTCAATTTGTACCCAATGCTCGGCTATTCCTCCATCATACTTCTATTGGTTCTTGATGCCAAGGCTTAGTTGGCGATTTGAGGCGAATATGTAAGCGACACATTTTGGCTTAGTAAATATGAAACTGAAAAGGCAGTTGTAGGTGGTTGGGGGAACAGTGTGCAGTTAGTACCATTTTTCAGGGATCAAATACTTAGTAATTGGTACGGTACGGGTTTCAATCGAGTGGGTCTGGCATCCCAAATAATTGGACAAATTGGAAGAGTAGTTTACTGGATAAGAAGGTGGAGTTTATGGCTTGATTTTTTTTTTTTTTTAAAAAAAAAAGATTGTGGTGGGTCTGACCTATTTTCGAAATTCTATAACATTTTCTAAAATGAGAAAAATTTAGGAATACCCACTTTTCAGAAAACATTACAGGATCATCAAAAAAATACCTACAAGATCATCATGCCATCATCATTAAATTACTTGGCCGGTTTGACCGGTGAACCATCGATACAGAAGTTTACTGGAGATTGTCAAATTACCCAACACATTTAAATCAGAAAACCAATGTTTAAAAATGGGACAAAACTTGACCGGTTTGACCGGTGAACCATTGACCAGAAGTTTTCTGGTGCGGTTTAGTTAAAAATGTCAAACATACAAAAGATCAATAAAAAAACCAAAGTGAACCATTGGAGCGACCAGAAACAGGTGAATCGGCCACGGTTCAACCAACCCATCCTTTATTGTCCTTATTGTATTTGAAAAACTTCGGCTGAATTATGCTTTATGCTTTATGCTTTATGCTTGAAGCTCATTGCGGAACCATCTCTTATTGTATTTGTTGGCATGGCAGGATAATGATATTCTTTAGCAAACAATGTGGGAATTTTTCCCTTCACTTGCACAGCCCCTCGCATGCTTCCTTCAAGTTCTTTTTTTCCCTTTCTTTCGTTCATCATCATCCACCTCATTATATTCTCATCTGTTTCCTTTTCGTTTCCTTCTCCATATTTCCTGTTGCCCTCTTTTCCTCATTTCACAATAATGCTTTCAAAATTTTTCTTTAAAAAAAAAACGGCTGAGAAAAAAAAATTAAGTGCGGACAAAAAAATTTATTTTAAAGAAATCTAGACACACGCACACATATATATGTATATGTGCGTATATGTATGTATGTATGTATGTATGTATGTATGTATGTATGTGTATGTATATATGTGTGTGTCTATATATATATATATATATATATATATATATATATATATATATATAATTATGCGAAGATTCACCGATAGTAATTTGTTTTCATATGTACACTATTTTTGGAATAAATTTCGAAAGTAATCAAAGGTAATCCGCTATAGTTTCGCTAATAGTGGCATATATACACACATATACATATAATACATATATGTGTGTGTATATATATGTATATGTGTGTGTATATATGTATTCATATACACACATACATGATTAGAGAGCCAAAAATACCTGTTTACTCTCCCTTTTAAGATTTTATTTTTCAAAGTATTACAACCACATTATTTACTATTTACAAGAAGTTTTGTACTCGAAACCTAGCACACCTGACTCCTTTCAGTAATCGGCTATCTACATTTCATTTCACCCCTGAAGTCAATAAGGATATGCATGCTCTCTTCACAATTTGAGAACGCAAGCCACTTTCGCAATCACAAATCATAAGTCATTAAATCATACGTGGGATATCTACATATACTTTGCAGGTCATTTAATCACAAATCATAAGTAATTAAACCTTGAAAACTTAAAATCACCATACTCCCAATACCAATCTAAATCAATAAAATTTGTAATCTTAACCTACATCGTCAACCAATACTATGTTCAGAAACATTATTAGTTTATAAAAACCCCAAATTAGTTAAAACGTAAAACATCACCGCCAACATCTATCATATCTTTCCTGGGTCATCATGTTTGTTCCTCTGCTAACATGATTCTATCTTCTTCTGCAACCGTTTGATCAAAGGCGAAAACCATAGCATTGCTTGTACCTATCTGATTTCCGACTCTAGGATCTCCTGCTAACTTCCCTGGACAAGCCCGAGAAATATGTTCAGACTGGCCTCACCAAAAGCACACCCTAGACTAGTACGGGTCCGGACCCATAAAGGGGGAGAGAGTCGACTGAACATCTCAGTCATTGGCGAGAATATCGCCCGGATCCGATCTCCAATTTTTGTTCACTATGGGATGATCGTGTTAGGTGAATTGCGACCTTTTACGATCGTGACGCGTGAGCTAAGTTCATAACATCATAAGACAGTTCGGTCTATATCCGGTGTGGACGTTAGATTATTGAGGAGACCTTTCTCTAATACCAGAGGAGCGTGAAAGACACACCTTAGGTGTACCAGTTATGGTGCCCTGAAGATAGGTTGCCAGACTAGGACGAGAGTTTAGCCGTTTGAAGCGCCAGTCGATTATTCAATCTACACTCACCTGAATGTTTCCTGTAAGCACATGGTTCGTCAGTAGTCCCAAGGGTAGTATGTTTCTTGTTTGATCCCCATTTGTTCTATTGGACCCATGCGACCTTTCCTTCCTTGACCACCTAGGTCCTTTGGAATCCCACGGCTAAGTCTTGAACCTTCATGCTGACCGTTTGTTTTCTCAATAGCAAAAGCGTTTTTCCTTGTCTTGTACGTAGTTCTGTTTCTAGAAATTTTCTTTTGCTCCCGCTTCCTATCTGCGTTATCAAGCCAACTTTGCTCTTTCGAAGGTGAAAGAGCGGTTAGAGCACACATTTCAAAATCCCAGCATCGAATATATATATATATGTATGTAGACTGTAACCTTTTTTTTTTTTTTTCTGGGATTGCGTTCTGAAAGAAGTGACCTATTTTTTTGAAGGACTTTTTTTTTTTCAACCTCACTATTGATAGTTGGGGTGTACTGTTTACTTACAGCTGTTGCCTAGCCCTTTTCAGGCTTCTGATTCTGTTCAGATCTTTCATATTCGCCTCACAGCGAATAGCACAATCCACTACATCGTGGAAGATTGTAGGTGGCATGCCACCCACACGATCCCTAACCTCAGTGTTGAGCCCATCCAGAATTTAATGACCTTCTGGCTCTTACTAGAATGGTGTGAGAAGAGAACTAGCACAAAGCTAGAAATTTTTCCACACTGCCACTGACATGTTCCCCTGCTTCAGGTGCATAAACTTATTTTCCTTCTCCAACCTAGTAGCCGATGACATATATGTAGCCAGAAAAGACACTGAAAATTGAGCCCATCTTCATTCCTGACCTACTGTATCTTAAGAATTCTTTCACTCCCACCAAGCCTTTTGCATTCCCAATGAGGAACCAGGAAACGGCACTTACCTGTTGTGCTACTGGCACTGCTAATGCCTTCAAATATTTTTCAGTCTCCTTCATCGAAGCAATGGCCTCCATAAGTTCATTATCCGCAACATATTGTTCTGACATTCACCTGTTTTAGCTGCTTAAAGTAATCTTGTTGGGTTCTGTCCGGTCTCCGTTGTAGTGCAGCCGTCTATTGCTGATACTGCTGTTATTGCATCATGCTGCTGGTATATGTCTGCATCTGTTTCTGATGCTGCTTCATCTGTGTCTAATGAAGCGGCTGTTGTTGCAGCATCGTGGCCATCATGTTATGTAGTATGGCGAGTGTATCCTAAGAGCTATGTAAAGTTAAACAGGAATTAACACGCGCAATTGAAGCCTAACTCGCATTGTATTATAATCCAGAAAAATAACTCAAAAACTGAATTACAATTAAACTAATCCATAATTTAAGTTTGACAAGGAATTGGACTGTTCCTTTTTGGCTAAGGATAACTATTACTTCTAGCTAAGGATCCCTACTAATTAGGAATTTGCTGCTTATCTTTACATTCGGATATTAACCAGCATTTACCCCCTTAATTTCTGAATGCAAATTAGGGAGTTCTTCAACGCCAATCAACTTCCGCATTTCCTTGAATTTAGTCCGCACCAATGCCTTTGTCAAGATGTCCGCTCTTTGTTCTTCAGCACTTACTTGTTCAACATTGACTAAGCCTTTTTCCATGCATTCTCGAATAAAATGATAACAAGTATGAATATGCTTGCTTCTTTCGTGAAACACAGGATTCTTGATGAGAGCTATTGCTGATGTATTATACAACCGAATGATCACCTTCTCTTGGTTCCAACTTGTTATCTCGCATAACGATTCTTGAAGCCAAATCGCTTGGCATGTCGCGGCTATTGCGGCCACTTCATACGACGACAACGCCACGGTTGTTTGCTTTTGAGAACACCAAAAAATTGGAGAGCCATTGAAGTAGAATACATGCCGTAGTACTCTTGCCGTCATCTTGATCTACATTGTGACTATTGTCACTATACCCAACACGATGTCTAGAGGTTCCTCGTTTAAACGTTATTCCAAAGGTTGTAGTGCCTTTTAAGTACCTTAGGATTTGCTTAATTGCTTGTCTATGGGACTCCTTCGGATTTTGCATGTAACGACTAACCACTCCAACCGAGTAGACAAGGTCGGGTCTTGTGTGTAATAAGTATCTCAAGCAGCCTACCAATCTCGATAACACGTGCCCTCAACCGCTTCCCCATGCTCGGCCTTTGTAAGCTTCATGCCGGGGTCATAGGAACGTGAGTCGCGTTTCATTCATGTAGGCTTGCTTCTCTTAGTACTCTCATAGCGTACCCTTCTTGCTTTAACTTAATCATATCATCATGTTGTATTACTTTGATACCGAGATAATAAGTGAGTCTCCCAAGGTCAGACATCTCGAACTTAGTCGTCATATCTTGCTTGAAGTCTTCTATAATGGACACACTTGTCCCAGTCACGAACAAGTCGTCTACATACACGGCTATAAGAAGCAATTTCTTGTCCCTTAATTTCTTGTACGCCGTCTTTGGAGCAATGATGGAACTCCAAGCTTTTCAATATTTGATCTAGCTTGGTATTCCAAGCTCTTAGAGCTTGTCACAATCCATACAAGGCCTTTGAAAGTTTATAGACCTTGTTTTCTTTTTCCCTCTTTTCAAAGCCTTCGGGTTGAGTCACGAAAACTTGTTCCTTCAATTCACCATGCAAGAATGATGTCTTTACATGAAGATGATGAATGTTCCAACTGTGTGAAGCTGCTAGGTTAACGAGAAGTCGGATGGTTTCAATACGAGTCATTGGTGCAAATACCTCATCATAGTCAACACCGAATTGTTGTGCGTAACCCTTTGCGACTAGACGAGCTTTATACTTGTTGATTGAACCACATCATTTTTCTTGATTTTGAACACCCACTTTAAACCTATGGGTTTAATGCCAGTGGGTTTATCAACCAACGTTCATGACTCATTTTTGTTGATAGAGTCTATCTCATTTTTCATAGCTTGCATCCATACTTTGGAGTCTTTAGCCTCTTCGTATTTTCTTGGCTCGTTGTTGATCATCATCAATAATTCTTCTTCATCAATGTTGGATGCTAACCATAATCATCAAGGTACCGTAGTTGTTGCTTTAATCGACTTGATCTTCACTCATCCTGCTGTTGTGTGACACCTTAACTGTCGGTGGGATTATTCTCGGTTTGTGACCGCGGGCTATTTGGTTGGGGGCTTGAATTTGGACTGCTTTGGACGTTTCTTTTCGGACGAATTGAATCAATATTATCACTTCAAAGGGCTGGTTCTAAGTACATTGGTCCAGTACCTTCATCAACTGTCTTTCCCCAAACCATTTGAAACATACCCAGTTTGCATCTCCTTGGCCGTCTAAATCCCAATTCCAACCAACACCTTCATCAAATATTACATCACAACTTACATAAACCTTGCGAGTCTCAGGGTCATAAAGTCGATAGGCCTTGGAACCTAGCTCGGTTCCGATGTGTACCAAAGCTCGCGATCTATCATCCAACTTCTTCAAGTGTGTTGCATCAACTCTTGCGTAAGCCACACAACCGAATACTCTTAAGTGTTCAACACTCGGTTTTTCTCCTTTCTCATAGGTTGTTCGTTTTGTAGCTCTCTCATAGGGAGACGGTTAAGTAAATAACTGGAGTGTTGTACTACTTCTCCTCACGTAAAATATTGGGCTTTCATAGCCTTCAAGATGCTCCTTGTCTTCTCCATCAACGTACGGTGGCGACATTCTGCGGCTCTATTCTGCTTAGGCATGTATGGAGCCGTCAAGTGTCGCACAATTCCATTCTCTTCTCAGTAGGTCTTAAATTCTATAGAGGTGCACTCCCCTCCTCTATCGGTACGGAAACTTTAATTTCTCAACTTGTGTTCTTCTTAACCATGACTTTAAAGTTCTTGAAGACACCAAGTGCAACATTCTTTTCTTTCAACACAAACGTCCACATGTAGCTTGAGAAGTCATCAATTAAGACAAAGACATACCGATTTCTACTGATGGTGCTAGGCGTGATGGGACCAAGTAAATCTCCATGGATTAGTTCCAATAGGCCGGTTGCTCGAAAGGAAGCTTGTTGTGGGAAAGGTAATCTAGATTGCTTTCCAACAAGGCAAGATTCCCATATACAATTTTTTTGATCAATGTAAGGCATTCCTCACACTATTTCTTTTTTCTGCATGATCGTTAGGGTATCGAAATTAACATGCCCAAGCCATACATTCCATCTCCATGCTACCTCATCGATCTTGGCTTGTAGACATATTGGAGTGTCCGGTTTTATGCAAATCTTGTAGAGCCGATTGGGGCTCTTAGCAACTTTCATCAACAATCTTTCGCTTCCATCGTGCATTGTCAAATAATTGTCTTTTAGGCTTACTTCACATCCGGTCTCAGTTGTTTGTCCAAGGCTTATTATATTGCTACGCAATTCGGGTATAAAATATACTTCACTAAGTAACTTTTGTTCTCCCGACCATCCTTGAAGAAGTAATGAACCTTTTCCTTTAATCTCGACACACGACCCATCACCAAATCTAGCCTTGCCTTTTACGTTTGTATTTAGCTCCAAATAAATAGGTTTTATTTCCAGGCATATGATTGCTCACTCTGTTGTCTAGGTACCATACATCATCTTCAATTGATTGAGAACTAAACTTGCTTGGAATAATATTCTTTTAATTTAAGTTCACTTCTTCAGGAAGAAGACCTAACACTTAATGCACAAACAAAGCTTCATCTACATCATTTGCTTTAGTCACGTGTGCTTCATTTATTTTCGGTTTTCTATCGGGACACTTATTGAATAAAGTGTCCAGGTTTATCGCAAAGGTAGCATACACTTTTGGAGCAATCCTTTATCGATCCTCCTCTTCCACGCCATTGGGTTGATTATGCGGTATGAAAGGTGTCTTGACCTTGTCTCGTTGCTTGATCTTGATTACTTCCACGCCCACAGCCTCGGTCCTTTCCACGCGAGCCGCTACCACGCCTCCTTGGATCACCGTTGTCTCTTCCTTGGGGTGATGTAGAAGAGTAAAGAAGGGTGTTTTGGGTAGACAAGCTAGCTCCCTCTTCATTAATTCGTTCTTCATATGCCTTCAAGCAACCAACAACGTCTTCAAAGCCAGTTTTATTTAGATCCAACACTTGTTCAAGAGATGCAACAATATGTATATATTTTGTTCTAGGCAAGCTGTTGAGGAATTTCTTCACCAACTTTGACTCATCCAGGTCTTGACCCAAAGATGCCGACTTTGCAAGGATTTTTGATAAATTTCCAGCAAAACCATTCAGAAGCTAGGGTTTGGAGCCGCGCTTCCTTTACACCTTCAGCACCCAAGTGTCGAGTCGTTATTGTTTCCAGATTTCCTTTGATGTCTCCTGATTGCGTACTTGCAAGATCAGACTTTCGGGTATCGCTTGAAACAATAGGGCGATTGCTATATTATTCTTCTCCGCATCCTCTGAACCTGGATCAATTGTATCCCATATCTTATGGACTCTTTGAACAATTTTCATTCGTATAGCCCACACGGTATAGTTGGTGGGAGAGAGCATCGAGCATTGAACAGTGGTCGACCTGACCTCCTTTCCCCTCGGTGGTGCAGTGCTTTCGGCGGTGTCACTCATGATTGGTGGCTTGAAGATTCCTTCGATGTCACAAATCTTCCGTCTAGTTGATGAGGGATATATCTGAAGATCACTTAGTGCACATATTCACAGGGTTCAAGAACACGACACCAACTTTTCCTTCAGACCACACGACAGCGCCAAGAATTTGTTTTTAACCTTTTTGCTCTGATACCGGATTAAAGTTAAAAAGGTATTAACACGTGCAATCGAAGCTTAACTCATCTCGTATTATAATCCAGAAAAATAACTCAAAAAACTGAATCACAATATACTCACCAATGACCCTACATGAAATTGATATTTATATAGCTCAACTAATCCATGATCCTAGTTTGACAAGGAATTGGGCTATTTCTTTTTGACTAAGTATAACTATTACTTATAGCCAAGGATCCTTATTAATTAGGAATTTATTACTTATCTTTACATTGGGATATTAACCAACACTATGTGAAGTTAGTGGTGGCACATATTGCCATGCACATCATTCTTCCTAGTTTTTTCATCTTCGGACGCGTCCTAATGTACTTCATTAGTCGGTACATCATGATTATCCTGCCTCGCACGTGCTTGCATCCGCAGCAGCCTTTCCCTATCTTGCTGTGCTCGTCACCATTCTTTTGAAGTAAAGGCAGGTAATATCATTTAAATACAACAAGCACATAATCACTTAGACATGACTTTTCGTACATCAACTTTCATGCTCAGACTGTATGTATCATTACCTAGTTCTATATGTAAGTGTACCTAACTTGGGTTTGATACTATCTTTGTCACATCCACAGTCAAATGTCAGGGGTATGGCTGACAATGCCATATAGTTACGAAAACCAAAAAGTATTTAGGTTCATAATAAAGTGAATGAACATAGCGGAAGCGTTAAAGTTAAAAACTTAATAAACTTCATCTTATAAAGCACCAAACATTTTTCTCACTTATCATCTTCAATCCCGATAAAAATATAACCTTCACAAGTATATCATGAATGCATCAATCTCTCGTATACACCATAAAGAACCAAATAATATAAGAGCTTCTCGCTAACATCAACCCTGTGCATCATCACCTAAGAAATCGTAAAATGAAAAAAGGTGAACACCATCATGCTCATGAAAAAAAATCAACCCTCTAAGTCCTTCATTGTTTTACTTTTCCTTATTCTATACCTCACGTACATATACACTTTCATATAATTTCACATATTCGCATATACATATATTTCATATAGCACTTTCATACATTTTCTTACATTCGTGTTACAATTTCATCTTTCCTTTCATACAATCATGCTTCTTTACATGGGTACATTTATTAAACATGCACATTCTTATTCATACGGTTTCATATAGTCATGCATGCATATATTGGATATACTACATTCATTTCTTCTTTCATTGGTATCATACATTCTTATCAGATCATACTTTTCTTTCACATGTTCTTTCATACTTACATGAATACATTCATTCATTCTTTTTTACATATCTATTCTTTATGGCTTAATATATCATTTCCTTGCATCACAAGGTGTCATTTCATTATGGCATAATTCATCATTTCATGAACTCCACATTGAACCCATCCTTGTATATAACATACAATTTCATTACCTATCATATAATTGTATAACATATCACTCACTACATAACATTACATTCATTGCATGTCAAAGGCTATCCCGTTGCATAACATATCCTATGTCAGAGGCCATATTGTTGCATGACACCATAAATTCAACGTTGTTAAAGATCAAAGACCACACCGTCGCATGACATGTTTGTTGGATTTAATTTAATAAATCCCTGAATAGGACCGTTTAATCGAATCAATGGACAAAGTAACAAAATGCGGAAAAGTATACCTTGCTCCATTGTTGTTGTTAATCTGAACACGTACACTGTAACTGCTCCGGCTGGTGAAGAATCTGGCGTGATCCAAGGATTCACGACCTCCCACCAATTGTTGATATACCCCTTGAACGGAATCAACAATTCACTGCTTTACCCGATGGAGAGGTTAGGCAGTGTGGACTTTATAGAAAATTTGGCACACCCCATTTTCTTCCTCTGTGTAGGCGTTACTTTTTACGCTCTTTCTCTCTGAGGAGATGAATGCCTCCTCCTCTATTATAGATGGGGAATGGAGGAATCCTGATAGGCATAATTATTAATAGATAGAGATTCCTTATATTCAAGTTATCTCTATCTATTTCCAAATATTATCTAATATTTAATAATAAACATTATTAAATATTATTTAATATTTGATTATTGTGCCAACAATTATCTACTAGCCACACGTGGGTTGTCGCCCCTCGGGGACCAGATGTCGTAACTTTATGGTCGTTGCACTTTGAGCCCATCCATCGCGGTCTCTGACCATATGACTGTCTACATATTCGGGGTTTCTATTTAGACCACACTATACATCCACGAGTATACCCGATGATCACTTAACATGTGGATGTTTTACGTAACAATTAATATTATTACGTGACATATGTGACATATAATATTATCATACATAACGTCCACCTTATGATTAATTCGTATAAACTTTATCAACGTGCTGCGCATCACACGTATCTCGAATTAATCCCAACAATCTCCCACTTGGACTATGTATGTATCTTAAAGATTATATGTCACCCTTTTGAGCTCATATACCGTATGTCCTTTAGTGTGTCTTTCCTTTTCTGGTCCATCAGCAAATGTTAGCAAAAGACTTAAGCCGCACGTCCCCACATTAAATTAGTGGCTAGTCCCTCTTAAATCATGATACTAACATTCTACTGAATGACATGAATACTGAAATGGATATGTAGTGTGGAATTAATATGCCAAGTGATCATACATATCTAATTCCAACTTGGCCCTCTTTAGCGAGATCAATAGAATTCAGAATGTATGCCGTAACTGCTTAATGTACATTACTTCTACAGAAAAACTTCAATATAACCGGAATGTACATTATACTGTATGTCTGAAATAAACAACTTTATTGAACACACAAAAAAACTTTACAGACTCCCACTAGGATAAAACATCCTCAACTGGACTAAGACCCATACGACTAACATGCTTGTGAAACACTACTGGTTCCACGGCCTTAGTCAAAGGGTCGGCCACCATAGAGTCTGTACTGATATGCTCAATACTGATCAGACCACTCAGAATTCTTTCTTTAACAGCCAGATACTTCATCTCTATGTATTTCACTTTAGATGAACTCCGGTTGTTGTTTGAATATAGCACCGCAGCTTTACTGTCACAGTAAATCCTCATTGGAGATGAGATAGTCTCCAATACTCGCAGCCCTGTGACAAAATTGCGAAGCCATATCGCCTGATTGGATGCGTGGAATGATGCAACGAATTCCGCCTCCATAGTGGAAGACGCCAATAAGGTCTGTTTCGCGCTTTTCCATGAGATCGCACCTCCGGCTAAAGTAAACACATAGCCCGAGGTCGATTTCATGCTGTCCTGGCATCCAGCAAAATCGGAATCTGTATATCCAGTGATCTCTAACTCATCAGATCTCCGATACGTCAGTACGTGTTGCTTTGTTCCTTGTAAATATCTTAGCACCCTCTTTGCCGCGGTCCAGTGATCCTTGCCCGGATCAGAGAGGTATCTGCCTAACATTCCCGTAATGAATGCCAAGTCTGGTCGTGTACATACTTGGGCATACATTATACTCCCTATTACCGAAGCATAGGGGGTATTCCTCATTTCCGAACGTTCAAACTCTGTTTTGGGACATTGTTTTAAACTGAATTTATCTCCTCTTGCCACAGGGGTATTAAGTGGTTTACACTTATCCATGCTATACCGCTTCAACACCTTTTCAATGTATGCCTGTTGTGAGAGACCTAAGATACCTTGGGTACGATTCCTCCGTATCTCAAGTCCCAACACATATGAGGCTTCACCAAGGTCTTTCATCTCGAACTGCTTTCTCAGAAAGGCTTTGGTGTCGCTCAACATGTTTACATCGTTTGTTGCAAGCAGTATATCATCTACGTACAAGATCATGAATATGAACTTGCTCCCACTGAACTTGTGATACACGCATTCGTCAATTTGGTTTGCCTCAAAACCGAAGGAGACAACCACTTTGGCGAATTTGAAGTACCACTGTCGAGACGCTTGCTTGAGCCCATAGATGGATTTCTTTAGTCGACAAACCATGCCTTTTGGATCTCCCACCTCGAATTGAGGCGGTTGAACCATGTAAATGGTTTCGTCGAGTTCTCCGTTTAGAAACGCAGTCTTAACATCCATCTGATGTAGCTCAAGATCTAAGTGTGCCACTAAAGCCATGATTATCCGGAAGGAATCCTTCATAGATACTGGAGAGAAGGTTTCCGTATAGTCTATGCCCTCCTTTTGGGTAAACCCTTTAGCAACAAGTCGAGCCTTATATCGTTCTACGTTGCCTTTTGAATCCCGTTTGGTTTTAAATATCCATTTGCAACCAACGGGTTTCGAACCTTTAGGCAACGAGACGACATCCCATACTTTGTTGTCATGCATAGACTTTATCTCTTCTTCCATGGCTTTTATCCACTTTTCTTTATTTCGACATTGTACTGCTTGTTGGACGTTTTCAGGGTCATCGTCCAACATACCAATATCGAATTCGTGTTCTTGGAGATACACCACATAGTCGCTAGGTATGGGGTTTCTCCGTTCACGAGTGGATCTCCTTAGGGGCACTTGTTCTTGAGATACTGTAGGTTCCTGAACTGCATCAGCCGGCAATTCATCGGGTTCTTCAGTAACTTCCTCAGGAACATGAACTTGTTCCTGTGGAGCGTCACTACTGGGATGAGGTACCTCAGGTGCGGGTATCGCTGATGCTATCTCCCCAAAAGATGGTTCGATTCGCATTTCTGTCGCATCTGAGTGTGCCTCATCTAACTCGATGATCTGCTGATGCAAATCATTCCCCCCCGGAACCAAAGTATCCTCAAAGAACTTTACCGAATTTGTCTCGAAAAACACTTTACTTGTGGGATCGTAGAATTTATACCCTCGTGACCTTTCCGAGTAACCAACGAAATAGCAACTAACTGTTTTGGTGTCCAGCTTTCTTTCATTTGGTCTGTAAGGCTTCGCCTCTGCTGGACAGCCCCAAACCCTTATGTGGTTAAGGCTAGGCTTACGCGTAGTCCATAACTCATAAGGGGTCCTTATTGTTGCCTTAGTTGGTAATCGGTTGAGGATGTAAGCTACGGTTTTAAGCGCTTCTCCCCAGAGGAATAATGGTAGGGTAGTTTGACTCATCATACTACGCACCATATCCATAAGTGTACGGTTTCGTCTTTCAGCTACACCATTCATGCTTGGTGACCCAGGCATGGTGTACTGAGGGACGATTCCGTTTTCCTCTAGGTATTTAGCAAATGGTCCTGGACACTGTTCTCCTGATCCATCATATCGACCGTAGTATTCACCCCCACGGTCCGATCTGACGGCTTTAATCCTTTTGTTGAGTTGTAACTCAACTTCATCTTTAAAGGATTTGAACATGTCTATTGCTTGCGCTTTTCCTTTAATTAAGAATACGTAGCCATATCGCGAATAGTCGTCAATAAAGGTGATAAAATAAGAGTGGCCATTTCGAGTAACCGGATGAAATGGGCCACTAATATCGGTATGAATCAACTCTAATGGACTATTTGCACGATTTGCTTCATATCTTCGGACTTTAGTTTGTTTTCCTTTAGCACAAAATACACACGACTCTAAGTCGGTTAAGTCTAAAGGATTGAGAATTTCTGTTTTGACAAGACGTTCTATTCTGTTTTTGGACACGTGTCCTAAACGTCGATGCCAAAGTGATCCTGAATTCTCATGAGTTAATTTTGCTTTAACGTTTCGCGTTATAACATGCAAGGTTTCCTGATTTGAAGCAACATTTATTGAATAAAGTTTATCAATTTCGGACATTATACCGTGACCAATCAATCTAGAAGCATGATAAAGTTGGAAATTTCCATTTCCAAAATAACCGTAATATCCATTTTTATCCAATCGATAAAACAAAATAAGATTTCGTTTAAACGATGGCACTACAAAAGTGTCATGCAAATCTAGATAGAAACCGGATGTCAACAGCAATCTGAAATGCCCGATGGCTTCAACCTTTATGCCACTGCCATTTCCCCAATAGACATATCTTTCATCGTCTCTTGGTTTTCTATGGCTTAGGCAACCTTGCATAGTCACAGATAGGTGAGTCGTGGCTCCCGTATCGACCCACCAAGTGGCTATATCCGAAACAAAATTAACTTCAGAACAAACTAAGAATGTACCCTTTTTCTTGAGACAAGATATATAACCGGTACAATTCTTCCTTAAATGTCCTTCCTTATTGCAAAAGAAACAAGTCATGCTTTTGGGTGTGTCAGCAGTAGGCACCCCCTTTTCATTTTGACTTGCCTTTTGCATAGTAACCATTTCCGCAGCTTTGCGTTTCTTACCACCGAACTTGGTGGCGACAGCATTCATAACTTTATGCACCCTTATACTGTCGATTCTACGGTACTGTTTCGAGCAAAGTTTCTTTAAGAGACTGCCTGCCTCGGCTTTCTCATTCTTTACATATCTTTGCTCGAGATCGGCTAAAAATCCTCTAGCCGTCGTGGACTCAGAAACGTGTCCCCTGAAGCATTTGGGGATAGTCTTTTGCATGATCATAAGACACATGCGATTTGATCGTAGCCAGCATGCCATGTGAGATTTTTCCTCACTGGTACTTTCGTCTGTTAGCACAGCTGGACGATCTATCTGTAACGCATTGTCTAGATCAGCAATCCCCAGAAAGATCTCAAATTGACCTTTCCATTGCTTATAGTTTGAACCGTTCATTGTAGGAATATCCTTAATGTTAGACATTATTGCTGAAAAGCAAACAAGAAACAGACTTAAATACACAACACGTGTAATCTTTAAACTGCATAAAAACAAATATCAAAATAGAACCCCGATTCCATCTACCAATTGTCTTCCAATACTGGGGCTCTTTGGAGTCATCCCAATACCTTCCAACAATTGGGTGTAGTGGTCAATATGACGGCTCTCCAAGCACAGGTTAACCACCTTCCTTTGGGCCGATGAGTTAACCTACGCTTTTAAAGCTTCGCCGCCGGCCCTATTTGGGTCCACTACCATGCTCATATGTGTTTTCGGCAATCACACCTTCCTTTGGGCCGGTCAATGATTGCCTCCAACACATACATGCCCTTCACGATCATAACAAATATAGTGGCGATGATATGATTGCCGCACTTTAAGGGGATCATATTAAAGCCCTACATTTGCTAAGTCGCGTAACTTTATGGTTCTAAATGATCCGCAGTTTCCTGACTGACCCTTTTGCACGTACCGTGCATACTTAACCCCAACATCCGTTTTGTTTTACTTAAACCAATTTGAACTAGCTTGATTCCCTTTACGGCTCAAATAAGAACCACCTTGAACCAAGCTCAGTTCTCCTTACGATATAAGGAAACAATATCTTTATCAATCAATTTAACAAGTGATATAACCTTATGATGGGTCACATTGAGTATGAAGTGAACCGATTCAGTAATACCCACTTGCCATAAGGGTGTATTACCATTTCACATAATTTCCAGGCCACCGGTGGAGTCACAATGGTCTCGCTTAAGTACCGGCTTTCTTAGACAAAACTATGCGTACTGTATTTTTATCACAACTCAATGTGTCATCTATCACGAGTATAAACCGCATTGATTGATAAGTGTTGGTTAATTCAGTCAACTTAGCCCATCGAATTAACTTGGTTGAACTCGGTCAAACCGGGTCAAGCAAGATTCGGATCCTTATTGGGTTAAGTTCCTTAACTTTATTTGTTTATTTATTAACATGCATAAACATAAGGCATAAATAAATAAACAATTAACTGCATGCATATGAACAAAATAATGCAATAACTGAAATTAAACTTAACACTTGATTATTATTAGTTTGGATTTCTTTAAAATAATAATAATAATAACAAGAATTTATTATTATTATTATTACTATTTTCCTTAATAAACTTTAAATAATAACAATAATAATCAAATTATTATCATTATTATTTACTTTATTTTCCTTTAAAAGAACTTTAAAATAATAATAATAATTACTTATTATTATTACTATTTTCCTTTAATAATAATAACAATAATGATCAAATTATCATCAAAATTATTATTATTTTCTTTAAAAGGAGACTTTAAAATAATAACAATAACAACAATTTGTTATTATTACCATTTTCCTTTAAAAAAAACTTTAAATAATAATAAAAGAATTATTATTATTTACCTTATCCAAAATAATAATAATAAACCAAAGTAAATAAATAAAAACTGAAAATAAAAGGGCTGGGGCGCGGGTCTGGTCGGGTCAGACCCGCCCGGCCCAGTTTCTGAATCTCCTTTTCTTTATTTAAATGCTTATTGGTCCAAAGCCCTTTACTGAACTGGATTAGGGCCAAATCTGAAGCCTACCTGAAACCCCCCTTTTTTTTTTAATATTTCAAATAGTCTTTGGGCCGAAGCCCTTTTGTGAAACCGGATTGAACCAGTATCAGAAAGCCAACCCGCCAGAAACCCTACCAGCGCAGCCTATAGAGCCAGAAAACTGGGAAAAAAAATTCCAGACTTTCTGCCTTCAAGGAGTCTCGAACCAGAGATCTCCTGATAATTGAATGGCGCTGCTACCACTGGGGCAGCAGCCCTTTTGTGTATTACCGGAGTCTGCTATATAATAATATAAAAACTCCAGGATTCCCAGAAAAACTAAAAACAGCCGAAATTTTTGCAAAGAGGGATTGAACCTGCGACTTTTTGCAAAAGGGCGGAGGAGCCGGCCACTAGGCCATCGGGGCATTTGTGTTTGATGCAGAGAAACGTTTTTATTTAAACCGAAAAATAACAGAAGCTTTTCAATCCAAAATTATTTTGGAAAAATGCTTTTGAGCCGGAAAAATTTCGTTTTTCCGAAACATGAACAGATTAACAGAATAAATGGTTGATTCGATTAGGCGTTCTCTGATACCACTTGTTGGATTTAATTTAATAAATCCCTGAATAGGACCGTTTAATCGAATCAATGGACAAAATAACAAAATGCGGAAAAGTATACCTTGCTCCATTGATGTTGTTAATCTGAACACGTACACTGCAACTGCTCCGGCTGGTGAAGAATCTGGCATGATCCAAGGATTCACGACCTCCCACCAATTGTTGATATACCCCTTGAACGGAATCAACAATTCACTGCTTTACCCGATGGAGAGGTTAGACAGTGTGGACTTTATAGAAAATTTGGCACACCCCCTTTTCTTCCTCTGTGTAGGCGTTACTTTTTACGCTCTTTCTCTCTGAGGAGATGAATGCCTCCTCCTCTATTATAGATGGGGAATGGAGGAATCCTGATAGGCATAATTATTAATAGATAGAGATTCCTTATATTCAAGTTATCTCTATCTATTTCCAAATATTATCTAATATGTAATAATAAACATTATTAAATATTATTTAATATTTGATTATTGTGCCAACAATTATCTACTAGCCACACGTGGGTTGTCGCCCCTCGGGGACCAGATGTCGTAACTTTATGGTCGTTGCACTTTGAGCCCATCCATCACGGTCTCTGACCATATGACTGTCTACATATTCGGGGTTTCCATTTAGACCACACTATACATCCACGAGTATACCCGATGATCACTTAACATGTGGATGTTTTACGTAACAATTAATATTATTACGTGACATATGTGACATATAATATTATCATACATAACGTCCACCTTATGATTAATTCGTATAAACTTTATCAACGTGCTGCGCATCACACGTATCTCGAATTAATCCCAACAATGTTTTGTGTCAAAGGCCATACCATGACATCATTCATTTTCATTACATACCAGAGATCATAACGTTGCTTGGCATGTTTTATTTTAAACATCATCACATAACTTTCATTTATTTCTCTTAAGAATATTCATTCAATATATTTATCCATTAAGTACACGCATCCTTTCACTACCCTTATGATAGCACATTTATTCTTTTCATAGCCAATTCACCACAGAATAACAAACGAATCAAGAATAAAGGAACACATTGCCTAAACATCTATCTATTTGTTTCCATATACACCCTCAGGTTATACATACACACAACATAAAAAATAATCATTTAGAAGATTAAAACATCACTTTTAACATACTTCTAGCATGTAATCAAATAGTCCAATAACATAATTGATCAATGGCATAACATACTATGACGTTCTTAGCTTAACATAACTTTTACCTTCATAAACTTAACTATATCATAAAATACTTTTTAGAGGTGTATAGCTCGGAAAGAGGTTTACTTTGAATCACGTAAAAAGGAGTTCGAAAACTCATTCTACACTTAAAACAAGCTTGGACGCGTGTCTGAACTAGGATAAGAAGAGGAAGGATAGGAGAACGTGGGAGAGTAAGGAGAGTAGGAATTGAATGAGGAAGATAAAGAGGTGGGAAGATGAAGAGGTGAATTGGAAAGTGGAGAAGATGAAGAGGTGAGAGATTAAAGTGGAAAAGGGGAAGTGAGATTGAATGAGGAAACGTGGGAAGAAGGTTGATGAATGTGGGAAAGATGGAAAGAAACGGCTGCAGTGAGTCGATGTCACTCAATTGGCGCGAAAAGTGAAGAGTCACTTGGTTTGACAAGGAAAAACTAGGATTTAGGCGCCTTATGTCACTTCGAACGACTTCATGAATAAGGATGAAGCGCATAAAGTGACTTGGAATGGTTGTGGTTGAAGAGATTAAGCATTTAAAGTCACTTTGAACAAGTGATACAGTTAGTATAAAGCTCTTAATGCTACTTCGAGCGACTGATTTAACAACATAAAGTGCTTAATGTCGCTTCGAACGAGTGACATTCTTCCAATCAGGCGCTTAATGTTGTTAGGAAACAAACGAGATCACTGCAAAATGCGCAGCGGGAAAACAAAATTAATCTCCCATTTCCTACCAAGGATCCATGTTGTTCGTTTAATTCGATGAAAGAAATTCAAAAATCTTACCCCTGTAGATTCGAAATCCGCAGACGTAAGAGGTGCAAAAACACAAACACCCTCTGTCAGTATCCAAACGAATGCTTCCATCCGGAATGCTAGCTCTTGAACGGCGCGGCTGAGAAGTTCAGTTTCTCCAAAACGATTTTGGGTTTCGTTTTTTTCTTTGTTCTCTGTTGTACGAGATACACCAGGATATATACATATATATAGACATCAAAATCGATTCCAGATCGGATTGGTTAATACCAATCATAACCGTGTCAAATACGGATTCTGTTAGGCTCAGATAAGACCAATCAAAATCCACATCAGACATGGATTCTATTGTTATTATCAGATGATATATATAAGTATATAAAAACGAAAATAATAATAATACTAATTAATATTATTAATATTATTAATATCAGCTCTTACGCATTCTTATATGTGACCCGATAGACCCATATTAATTGGCAGTCGGTTAAATCTCTATTAAACCAGCAAGTCGTAATTGGCCTCTAACAAGGCATTACGACTACCCAATTAATATGAGTAAAATCAAACTAGCCTAATAATAGTACATGCATTAATCCCTTTGTCATACGATATCTAGTTTGAACATAAGTCATGGTCAGCGTCATACTTATATTGTTCAAACATATGATTACTGATCTCTAACTAGACTGATAAAACAAATGAAATTGATCACATTATCAATTCATTTGAGCATGGACATGCATTTCACACTCTCACTAATCGAGGGGCCCAAAGATATCTCTATCAAAAGAGATAAATCCTGTCTTGATTGTTCAATATCCTCTACATAATTTCTATCATATTCAATCATGACCTTTATTATTATCCAATTATGCATAGCATTTGATTATGTCAAAATATAATAGTCCTTATGTTGGAAACTATGACAATCTCAAGTCTAAGGATTAAAACATGACTATCATGAGATTTACTTATGACGCTAATCCATGTAGTAATCTCATGATGAGTCTATCCAATACATTGTTCTCCAACAAGTATCTACAATATTGATTTGTATCACCATACATATAATCATCTCATGATTATCAAATCAATACTCATACTGGTCATAAATTATTTTATCTCTATAACAATAATGAACTAGGGACATATATCATAATTGTGTAACATACTAACCAACAATAATGATAATAAAACCTCTTTATTAATAATAAATGTATAACATAAACATTCAAATCATGGCCTATGGCACATACATTAACAAATGTGACATTGAACGCATGAACCAAATTAGATAAATGGCTTTATGTGTACTGAGCTTGAAAATTTGAAAATTTTCTTGCTCCAACTCATGATGGGTTAATTTCAACCATGTTAAGTAACCCTAACCTGCTTCTTATAGATGCAAATACATCACTAGGCAAGGGATTTGTGAAGATGTCTGCTAATTGGTCATGTGTTGGAACAAATTCCACACTAACCAAGTTCTTTTGTACACAATCATTGTTCACTTCAATGTGCTTAGTCCGACTATGATGGACCGGATTTTGTGCAATATTGATAGTAGACGTGTGTTATCACACAAAATAGACACTTTGGAGAAGTGAATGTTATAATCATTTAAAGTGTTGGTCATCCATAACAATTGTGCACAACAAGAGGTGGCCGACACATATTCGGATTCCGCCGTAGAAAGAGAAACACTGTTTTGTTTCTTAAAAAACCAAGAGACAAGACAATCACCAAGAACTTGACAAGTTCCGGATGTGCTCTTTCTATCTACAAGACTCCCCACATAATCGGAGTCACATTAGTCTCTCAAATCAAAACATGCATTCTTGGGATAAAATAATCCAAATTTCAAAGTACACCTAAGGTATCTAAGAATATGTTTTACTGCAACTAGATGCATTTTCCTAGGATCACTTTGAAATCTAGCACATAAACACATAAGCACATTGCATGTAATATATCCGGTCTACTTGCAGTCAAATAAAGTAGACTCTCTATAATGCCATGATACAAGGTTACCTCGATATGTTTTTCTTTCTCATCTTTGTCAAGCTTAGCACTTGTGCTCATTGGAGTGTTTACTTGTCTTCCTTCACCAAAATTATACTTTTTGATCAAATCTTTTGTGTATTTAGTTTGAGAAATATACACACCTTCTTGAGTTTGCTTGATTTGAAGTCCGAGAAAGTAAGTAAGCTCGTCCATCATGGTCATCTCGAAATCACCTTGCATTAAGCTAGCAAATTGCTCACAAAGACAATTGTTAGTATCACCAAAGATAATATCATCAATATATACTTGTACAATTAATTGATTTTTACTTTGTTCTTTAATAAACAAAGTGGTGTCAACTTTACTCTTTGAGAATCCATTATTTAGAAGAAAATTATTTAACCTCTCGTACCAAGCTCTTGGAGCTTTTTTAAGGCCATAAAGAGCCTTTTTAAGTTTGAATACATGATGTGGTAAGTCATGACATTCAAACCCAGGAGATTGTGCAACATACACCTCTTCTTGAATAACGCCATTCAAAAAGACAGATTTAATATCCATTTGGTAAAATTTAAAATCTTTATAGCAAGCATATACCAACAAAATTCTAATTGCTTCAACCCGTGCTACGGGTGCAAAAGTCAATACCTTCTTCTTGACGGTATCCTTGAGCAACTAGTCTATCTTTATTTCTAGTGACATTTCTTTGATCATCCATCATGTTACGAAATACCCATTTTGTACCAATAATGGGATGATCAAGTGGTTTGGGAACTAGCTCACAAACATCACTTCTTTCAAATTGGTTTAAATCTTCTTGCATTGCCAAGATCCAATTTTCATCAAGAAGTGCATCTTTAACATTCTTAGGCTCTATGAGAGAAATGAATGCGTTCTCTCGATATTGCCTTTGTGTAGTGATACCCCTATTTAAACCATCTATGACCAACTCGTGTGGGTGAGAGCTTTTATGCTTGAATTATCTAAGAAGGTTGGAGACATCTCCTCCAACTTCTTCATGATCACTTTCAGAAATGGTTAAATGATTATCATTTTCCGGAGCATGAGATGCATTTTCAACATTTTGTATATCAACAAGATAAGTATGAGAAATATTTCTATTTGATTCACTGAGTTCATGAACACTTGGTGGAGGAGTACCTTCAATAGGTTATACTCTTAAGTCAATGAAGATGTTTCCATTTGGAGAGTTATCAATAATTTCTTATTGATAAGCAACCGTTGGAATGTCTTCAAGAGTTCCTTCTTGAGGAATAACAACTTCATTTTCTTCACAATCCTCATTAAATTTAGGTTCGTCATTAAGCGACTCATTAAACTTAACATGGATTGATTCTTCCACCTTTTGACTCCTTTTGTTGAAGACACGAAATGCTTTACTATTTGAGGCATAACCTAAAAAGATACCTTCATCCGCTTTAAGGTCAAGTTTGTCCAAAGTGTCCTTAGTGTTAAGTATGAAACACTTACACCCAAACACTTTGAAATACCCAATATTGGGAACTTTAACATTCTAAAGCTCATAAGGTGTCACATTTAGGTAAGGTCTCAAATACACACGATTGATCACATGGCAAGCGGCATTTACTGCTTCGGCCCAAAAATATTTAGGCAAACCGAACTCATTCAACATTGCCCTACACATTTCTTGTAGAGTTCTATTTTTTCGTTCGGCTACACCATTTTTTTGTGGAGTTCTAGGAGCCGAAAGGTTATTTGTGTATCCATTGGATTCACAAAACCTTTCAAACTCTCCATCAAACTCATCACCACGATCACTTCGTATGGTTTTAATGGTGTCACCTATATAATTGTCCAATCGTCTACTCAAATTTATAAGCTCACTTCATGCATCAATTTTCTTTGCAAGAAACATCACACATGTATAATGAGTATAGTCATCTACTACCATGAAGTTATAATATTTACCATCCAAAATTTTTGTTCTAACATCCCTATACAAATCCACATGTAGTAATTGTAGGGGTTTGGAGGTGGATATATTTGATTTTTGGTCTAAACCTTGTTTTCACAAGCTTTGCCTTTTGACAAGTGTCACATAATTCTTGGTTTTCGAAACTCATTTTTCGAAGGCCTCGGACCTTATTATTTTCACAAATTAATTTAAATGTTTTGAAACATACGTGTCTGAGACGTCTATGCCATATTTGCATCAAATCATTTTTGGAAACTAGGCAAGATATGTTTTGTGAAACCAAATTATTGATGCTAAGTTTGTAAATTTTTTTGAATCTCAAGGCATCAAGCAACATAACGTTCTCCTTTTTCACAATGCACTTTGTTTTCAAAAACGTAACCTCATAATTAGCATCACACAATTGATTGACATTTATCAAGTTAAACTTTAATCCTACAACATATAGAACATCACTAAGAGAGAAGGAATTGTTACCCACAATACCATGTCCTTTGATTTGACCTTTGCTACCTCCAAAGTGGACAACTCCTCCATCTTGCATTGTGAGTCTATGGAATAGACTTTTGTCCCCCGTTATATAGTTGGAACACCCACTGTCCACGACCCATTTGACCTTCTTGTCTTTGCTTTCTCCATTTAGCGCTAGTGCCTACAAAAGAATCATACGACATTGGTACCCTTTTTATTTTGGGTCATTGAAGGTCAATTACCTTCACTTCGCCTTTGGGTATTCATACAAGATTCTTATTATTTTTAGCTCTACATACTCTTTCTACATAACCCTTTTTATTGCAATAAAAACATGTAGGAGTGTGTTTGTGTGGATAAGTATGCTTGTTATGTTTGTGTAATGGCACATTCCGTGGTTCCCATTTTGGGATGACATTCCTTGGAATCAAGGATGAAGCATTTTTCACGGATTCAACACATGGTTTTGACACCTTGGTTGACTTTGCCTTACTTTTAGGCATATGCCTTTGCTTCTTCAAGAAGGTTTGTGACTCCTTGATAAATGATGCTTGTTCATTTACTTTTTCCTTCTTAGATGCATACATGACACTAGGTTTGATTTTAGACTTCTTGTGCAATGTAGATGCATCTTTAATTATCTTATCCTTTTTAGCACTTTCTTTTTGATGATTTTTCTTCTTCATTTGAGGAGGGAAGCTTGATTTTACCAAATCATGCTTCTCCTTTAGTGCAATCACATGCATGATCAATAAAATGTCATGCTCAAGTTGTAATGCAATGTGATTTTCTAGCGTGTCATTATATTTATATATGCATGCTTTAAAGTCCCTCTTGACACGTTTATATTTCACTTCTAATAAATCATTTTCTTGCACTAAATCATCCTTTTCATCTTGTAATCTATAATGTGAGGATATAGTGCCTACCTCCATGTCGTACTCGATGGCCATGAGTGAATAAAACTCCTTAACGAGATCATCATTGATAACCCCGGTGAGAGCTAAATTTTTGTTGACATCGTTGTCGCTCTCGGACCCGGATAAGATACTCTCTCAATGGGCTATCTCCGCTTGTAAAACCTTCTTTCGTTGGTAGACGGCTTTCTTGTCTTTTGGATGCGGATCCGTCACCCGACATTCTTTCATGAAGTGACCAAACTTTCTGCATTTATAACATTTGTTCTCTTGGTTTTTCACCTTCTCCTTATCCTTGGAGAATTTCTCCTTGATGAACCTTTTGGCTTCATCTTCATTTTTCTTTGCGAATCTTCTAAATCTTCAAACGAGAAGTCTAACTTCGTCGTCCGATTCTTCCGATTCGCATGTAAGAGCCTTCGACGAACTTCTTATCGGATCATTTTTCTCTTGAACTTCAAGGTGAATCTCATAAGTGATAAGATTACCGTAAAGCTCATCCAAAGTAATAGTTTCAAGATCATTCGACTCTTCAATGGCCGTGACCTTTGCATTCCATTCTCACCCTAAACTATTAAGGAAGCAATGGTTGAGATCCTCTTGCTCTATCTTCTTTCCAACCACCGTGAGTAGGTTGACAAGCTTAGTGAACTTTTGAATAGACTCTTCGATCTTTTCACCTTTGGGAACATTAAAGTTGTAGAATTGTTTGATCAATTGTCTCCTCTTTACCTTTCGTACTTGAGATGTTCCTTCATGGATCATCTCAGCTTTGTCTAAGCCTCATGAGCGGATTGGACTCCTTATATTTAAGCTCTCTCATTTGGTGATAGAGAGATATTTAAAATAGCAAGAGCTTTGCTATTTATTGCAAATTGCAACTCCTCTTTTGGAGTGGGATCATCAACATCAAAAGGAATGGTAGAAGGGAGTAGTGATTCTTGTCTTCTTCTTCTAGAAGCATCACCACTTGGAGAACTTGCATCTTCAAAACTAAAGGTATCCATACTTCAAAAGATCAAATCTTGCTATTTGAACTCAAATAATCAAGATTTCGCTCTGAACCAATTGTTAAGAGCACACTAGAAAGGGGCTTGAATAATGTGTTCACCAAGTATAGATATTTTTTCGAATATATTTCGTGTATGAGTGCAAATCTATACTCGAGTGTGTTCTTTAAAATAAATAAACTTGCGGATGCGTAAAGAACACAATATGTATAGAGGTTCACGTCAAATGACTCTACTCCTCTACCTTCTTGGTTTTTTACAAGGACTTTGAATGGGATTGTTATTTCTTTTAGGGGAAACAACAATCAAAGAAAAACTTACAACGTAGGCAACTAGGCCAACACGCCTAGACCACAACTAAGAAATACCAACCCCTTGAAGTCTAGCCTCTAAAGAACTTCCTTGCTCCTCAAAGAATTCTTGTAGGGAGTATGATGCACTACAACACCACCAACTAACCCTCCAAGTTTGGATTTCTTCAAACAAGAAGGACCCCTTGCTTCTTGACCAACAATCTACACCTTGCTCTTCACAATCTTCACTCAACAAGAAGAATACTCTTCTTCTTTACAATGCAACTCTCACAAATAAAGTAAAATATACAATGATACAACTATATTGAGAGCTAAAAGCTTGAGAGAAACTTGAGAGCTTGTAGGTAGAAAGTTGTTGTATAGTGAGATGAAACCCTTGTTTTATCACCTTATAGCCGTTTGTGACCTTGCAGAGACAATAAAGGGTTTTAGTGTGATGTTACACTAAAAATGAAGGTACAAATGTCAAGTAAGCATTAGAAACAACAACAACAACAACATTACCCCATTGCCTTAATGGCTCCCGTCTTTGACGGGGTATGGGGGGTCGGATGTATGCAACCATACCCATGTGTTAGAAACACATGGAGGTTGTTTCTCGATGACCCAAAATGAAAATTGTGTGTCGATCAACTGCTGCTTCACAATATAAGAAGCACAGCTAATTTAGTGAGTCATTTTGCTTTATTCCATCATATTCCAAAGTCAAGAGAAAGTATGTCATTGACTCCATTGGAAATGGAAAGACAAGTAAACATTAGAAAGTGTATCATAAAACATTTGTAATGTTGGGTCACATGAAGCGCCTTATGTGTTCTATGAATAGGCGTTCAATGTAGCATGGAGCACCTAAAGTATATTTGAACTGGCTTTCAATGTGACATGAAGCGCCTTTAGTGAATAAGAAGTACTTGTTCAATGTCACATGAAGTGCCTGTTGTGGGCAGTAGAACTCGTTTGAAGTCGCATGAATCGCCTGATCTCAGCCTTCATACTTGTTCAAAGTAATTGTGAGTTCTGCCAAAAGTAACTTGATGTTCGTACCTATTTTGGGAGGAAAACATCCATTTGACTTTGTACCACACATGAAGCACCTATTTAGGCGTTCAAAGTGTACTGTTTTACAACTTGACACATAAAACACCTAAAGTAGGCGTTCGAAGTGTACTGGCAGCAAAGGAACCCAGCACGACATTATCTTGTGGGACCATCCAACATAAGTCCAATTCAAATACAATGACTACAGCTGGTTATACTTTCTAAACACGCTAAGGTCATTCCAGCAGGCCTATTAGTCATATCAGCCGATCTATTAGTCACACCAGTCAGGCTACCGGTCACATCAGCAGACCTACAGCGTCCTAGGCTTTCTGCCCCAAGCAAACGTCTTATCCACTATCAGAAGCCAAAGGCGGAAAAAGGTCTATAAAAGCAAGCCAACCAAGACAAAGGAGGGGATCCGGAATTCAAACATTCGCACCCTAAAGCAAGTTCATACACTTTGCTCCTCGGCTTATACTGTGAGAAACTCCTAACTCACCCTAAAAATTATAATCTCAGCGAGATATGGCCCAAACTGACTTGAGCGTCAGAGGGTTTTTTCCGGGGCCAACCCCCCGGGACCTCTGACCTGTGCTTACTTGTGCATGATATATTAGAGGCTATTCCAGCTATAACTTTCAGCCCAATTAACAACTCTTCAAGTTAACTTAGGAGCTAATTTGAGGTCGTTTAGACTCTTGGTGAAGATCCAGCTTTATCATTTGGCGCTAGAAGGAGGGCCCCTTAGACCCTTAACCCAGTAAAAAGTTCAAACTCAAAACAACCATCGATTACTTATGACAAAAGGAGGTCGAGAAGGTTTGGGTGAGTCATCCAACCCACCACGACGCATGGTTACGCGTTCAGCTGCCCCAGAACAGGTTTCTCGGGTACCTGAATCTCCGATGCCTAATCCTGATCCTATCCCGGAAGCTTCAAAGGAAGTAAGGGAAAAGACGATGAAATACGTTGCTGAGAACATGGAAATGTTCGAAGCCATGGTACGGAATCTCAAAGGCAAGCAGCCAGAGGTGCAGAATATGGAGATAGATCCACCTCCTCCTCAGAGAGAAGTTTCATAAGGCCACTCTTCTAGACCGCATAAAGGATTTATGGCGGATGCTAGAAGACATAGTTTCAAAGCTCCAACCGTGGAGTCAGAGTATATGTCCAGACCTCACTTAAGTGTGAGGTCAAAGTCATTAAAAAGCGTCCCTTGGGACGAAGAAGTTCTTCGCAGGCCGAGAGCTTATTATGAAGAGCACAAGCAAGAGTTTGTGCAAGCAGTCCAGGAAAGTCCTTTTTCCTGGGATATAGCAGAATATTTGGCACTAGACAGCTTCAAGGTGCCAAAGATGGAGACTTATGATGGGACCACAGACCCAATGGACCATCTCTTCCAGTTTCAAACGGCTATGAGTCTGAAAAACGTCCCAGACCCTTTGCGTTGCAAGACTTTCCCTTTGTATTTAAGGGGAAAGGCCAGGAGATGGTTTCAAGAGCTTCTATCAAAATCTGTGAAGTCTTTTAAACAGCTAGCACAGAAGTTCAAGTCACAGTTCGTGTCCAGCACCCCGTTTGTAAAGAACTCATCCCATCTAATGACCTTGAGACAAGGTCCAAACGAATCTGTGCTACAGTACATGCAACGTTTCTCAGACGAGTCGCTGCAGGTCAGTGACAGAAATGAAGGCGTTAAAGCCACGGCCTTCATTAATGGACTTCGAGCTGGTCACCTCTTCTCCCAGCTGAAGAGGGACCTACAACTCTAAGAGAATGTTTAGAGAAAGCTCACCAGTTTGCCCGAGGAGAGGAGGCAAACAGGTTGAAGAGAGAAGCAGAGCATGCGGCCCGGCAAGAAAGTCGACCCAGTTCGAAAAAAGGAAGATCGGCGCCATGAAGGGAAAAACCGTGATCAGCGTAGTGCGTTTGATCGTATAGGCAGTAAGGACAAAGGTGGTAGGGAGGGCTTACCACTGTTGGATTCACAAGAGTATATTCTGACCGTCATGGAAAAAGATGGTCTGAGGACAGAACCAGAACCTTTGAACGGGCATAGGGTGAAAAGGAATCCTAAATACTATTGCCACTATCATAGAGATATCGAGCATGATACTGAGGATTTTAGGCAGCTGGCTTAGGCTATTAAACGACTTATCGAACAGGGACATTTAAAACAATTTTATGACCCTCGATCACGCCTAAACAATTGTCTGGACTTCCACAGAGATCCCCAAAAAGACAAATGCCGCCCAAAGTCTCCACCTCGGCACCGCAGGGGTGAGGATGATGGGGAACAGGGAAGGCGTGGGGCAGTAGGTCAGCCCCAAGTCAATGCTATTATATATACCATCTCTGGAGGTCCACCTCACTCAGGCCCAGGAGCACCTAGTTCCTCAGGAACCTCATCAGATCCACCAGCTAAAAGAACCAAGATGGCAAGAGAGCTGACCTATGGTCCAGAAGTAGGCCTGTCAAAACTTACCAGATATCCGACATCCGAATTCGAATTCGGCTGTCCGAATCGAATATGGTAAGAGCTGTACATTCGTTTCACCGTATTCGAATTCGTATCCGAATAGTATTAGAAAAACAAATACGAATATGGTATAGTCATTACCGTATCCGAATAGATATTTTTAAAATTAAATAAAAATATATAATAAAATATATAATAATATATAAAAAATATGTAAAAATAATTATTTTTAAAATTTTAAAAAAATATGTATGAAAATATGTATACGGCCGCTATACCACTGTTGTAAATTTGCTGATTTCGAATTCGGATATCCGGATTCGGATATTCGAACAAATTTGAAATAGATATAATACGAATTCGGATATCCGACACCGAATTCGAATCCGAACAAATTCAAATTCGGATGACTTCCTAAATATCCGTCCGGATTCGGATACGAATTCGGATATAGTTAGACAAAAACAAATTCGAATACGATACTGTGTTACCGTATTCGTTTTATCCGTTTGACATCCCTATCCAGAAGATCCCATTCCTCTAAACTCCAACAACACATGCTTAGTGATAGAGCTGTGTGTGCACCTTCCTCCAGATAAAGTTGTGCAAGTCCGACGCGTTTATGTGTATACCGGTAGTGCTGTAAATATAATATTCTATCGGGTATATCAACAGCTTGGTCTACCCGATTCCTTGATGAAACCAGTTACCTCGTCCTTGTATGGATTCACTGGAGTCGCAGTGCAGCCAGCAGGCCTGGTCATGCTCAGCTGTAGTTTTGGCAAACCCCCTGCCTATCGATGCATATGGATAGACTTTTTAGTTGTCAAGGATGTATCCCCATACAACGTCATATTGGGTCGTCCAGCCTTGGTGGCTTTAGAAGCCATTGTATCACCTTTGCACGTCAGCATGAAGTTCCCCACTCCAGGGGGAGTGGCTACTATACAAGGTGATACACAAGTGGCACAGAGTTGCTACGCTATTGCCACTAAGGGAAATGAGTCAGTCCAGCAAGTCAGTCTGGATGAACTGATACCATCAAACGAGGAGCACTTACAGTCGGATGATGCAGTGCAAGACTTCATCCTTGATCCGAGCAGACCTGAGAATGTTATAAAGATCGGGACCTGGATGCCATATGAACTGCTAACTCAGCTGCAAGATCTGCTGAAAGAATTCGCGATTATCTTTGCATGGACTGCAGAAGATATGCCTGGGATACCTCCACATCTGGCTGAACATAAACTAAACGTTGATCCTTTGGCAAAGCTTGTAAAACAGAAGAAGCGACATTTTGCACCAGAACGGAATGAAGTCATTGAAGAGGAAGTCAAGAAATTGTTGGCCATAAAGTTCATTGTTGAAGTGCTTTTTCCGATTTGGTTGGCTAACCCAGTGGTGGTACCTAAACAAGACGAGTCCTGGAGAATGTGTATAGATTACACTGATCTCAACAAAGCATGTCCAAAAGATTGTTACCCACTCCCAAAAATCGACACGCTAGTGGATTCAACACTTGGACATGAGATCTTTGATTTCTTGGATGCCTTCAAAGGCTATCATCAAATCCTCGTGGCATTAGAAGATCAGGAAAAGACTGCTTTCATAACTGAGTCAGGTACTTATTGTTATGTAATTATGCCATTCGGGTTGAAGAACGCAGGGGCCACTTATCAACGTCTGGTCAATTCCTTGTTCAGTGAGCAAATTGGCCGGATAATGGAAGTCTACATTGACGATATGTTAATCAAGACCAGAACTCTTGATCAACATATCAAAAATTTGAGGGAAGTTCTCACTGTGCTGAGAGACTCACGGATGAGACTAAACCCAAAAAAGTGCACGTTTGGGGTACGTACTGGGAAGTTCTTGGGATACATGGTTTCCAAAGATAGGGACAGGCCAACCCTGCTAAAATTGAAGCTATACAAAACATGCATCCTCCTAGGAATGTAAAGGAAGTGCAGAGGTTAACAGGTCGAATTACCGCACTGAGCAGATTTCTGTCCAAATCTGCTGAGAGGTCCCTTCCTTTCTTCCAGATCTTGTAAAAGAAGACAGCTTTCCAGTGGGACGAACAATGCCAAAAGGCCTTCGATGAGCTGAAGTCCCATTTGGTTGAGGTGCCAATGCTTACTTCACCTCTACCCGGAGAAGAGCTATATATATACCTTTCAATATGCAAAGAAGCAGTTAGTGCAGTTTTGCTCAGGGAGCAGGATAATGTACAAAGGCCTATCTATTTCGCCAGTAAAATTTTATATGGGCCTGAAGTAAGATATCCCAATGCTGAGAAGATAGTCTTAGCACTTGTAGTGGCAGCGAGGAAGTTTAGGCCTTACCTGCAAGCTCATCCCATTATAGTAGTCACTAACCAGCCATTGAAACAAATCTTATCAAGGCCAGACACATCTGGCCGAGCTGCAAAATGGGCTGTGGAGCTTGTAGAGTATGATATTCAATACAAATCAAGAACTTCCATCAAAGCCCAAGCATTAGCAGATTTCTTAGCAGAAGGGATATCCGTGGAGGAAGATATCAAGCCAACGGCTGACTGGATATTATATGTGGATGGGTCCTCCTCCAAAGATTGTTGTGAAGCAGGACTCCTAATTATCAACCCCAACAAAGAAGAATTTGAGTACGCCTTGCGATTTGACTTTGAATCCACCAACAACGAGGCAGAATACGAGGCCCTCATAGCAGGACTAGGCCTCGCGAGAAAGTTGGGGGCAGAACGAATCATCTCCCGAAGTGATTCACAGCTGATTGTTTCTCAGGTTAATGGGGATTACGAAGCCAAAGAGGAAAATATGAAAAAATATTTGGCTAAAGTGCTGCAGCTCGGACAGGCATTTGAGCACTTCAGCATTGAACATATCCCCAGATCTGGCAATAAGAGAGCTGACGTGTTATCTCGGCTAGCATCATCCACTTCAACAACTTTGGGAAAGAAGATAGTAGTGGAGCTGGTAAAGCATTGTGCTTACGATGCCAATGAAGTGCTGCAAGTAGACAATCACAACACTTGGATGGACGAACTCGTAAATTTCTTGCAGCATGGAGTTCAGCCAGAGGATAAGCGTGCAGCAAGGCGCCTTCGATTGAAGGTAGTAAGGTATGCCCTTTTCAACGACCACCTTTATAAAAAATCATTTTCACAGCCTTGGTTGAAATGCGTAACTGAAGAGGAAGGAGATTATATCCTTCGAGAGATGCACCAAGGAATCTGCGGAAATCATTCGGGTGCCCGGTCGTTGGCAAGGAAATGCTATCTAGCTAGATACTATTGGCCACTCTGCGGCGGGATGCAGAAGAATTGGTCAGGAAGTGTCCAGCATGCCAAGTCAATGCTCCTATGATACATTTGCCAAGTTAGGAGCTCACCTCTATTTCAAGTCCCTCGCCATTCGTACAATGGGGGATAGATCTTGTTGGACATCTACCACAAGCTCCAGGATCAGTCAAATTCTTGGTTGTGGCTTTTGATTATTTCACCAAATGGGTAGAAGCAGAATCCTTAGCAACAATAACGGGGAATCAGGTCAAGAAATTCTTTTGGAAGAACATCGTATGTCAGTTTGGCCTTCCACAAGTTCTTATATCAGACAATGGAAAACAGTTCGCTGATGACCCTGTTAAGAGTTGGTGTGCCGAGCTCAAGATTGAACAACATTTCACTTCGGTAGCACACCCTCAAACCAACGGACAAGTCGAATTAGCCAACAGAACAATCAAGGATGGACTGCGAAAACGTCTATATCAAATTGGAGCAAGTTGGGTAGAGGAGCTCCCAAGTGTAATATGGGCGTATAGAACTACTCCCTCTACCTCTACTAAGGAAACACCATTTTCCTTAGTATATGGCACTGAGGCAGTCATCCCAGCCGAAATTGGTTCCAGCTCTACCCGAATAGATTATTACTATGCTGGAATCAATGAGAAAGAGTTATAGTTGAATTTGGATGAACTGGAAGAGAAAAGGGAGCGGGCTCATGTCCGTATGGCTCAGTACAAAAACCTAATTGCGCAATATTACAATTCCCGAGTACGGCCAAGATCCTATCAAGTGGGGGACTTGGTATTGCGTAACAATGATGCAAGCCATACAGCACCAACTGGGGCTCTCAATCCTAAGTGGGAAGGACCTTATCGAATAGAGGAGGTGCGCTCAAATGGGGCCTACAAATTACAAACCTTGGAAGGCAAAACTTTACCAAGGACTTGGCATTCTACTCATCTAAGGCTTCTACATCAGTGAAGAATTTCACCTCAGCAGGCCTGAATGTTTTTCCCAAAGAAGTCTTTCATGGTTTTCTTTTTCTAGCAGTGCTAGGAAAGTGTAAATTATTACCATTGGTATTGAAGATTGAATGAAACAATGCTCGTGACAAAGTCGACTTGTGGTTCGTTTGTTTTGCCTAAATGGATGGAGTACCAAGTTTTGCTTTGTCTAAAAATTATCGTCATCGGCAAGTTAAAGCGTGGCTGAACTGCATTTCAGTTAAACGGCGAAATATTTTGGTGGAGCCAAGAGTCGAAGACAAATACTTGCATAGCTATTGAAATAGAGCAAACAAAACTTCGCATTGCAGAAGAGAGATGTTTGCAAACTATTAACATAGATCAAGTCGAAGACAAATACTTGCATGACTATTGAAATAGAGCAAACAAAACTTCGTATTGCTGAAGAGAGATGTTTGCAAACTATTAACATAGAGCAAGCTGAAGACAAATATTTGCATAAAGCAAATGAAAATGGAACTTCGCAGAAGCTGAAGACAAATACTTGTATAACTATTGAAATAGAGCAAACAAAACATCGCATTGCAGAAGAGAGATGTTTGCAAACTATTAACATAGAGCAAGTCAAAGACAAATACTTGCATGACTATTGAAATAGGGCAAACAAAACATCGCATTGCAGAAGAGAGATGTTTGCAAACTATTAACATAGATCAAGTCGAAGACAAATACTTGCATGACTATTGAAGTAGAGCAAACAAAACTTCGCATTGCTGAAGAGAGATGTTTGCAAACTATTAACATAGAGAAAGCTGAAGACAAATATTTGCATAAAGCAAATGAAAATGGAACTTCGCAGAAGCCGAAGACAAATACTTGCATAACTATTGAAATAGAGCAAACAAAACTTCGCATTGCAGAAGAGAGATGTTTGCAAACTATTAACATAGAGTAAGTCGAAGACAAATACTTGCATGACTATTGAAATAGGGCAAACAAAACATCGCATTGCAGAAGAGAGATGTTTGCAAACTATTAACATAGAGCAAGTCGAAGACAAATACTTTTATAACTATTGAAATAGAGCAAACAAAACTTCACATTGCAGAAGAGAGATGTTTGCAAACTATTAACATAGAGCAAGTCGAAGACAAACACTTGCAAACTATTAACATAGAGCAAGTTGAAGACAAATATTTGCATAAAGCAAATGGAAATGAAACTTTGCAGTACTGAAGAAAAATATTTGTATTCACTATTGAGACAAAGCGAATAAAACTTCACATGCCAAGACAAAGAGACAAGTTAAAAAAACTGAGACAGTCTGAGGAACAGGAGTTGGGAAAAATGGATTTTCATTAAGTGTATGATCTATTACAACTACAAAAATTACAAGAAAAGAAAAATCCTAGACTACTGCCCCTCCTCCTGGTCAGTTTCCCTGAGGTCCATGGCTTCGTTGAATTGTTCAAGGAGCTTGTCAAATACAGCTTTGGCCTCAGAATTGTGGAGATCGGCAAGTTCAAGGTGCTCCTTATCCAGATCTAGATAGACTTCTCGGCAGGCGTCAATTGCACAAGTTTGTCCCATTGCTAAAACAGCAGCTTGCATCTTCATCAAATTTTCTTCAAAGTATTGAGATTTCCTGAACTCAGCAACTGCAGACGTCTTGATCTCTTCAGCTTGAGACTTAAATTGAGAAATGAGCTCAGCTTTGCTCTTCTTCTCTGCTTCAAGTTGCTGAGTCAGGTCATTGTTGATCTTTTTCTCTGCTGCAAGCTGCTGAGCCAATTCATATTTTATCTTCTGATCTGCTTCAGATTGGCTCTTCAGCTGGGACATTTCTTGTTCAGCACTATGGAGTCCCTTCTGAGAGGACTCCAACTCAGCCTGGGTCTTGGCAGATTCCAGCTCTAAGTCAGAGATCACTCTCTTCAGTTCATCCACTTATGAATTAACCACCGCCAGCTGAGTGTGAGACTCCTCCTTTCCTTCTCTCAGATTTGATTTTTCAAACTTTAAGGAGTCCAACTCTAATTTCGTTGAGTCCAGTTCTGACCTCAACGTCTTCAGCTCAGTCTCTATCTCATCCATTCTGGAGTCATCAGGCCTTACCATCTCAGCCAACTCATCATTGGCCCTCTTCAGCTCAGTATTTTCCACGAAAAGCTTCACCACCAAGCTGCGCATCTCCTCAGACCTCCTCAGCATGTCACACTCCTGAGCACGGTACTGCAACAACCAACATGGTCAAGTCATCATTTCCATAATCTAAGTAAAAGGATTGCATGGTTCAAAAGAAACTCACCAAGGACATGTTTCTAAAGTATGTATCAAAGGCAGTTTCCCAGTCCTGGCGTGCAAAAAAATCTCCATCCACGGGCAGCACTGGCAAGTCTGCCAACTTTCTTGCCACACCTGGATGAGCTGTAGAATTAGTAATCCCATATACCATATGTCTCCATTCACGGCGGTTTTGATTTGAGGGCTCCTCCTCAAATGGAGCTTTCCCACAAGGATGTCTGGGGGAAGCCTCTCCTGAAGTGATCACAACCCCTCCAGTGGGGGCATCTTTTAGATCCCTGATAATTGCCCCGTGGAGGAGAAATTGGGGCCGCCGGGGCTTGAACGGAGACTGTCACAGCAGAAATTGCATCATCAGCTGGGGTGGCCAGGACTGGATCAGAAACAGGCGCCTCAGGAGGTTGGACGTCATTGGTTGGCGCAGCTGGAGGAGTCACCTTGGCTTGTGGAGCCTTGGTGATGACCTTTGAAGGAGGGGCATGTAGAGAAAAAGGGGTTTGAGTGATTTCAAAATATGTGATTTAAATGAGCATGACAAAAAACGTGTGCATGATATATTGCTTATTACTTGCCTTATTTAGGTCATATATAATGTTGCCGTACTAACGAGCCATGAAGCGTTAAAGCTTACATCATATGGAAAACATTTGTTGTGTTTATACTATTTTCAGGTGCCACCATTAATGGACTAAACTAGTTCATTAAGTGAAGTACTTAGTTAATTAAACTAAGTAGTTCATTAAAGGAAGCTACATTTGGACAAGACACAAAGGCAACAAGACCAAGAAAGGAAAGTCTCCTCCTCCCCATTTACTACATATGGCACGCCTACACATATATATAAATATATATTTTCTGATTTTTTTAAAAGGCACATACACATGTATTCCAACGTACTACCGACACGTTATATATACGTACGTACGTTAACGTCACACCATCATACTTAACTCATATTTATGAGTATATTCAGGTCTTATATCATATGATATAAGTCATGGTGATGACAAATTAAATACGACACGTTAAAAGGTTCTAAACCAAAAATTGTCGTATCGGACGAATACCGAAACTTCACCAACGTGTCACGTACTTGCCATAAATAGATGGCCAACCCCCACACTTCAAAAATACTTATAAATTTCGTGCCTATGATGCTAATTTCAGCCATAAAATCATTCCATGTTGGCACACACAAATCACCCCACATTAAGGCCAAATTGTGGAGATTCCAATTTCAATTTTGTCACATGTAAATGGCACCACTTTAGACCAGCTAAGTGCTGAGAATTAAAATTTATTTTATATATATTATGTGTAACATAATATATATAACATGTGCAACAAGTTGAAATTTAATTAGAGAAAAATCGGGTAATCGTTAAATATCGAAAATTCGGTTTTCTACGTACACAACACATAAAACATTTTTGGCACATCATACGACACGTATTTAGACACTTTTTACATATGTCATACATCTTGAAGTTTTCTAGAAAATTAAATTAAGGGATGATTGGAATATATAACATGTGTGTATTATTAAATATGCACTATTTTACAAAGTTAGCAAAAATGAAATTCAGCACATGCATATACATGTATACACGCCCCTACAGCTGAGATGGAGCATATGTGGAGCCTTGTTGGCATATTGATTGATCAAGAATCAATCATACAATGTTGATGACATAAAGGAAGAAGCTACACAAGGTAACAATTCAAATTTTGTCACAATTGTAACACATGCTGAAAATTCAGCATGTGTGCTAATGTATGACCGATTTTTACCTCCATTATGATTGATATTTTACTTCTTAATTAAGGTGGATTAATTGGAAGATAATTTGGAAGCATTTTGAATAAGTTATGGTATTTAAGTGGTGATATTTTTCAATATCACACATGCTGAAAATTTTAGCATGTGTGAAGGTATAATGGCCGAATTTTAGGCCACATGGGTGTCAAGTTTTTATCTCATAAAAGATGAAAATATCTTCTACTAAATGATGAATCATTTTTAAGAGATAAATCAAAGAAAACATGGCAACATTTTGAAAAGAATACCCATGTATCACATGCTGAAATTTCAGCATGCAAAATCTCTTAATGGCAGAAATATTCATGCCCTTTTTGTGAGAAAATTATCTTGCTAACTTTATGTGATAATTTTGTGATTTATGGCAACTATTTTATGATGATTTTGGCACATGTTTTAAGTGGTATTCTCAGATTTTCCTAGTCATCAAGTGATGACAACATTCAACCAATCATGAAGTGCCAATTAAGCAAAGGTTAAATGATCATCCAATGAGAAGGTGCCAAGTAAGCAAGATCATGTCACAATGATGCCATACATTCTCCCAAGGACTTAGAAGATAATTTTCAAGAGGGGGAGAGTACCTAAGGGGGATGGCCATAAGCATAAATGGAAAGGAGAATAGCAAAACAAAAGACAAGAACAAGCATTGCAAATTCAAGCATAAAAAACGCCTAGCACTCCTTTCTTCTACACTCTCTTTCTTTCTTCTTCTTGAAAGCCTATTGTACTTATATTCTTATTATTGAATAGACTTGCCATATACCACCACATACTCTATATCTTTGTAAAAGATTGATCAAGGTGTGATCAATCTTCAATCTTGCAAGGTGGTGATGTTCGTGTGCATTGTATTGAACATACAAGGTTTGTAAAGGGTTGGAGTTGGTGTGTAACTCCATCAACCCTGTGGTAAGGTGTACTTGCGTGTGTGACTAGTGTGAACCGAGGAAGGTGTTCCTCGAAGACTGGAGTAGGTTGTTTATAACCGAACCAGTATAAAATTCTCGGTGTCATTTACTTTCAGCACTTATATTCTGTTTCTGCACTGTTTACTCTTTTTGTTTACGTTCGTAAAAATAGTAAACGATTTTCAAAAATCACGAAAATTTCCAGAAACATATCCGTACGTCTTAGGGTTAATTTGGCACAAGTTTCAACCCTTTTGGATAAGTATAAGTCACTCAAACATCTAAAGTTCTGAGACTAGTGCAGTCTGACTTTCAGGCTTGCAGAGGTTGAGACTTTGAGTGTATTTGACTAACTTCCCAAAAGAATTTTTCAAAACTGTTTCAACCCATTTAAATAAAACACATAATAGGTTAGTGGCCAAAATTTCAGAGCAATTGGAGTTAAGATCAAATAGGAATAAAATTTTCAAAATAGTCTACCGTTTCTGGCAGATTCGCGCAATCTGGCCACCGACGATTTTTGAAGGGTTTAAAGGTTGAATTCAAATCTGAAATTTTTAGGAGACACTCATAACATCTGAGGCTAAGGTCTCTCAAAATTTCAGAATTTTTGAAGATCTATAACCTAGTTTTAAAAACGTTTTAAAACTGGTCCTGAAAACAAAATCTGTTTTCAGAAGTTGAGTTGTTTGGTTTAAAACAAATTTTAAAAACCACACTTTCCGCACCAACTATTCAACCCCGCTCCCTTCTAGTGGTGCCTTGCAGATCCTACAGGGCAGTCTTCTTGACACTTCCCCCAGTCTTTGCCACGGATTTGGAAGGCAAGGCTGGGGCCCCAGAAGTTTTCTTCTTCAGGGACTGAGCTGCAGCCTGAAGAGACTTCTTGGATGAGGTGGAAGTGCCAACAGAAGTTTTGACTACAATGAAAAAACTTAAGTTAGAAGTGCTGTAATCAAATCAATCAAATAACAGCAACATCACCGAAAAGGTGTTTCTCCTTTACCTTGTTTCGTGGAAGGAGTAACTGGGGGAGCAGGCAGGGCCTTGGAACAAGGCTGAGTAAAGGAAGAGGTTGGTTCATCCTCTCTCTTCCTCTTCTTGGGAACCATCTTCTTCAAATTTGTAAGGCGTTCAGACACCATGGTTCATGAAAAATGCAACAACAAACTAGTCAAAAGATATGCACAACATCAAGAACAGTCAATACACGTTTAAAGCATGCAAACATACCCAAGATTAAGGCCAAGGCAGAAGAGCCCAGAGTCTCAAATTGATGGGAAGGCCCCATATGGTACAGGTCAGCAGCCTTTACAACTGACCTGTCCACCATCTTCTAGTCAATGGCCTGGGGAAGGTGCAGTAACCTTGAGGCTTCATCGCAAAATCTTTCGCTTGGCCTCTTGTTATCTGCAGGGCCAGATTTCCATAGGGTTCTCCCCGGCAACCCTATGGTCTTGATAAAGAAAAACCTCCCCTTTCAATTCTTGACAGAAGAGGGGATGTTTATAGCGTGGTTAAGTGCTTTATTAGGATGTCTCCTACTAAAGTAATACCAGCTTTCTTTGTACTTACACACAAACATCCCCCTAAAGACATTTAAGTTCAAGTCAGCCTCAGCAGCTCTCAGGTAGAGCAGGTAGCTGGCGATAAATTTTAGGCCGTTGGGCATAATTTGTGGTAGCCTAAGGCGGTAAAAGTCAAGAATCCGAAGAAAGGGGCCAGGAATAGGAAGGTCGAACCCTGTCCTGAAGTATTCTTCATAAATTGCCTCATACCCAACGGGTGGATCATAGGCAGATTGATGAGGAAGAGACAAAATTGGGGGAAAATGTCTATATCAATATTAAACTCATTACAAAAATGAGGGATATCAGTCATCTTTAAAGTACAGAGTGAACCCTGCACTATAGGAGAGGGAGAACCCCATGTCAAGAGATGGTAGGGGTACTAAGGCTGAAGATGTGGCAGCAACCGAAGAAGGTCCGCCAGCAGGGCGTAACCTCCTTAAAGGACGGTTGTCCTCATCGGAATCAGATTTTTCGTGGAGGGATTGGACCTCACGATCACCCTCCAGATCATCTGGGTAAGAGGGAGTATACATATTCTGGGAATCCGAAGAAGAAGGGGTTGTAACAACGAAAGCCATGAGTAGATTGAAGGAGTGCTTACAGAAGAATGAAAGGTTGAACTGAAAGGAAGAGCACCGGAGTAAGATGAGGAAAGGCTTCGAAGACGATGAAGAAGAACAATGCGACAGTGCAACGAAATAATTAGATGAGCAGAATAAAGGAAGAAGAAAAGAATGAATTGGGGAAATTGTCTCTATTTATAAGTGAGAGAAAACGAAAGGTTGCACCTTTTCGTTTGAAATACGAAAAGGCAAAGGTTCAGGCATTTACCACCCTCGGGGAATGAAACTGCCGAAAAAGTAATGATAAGGTGTTGAAATTAGCGCTTACATTAAAAGCAGGAATTACTGCGCAAATAAAAGGATAACCACACAATAAATAAAGGTCTGTCACGTCACAGGTTCATTAGAACAAGATTTGTCTGCTTTCGCAGTTCAGCTCAGCCACACAAAATCTGGGGGCAAATGATAAACCATAATTAAATCGTATGTTAGTCAACAGTCAACGGTTCAACTCCAGTGGCTCAGCACCCAAAGTACTGCAGTTCAGCAGTACAGCGCCCAGGCGTGGCTGTTCAGCCTCGGCTGCACTTCAGCGGGGCATCATGGAGCCCTTATAGCATCGAAGAATATGCCAAGGTTTGCACCTCGGCACCAACTTCAGTTTATGTCCCAGTGCGGCACTTCAGACCACTTCAGCTGGGCAAGGACTAGTCATTCACTTCGGCAAGACTTGATCTTGCACTTCGGCATAGTTCAGTTGGGTACTTCAGCAAAGGAACCCAGCACAACATTACCTTGTGGGACCATCCAACAGAAGTCCAATTCAAATACAATGACTACAGCTGGTTATACTTTCTAAACACGCTAAGATCATTCCAGCAGGCCTATTAGTCATATCAGCCGATCTGTTAGTCACACCAGTCAGGCTACCGGTCACATCAGCAGACCTACAGCGTCCTAGGCTTTCTGCCCCAAGCAAACGTCTTATCCACTATCAGAAGCCAAAGGCGGGAAAAGGTCTATAAAAGCAAGCCAACCAAGACAAAGGAGGGGATCCGGAATTCAAACATTCGCACCCTAAAGCAAGTTCATACACTTTGCTCCTCGTCTTATACTGTGAGAAACTCCTAACTCACTCTAAAAATTATAATCTCAGCGAGATATGTCCCAAACTGACTTGAGCGTCGGAGGGTTTTTCCCGGGACCAACCCCTCGGGACCTCTGACCTGTGCTTACTTGTGCAGGATATATTAGAGGCTATTCCAGCTATAACTTTCAGCCAGTTAACAACTCTTCAGGTTAACTGACGGAGCTAATTTGAGGTCGTCTAGACCCTTAGTGAAGATCCGGCTTCATGAGAATACATGCTGAAATAACTGTATATGTGCTCTCTGATAAATTTACCATTTGCGTCGAGTCAGCCTCATATGCTTGATGAAAAATTTAGCAGTGCTCGCAAACATTAATGCCATTACAAAACACACAAAAAAAATGTCGGGAAAACAAACTAACCAACTATCCATGTTAATCAAACGCTCTTAATTTATCTCAAATCTTTCATTTTACCAAAACTAACATTCAATTCCTTTTCCTCAAATTTTCTCTACGTGTTTTATAGCTTGTTAGGAGGAAGACAAGTTTCGGAATATGAATTACAATAGGATTTAAGTATAAGATTTTAGATATGACTCTTACCCTTATCTCTTTTTGTATAGGTTTCTTAGTTGTACTTTACGTTTAACTCCTTGTAGAATTTTTCTATAAATACAAGCATATAAACCGGCTATATATGTATGGTTTTTGAGCCGACCAAGAAGTCCACATGAAATTTCGTGTTCTTTCTATTGCATTTTTTTTTTTTGCTTTGTTGTTTCGATTATCATCAACAGCTGTTCTTCCTATTGCTTGGATATAAAAGAATGCTTGCGTACTAAGTAACCAACTTGTTTGGTACTTCTCCATTTCATATTCCTTGTTCACATTTATACTTTCATGCTAAAGTTATGTTTTACAATTTTTTCTTCACTAGTAGTGTTTTAAAAAAGAAAGGTTTTCTTTAATGTCAAATTGAAAAAAATACAAGCATTTACTCATTTAGGTGAATGTCAAACATATATACCTTATTTAGGAGAGAGTAAAAGAAGTCTTTTCAGTGAAACAGATGCAACTGCAATTATCTAATGAATATGATAAGAAAAACAGCATGATGATCATATATATACCTCTACGGTTCACTTCCATAGATTATGAATTTATATGGAAGTGAAATATATTTTATGCGAATATAAACATATACAACAAAACTCGTGTAAGCAAGAGTCTTCACATTTTGTATTAAAAGACAAACTAATACTGTATGTACAACATATTGACAATAAGCGACTGTAATACAACTAACACACAAATGTTCTAAATTTATTGAATCACATGCACATTTTTACAGGTGTCTAATATTACATGATTTTGTTTTTTTCCCTCCAAAATGCCCAAAGTTATTTATTTTCCAAAAAGCACTAGGCTACCTGTATCTAACAACAGTTTCACATCCTTGCCCACCAATAAATCTGATCACTCATTCATTCCCCAAAAAGGCCTATTGTTTCCACCCTCCACCCTTTCCCACACCAAGAGAAAACAAATAAATAAATAATGAAGGAAAAAAAGACCTTGAAATTGAAATATGGTGCTAATCATGCTATAGAATCCATGAATGGTTTTTCTTCTTTGTAGCCCAGAACTTGTTTGTACTTAACCATTGAGTGTAACATGATCAAAATCGCTTGAAAATCTTCTTGAAGAACGAGTACCAACTTCACTTCCAAATGAAGAAAAGAATTCATCATCCAAATCTCTTTCTTTGATCTCTTCAATCTTTTCCACAGCCTCCCTTATGTCCAACCTCTTGTCAATCTCCAACTCACAACAAGTCAATGCTACCTTCAGCAATTTCATCATTTCACCCTCACCATTTTTGGTCCCACCCATGTCTTTATCGAACACCTCCATCTCTGTCACCCCTTCCTTCAGCACAGAACGGACCCAAGCTGCCAATTCCGTCTCGGCCCCTTTACCTTGTTGTAAGAAGTTAGACGGGAACTTTCCTGTCAAGATCTCTAGGATCAACATTCCTAAGCTCCATATATCGGTTTTCTTCGTGATTCGGCCATTTTGCTTGAATTCTGGTGATTTGTAGGCTACCATTTGATCCTGAGCATGTTCTAGATTTACCACAGGAAGTAATCCATAATCAGTGAGTAAGGGCTCGCAGTTTTCTGTGAGTAAGACGTTGGAGGATTTAAGGTGGCCGTGAGGAGCAATGAGGCTTGGAAGTGAATTGTACAGATACAGAAGTCCTCTTGCTACTCCTTTAACAATCTTCAAGCGTGTTGGCCAGTCTAGGCTTGGCTGTCCACGAGACTTGTTACCTGAAGGAGTCAGCATTTTCCATGGTTAAACGATTTATTGCCTACATAATAATACTTCCTCCATTGTCACATATTGTCAAATACAAAGTTGTTTAAATTCAAAGCGTCAAAAAAATATTTTACACATTGTTCGATGAAACAACAAAACAACATTACCACATTGTCTTAGAGACTTCCGCCTATGGCAAGGTATGGAGTCGGTGTACGAAATCATAACCCATGTGTTAGAACACACATAGGTTGTTTGACAAACTAATTATTTGTTCATGTATTTGTTCATGTATGGTAATATTTTTAAAAGGGAGGGAGAAGGAATGTAACAGAATAGAGGGCATGAAATCTTTGGTTTTCTTATGGTTTCATTGACCATATAACTATTTAGTTCTTTCCTTTCTGATGCGACAATTAGAGAACAATTCAGAAAAGAAAATAGTTGCTACTACAGGCGTATAGAATGAGCATATACGTATACAATGAGTACATACGCAGAGAATGAGTAGATCAGGCCTAGTATTTTTATCCTGTATGTCATTCATTGGTTAATAAACCATAGTTATATAACAGATAAGTGTCACTTTACTAGAAACTAAGAGGACCATGTGTCACAGTTGAATTTTCATTATAACGTAATTTTTAATATGTTAAAAGTAGAATATAACAATATTTTTTAGACGAAAAAAAGTATCAAAATGGACCACGAACAACTGCGAGCAAGACGAGGAGTTGGGCAAAGATAAACAAGGAACTCTGTAATGAAATAGCCACGCAATGCAAATTCATTAGAAACGTACCGTGAAGATGGACAGCCAAGCTGACATTGTCAACATAATTCGAAAGCAGAAGCTTTTCTTCTTTCCTGTAATAAAAGGCCACAAGAGGAAGCAAATTGGGATGGCTCAATTTGCCAAGCCTTCTCATGTGCTCATGGAACTCCTCTTTGCTCACATTGTTCATTTGCCTATACCTCTTCACAACCACCACATTGCCAACATTAAGAACAGCTTTATAGCTCGATCCGAACACACCGCTTCCCAGTATCTCCGCTGACGCTTTCAGTAAATCAGTCATATCAAACTTCTCCCTGTTTTCCTGCAAGAACGTCAGTTTGGCATTCTGATCTGTCTTCTTATTAGCCTCCGGTGAGCGGTCAGGAGAAATCCCTTTTTCCATTTTGTCTAGATTAGAGGAAACAGCATTTTGAGTAGAATTTGGAGGTGGCGCCATTGTTGTCTCTTGGTCTTCCAGGCTTTTCTTTTGCCGTCTAAGGATTAAGACAACTGCGACCAGTGCAGCTAATGCTACAATGCTTGCTATCACAACGATGACAATGGTTGCAATGGAGAGTTTTGGAGAAGGTGCAGATTCTTCTGTTTGTGATGGTGGCGGAGATGGTCCTGGTGGCGCGGGTGGTGCAGCACAAGCTTTTAAGGGTGCACCGCATAGATCTTGGTTGCCTGTCCATTAAGAACACGTAACCTGCTCTGAAGAATTTTTGTTGCAGAAAAGATAATTGTTATCATTCTCTTGTCTCGTATTTGGACACATTATGTTGCAGTGTGGCTTACATGTTAGTTTAACAAAATTTTAATATTCATGATGTTGCTTAATATTATGTATTCATTCTATTATCATGTTATATTCTTTCCATGCTTATGTATCGAACTATTTTACGAGCTTAATTCAGAAGTTTCTGTGTTAACTTTGTACTACTTCGTCTCAAAAATATTTTTGAAACGGATAGAGTAGTTAGTGCTTATTTCAATAATTCTATTGCAACGTGCATTCTATCTCTAAAATTCATGAGTTGCGCACTGAAAAATTACCAAACGCCTTTCTCTCCCTTTATTGCCTAAAGCACCATCAGGGTACTGGATGGTCCATCCTTCTGAACAGCAATTTTCACCAAGTTTCCTTGTCAACTCGCCAAATTAAGGCAAATAACTCATATAGTTCTTAAGAATCTCATATAGTAGTTAACGAATATTTCGGTGGCATTTGGTAGTTGAAATCAAGGTTCGATCTATGCTGAAAGAAAATCGATTAGGACGCCGAGTTTTTGACGATAGTTCTGTTTCTTAATCACGGGACATTAAAATGCTGAGTTGCTTTCCATTTAGTAGCTATGCTAACTCTCAAGAGTTCACTTCCTCATCTGTTTTTCTTTTCCCCATAATACAAGGGAGGGACATCATTTTGTCTGGTGTTTTGCTTTAGTGAATAAGTTATACCCCCACTTGTATAAATTCCAACAACGAAATGTTAAACCCCTCTTCATGGGAAAACATGAATGGCAAGGATGATGGCTGGTTTAGATGTCTGATGTTTGGGGGGGGGGGGGGGGTTGTTGCCTTTAGAAACCAAAATAAGTATGCCAATCATATTGTTAAAGCATATCTTGAAGATAAAGATAATTACAAGATAGAGGATCAAGACTTCAAAACTTAAATTCATTTGGTTACATTATCCTATCCTTTACTGTTTGTATTTTAGATACTTTATCTTATCCACAATTGTTTGTATTTGAAATGTTATCTTGTAATCAGTTGTAACCATAATCAAATATATTGAATGGAATAGCGCTGAGCTCAAGTGAACGAGCAACAGCGATTCACGCAACGCCTGTGCAAGTTTTCGTTCCTTCCTTCTTGCTTTATCTTTTATGGTATCAGAGCTTAAGACCCACTAAAATGGCCGACTCTTCTTCTTCAACCACCACCCCTGCCGCAGCCCCAAACCCTACGCCAAATAATATCCCTTCCTTTGTTCATCCTCACAGCATCGTCACTGTTAAACTAAACAAAGATAATTTCTTGCTCTGGAAGGCACAAATCGTTCCCTACCTGCGTGGCCAGAAAATCTTTGGCTTTCTTGATGGAACCACAACGCCGACACCTTCGACCCTACCCCAAACCGATGACACAGCTGGAACACTCGTTGATAACCCAGACTATATTAACTGGGTTCAGCAAGATCAACTGATCCTTAGTACACTGCTCTCCTCCCTTACAGAAGGAGTTCTATCTCAAGTGGTTGGTTGCATCACTTCATGTGATCTCTGGACAACTCTAGAACGCATGTTCACCTCGCAATCTAGGGCTCGAATCATGCAGATTCATCATCAACTCGCCACCGCCAAGAAGGGTGGCTCCTCTGTTCCAGAATATTTTCAGAAAATCAAAGGGTTTACAGATACTCTTGCTACTGCCGGACAGCCACTCAATGACTTTGAACTTGGATCCTATATTCTCGCAGGCCTAGGCCCGGAGTATGACCCCTTTGTTACCTCGGTCACTACTCGCGTTGATCCACTTACTATCGATGAACTCTATGGACATCTCCTTGCACACGAATCCCGTCTAGAGCAGCACGCAACACCAGCCCCTGAGGGCTTTCCGTCCGCCAACATGGCTTCCCGTCAGTCCCGCAGCAGGGGCCGCCGCAGTCCACCATCACACCAAGGGGCACGGTCACAACAGTTCAATTCACGTGGGCACCTTGGCCGTGGTCGAGGCGGCCGATCCTTTGGACCAGCCAGTTCCTTTCAACCAGATTCGACTAGCCCCTCTCGTCCTACGTGTCAGGTATGCAATAAAATTGGACATATTGCTCTTCACTGCTATAACAGATTTAATCATGCATACAAAGGTGAGCACTCACACTCACCGACGGCATTTATGGCTTCACCATCCTTCAATGACTACAATTGGTATCCGGATATTGGTGCGTCTAATCATCTCACATCTGATCTCAACAACCTCAACGTTCATTCTGATGAGTATCTAGGAACAGACAAAGTGCAAGTGGGAATGACGCCACTTCTTCCTATATCTCACACATGTTCCACCTCTCTTCCTACACGCTCACACCAAATCACTCTCAAAAATGTCTTACATGTTCCCCAAATCACAAAAAAAAACTCATTTCTGTCAGTCAGTTTACTGCAGACAATAATTGTTATCTTGAGTTTCACCCCAAATTTTTCTGTGTCAAGGATCAGCTCACGGGACGCACCCTCCACCGCGGACCGAGTAATGCAGGTCTATACTCCTTCTACGCGCCACACTCCACACCCACTCTTCCTCAAGTTTACGTCGGTGAAAGAGCCACTATCACTGCATGACATGGACGTCTCGGACATCCAGCTCTTCGCACCGTTCGCCATGTCATATCCAAATTCCATATTCCAGTCCATCCCAGCGAACCACCTGCAGTGTGTGCCGCTTGTCAAGAAGGCAAAAGTCATCAACTTCCCTTTCCCGCTTCCTCAAATAAATCTCAATTTCCTCTAGATCGTTTGTTTGATGATGTATGGGGACCTTCCCCTATTCCTTCAATAAATGATGAATGATATTACGTTAGTTTTGTTGATGATTTCAGTCGTTATACATGGCTCTTTCCTATCCATGCAAAATATGATGTTCTTCATGTGTTTACTCAATTTTGCAATCATGTCGAACGTTTATTTGATCGTACCATTAAAGCACTACAATCTGATAATGGTGGTGAATTTCAAAAACTGCACACTACTCTATCAAATCGTGGCATTCTCCACCGCCTCACTTGCCCCCACACTCACCAACAAAATGGCTCAGTCGAACGCAAACACCGACACATTGTCGAAACAGGTCTCACACTTCTCAGTCATGCTTCTCTTCCTCATCACTACTGGGTTGATGCCTTTCACACATCATGCTACTTAATAAATCGTCTCTCCACTCCCACTCTATCGAACAAATCACCTTATGAAATTTTATTTCAAAAACAACCCGACTACACCTTCCTTAAAACCTTTGGCTGTGCGTGTTGGCCACTACTACGTCCGTACAACCATCACAAACTCCAATTCCGCTCTACCCAATGTCTTTTCCTCGGCTACAGCAATAACCATCATGGCTATAAATGTCTTGACCTTACCACTGGCAAGACATACATTACTCGCAATGTCATCTTCGATGAAAAACTCTTTCCCTACACCTCCCTATCCTCCCCACCACGCTCAAACTCAAACTCCTCCCCCACTGTCACCCTGCCTCCTCTCCCACTGACGAACCCCGCCACTCACACAGATTACTCACCACAACCCCCTACAACATCAGTCCCTCCCCGCACTACAACCCCCTCTCCGCCTCCCAGCCCAAACGACTTTCCCCGCCAGCTCCCGTCACCAAATCACACTACATCCGATGATACCCATCCCACCGAACCACCACTTAACCAACATCCCATGCAAACGCGTTCCAAGTTCAATATCCACAAACCCAAGCAACTCACAGATGGCACCATACGCTATCCCCTACCACGTGCTTTACTCGCCACATCTCTAACCAACCCATCCGAACCAACCTCCTATACACAAGCCTCGAAATCTCCTGAGTGGTGCCAAGCCATGACACTCGAGTTTGATGCCCTTCTTCGCAATGGCACCTGGACTCTTGTTCCCCCTACTCACTCTATGAATGTTGTAGGTTGTAAATGGGTTTTCCGCATCAAACGGAAAGCTGATGGCACCTTAGACAGGTACAAAGCATGTCTCGTTGCCAAGAGTTTTCATCAACAACCTGGCATTGATTATCACGACACTTACAGCCCCGTGGTAAAACCAACGACTATTCGGACAGTCCTGTCCATTGCCGTCTCCCTTCGATGGCCCATTCAACAAATAGATGTCCAAAATGCATTCCTCCATGGCTTTCTTGATGAAGAGGTTTATATGTCTCAACCACCGGGCTTCATTCACCCTCAATTCCCCAATCACGTGTGCAAACTCCGCAAGGCACTCTATGGTCTAAAACAAGCCCTTCGAGCTTGGTTCTCTTGTCTAAGCACACGCCTACTAGAGCTCGGTTTCACAAGCTCAAAATCAGATTCATCTCTTTTTATCTATGTCTCAGCGCAAAGTATTATCTACATTCTTATATATGTGGACGACATTATCATAACGGGTTCCAACCACGCCGCCATCAAACATCTTCTATCTTGCCTACACGCTGACTTTGCCATCAAAGAACTCGGCCCACTGCACTACTTTCTTGGCGTTGAAGTCATTCCCACATGCGATGGCTTATTCCTTACTCAGCAAAGGTATGTTTTGGATCTTCTTAAACGCACTAACATGGAACATGCCAAACCCATCTCATCTCCAATGAGTGCAGCTCATACATTATCTTTATTCTCTGGCGACCCCCATACAGACGTCACACAATATCGAAGCACAGTTGGTGCCTTGCAGTATCTTTCACTCACACGCCCGGATATCTCCTTTGCTATAAACAAAGTATGCCAATTCATGCATCGACCAACCACTCTACATTGGCAAGCTGTAAAACGGATTCTTCGGTATCTTAAGCATACTATCACTCACGGCTTGGTCCTCTGCCGTGCAACGTTGACTAAACTTGAAGCCTATTCCGATGCTGATTGGGCCAGCTGCCCTGATGATCGTAAGTCCACTAGCAGCTACTGCATTTTTCTTGGCCCAAACATTATATCTTGGAGCTCCCGCAAACAACCAACCGTCTTCCGATCCAGCACCGAGTCGGAATACAGAGCTCTTGCTGCGACAGCTTTGAAACTCCTATGGCTCCAATCGCTCCTCCGCGAACTTGGCATCTATCTTCCTCATCCTCCAACACTTTGGTGTGACAACATTGGTGCTACATATCTATCATCCAATCCGGTATTCCATGCACGCACCAAACACATTGAGATCGATTTTCATTTCGTCCGCGATCGAGTTACCAATCGGTGCCTAGATGTTCGCTATCGCTGCACTAAAGATCAACTTACTGACATACTTACTAAACCACTCGTCTCCCGACGATTCATCACATTACGAGCCAAACTCAACGTCCAACCACCGCCGTTGACTTTGCGGGGGTATGTTAAAGGATATCTTGAAGATAAAGATAATTACAAGATAGAGGATCAAGACTTCAAAACTTAAATTCATTTGGTTACATTATCCTATCCTTTACCGTTTGTATTTTGGATACTTTATCTTATCCACATTTGTTTGTATTTAAAATGTTATCTTGTACACATTTGTAACCATAATCAAATATATTGAATGGAATAGCGCTGAGCTCAAGTGAACGAGCAACAGCGATTCACGCAACGCCTGTGCAAGTTTTCGTTCCTTCCTTCTTGCTTTATCTTTTACATATAACACAAGTAGGAAAGAATATACAAAGAAAAACTCACCTGAAAACAAAGATGCGTTCAATTTACTAAGGCTAGGAGGAATAGGCCCTTTCAGGTGATTATTGGCCAGATTCAACGCGCGCAAATTCTGATGAAACTCAGGAATCTGTCCTTGAAACTGGTTGTCCTGAAGCATCAATTCTATGAGCCTTGGCAATGTTGCCAACGACGCAGGAATCGGGCCAGAAAAGTTGTTGTTTGCCAGATGAATCTTCTTTATTGAATGCATACCTTCAAACGCATCAGATGGTATCTCCCCAGAGAACTTGTTGTTTGACAAATAAATTGTCTTTAAGGCCCCTAGTTTCTTAACATCTGGCAATGGCCCTTCAAAGTTATTGTTCATAAAGCTAATAGTCCTTAAAGATTTCAGCTCGTTAAGTGAATCAACGTCAATCTTTCCATTCAACCCCATATTCTCAAGCTTCAGTGCCCATACAGACCCTTCATCACACAACACGCCGGTCCAGTTCGGTTTATCACCATTGCAAGGAGGTTTTGAGGCATCCCAATTAGACAACGCTTGATCATTCCCCAATGAGTTCTTAAACTCAAGGAGAATCTCCGGGTCTGTTCTACTTTTCGCGGTAATCACTTGGTGTAGAACCATCAAAAACATTAAGGAACTTGAGAACCTGTCTAGAGCCATGGTGTTGAACAGCGTGCGCGCACTTATGGGTGCGCGCCCTTGGGCGGCAGGGCTCTTTGGTTAAAGAGTGTGTTGCTTTGTGGGTAGAAGGAGCTAGAGAGGAGGAAATGAGTGATGGTGGGAAGAGAGCTGCATGGAATATGGGCAGAAACAGAATCACAGGAGCAAAATGAGAGAGAGAGATTAGCCAGAAATTTGTGTGGGGAGTGAGGCTTGAAACTAAGGGGCAATGGAATGAAGGAAGGATTTGTTTGACCATGTACCACTCTCTTCCATTCTTCCCATGTAGGTTGCACGAGACATTTACGGTCTGCCTTCGATTTGGTTAACGTTATTTTTTATATATGGGCAACACAAATGGATTGTTATAAACCTAGCATATATACCTTGCGTGTGATATAATTAAATTAATCTTTGTTTTGACAAAACAACAACCTAGTATATCACAACAAGAGCAAAAGCTACCGCTAGGGTCTGAAAAGATGATAAGCATACAAAAATACCTCTATCCCTTGGAATTGTTTGCTCTCAATGAAACCCCGACTCTATATCTATCTGTATAGATTTTGTTATGCAAAAACCAACAATAATTATGATGATGTGGTATTATAAATATATCCATGTTGGGGAGATTAACAAGATTATTGTGCACATGCTAAAAAAAGGAAAATCTCTAGCAATTACATATAACATTGATAAATTTTATAGCAACAATGATTATGGCACTAGAAGTATGACGGTAATTACTTTCATCCGCAGCTATTTTAGTATTGGTTGAATAAATAAATATACAATCGTTTCTTCACTTGTGGGTGCCGTGTCCATGCCTATTCTAACTCGATCGGAGTATGTGATTTATATTCCTAAACTATCCACGCTTTTTCCCCCTTCAAATATACATCAATTACATCACTTCAACAAATAAAACAAAAACAAAAGGCAAAAACATAATCGATCTAACTTCATTGTTCACATGACTTCTTTCCCGTATCTCTTTTGTCCACGATCAATAATGGTACACTTCTAAACTCCTATACTTTACTTTCTGTGTCTAAGAAGGTAAAAATTGCAAATGGAGTTACCCTAAAAATTATCGGAATAGGCTCTGCCATAATTAACAATAAAATCACACTGAAAGGTGTCCTCATGTCCCTAGTCTAAGCTTCAATCTGTTGTCTATTAGCAAACTCACTAGGGATAATGATTGCTCAGCCTGCTTCTCATCCACGAAATGTTGTTTTCAGAAAAACAAAGTGAAGGGGATGATTGACAGTGCTAGGAATATATCATGCCTATACATATTGGAGTTAGAAAACTGAGCATTAGTAAGCTTAGCCGAGCTGTCAAATGACCAAGACTCTAGTAGTTTGCACCCTAGAAATCCATGTACAGGGGAAATTTTGTTGTGGCATGACAAACTAGGCCTTCCCAATTTTTTGTATTTTAAACGATTAATGCCAAGATTATTCAGCTCCGCTGATGTTGCAAAACTTACTTGTGAAACTTACCAACTAGCCAAACATACTAAACATAATTGTCCTGCCAAAGCATATAAGGCATCAACACCATTTACTCTAGTCCATTCTGACATATGGGGGCCATCTAGAATGGCTAATATTAACGGTGCTAAATGGTTCATAACATTCGTAGATGATCACACTAGAGTAACTTAGTATACTTATTACAAAATAAAAGTGATGTGGGGCAAACAATTATAAGGTACATATCATCATTAAAAATCAGTTCGGCTGCACTGTTGAAACTTTAAGTTCATATAATGGAGCTGAGTACTTAGATAAAATAGTTCAAGGTTTTATGATAGAAAATGGCATACATCACCAAACATCGTGTACATATGCCTCCAACAAAATGGTGCGGCTGAAAGGAAAAACAGGCATCTACTTGTAAGTGACTAGATCAATCATGCTTAAAATGAATGTACTCAGTAGTATTGGGGTGAGACCCTTCTTATTGCCACTTACTTAATAAACAGGATGCCATCTAGGACATCGTTATTTAGAACTCCTAGGGAAATACTTATTAATCACTACCCGCATACCAATCTACTTACAGAACTGCCACCTAGACTGTTTGGATACACAGCATATGTGCATCCTCATGCCGGCCATAGGAGTAAACTTAACCCAAGGACTGTTAAATGTATTTTCCTAGGATATGCTGATTCACAAAAGGGATTCAAATGTTACTACCCAGCTAATAGACAAGTGTATGTAACATTAGATGTTATATTTGATGAAAAAATCGCAATTTATAGATCTGTGGAAGGAACAGAAGAATTCAGGGATAAGGAATATGAGCCCAGTTTTCTAGTACCAAATATGTTAAGCTCAACTGATGTGCAGCTCGGCACTACTGAGACTCAACCCAGGATTGATTCTCCTACCATTTCAAATGATCGATCTGGGATTAAGTAGCTGACCTGATACATCAGATCAAACACCTCTGACTGAGGGAGAAGAAGACTCTTTAGAAAACACCAAATATGAACATAGGATTCAAATTGATGATAGACTAATTGCACTAAGAAAAGGAACACGTGAATGCACCAAGAATCCGACATGCACTAAATATCCTATCGAAGAATATATATCCTATAATAAGTTAAATCCATACTTTAGAACCTTTGTGTGCTCACTTAATGACAACATTATTCCTAAGACCATAGAGGAAACACTCAGCCTACCTGAGTTGAGACAAGCTGTGCAGAAAGAAATGGATGCCTTGGAGAAAAACAACACCTGGGAACTTACTCCCAGCTCAACTATGATAAGACCAGTAGGATGTAGATGGATATTCACTATTAAATATAATAATGATGTTACAGTGAATAAATACAAGGCCATGTTAGTAGATAAGGGATTCACAGAGACCTACGGGGTAGATTACATAGACACTTTTCTTGAGTGCTAATGCGAGGAACTTCGAGGAGCTTCTGGAGACGTGTCACCGAATTGAGGCTGATCTGCAGCGAGTGGCAGCAGAAAAAACAAGAGGCCTCAGGAGGAGAGCAGCGGTAGTAGATCCGAGAGATGGATCAAGGTGCCGCGACATCAGCCAAGGGATTGACCATTTAGACCTCAGTCGCCATGACTACAGCAGCAGTCGTTGCAGCCGCAGCCACAGCCTGAGAGAGTTCAGCTGGCGGATGTTCTTATTTGTCTAGCGTGTGGTCGTCGACACACGGGGAAATGCTGGAGAAATATGAGGGCTTGTTTCAACTGTAGAAAAGTAGGCCATTTGGTGAGGGATTGCCCAGAGCTGCGGAGAGTATCTCTGAAGGCAGCCATACAACAGAATCAGAGAGGCCGACCACGGCCTAATGCATGGGTCCAAGTGATGTCAGACAATGATGTTCAGTGGTCGAATGACACGGTCATGGGTACCTTTAATTTTGAGTTTAAATGATTATGCATGTGTCTGTGTATCTCTGAACTTGAATCCCTAAACTTGGTAGTTACCATACTAGTAAACAAAGACCCAGTAAATGTATTATTTAATAGTGGTGCAAGCCGCTCATTCGTGTTAAGAGGTCTGTCAAGAAGCTTATAATGTATGAGGATGATGAATTTTAGATTAGGCTACGAAATATTGGCTGACAGCCCTAAACTTGCAATAACCATAGCTAGCACACAAAATGAGTTATCATCAGGGAAGTTTCAGTTAATTAATTGATATTTAGCAACCACAAGTTAGAGGGTGAACTTAGTACAAATAAGTACGCTTTGAAGCTATAGTTGTGATACATGACCTAAGCTCACAATCAACATGTCGATGCAAATGAAGAGTTAGACTAGCCAAGGTGTAAGTAAATAGTCTTGATAAATGATATTATTCGTAAGAGGTTTAGATGGTGGTTTAAATGTAGATCCTAGAATTATTAAGATAAGTTGATGATACTAGTGTCATTAAGGAAATTGAGGCAAACATAGAGACACATAAGTATTGTTGAATCTAGCAGGAGTGAATTGAAAGAGGGTAAGCATGAACAGCGGAGGTTGCTATTCATGCGGGATTTAACGGGAAGGAAGTATAGTAGGTTAGTGTGACGAACTGACCTATTGTGTTATTGTTTACAAATGCACGAGGAAAACAAAAGTTGTGGTGATTGGAGAACTAAACATTTTGAAGTTATATATATATATATATATATATATATATATATATATATATATATATATATATATATATATATAACTTCAAAATCTCTCATTCACAAACAGGTACGGTATTGTTTACAAATGCACGAGGAGAAGATTGGAGAACCTTGTTCCTATTGTGGATAACTTTGAGAAAGCTTAAAAATTGGACCAGTGGCAGTTTGTAGAAATTCTTGACTCGATTGGTGTTACCACAGTGGAGACAGTAGGGAAGCTCTTTGATCCAATGGTAAGCTCGCCAGTTAAAGATTATAGTTAATCACCAAATCATAGCTGCATTTCCTTATTACAGTTTTTCTTTCTTCCTGGGACTAGACCTGGCAATTTTAAGTCTATTTGGGTGGTTCAGGCAGCTGTAAATGAAGGGTACTTGAAAATAAATCGATCAACTTGTAAGAACATGGTGCTTTTGTTCTGGTTGTGAATAAGTCTCAAACCTTATGTAAAGCTAGTTCATGATTGTGATGCGCAATACTTTTTTTTTGCGATATAGACCCATTGTTAATGATAATTATGGCTTGTTTTGCACTAACCTTGTGTTATAAATAACAGTACCTGATGAGGCACAGGTGCCAAGCGGCATCAAAGACGAGGCAAGTCGAGGACAAGAGACAAGAAGTATGACAAAGAGTTTGAACCAAGAAGTTGATGCATTCTTATTCAGACACGTGCAAGACGAGCCTGTAAACAAAGAGTGTTGTTGGGTTCACTTACTTGAGTCTAATCTTTGAGTTTTTATGTGTTGTAACATATATGAGTCGTTTGTATTATTTCTTTCATTCCTTGAGTCGTTTGCTTAAAGTTTCTTGTTTGTAAAGGTTGTTCTTTCGGTCTTGCATGACCAAACCTTGAGTCTTTTAGCTTGTTAGGCCTTTAAGGTTGTTGATTATGTTTCTATATTTATTATAATTATTTTAAGGACTTTTAAGGTTGCTGGAGACATTTGAAGACCAAAGGAGTTGAAGAGAAGCAAGCCCATTTCAGAATGTAATTTTTTGGCAGAACAAGTTTTCGTAAAACAGGCGTATCTCTTCAACCACAAGGGCAAATCAAGTGATTCAAGATTCTTTGGAAACAAGACAAAGATCTAGCACATTCATGTTTTGCACATTTCCAAGATCTGTCTTTATAATGGCCAAAAACAGCATTGAAGTTCAAGTATTGTTTCTGCCGAATTCTGTGACACATGTTTAGTAACTTGGACTTATCTCTTTAATGGATGGGCCAAATTCAGAGAAATGCATATGTTTATTTTCTATCAATAAGCTACAATTCTCTAAGAGGAGTCAAGGTCTAATTCGAGCTGCAAGTGATCCAAAAACAGGCCACAATTCATACAAGTTTTCAGGAGCCCGTACAGAAAGCATTCAGGACACCCAAACTTTGGAGGGCCATAACTAACTCGTCCCATATCCAAATGAGGTGATTCAAAAGCCCAAATTCAATTTTAAAACGTGATCTACAATTCTCAAGAGTGATAAAGACCAGAATCTGCTTCTAGAAGGGGTCAAACCGTTTGCCACCAGATTACACATTTTTAGCCTTTTTTGTTGCCTTTTGACTATCCTTTTCTTTAGCTTTGTAGACTAGACTTTTTTTTTTGGTCTTCCTGGCCCTATTTAAAGGATTCATGGACGTCCAAACAGAGTAAGAAAGTTGAAAAATTGATTCATAAGAATTCTTGGGCAAAATTAGCCTATTTTCTCTTCATAAACACTTGTGAGTTTTGTTTTTGATTCTTCTTAAGAACAAGTTGAGTGTTTTCTTTGTTTCTTTGAAGATCAAAGTTAGAATCCAATCAAGGAGTGAGCAACCTTGTGGGGGATATCCAAAATCAAAGGTGTGGCCGTCCAAGAGGGTGCAAACTTACTTGGGAAACGGGTAACTTTTGAAGGAGGAAGGCTCAAACAAAAATCTTGGTGAATCAACGGCTAGGAGGGAGTTAAATTCTTGCCTACAACCGTTAAGGATCCAAGTGTTAAAGGAGACGATCCGTACAAGGCGTGGCAACCACGCATCAGTACCTTTGCTATGCGCAACTTGTGCATTTTCCACCATCTGAAGTGTATAATGTTGGTTATAAACAGTGTTAAGGAGACGTAAGGCTCACGTCTTTACTGCCGCGGGTTCTCAGACGTTGCACGGTACCTTCTCCTTCCAAGAGGTTCTCAGCAACTTGATTTCAATCACAACCAACTAGTGTTAGCTATGCGAACAAACTCTGTTATTATCTTGTTGTAGCAATCTTTGAATTGTACAAAATTCTTGTTAAAAAGATTATATAACCAAGTGTAAAGAGTGTATGGAATGATATGAATGAAATATCATTTGCTTGATAAATCTTTCATGGTATCAGAGCCATAATGACTCCAACGAGTTTCGTTAAACCTTCGGCCATTACTCCTTTCCTTATGGCAGAAAATACAACCAACAAAGATGGCTCTCTTTATGGAGTCATTGCAATCAATGTTGGAGCATAGCTACCTATCAAACTAAACAAGAACAACTTTTCCTCTTGGAAGGTTCAGTTTGACGCCTTGCTATATGGGTATGATCTCATGGGCTTTCTTGATGAAAGCAAATCGTGCCCACCTCAACACACACTTGATAAGTGTTGGATAAACTAAAATACACAAGAATCTTTTGATAATTGCTTGCTTTCATTCCTCTGATCATTGTACAATTTATAGTCCTTTACATTGGATAAGAAAGGAAAATAATATCTCAGCAATTACAGCCATTGAATACATTGAATACAGCAATTGATTGTATTTTAATAATTATGATTTCTTTCCTTCTTTTGCTTTTGGTCACGTTTCTCACACTCCCCCTCAAGCTGAGTCGTCGGATCTCCGATGCTTAGCTTGCACAATACTTCGTGATATACTCCACTGGATACTACTTTGGGTTGTATGTCTGCGAGCTGATCTTCAGTCTGGGTGTAGGGAAGACAAACAATTTCTTTTTCCAATTTTTCCTTGATGAAGTGACGATCCACCTCAACATGCTTAGTTCTGTCATGCTGAACCGGATTTTCCGAGATGCTAATGGCTGGCTTGTTATCACACATTAGTCTACACGTGTTCTTTGGTGGGAATCCCATCTCGGTCAAGAGTTTTCGTAGCCACAGTATTTCTGCTATTCCTTTGACAATACCCCTGAACTCAGCCTCAGCGCTCAATAGAGATACTACTTTTTGTTTCTTGCTTTTCCAAGTGACCAAATTTCTTCCGACTAAAGCAAAGTACCCTGAGGTTGATCGTCTACCATTAGGGTTGCCTGCCCAATTCACATCCGTATAAGCCTGTATCTCCAGGTGACCATTTTTCCTGAATATTACTCCACTTCCTGCTGTCCCTTTCAAATACCGAACAATCCGCAGTGCTGCCTCCCAATGATCCTCCTGGCGCTTATGCATGAACTGACTTACAACCCCAACAGCATAGGCAATGTCTGGCCTAGTGTGCGACAAGTAAATAAGTTTTCCCACAAGTCTTTGATATTGCCCCTTGTCTGCCAACTTTGCTCCCTCAGTTATTCGCAGTCCATGATTTACCATCATTGGTGTCTCCGCAGGTTTACAGTCTATCAAGCCCGTCTCTGCCAGTAGATCTAAAATATCTTTCTTCTGTGAGATAAAAATGCCCATGCTTGATCTTAGTACCTCAATGCCTAGGAAGTACTTTAGTCTTCCGAGGTCCTTCATCTCAAATTCTCGAAACAATTTTTGTTTAAGTTCAGCTATTTCTTCTCTATCACTTCCAGTGATGATCATATCATCGACATAGATAATCAAACAGGTCACTAGGTTATTTCGTCGCTTCAGGAACAAGGTGTGATCAGAGTTGCTCTGTCGGTACCCATACTTCTTCATAGCCACTGAGAATCTCCCAAACCATACTCTTGGAGACTGTTTTAGGCCATATAGTGCTTTCCGAAGCCTACACCCTTCACCCGGACCAAAGCCATCTGAGAACCCTGGAGGTGCTTCCATATATACCTCCTCTTTCAGATCCCCGTGTAAGAAGGTATTTTTGACATCAAACTGAAACAAGGGCCAGTCATAGTTGGCTGCCACAGAGAATAACACTCTTATGGTATCAATCATGGCCACTGGAGAGAAAGTCTCAGAGTAGTCAATATCATAGGTCTGAGTATATCCTTTGGCAACTAAACGAGCTTTATACCTTTCAATAATGCCATCTGCCAGATATTTGATAGTATACACCCATTTGCACCCAACTGGTTTCTTTCCTGAGAGTAGCTTGCATTTTTCCCACGTCTTATTTTTTCCGAGTGCCCTCATCTCTTCTTCCATGGTCTCCTTCCACTTGGGACTTTCTAGTGCCTCTTCCACAGTCCTTGGTACCTCTGATGCATACAGTGATGTTTGAAACGATAAGGCAACTCTGGATAATTTCTCCTTTGTTAAATCAGCCACTGGATATTTTGACTTCTTGGGTGTATATTCGGGTTCATACCATACTGGTGGTACTCCTCTATTCCTGCGAGGGGGGAGTTGGTATCTTTCCGCTGCACTTTCACAATTAGTTTCATCAAGGAAAATAGGACTTTGAATGACAGGTGTGGAATTAGGAGGTGCGAGAGTTGGACTTACCTCAAGATGTTCGTCCGTCAGAGAGATCATTGGGGCGTGCTCAGACAAGTCGAGTGTACCTGTGTTTTCAGAGGTAGTCTGACTAGGTGTTAAAATGCTGTCACCGGAGAGTGACTCGATAGATGGTGCTGTATTTAGTAGCCAATCGAGGGAGTCGGTTTTTGTGTTCTCCCCCTGACTCGGAGATTGGGGGTAATAATACTCTGTTTCAAGGAAATTACAATCCATAGTTGTGTATAGGCGATTATGTATCAGATCATAACATCGATAACCTTTTTGAGTGACCCCGTATCCGACAAAGACACATTTAATAGCACAAGCATCAAGTTTTGATTGTTGTGTTTTTGGAATATGCACATATACAGTACAACCAAAGACTCTGGGAGTAAGGATAAGGTCAATGGGTACAGCCGTATGTTGGACAAGGCTATCAATTGGTGTTTTAAGGTTGAGGATCTTTGTAGGAAGTCGATTTATGAGGTATGCTGCTGTGGTGACAGCCTCGGGCCAAAAATACTTAGGGACGTTAGATTCAATCGTTAGAGCACGGGTGATTTCAAGAAGAGTTCGGTTTTTGTGTTCAGCCACGCCATTTTGTTGTGGTGTGTCTGGGCAAGAGGTTTGGTGAATAAGGCCTTTGTCGCGGAAGAATTGTTGCATTTGGTGGTTGACATATTCACGACCATTGTCAGTGCGTAGGATTTGAATGGATGTTTGGTACTGAGTCTGTACATGTGCATAAAACGAGACAAAACGATCAAAGACATCAGATTTGCATTTAATAAGGAAAACCCACGTCATTCGTGTACAATCATCGACAAGAACAAGAATGTAAGAAACACCAGTGCGACTAGATTCTGGGGATGGTCCCCAGAGGTCTGAATGAACTAAAGCAAACGGTTTGTTACGACGAGTATTATTAGCGGAAAACGAATGTCTGTGGCTTTTGGCCAGAATACAAGTATCACATGACAATTGAGAATGTTTATGGAATAATTTAGGAAATAAGAGTTTTAAGTACCCAACAGATGGATGGCCCAACCGACGATGCCAGAGCCATGCTTGTCTTTGAACTGACCCAAGAGAAAGTAGTGTGGTACTGGTCTGATCTACCTCATCAACATAGTATAGTTCGTTTTGTTCAGAGCCACACCCAATGATTCTCCCCGTCCGAATATCCTGCAGTATGCAAAAAGTAGGGTGAATTAGGACAGTACAATTGAGATCTTTAGTGACATGGCTAATGGATAGCAACTTATGAGAGCGAGAGAGGACATATAGACAGTTTTGAATATAGATGGTCGGAGATATTTTAATAGTGCTCATTCCTTTTACAGGTGATAACCCACCATTGGCAGTTTGTATAAACGATTTTCGGGGGGCGTGAAGTTCAGAGAAATTGGAAATGTCGTGTGACATGGTGTCGGTGGTCCCGCAGTCAAAGACCCACCGAAAGGATTTATGGACGTTAGTTTGGTGGGTTAAATAGGTTTGGGGCGTGTAGGGTGATTTTGTGAATGTATAAGGGTCAGGATGTAATTGAGGTAAATGGGGGGCTGAAACCGGACATGGGAATTAGGCTGAGGGTGGGATAGGTAATGTTGGAAACTGCAGGGAGTGAGTGGTAATTTAGGAGGGGCTGAATGGTAATTTTCGGGATAAAAGGGGTTTTTAGGGTGGAGGAAGGGAGAAGGGGTTTCATTCCCTTCCTCCCTTTTACCTGGCGGCTGGGCGAAACCTTCTCCCCCCTTGCTGGCTATCGCAGGCTGCTCCCCTCCTGTGAACCCGGCGAAACCTTCTGAGTTTTCCTCTCCTGCGTTGCTTGTGGTAGCAATGGCGGTCTTCGGATTGCCTCCTACCCCACTGGTAGCGCCTCCCCGTCGGCCCCTTTTTCTGGTATCCGGCCACCACTTAGGGTAGCCAATGATTTTGAAGCACCCAGATGCTGTGTGCCTAGTTCCTCCACAATGGGTGCATCTGAGGCTTGATTTGCCATCTTCTTTGAGGGATGAAGAGTGCACCGCCTCAGATCGCCCACTGGTTTCCTTTTTTTCCGGTAGCTTTTCCTTGGAGACTAGGCCGCTGCCTATTCCTCCTCCGCCTGAGGGAAATTCTCCCTGTGATGGCCCTCCTTCCATCCGCATAATCCCCCTTCTGGCCACTTCTCTGCGTATTTCGCCATATGCTTCCTCCACTGTGGGCAAGGGATCCCTTTTTAGGAGATCCCTTTTGTCCTGGTCGTATTCCTCACTTACCGCCTGGAGTAGTTGATACAGCCTGGTTGTTTGCTGTAATTGGTTGTATCTAGTCATATCTTCTGGGCATCTCATTGGGTTTGGGCTCCTGCGGTCTATCTCCTTCCATATAGCCTGCAGTTGGCCATACACCTTCTTTATGGGCAGATTTCCATGCTTCAAGCTGTTGGCCTTGACTGTTAGGTCAAAAATCTAGAGGGAATGGTCTTTCCCGCTGCTGTATGTGGCCTCAATTCCCTTCCATAATTCTCTTGCAGTTGGATAATCGATGTACTGGTTCACAATTTCACCATCGATGTTTTCCAAGATCCAAGTGAGTACCATAGAGTCATTCTGTCTCCACTTGGGGTACTCTGGATCGTCCTTCGGAGGGGGGTTGGCGGTGATGTGATTGAGCCTCCCCCTTCCATCCAAGGCCAGACTTATTTTTCTGGCCCATATGGCGTAATTCTGGTCGGTCAATTTATCCATTAGGATAACTGGCTGATTAGACTGATTTTCGGTTGGATTTTTGCTTAGTGCTAAGTTTTGGAGCAACTCCATCACTTGAGCTAGGCTGAATGTCTGAGATGGGTTGCCCAGTGCTCCCTCTGTGTGGGTAACACCGGAGGTTGAAGAAGCGTCGGTCATGGTTGGTGGTTCTTCGGATTAAAGGTAAATGATGAATTTGCCAATCATTCTATCCCAAAGATGGAATGATGGCTCTGATACAATGTTGGATAAACTAAAATACACAAGAATATTTTGATAATTGCTTGCTTTCATTCCTCTGATCATTGTACAATTTATAGTCCTTTAAATCGGATAAGAAAGGAAAATAATATCTCAGCAATTATAGCCATTGAATACATTGAATACAACAATTGATTGCATTTTAATAATTATGATTTCTTTCCTTCTTTTGCTTTTGGTCACGTTTCTCACAATAAGGATGGTGCTACATAGCCTAATCCGGATTGTGCTATCTGGGTTCGGTAGGACAAGATGCTGCTTCATGCAATTCTTGCGTCCGTCTCTGAAACTATGGTGCCTTTAATTGCCACAGCCTCCTCTTCGCGTGATGCTTGGACGAAGCTTCACAGGTTTTATGCCAACAAATCTCGTTCACGCATAATGAATCTTAAGGAAAAACTCACCAATATCACTTGTGACACTTAGTCAGTTGCAGACTATCTTCAAACTATTAAGACATTGCAAATGAGTTGGCCCTCGTTGACACTCATCTAAGTGACAATGACCTCACTATTTTTACTCTTAATGGACTTGGTAGTAGCTTCAAAGAAATCGCCGCTGCTATCCGGGCTCGTGACACTACTATCTCTTTTGAAGAGCTTCATGATAAGTTGGTGGAGCATGAAGCATTCCTTAAACGAGAAGAGAGTCGTAGTGGATCAGCTGTCACCATCCATGCTACTCAGATAAAGACCATTCGTAGTGGAAATCCGAACGGCTCTCAAGCTATGTCTCGTCATGATGGCGGTCGCTCTTTTTCTGGGAGATCGTCGCCTAATCTAGGCATGCAGCCGGCATTTTCCAATGGAAGTCAGCCAGCGTCCAACACTAGGCCTTCAGTCACCCTTCACAACATGGGGTGGTTTGTGAGTATTGTAAGAAATGTGGACACACAGCACGCCGGTGCTACTCTCTAAACCGGTCCTTGCAGCAGCAACCCAAACTCCATCACACCACCTTTGGGTCGATGAAGCATAAATGGGTCCTGGATTCTCGGGCATCACACCATGTTACCAATGACTTGAATACTCTCTCTCATCACCAATCATATGAGGGTCCCGATGATGTTTTCTTAGGCGATGTCTCTGGCCTTAACATAACAAATACTGGTTCTTCTATCATTCCTACTCCCTCTAAATCCTTCATTTTATCTGATGTCTTACATGTTCCTTTTCTTACTAGAAATTTAATTTCTGTTTCTAAATTTTGTCAGCATAATAATAGCATAATAATACCTCTATTGAATTCTTTACTTTTTTGTTTTTTGTTAAGGATCTCAAAATAGTGGCGCAGCTTGCTCACTGGCGGACCAAGGATTAGTGTACGAGTCGGATACGCCTACCACTGCAGCCGCACCTACCAATGAAATTGTGACCATACCGGACTCTTCTCCTTCCAAGCATGCCTATGTCAGTGCCAATTCGTCTATGTCAACCTGGCATCATCGGCTTGGCCATCCCTAGTTACTTGTTTTTCAGTTTCTAAGCCGAAACAATAATCTTTCTGTTTCATCTGGAACTTTGCCTGATAAATTTTCTTTGTGAATCATGTCTTAGCAATAAAAGTCATAAATTACCTTTTCATCGTTCTTCAGTAGAAATTCGTGGAACGCTTGATTTAGTTTACTCGGATGTGTGGGGGCCTTCCCCGGTTGAATCCATTTGATGGTTTTCATTATTACATTCTTTTCATTGACTACTTTACTAAATATGTTTGGATGCTCCCCATGTCCCAAAAGTCTGATGTTTTCACTCTTTTTCCTAAGTACAAACGCATGGTTGAGAAATTCTTCCACCGTCCCCTTGTTACGCTCTAACCGATAGAGGTACTGAATACAAGGGTCTTAGAACCTTTTTTGAGTCAGAGGGAATCCAACACCATGTCTCCCCACCATACACTCCTGAACACGTTGGTTCTGCTGAAAGAAAACATCGTCACGTCGTTGAAACTGGGTTAGCTCTTCTCCACTATTCATCTTTACCGTTAAAGTTTTGGTCCTATGCCTTTCTTACAGCAGTCTATGTTATCAATCACCTGCCTACACCCCTTCTTCACAACAAAACACCCTATGAATCTTTGTTTTCTAGACCTCCTAATTATCATACCTTACGTGCCTTTGGGTGTCTATGCTTTCCTTGGATTCAACCCTACTCCGACCATAAACTCGCTCCTCGTTCCAAACCCTGTCTTTTTGTTGGGTATTCTAATACTCACCATGCTTATAAGTGTCTTGATATGTCTTCTAATCATCTTCATCTTTCTCGACAGGTTTAGTTTATCGAACATCAGTTTCCATTTGCTGCCTTACCGTCTCTGATGCATCTCATGCGGCTTCCTCTACTTGGTTCACTAGCTCCCCTGCACTTGCTGCTCTCCAACCACTGGTGGAGGCTATTCCCTCTACACCGCCTGCTCTTGCTGCGTCTCCTAGGTATGTTCCCTCCTCTTTTATACACCCGGTCACTGCAACCACTCCCCTACCTCCGCCGCCCTTGTCTCCCACTGCATCTCCGGCCCCTCCTTCTCCCCACCCTGCTGACCATTCCTCCACTCCATTGGCCGCCCCGTCTCCCACATCTCATCTGTCTTCTCTGCCTGGTCACCACATGGTCATCCGCACCCGCAACCAGATTTTTTGTCCGAAACAATTTCCTGACTACGTCACCCTGCTTCATACAACCAAGCATCCTCTTCCCCCGCCCCTTGAACCAACCACTGTTAAGCAAGCTCTCTGCGATCCCAAATAGTGTGCTGCGATGGATGACGAGCTTGCTGCTCTTGCCTGTAATGGACGTGGGTCGTTGTTACTCCTCCACTGAGTCATAATGTTATTGGCTGCAAGTGGATTTTTCGTATTAAACGCAAATCCAGATGGCTCCATTGCTCACTACAAAGCCATCTGGTTGCTAAAGGTTTTCATAAACGTCCTGGTATCCACTATCATGATACATTCAGCCCTGTCGTTAAGCCCACACTGTCTGCGTAGTTCTATCTGTTGCTCTTTGTCACGGGTCGCCCATTTCACACCTTGATGTCAACGCCTTCCTCAATGGTCATTTAACCGAAGATTTTTATATGGCTTAACCCCCCGGCTTTGTTGATCCGACCGTCCCTACTCATGTGTGTCATTTAAAGCGCGCTCTTTATTGGCTTAAGCAAGCCCTTCAGGCTTGGTATAATGAGTTGAAGATCTTTCTTTTACTGTATGGGTTCAACAACTCTAAGTCTCACACGTCATTATTTATCCATCGTTGTGGCAGCATTATTATCTATTCTCTTGTATACGTTGATGACTTGCTTGCTACAGGTAACTGTTCTACTTCGCTTCGTAAATTTGTTGATTCTTTAGGTTCTCGGTTTTTTCTCAAGGGTCTCGAACCTCTTAACTATTTCTTGGGCATTGAGGCCGTATTCACCACCGAGGGGCCCTATCTATCTCAAAATAAGTACATTCGCGACCTTCATGATAAGTTTCACCTAGCAGGTATTAAGGACGCTACCACCCCCATGTCCTCCAGTGGCCGCTTAGTTCTTAACGATGGCACGCCTGCTACTGATGGCACTCAATACTGGAGTCTTATTGGTGGGCTTCAATATCTTCAACTTACACGACCTGATATAGCTTTTGTAGTTAACAAACTCGCACAATTTATGCATGCTCTGATGTAGACCCACTAGACTGCTGCCAAATGGCTACTTTGCTATCTTAAACGCACTATTCATCATGGGCTCATGCTTCGTCGACAACAACCGTTTCTTCTTCGGGCTTTTTTTGATTCTGATTGGGCAGGTAACCACGACTCTTATCGCTCCACTACTGCATTTATTCTCTTTATCGGCAGCAATTCTATTTCACAACGCTCTATAAAGCAACGTACCATTGCTCGCTCCTCCGCTGAAGCTAAGTATCGTGCGGTTGCTTCTGCCGCTGCTGAGGTCACGTGGATATCACACCTTCTCTCTGAGCTCGGTATATCACTTCCTCAGTCTCCTACTATCTAATGTGATAACTTGAGCGCCACCTATTTGTGTGTCAATCTAGTCTTTCATAGTCATATGAAGCACATTGCGCTCGATTATCACTTTGTCCGAGAGAAGGTTGCTGCTGGTGCTCTCACGGTCTCGCATGTTTCAACTAACAATCAACTTGCGGATGCTCTTACTAAACCTCTATCTAAAGATCGGTTTGGTCTTCTTTGCTCCAAGATTGGTCTTTCCGACGGAACCACCATCTTACGGGGGCATGTTAAGGAGCCGTAAGGCTCACGTCTTTACTGCCGCTGGTTCTCAGACGTTGCATGGTACCTTCTCCTTCCAGAAGGTTCTCAACAACTTGATTTCATCAAATCACAACCAACTAGTGTTAGCTATACTAACAAACTCTGTTATTATCTTGTTGTAGTAATCTTTGAATTGTACCAAATTCTTGTTGTAAAGATTATACAACTAAGTGTAAAGAGTGCATGGAATGATATGAATGAAATATCATTTGCTTGATAAATCTTTCAACAGATACATTTCTGCTGCAACTGTTTATCACTAATATTTATTGAAATGACTGGATAAACGCTATATTAACCTTTCTTTGTAGAAAAACCTTCACGGTAGCAGTTAAAGTAGCATTTTCCCTACAAAATGGATTTGAATTCAAATCTCTTTCCCAAAAAAAAAAAAGCAGATTTTGTCTGGTGTATTTATATAAGACTACCACGGTTGCATAAAGCCAACACTAGCATGGATTTGTATGCTTAGCTGCGTTTCATTAATTCAAACTGATGCTGCTCTAATACGTCAAATTTGTGGCTGATCTTGGTTCTTGTCACTGTAGTTGCACGAGGCTATTGTGCTTTGTCCTTATTAATATTATTGTATAAAAAATAATACATAATCCCTTCCTTTTTATCCATAAATTCAGACGCACAGCAACATATATTTAGCCTACGTATTAGTAAAACATTTGCCCGCCATAAGCTGGAGCCTCTAAGGCAATGGTGTAACGAAACATTTATTTAAGCTGGGCCATAAATTCAGACGCACAGCAACATATATTTAGACGACGTATTAGTAAAACATTTGCTGTTGTATTAGTAAAACATTTGCTATATTCCCGAACCACCTTATTCCCTGCTGATAAGTTTTTTCTGTCATGACTTCAAGTGTAACGTGTAGTTATGTTTAAATCTGACCATAGGTTGCAAGTAGGAAGTATAAATAGGAATGTCATAAATGTAGAAAAATACAATACACATGTTGTACATATATAGAGCCGTTAGAATAAGAGCCGTTGGACTACAATACAATTAGCCGTTGGAAGACCTTCTTCCTCTTTGTATATATATTAAGCTAATGATAGTATTCTTCAAGTAAGAATGAATTCAACAATATAATTGATTCTTCTTCAAACCTTGTGTCAATGTTGATTGTCTTTATGTAGCTTCAATCTTCTCCTTCAGATTGTTCATATTCCTCTCCTTCCCACATGCTTTTCTCTCCATGATCTTTCCTCCTCTAAAATTTCTACATGGTATCAAAACAAGGCTCTAAAATTTCTCAGTAAACAAAATTCACTTCCCGCTTCTTCATTCATCAAGTATTTACCTTCGATTGATATGATTCAAGTTTTGGGTTTCTTCCAAAAGATAAGACCCACTGAAAAAAATCAAAGGCAAACATTCATTTGCAGAAATTTTTTTCGCAAGTTTGCAGAAGAAGCATAGGAAGGAGATCTCTGAGGGAGGAGATCTGGAAAAAGAAATATCGTCGGGAAGGCAGTTGGAGTTTCTTTTATGAGAAAGTTCTTTTATGGGAGACACGTTGCAAGGTTTTCTTTGCCACCTGGTATAATAAAAAATCTAATAATAATATACAAGAACAAAGCTTTATTGAGAAGCTTGACACTGTTTCCAAAAGCAAATGTGTATGTGTCTTAGGGATGTCAAACGGATAAAACGAATACGGTAACACAGTATCCGTATTCGAATTCGTTTTTGTCTAACTATATCCGAATTCGTATCCGAATCCGGACGGATATTTAGGAAGTCATCCGAATTCGAATTTGTTCGGATTCGAATTCGGTGCCGGATATCCGAATCCGTATTATATCTATTTCAAATTTGTTCGAATATCCGAATCCGGATATCCGAATTCGAAATCAGCAAATTTACAACAGTGGGCCTAAGCGTATAGCGGCCGTATACATATTTTCATATATATTTTTTAAAATTTTAAAAATAAATATTTTTACATATTTTTTATATATTATTATATATTTTATTATATATTTTTATTTAATTTTAAAAATATCTATTCGGATACGGTAATGACTATACCGTATTCGTATTTGTTTTTCTAATACTATTCGGATACGAATTCAAATACGGTGAAACGAATGTACAGCTCTTACCATATTCGATTCGGACAGCCGAATTCGAATTCGGATGTCGGATATCTGGTAAGTTTTGACAGGCCTAATGTGTCTCTACTTTCTCAACTTATTTCACTTTATCTCACGTCAATGCAATTTTTCCTTCTCTTCCGATTCATCCAAAAAAACTCTTCTCTCTGCTGCTTTATCTCTTTGACATCATCCTCTTATCTCTCTGCATTTTTTTCCTTCTAGTTGCAGAAATCTTCTTCTTCAATTGTTCTTCCTGAATTCATATATCTGCTAAGTCTTCAACTATGTCTGAAACACCACCTCATTTCCATCACACCACCTCATTTCAATATCTTTCCGAGGCAGTCTTCAATATCTTTCCACATCCTTCTTCACTATTATAGACCTTCTTCTACTCATCCAAATAACTCTGTCTCTCTGTGAAACTTGATCTTCACCTTTCATCTTTCTGAATATTTACTCTTCTTCCGAGAAAAATTAAAGTTTTTTTTTAAAGTTTTCTTAATATACTTCTTTGTTCTACAAGAATATTAATCTTTATCTTTGCATATGCATTCCGTCACTTATCAATCTTATTGAGGCTTTGCGTGGTGTTAAGTAAGGAGTGTGTGTTTATGCAATACATCTGATGGAGCTCTCTGAAAAGCCATCTGCCATTTTGATGGTTCATAGAGCAAGAAGGAATGGGCTGCCATCCTTTTAACAAAGTGCAGCATACTGATCCAGACAAAATTGTTGTCGCTTCCGAGGCTTTCCGCCAACTTAGCAAAGTATCAATTCAGCCTATTACTGCAACCTCAGCAATCTCTGGTATGCATGAGAACTTCCACTGATTGGAGAAAGAATCAGAGTAAAAATACATTGCTGAATGTTGTTGAAGGTTTGAAATTATCAAAGCTTATACGTTTTCAGGTATGTTAGTGTCTGGATTGCTGATTTATAAGGTAAGGGAAAAATCCCTGTTTTAAGAATCAACCAATTTAAATTCTCTTCTGTCTGAGAGCAAAAGTTTCGTGTGTTGCATGTCATCTTCTCTGTGGTTTTATCAATTGCTACTAATATGTTGTTGAAGTGAAGATTATAGAACTTACGGATAAAGGAGATGACAATCGATGCCTTATGATTGTTATCTATTCTTCCTGGCAACTCTATCAAAGCTCTCTGTCTTTCAGAAGGTATCATTCAATTGGTCTTCCTGCTCTGTAGTAAGGCCTTGATTGGGAGGCTGTTAATAGCAGAGGGTGGCGCTGGGTGGTTGCCATCTATAAATTGTTTGTCAAATGGTTTCAATAAGGTATAAAACTCACTCACTCTATTGAAAGAAACTTTCTTGTGTTGTATTTCTTCAATCTTCACCTAAATATAATGCTCCAAGTCTATTCTGCATCTTCATTCATATCCTGGGTTGCATAAACTGTTGTAATTTAGTCATAATAAATTATCACATTTTTTATCAATGCAACTTTGAAGCTTCCAGTGATTCAATCATAATATATCTCTTTGCACAAAATCCATTCTTTTGTTTCATGTTGGCACCCGTGCTGGGGTGCTGGTTTTTTGGGTCAAAATGTTAGGACTATTATTAATTCTTCCACTAGATGTCTATTCAACTGAGCCAATTCTTTAGAACTCCTAAGGGAGCAACTTCAAGTCCATTCTCCAAAGGCAAAGCCTGTAAATCACATAAAAGGCCAGAAAAACAATTCTTCAAAACAATTCTTCAGACCATTGTGTCTAAAAATCTTCCACGAGGCTATGAAGAGCCTTGGCTATTAAAGCCAAAATCTTTCCTATTGGCTATGAAGAGCCTTGGCTATTAAAGCCGAAATCTTTCCTATTGGTTATGAAGAGCCTTGGCTATTAAAGCCGAAACCTTTCCTATTGGCTATGAAGAGCCTTGGCTATTAAAGCCGAAATCTTTCCTATAGGCTATGAAGAGCCGTGGCAATTTAGTTGAAATCTTTTCAAATAAAAACAAACATAAATTTCAAGACCATTAAGTCATTTCATGGACAAGATCTAAAGAGTCTTCAAGACCATAATGCCACAAACCTTTCAAAGGCCATAGAACCGGTTCTCTATCAAAGTTCAAGGATATCAAATCATCTTAAAAGACCTGTATAAAAGGTCACAAAGACCGTTGGAAAGAAAAGACTTCCAGTCCAACCTTTTGAATGAAGTAGCTGTACAGAAACATTAAAAGTCTTTTCTTCCTCTCAGTATTTTGCAGAACTTGTCTTCAAACTTCTTTCTCGTCTAAAACTTCCGGATGTTAAAATGGCTAATTATCATTGCATATTTTACTTAAACTATATCAACTGTATGTGTACATGTTTCTTATTAGTCAATGCATCATGCTCCTTTGTTTCCCATTTATCCAATTTGGTGTTAAGCATGGCCTGATTCAACCTTTGTATGCGTACATCAAATAAGTGGAGTCTTTAAGCATCTAAGTATAGTTGTCAAACTAGTTGTTCTTATCATGCTTACTGGTAGAAACTGTAATCAACTACAGTGTACAGTGTGCGTTTGTGTAAACTGACGAAATGCAAGCAGAACCGAGGCGAGTCTAAGGAGACTGTCCTTAAGACGATTTGCTCCGGTACAAAGTGCCCAACCAGAAACACAGCAAACGTCTCCCAGGATACAATGGCTACAGTTCATACGAAGTGGCACACCAACGTAAAGAACTCGGTGAACCTGTGAAATGCTCTGATTTCTCTAACTGGAAACGTAACAGTGCAGTATGCAAAAAAACGAAAATGTCAGGAGGAAAAACGAAGGCAGTGGAAAACGCAGAGTGAGTGTGCCCTCAAGAAAGCCTGGAGAAGGAGGCAATTTATAGGTGGAAAGGAAACGGCGGTTAATCTCCAGATTAAACCGCAGCCGTCGGATCAAACGGTTTTCATCCACAACCGTTAGATCGTAAACTGCAGCAGTTTTAAACGTAGACCGTCGGATGAAAAACTGCTGCCAGAAGCGATCTCGGCCGTTAGATCTAGATGAAGAAACCACCAGCACATATGATCTCAGCCGTTAGATCATGATCCGTGTAGACTACGATCTACACCGTTAAATCTTGCAACGGTTATGATAAAAAATATTTCAACCGTTGGATCACTTGATTTATTTTTCTGGAAAATGTAAAAGAAAATTTCTCCAAAAAGACAAGAATGAGCCGGAGCCCCGAGCCTGAGCACGAGTCGAGCCGAGCCGAGCCGGCCGGACGGACGGGCGAGCGGCAGCGGCGGCGCGCACGCGCGTGTGTGGTGAACCTTGCCTGAGCTGCGTCCTGACTCCGTCAAAAACTTATCATGCCTAAGGGCACATTTTAGAAAGCTCCATCTTGAACTATATATGGTGGCTCTTTCATCCCAAGTGACCAATGTGGTATTCCACCTAAAGGGTGATGTGTTCACTCCTCAAGAGGCCACATCACCACTTTTCCAATTTCCTTCCAATTTTACTCCAACTTTGAGCATTAATTTTTCATTCACCCGGTAGCGGAATCGAGTGATTCAAAAGCCTAAAGTCATCTACTTGTTACGTAGATAATTTAGAAATTATTAGTTTTTGTTTTTGATTAACGAACACTAATCATAATTAATCTCAAAGTATGATGGTTGTCAACTTTTGACAAACCCATTTGCCAAACTTTTCCAATTTACCTTAATTTCTCCAACAATCCCCCACATGAATGAAAATTAATGCAGATACAGATGCAGACTCTATCGAGAAATTAGACAAGTATATGTTGCATCAGAAGAGGTAGCTTCTGGCTTTGAACCTTTCTTAGTGATATACCATCGGATCCACTCAGCTGGTTAGTGACCTGATGTCTTGAACTATCAGCCTTTATTGTGAACCCAGACAATGATACTCATACAACATTTCCTTTGACATCCCTTATTAGTTCTCATGGTTGTGTTCATTTTGGCCATGAACAACCTGGTTTCAGAAAGTGTATTAGAGAATTCTTGCCTCTCAGAATTCTCATAGAAGCGGCCTCACTTCACACTTACATACGTGATTCCTATCACGAGTATTCTGCCATACACCACTTGATTTATCAAGACATAGGAGATCATTAAAAGCATTAGCTTACCCTAACTATTATCTGCAGACAACACTTTTGTTTAATGGAATGAGTAAGTGCTAACTGAACCCTTATAACTTAGTTTTGCCATTGAACCTAGATTCTGGGATCTCCAGTCAACAAGGTTGGGTTACCGTTACAAAGATTCTTGCTTTGTAGGCTTAAGTCCCATTCCGTTTGTCAATTTAGACATCTGATCTCTAGGCAAAGCTTTTGTAAGCGGATCCGCAAGATTCTCCTTTGATTTTATGTAATCAATGGAGATCACGCCATTAGAGATCAGTTGCTTAATGGTATTATGTCTCCGACGTATGTGTCGTGACTTACCATTGTAGATGCTGCTTTGAGCTCGTCCTATAGCTGACTGACTATCAAAGTGTATGCTAATAGGAGCAATTGGCTTAGGCCAACATGGAATGTCCTCTAAAAAATTTCAAAGCCATTCAGCCTCTTCTCCAGCTTTGTCTAATGCTATAAACTCGGCTTCCATTGTGGATCGAGCTATGCACGTTTGCTTAGTGGATTTCCATGACACAGCACCACCACCAACTGTGAATAAATATCCACTTGTGGATTTAGAGTCTTTGCAATCTGATATCCAGTTTGCATCACAATATCCTTCCAATACTGCTGGATATCTTGTATAGTGTAATCCAAGATTCATTGTGTACTTAAGGTACCTCATCACTCTATTTAGAGCTTTCCAATGATCTTCACTTGGATTACTGGTAAACCTGCTCAATTTGTTTACTGAACAAGCTAAGTCTGGTCTTGTACAGTTCGTTATGTACATTAGACTTCCAATCACTTGTGAGTACTTCAACTGAGCTACTGGTTCACCTCGGTTCTTCCTTAAGTGCATACTTAAGTCAAGTGGGTTTTTTTACTGGTTTTGCATCAAACATATTGAATCGTTTGAGAACGGACTCAATATAATGACTTTGTGACATGATCAATCCTTCAGTTACCCTAGAAATCTTGATTCCTAGAATAACATTGGCAACCCCCATATCCTTCATGTCAAAATTCCGTGTTAACATCTTCTTGGTATTCAAGATGATGTCACGAGTACTGCCCATGATTAACATGTCATCTACATAGAGACATACTATCACATAGGCATTAAGTGTGTTTTTCATGTAAACACACTTGTCACACTCGTTGATCCTGAAGCCGTTTGTCATCATGGCTTGATCAAACTTCAAATGCCACTGCTTTGGTGCTTGTTTAAGTCCGTACAAAGACTTAACAAGTCTACAAACTTTTCTTTCTTGTCCTGGGACAGTAAACCCTTCAGGTTGTTCCATATAAATTTCTTCTTCCAGTTCGCCATTCAAGAAGGCAGTCTTTACATCCATTTGATGGATCTCTAGGTCGTAGACTGCAGTAATAGCAACTAGCATTCTTATGGACATAATCCTAGTTACTGGTGAGTAAGTGTCAAAGAAGTCAAAAACTTCCTTTTGTCGATAGCCCTTAGCTACCAACCGAGCCTTGTACTTGTCAATGGATCCATCCTCTTTGAGTTTTTTCTTAAAAATCCACTTGCATCCAAGTGGTTTACTCCCTTGAGGAAGATCTACCAGCTCCCACGTGTGATTTTGAAGAATTGATTCTATCTCACTGTTAACTGCCTCTTTCCAGAAGGGAGCTTCTGAAGTTGACATAGCCTCGGAAAATGTCCTTGGATCATTTTCTACCAAATACGTTAAATAATCTGGTCCAAATGACTTTGGTATTCTAGCTCTTTTATTTTGACGAGGTTCCTCTATTCCTTGAGGAGTTGTGTCACGTACTCGCTTATTAGTGCTTGCTTCTTCAATGTTATTGTCTTTCTTTGGAAAGACATTTTCAAAGAACACCGCGTTTCTTGATTCCATGACAACATTTTCATGTATGTCAGGAATCTCAGACTTGTGCACCAAGAATCGATATGCACTACTGTTAGTTGCATATCCTATGAATATGCAATTAATAGTCTTAGGCCCTATTCTGACTTGTCTTGGTTTTGGTACTGCGACCTTAGCCAGACACCCCCACACTTTCAAGTATTTGTAGCTAGGCTTATAGCCTTTCCAAAGTTCATATGGGGTTTTATCCATCTTCTTAGATGGAACTCTATTTAAAATGACGTTGGCGGAGATAATTGCTTCCCCCCACAAGTTCTGAGGTAAGCCCGAACTTATCAACATAGCATTCATCATCTCTTTCAGAGTTCGGTTCTTGCGTTCTGCAATACCATTTGATTGAGGGGAGTATGGTGCAGTCGTTTGATGAATAATGCCGTGTTCTGAACAAAATTCATTAAACGGTGCATCATATTCGCCACCTCTATCAATACGAATTGACTTAATTCGTTTGCTATGTTGATTCTCAACTTCATTTTTATAATCTTTAAAAGCATCTAAGGCCTCATCTTTGCTACTTAGCAACTAAACGTAACAGTATCGAGTGCAATCGTCAATAAAAGTCACAAAGTACTTTTTACCGCTTCTTGTTTGCACAAACTTTAAATCACAAACATCTGTGTGAATTAAATCTAACACTTCAGTGTTTCTTTCGATTGAAGGAAATGGTAACTTAGCCATTTTTGCTTCAACACAGACTTGGCACTTTTCATTATTGAAACTTAGTTTGGGTAATAAGTCGAGATTAATCATTCTTTGCAATGACTTATAATTAACATAACCCAAACGTAAATGCCATAAACATGAAGACTCAAGCATGTAAGCGGAAGTAGAAGCAGTCTTATTAGCCTCATCGGGCGTAGTCTTCTTCGGTACAACAGTTATAACACTAAGTTTAAACATATTGTCCATCAAGTACCCCTTCCCCAGAAATACACCATTCTTAGTCAGAATACATTTGTTACAATCAAATATTAGTCTAAATCCATGCCTGACTAGTAAAGCACCAGAGACTGAATTCTTGTGGATGTCGTGAACATGCAGCACATCCTGCAGTGTCAATTCTTTTCCGGAGGTCATCTTTAGAATCACTTTGCCCGAACCTTCAATCTTCGAGCTATCCTTGTTTCCCATGTACAACCTTTCATTGTCTTTCGCAGGAGCATATTCCTTGAACATTCCCCTGTTTGCACAAACGTGTCTAGTGGCTCCAGTGTCCACCCACCACTGGCTAGGATTACCTACAGCATTACATTCAGAAACAACAGCACACAAGTCCAAAACATCCATTGCACTTACAAGGTTGGCTTTGGCTTTCTCTTGCTTTTTCTTGGGCTTCCTGCAGTCAACACTACGATGCCCCTGAATCCCACAATTGTAACATTTTCCAGTGAACTTTTTGGCAACCTTCTTGTCCTTCGCGTTCACTCCAACAGAATTTCCTTTATTCTTTTTCGTCGCCTCTGCAACGTGAGCTTTGGCATGTCCAGAACTGGAAGACGGCTTCTTCTCTGCCTTTCGATTGTCTTCCTCTATACGGAGTCGGACAATTAAGTCTTCCAAAGACATTTCCTTTCTCTTGTGTTTGAGATAGCTTCGGAATTCCCTCCACAAAAGAGGAAGCTTCTCAATCACAGCAGCAACCAGAAAAGATTCACTGAGAGACATACCCTCTTCTTCCATTTCAGCAACAAGCATCTGAAGTTCCTCAATCTGAGAAACAACAGTCCTGGAATCTTTCATCTGAAAATCAAGAAATTTTCCAATAATAAATTTCTTAGTACCGGCATCCTCAGTGCGGTACTTCTTGTCTAACGCCTGTCATAAGGATTTCGCAGTTTTATAAGTAGAATACAATCCATACAATGAGTTATCCAAACAACTTAAAATGTGACTCAAACAAACATAATTGCTGTAACTCCACGCTTTAGCAATCAAACTGTTTTGCATGTTCACATTCTGATCTTCCACCGGCACCACCTCCGGAGGATCCTCAGTCAGCATCTTAGCCAAACGTAACGTAGTCAAGAAGAACAACATCTTCTGCTGCCAGCGTTTGGAGTAACTTCCTCCAAACTTCTCTGGCTTTTCAACCTGTCCAACAGCAGGAACAGGAGCAGTGACTGGAGCAGCGGATGCAACAGGAACAGCATTGTTCTATTCCTCAGAAATGCCCAAATGCACACCGTTGAACGAGTTGGAACTTTCGCCTTCCATATTTCAGTTTCTGTGGAACGCAATACAGAAAACAGAACACGAAACCAATTAGTGTCGTACAAACAGAAGCTGTATATGCAAACAGAAACCGAACCAGATTACAGTATATATCAAATCGTCTTAAGAATATTAGAAACTATAATCAACTGCAGTGTACAGTGTGCGTTTGTGTAAACTGACGAAATGCAAGCAGAACCGAGGCGAGTCTAAGGACTCTGTCCTTAAGACGATTTGCTCCGGTACAAAGTGCCCAACCAGAAACACAGCAAACGTCTCTCAGGATACAACGGCTACTGTTCATACGAAGTGGCACACCAACGTAAAGAAGTCGGCGAACTTGTGGAATGCTCTGATTTCTCTAGATTAAACCGCAGCCATCGGATCAAACGGTTTTCATCCACAGCCGTTAGATCGTAAACTGCAGCAGTTTTAAACGTAGACCGTCGGATGAAAAACTGCTGCCAGAAGCGATCTCAGCCGTTAGATCATGATCCGTGTAGACTATGATCCACAGCCGTTAGATCTAGATGAAGAAACCGCCAGCACATATGATCTCAGCCGTTAGATCATGATCCGTGTAGACTACGATCTACACCGTTAAAAATATTTCAACCGTTGGATCACTTGATTTATTTTTCTGGAAAATGTAAAAGAAAATTTCTCCAAAAAGACAAGAATGAGCCAGAGCCGGAGCCCCGAGCCCGAGCCGAGCTGAGCCAAGCCGGCCAGACGGGCGGGCGACGCGCGCGCGTGTGTGTGGTGAACCTTGCCTGAGCTGCGTCCTGACTCCGTCAAAAACTTCTCATGCCCAAGGGCACATTTTAGAAAGCTCCATCTTGAACTATATATGGTGGCTCTTTCATCCCAAGTGACCAATGTGGTATTCCACTTAAAGGGTGATGTGTTCACTCCTCAAAAGGCCACATCACCACTTTTCCAATTTCCTTCCAATTTTACTCCAACTTTGAGCATTAATTTCTCATTCACCCGGTATCAGAATCGAGTGATTCAAAAGCCTAAAGTCATCTACTTGTTACGTAGATAATTCAGAAATTATTAGTTTTTGTTTTTGATTAACGAACACTAATCATAATTAAGCTCAAAGTATGATGGTTGTCAACTTTTGACAAACCCATTTGCCAAACTTTTCCAATTTACCTTAATTTCTCCAACACTTACATGGTATAAGGCATTTGTCTTGATAATCTGATTTCAATGATTAATATGTTAAGTAAATAGTATGTGAAAATAATATAGAATATAGTGATAAGGTTGTGAAGCATCTTACATGTTGATATAAGGTATTTGTCTTGACATTCAATTTTAGTATGGTGGCCATTGCTGCCACTATTATTTGAATGGACAAGAGTCCTTCTGAGCTATGAATATGGATAATCTTGAATAATTCCTCTGAGTCATAGACATGGACTCCTCTGAGCCATTATACATTAGGCTAGAAGAGCCTTAGCTGCAGAGCTGAAATCTTCTTAATTATTCCTGGCGCTATGCATGATCATTGTATCACTTATGAGATGTTGTGTCCTAAAAAACCAAGGTTCTATTGTCAGTCACATTTTTTTTAGTCTCTATATTTGGATGACAAAATATTGTGATTATGTAAACTAGACAGGGAATTAGCATTTAGCTGTTTGACTTTTCGCAATGGTACTGGTTGGAAAAATTGGATGTCCTCAGGCATATTTTGAGTAGTAGCCTTATTAACTGCCACGGATTGAAAATTAGTTCCTACGGTTTTGTTCACGCTTGCAGTTTCACCAATACGATATTCGAGATACTGTTCAAGTGCCCCAAAATCAGAAAGTCTAGAAGAGTGAAATGTAGTTCCTTCTGTGGCCATAGGATTGGAAACACGTGTCTGAGAAATGAAGCTAGGCATATCAGAGAAACACTTCCTTTATGTTCTCCACCAATTTTCATGGTTGTGCTACCCATAAATTTACCATGCCTCGGGGTCTTCAAAATCACCAGCTCACTTCAACAAAGATATCTTGTCTGTCCAAGTCTATCAGTAAATGGACATTTGTGATCTACTATATGAGTTGTATAACTTGTTCTTGAGTTATAATCTGTCTGTTGTTCATAAATATCTCATTAAATAGTCTTTAACATGTTAAATGTTATACTATTGTCTATTGTTCCATGCTTGATCTATGTAACTTGCTAGCTGTTCTAAACCTTCTCTTTTACGAACCTTATCTTGTAATGGCATGTTAGCTCTTGTTTGCAGCATCCTCTGTCGCGCTTATATCTCTAATTACTAGTTTATATGTGATTCAAACTTATATGTAGTTTCCCCTGTTTATCAAATTTGGCTGCAACAGGAACACTTATCAAATTAGGTTCAACTTATATGGTAAATATTGCATCGTTCTTTTTAAGGATTTATTTGCTTCATGAGTATATTACCAATTAGCACACCTAGGTTCTTTGTCATCTGAAAAATCTTTCTGATGAGAAGTAAATATCTATTGTCTTTTATGCATGTTCATAAATAACCCTTTTTAGTCTCATAGTATGGAATAGTGTCCACTTATACATTCTTTGGTGATAACGTGTCTGTTAAAATAATGAATCCATTCTAGCATGTGTAGATAGGTATGAATAATGGTAATTTCCGTATTGACATAATCAAATCTTTTTCACTTATTCTTCAGTGTCTTGGGTTGCAGAGGAAATTATTGATACTACGGTTGTTTAGCAATATAAATTGGTTTACAACGTTGCTTTATGCTTTCATGACTAACAAGGATTCCAGGATTGTCATTCTTCATAGAAAGGCTCCTGGACTGCAGATGTCATGTTTTTATACATGATATCCCCAAGAGATTTTCTGACGGTTACAGTGCAGGATAAAAAAGGACTGCAATTCATCGTGCAGGTTAAAGGAAGACAGTTTTCTTTTCTAATATTTTTTTTGCAGGAATTCACAGTTCGATTGCAGAATCAGAAGACCTGGTGATATGGACCCAATTCTGGTGTTGTTAAAATGGTGTAATATTCCGGCCGCATGAAAAGTTCAATAAATTGAAGGATAACCATGGCCACTGGATAAAAGAGTGAAAGATTGCTAAAGATCCATTGAAGATTTCTCAAAATAATGAAGCATACGGAGTTCAAACTTATTTGATCCAAACTTGTTGCACATGATTGTGCACTAAGTTTGAGGGAGAGTGTAGAAAAATACAATACACATGTTGTACATATATAGAGCCGTTAGAATAAGAGCCGTTGGACTACAATACAATTACCCGTTGAAAGACCTTCTTCCTCTTTGTATATATATTAAGCTAATGGTAGTATTATTCAAGTAAGAATGAATTCAACAATATAATTGATTCTTCTTCAAACCTTGTGTCAATGTTGATTGTCTTTATGAAGCTTCCGTCTTCTCCTTCAGATTGTTCATATTCCTCTGCTTCCCACATGCTTTTCTCTTCATGATCTTTCCTCTAAAATTTCTATAATAAATGAAAGCTAATGTCTCTACTGTGTTAACACCAAGAGAGTCAAGAATTTCTACAAACTGCCACTGGTCCAATTTTTAAGCTCTCTCAAAGTTATCCACAATAGGAACAAGGTTCTCCAATCTTCTCCTCGTGCATTTGTAAACAATAACGCTCGCGAATGAGAGAGAGATTCACCAGAAATTTGTGTGAGTGAGGCTTGAAACAATGGGGCAATGGAATGAAGGGAGGAGTTGTTTGACAATGTACTACTCTCTTCCATTCTTCCCATGTAGGTTGCACTAGACATTTACGGTGTGCCTTCGATTTAGTTAACGTATTTTTATTTATGGGCAACACAAATAAATTGATTGTTATAAACCTAGCATATATACCGTGCATGTGATATAATTAAATTAATCTTTGTTTTATCAAAAGCCAACGATAATTATGATGACGTGGTAGTATATTTTGGTAAAAATGGATGAAGTATGGTACCAAACAGAAAAACGAAGACATCAAGATAAGACAAGACATAATGTTAGTTGCTGTCCTTAAAGCTAAAATGCCTCCACTATGAACGAGATGAACTACGCGGCACAAGTCTCCCGGGATATAACAACTTCTTCCTTTTGTTCGCTCTATGAGAGGAAGATGAACTTACAGATAGAATTGTTTGATAGTGAAGGAAGAAGAAGAAGAGTGGGAGGAAGAAAAATGCTGAAATCTCAAAACTTTGCAAAAGTTCTTGTATATTATTTAAGATAGTAATGCGTACTATGTTAAGACATAAAAGGTTTTGATGATGTAAAGATGTTTTAAATAAGTTAAATTTACACTTGAGATTTGATGCAAAATGAGAAAAATACACTATGTCAAAAATGGTTGAGATTGGAACTATACTGTTCAACGTCGAACTCTCAGACTGAGGACATTGATCGATCGATGTCACTTCAGTCTCTCCAAGAGAGACTTTGATCGATCGATGTCAGGCCAGAAAAGTTTCTATCCAACATCGATCCCTCAGTCAGGGGACATCGATCAATCGATGTCACTTCAGTCTCTACAAAGAGAGGCTTCGATCGATCAATGTCAGGCAGCCTCAAAACCAGAAAGTTTCTAGAAGACATCGATCTCTCAGCTCAGGGACATCGATCGATCGATGTCACTTCAGTCTCTCCAATGGATACTTCGACCGATCGATGTAGTGCTGGTTCAAAAGTGGAAACTCTCTAGAGGACATCGATCTCTCACTCCAGGCACTTCGATCGATCGATGTTCCCCAGAATTCAAATTTTTATGAACGTTGGAACAAAATCCAAGGGAGAGTCATGGCGTTTTCTCTATCCAGTCTTCCTCAAATTTCTTGTGGACTTTACTCTAACATAATACATTCTTCTTTGACTAGTATATCCATGTCTAAGCTATTCTAGGTTGGCTATTGAGGATCAAATCACTCCATAGGGTGGCTAAAGACTATTTGGACATTATCTTGATATCTGATGGAGTTGAAGAGATGGTGGAGGCTTCAAAAAAACATGGGGAACATATCCTATAAATAGATGAAGCTCAGATGAGGCAAATACACACTTTCACCATCATCAAGCTTCATTATTTATTGTTGTATATTTCTCTCATATGTGTAAAAGTGCCTAAAGCTTGTTAAGCATTTCCTTGTCCTTCATTGTTGTATATTGAGAGATAGAGAATCTAACACAAGAAGAACCATAAGTATTTGATCTCTTGATTGTGTTTAGACTAATGAGAAAGTGCGATCCCCACTACTTCTTTTAACCCACTGTGAGAAAGTTCTTGAGAGAACTTTGTTGAAGTTGTGACGTAGCAAGAAGTTATTCTTGCTTAGAACTGTGGTTGCTGTAGTTGCACAAGTGTATTTTGTGCAAGAAGTTGTTGTTGTGGTGACTTACACTAAGATGTTGGTCTAAGTATTGTTGTGGTTGTTCTTATTAGCTTTAATAAGAAGAATAGTTGTTAAAAATCCACTTTGGCAACAAAGTGGTAGTGGAGTAGAATCATTTACAATTCGAACCACTCTATATCCGGTGTACTCATTTGTTGTTTCTCATCTCCCATTCTTGCTTTGATTTCGAATTCCATTTCAGTTGAGCCACACAAGAAAATTCTGCAAAATTTCCCAACACTCTATTCACCCCTCCTCTAGAGTGTGTTACGGACCTAACAATTGGTATTAGAGACTAACCTTGATTGCTTGGCCAATCTTTACAAGTAGCAAGGTTAAAGATCATTGCAATGACAACCTCTTCATCCTACACCTCAACTTCCAAGACAACTGTACTATTCTCAGAATCAAACACTAAAGCACCTATGTTTGATGCCCAAAACTACTCTTTGTGGAAATTTCGAATGATCAATCATTTGAAAGGCTGTGGATTTGATACATGGAGAGCCATTGTTAAAGGAATCGAAGTTCCTATGATTACCAACTCAAAAGGAGAATCAATGTTCAAAGATGAGGATGACTACAATGAAGAAAAGAAGATAAACTTTGCCATCAATGGCAAAGCATTCGATATTCTTTCAAGTGCTCTTACCACCACCAAGCTTATAAGACTTCAAGGTCTTGAAACAGGCCATGAAGCATGGAAAAGGTTGGAAATGATATATGAAGAAACTGAGCAAGTAAGAATGGCCAAAAGACCAATGCTCATGAAGGAATATGAAATGTTCGGGATGAAGAGCAGTGAAAATATTAGGGAGACAATCGACTGATTCACTCGAATAGTGAATCAACTTTCCATGGTGGACAAGCAAATCTCAAATTAAGACCTTGTCTCAAAACTCCTCAACTCTTTGCCAAGAGAATGGACATCTAAAGTCACCGCCATCACCGAATCAAAGAATCACAAGGCTCTTACACTTGATGAGTTATCTGGTAATCTTCTTACTCATGAAATTCTTATTGATGAACAAAATAGGATAAACCCTATCAAGCTCACACAAACATCACACAAAGGATTGGTGGTAGAGTCCGATGAATCGGATGAGGAAGTTGCACTTCTAGTAAGAAAATTTAGAAGAATGGCCACAAGAAATAAGGTCCAAGCAAGGACGTTTTTCAAGAGGCCACCCAATTTGCTATAGGTGTGGTCGACCCAGTCACTTCATTACCGATTGCCACGTCAAGAAGCCACAAAAACGAGAAAAGAAAGTCTTTCCTCAAAAGAAGAAAGCTCTTAATTCGTAGGTAATCACGTGGGATGATCTTCTCTCCGAATCGGAAGGAGAAGAAAGTGAAGACCAAGATGTTGGACTTGTTGCAATAGTTGAGAATCCAAAAGCATAACATACTTGTCTCATGGCAATCGAGAATGACCTTGAGGTAAACTCTAACTCTTCTAATTTGCAAGATGAAATAGGAGATTTGCAAGATGATTTTGAAAAGCTGAATTTAAAATATAAACACTTGAAGAAAGAATGTAAAAAATGGATATTAGAAAACAATAGCTTGCATGATAAGAATATTTTGATGTTTTAAGATCATAACATCATACTCACCATGCATAAAACCGTAGCTCTTGAAAATGTGGAAATTAAGAAAGAATGTGAGAGACTAAGATTAGACTTACAAAGACTAACCAATGGTAAAAATAATCTAGACAAATTACTCGGAAACCAAAGAATCGGAAGTGATAAATCTGGTTTAGGATTTAATTCATCACTTTCTTCCACTTAGTCTAAGTCATTAAAGAAAAAGGCAAATAAGCGAAAAACACAACATGACTCATCATCTTATAAATCAAGGCATGTACCCACTTGTTTTCATTGTAACAAAGTAGGACATGTGAAGAATGCATGTAAAGCTAGTTTTGGTAGTATGTATGTTTGGAAACCTAAGGGTTGATTACCAACCCTAAAGGACCCAACTGTCAAAGGGTACCAATACATAAATCTATTGGTTTTGTAGGCTCTCAAGATAAATGGAGTAGCCAAAGAAGAAGGAACCAAATGGCTCATGGACAGCAGATGTTCAACACATATGACCCATGACAAAACTTTTGTTATGCCCGCAAACATTTTAACTTAAAATGTGTGCAAGTTTCCATGCACACACAAACAAGTAATATACAAATAGAAAAATATATATTTTATATACCTAATACACCGCACGGCTAAAAAAAGGAATAGATAAATTCAAAACAAAAAAATCCTAATATGACTAGCAAGTAAATAGATGATGTTTGAAGTTAAACTAATCCTAATCACACTAGAATAAGATAATCTAAACCCTAGCCTATAACTATACCCATTTATCACACAAAATTCATACCTTATTTTTAAAACAAAAGAGAACGGTAGCCCTACTCCAGCCGTTTCTTTATCCTTCAACCCCAAGTGCTGCCGCCTGCCATAAGGCCAGGAAACAAGTGATTTTACTCAAATTTCTACTCTGATTCTTTATATATCGCGTATAATCGAGACACGAGACAAATACCCTTGCTATATTTGTTATGTTTTTACAAATCTTATGGCTTTATGTTCGTAACAAAATCGGATCATGAATGAATATTTATGGTTGTATAGTTGGTTGAATTCTATGTGAATATATATATATATGATATAGATTTGTGCATGGAATATATATATATATATATTTATAGGTGGACGATTCAAGGTTACTGTTGATGCCTGAACTTTCGTCAATCTATTGCGGCAGTGGCATAGGCGCCTATATATATATATATGTATTGGATAGAAATTTTAAATTAAGGCAGACTACATGCCATTGATGGAACAACCATAATTAAATTAAGGCAGATAACAGGCCGGCCAACGGACCTGGCTGGATGGCCAGCGGACGGGACCGAAGGTAGCCCATTAACTTCTTAAATAAAAAATAAATGTATCGGGTCTGGTGGATCAGGCTCAGAGGAAAGGTTAGGGTCGGTGGTGACTAGGCCTGGGAAAAGAAAAAAAAAAGAAGGGGGAATTTATTTAATAATTTAATTTACTATTTCTAAAATTTTGAACTAGGAAATAAATAATTTTAAGTTCAATTGAAATATAATTAAATACCATTAAAATTCAAATAGTTTCCAGAAAATATAAAAGGTTAAAATTAAATTATTTACAATTAATTTCTGAAGTTTGGTAAATTTAAGTAATTAAAAATAAATAGTAATAAATAGAATTAAATAATAGAAAAATAGGGAAAACAGTAGAAAATTCTAGAAAATATATACAAGATAAGGAAAACTATGGGTGGTGATAAATAATAACTTTCCAATATTCGAAAAATTACAAAACCAAATATTGAGTGCGGGAGATGGTGAGGATGGGCGTACGGGCCCCAGGAGGCTTGGCACGTGCATTTGCATTTAGAGTGGGTTGAGATGTACGGGTCTTAGACGCTCGAGTGTGGTAGATTATGGTATACGGGCCATAGGCACTCGGTTATAGTGGATCATGGTGTACGGACCATGGGAATCGATCAGGATGGATCGTGGTGTACTGGCCACGGGCATTGGTCAGGGTGGATTGTAGTGTATGGGCTATAGGCATTCAGTCAATCCCGTGATCATGCATTGCATATAGGTCTAGGGACATATTGCATGACATGATTTTCGTTGCGTGTGACACGTGGATTGAGCATGCATCACGTAGTTACGCATCTTTATGTGGAGTGCTTTACTTACCGTATTTACTTTATCTTATGCATGTTATATCATATTTATGTGCTATATGGTTATATCATTTTGGTATGTATGTTTTGTATTGGTTTGAGGCGGGCATCTGCTGGGTGATTTTTTGTCACTCACCCCTACTTCCCAGGTTAGACGGATGAGGACTATGAGCACATCTTTGTTGAGGACGGGACGGGCATAGCTGAGTGGGCTGGTTGATAGCTGCATCTAGGATACAAGGGGACTCTGCAGCTGACTGTGCTTAGTTATCTTGTGGGGATTTTCACAGACTTCTTTATTATTTTTATTATCAGAACTTTTATTCCGTAATGTAATGACGATTATTTGAGTTTAGTTTAAGTTATGATTTACGTTTTCGCGAGAAACATTTTTACGTCATTTCTGACATGTAAGAGCTTGACTCGATGCCTTGTATTCTCCTTAGCAATATACGGCGGATGCACTATTCTCGATGCTAGGGCTCGGGAGCGAAGCGCTACAGGTGGTATCAGAGCATGACTCTAGATCTACGGCAGAAGCATAAATTTAGGCTATGATCTTAGAAATAAGTATCGATTTTTAGTCGTAATCAATGATTATATATTGGGCATGTTATTGAAAATAAAACGTAACCTTAGAAATTAAGTGATGATCCTACCCATAAGTTACGATTTTTGACATAAGCGATGATCTTGATTAAGTGTTGATCTTCGAATTAAGCATTAGTTTTAGTCATAAATGCTGATTATATACTAAGTATGGTTTGTAACTAAGAAGTGATCTTAGACATAAGTGATGATTTGAACATAAGCACTGATCTTAGTTGTAAGATGTGATTATATTCTAAGTGTTGAACATAGAAATCAGTAATGATTTTAGTCGTAAGGAATGATGATACCAAGTATCGATTCTAGAAATAAGTCATGACATTAAACCTAAGTGATGATCGGATAAGACATATGCCCACGCATACCTAGGGCATCCCATACGACTCTAAATTATTTGCTTTACCTAAGTGCTGATTTCAACCATTTGAATAATTCCTTAGATTTGACCTCTGCAAATCCGGTACCATTATGATAAATGAAGCGGGTTCACGCCTCTACCTCGGCAGTAGTGTCGTAATGCGACTAGGTCTAAGTTGGGATCATAGCTTTTAAGAAATGATTTATAGTAAAATGATGATAACTAAGAAAGGATTTATAGGCATTATGATCAGTAGAGTTTAATGAAAGATATCGTACAAAGGGAATTATAATGATGATTAAGATGATGAATTTTCAGATATCAACTAAGCCAAAGATATTAGTCTTACTAGGGATATTGACTGATAGTGATATGCGAGCATTACTAAAATAAGTACAATGGAATGACAAATTATTACAAATTTGGGTTAAGTGTTGATTCCTAGGAACACGTAAATATTGGTGCATCGAGGAGGCTTGAATTGAGATAGAGTAAGCATGAACAAGTAGTGGGTGCTTTTCAGGTGAGATCTAACTAAATTAGAATTAGCAATTGAAATAACCAAGAACTGTGGTGGATCAATGTGGCGCGCAGAAGCGTGGTGGATTAGAATGTCCTAAGTCGATCAATATTTAGCGTGCCATACCTAGATTGGACAACTTAAGTTAAAGATTTATAAGAAATGGTACATATGTGGATTTTTCATTTTACATTAATGGGTGACCCAGAGAAATTATACGAAGTATTGGACTATTACTTTTCAATTAGTTAAATGTTTTCTTATAAACACGTACGCCAAGATATATCATATATTCCAAAGGTGTTTTCAAAGATTTTTGCTAATAAATATTTTAACTAGCTTTGTTTTTTTTATATATATCGACTATTAACTTTACAAGTCTCCAAATTCGTATAGCCACCTAATGAAATTGTGCATGCCCCCTCGCAAAACAGATATATTTTAAAATAATGATGTTTTCAAAGAATGATATGTTTGTGCATTTCTTATATTTCTCAAACTTTCATTTAGCTATATTTATTTCGCTAAAAATGATTCTATTTGTCAACTATCCATATTGCAAGCAATTTACCATTAAATACTTTTGAAGTTATTTGTCTGCTTGTGATGAACTTATCTTTGTGAAACAAAAATAGCTTTAAAATATATATAATTTTTTCAAAGAAAAAAAGAGAGGTACCTATTCAAATTGTTTTATGAAACTTTATATTTGTTGAGTTTTCAATTGTTGTATTTTGCGAAAAACATAACTTTCAAAGTAAATATTCGTTGAAAAGAAAAAGGCACCGAATTTAAATCGTTTTGTAAAAAGAAATTTTACGCTTGTTGTGTCTCAATTATTTTGAAGTGGTTTTAACCGTAATACTTATGCACAAGTTATATGATTATTTTATAAATGGTCAGTTGAGATACCGTGTTGTGAAAACAAATATATGATACTTTGAGTTTTGTGTTTACAGAAAAAATAAAAGGTATATTATTTTAAATAGTTAAAGCAATATTCTAAACTATAGCTACATAAGCTACTTTTATTTAAAATTGAAGAAATGTGTCCAAACGCATACTTCGTATACTAGTTTGGTTACTAAATCTCTGAAAAAAATTAAGGGCATGATCATAGAACTAGTTCGTAGGACTGTGAATTGATTTTGTGAATTTGATGAGAAAGGAGAGTGAGGGATAGCATATTGGAGGACTCGATGGATATTTTTTAAGGTCACGTAACTAGGAGATGAATCATATATGATGAGTTAAGAATTCGGAATTGTAGATCACGTGTATATAAGTGAACGATACACATCAAGTGTTGTAGGTAGAAGTTTATAAGTTCTAATTATAGAGAATTAAGTTAAAGATTATAGTACACCTAAGGATTAATCTTAGAAGGCTGCTATGACCGCAGAGATAAGCACGATATTGACTGACGACTAGAACATGGAACCCCAGTATGATGACGATGACCCTAAGTTTGATTCTAGAGTTTTAAGAAGAGCAGGTAATGATTTTAAATAATCGGAGAACAATGGACTTAGAAATTACCTTGTGGGTATACAAGAAATGATTTTGAAGACTTAGTCATATATTGAAGAAGTGAAATGATTAACGTATCACAATACGCAATGGATATTTAGTACAGTCATTATCTAGGTAAATGGATCGAGTAGAACCATACTAAGTCATTGATTACGTCGTACTCAAGTTTCAAGGACAAAACTTATTGTAAGAGGGGAGGAATGTTATGTCTGCAAACTTTTTAACGTAAAATGCGTGCAAGTTTCCATGCACACACAAACAAGTAATATACAAATAGCAAAATATATATTTTATATACCTTATACACCACACGGCTAAAAAAAAGGAATAGATAAATTTAAAACAAAAAAAATCCTAATATGATAGGAAGTAGATAGAAGTTTGAAGTTAAACTAATCCTAATCACACTAGAATAAGATAATCTAGACCCTAGCCTATAACTATACCCACTTATCACACAAAATCCATACCTTATTTTTAAAACAAAAGAGAACGGCAGCCCTACTCCAGCCGTTTCTTTATCCTTCAACCCCAAGTGCTGCCGCCTGCCATAAGGCCAAGAAACAAGTGATTTTACTCTAATTTCAACTCCGATTCTTCATATATCACGTATAATCGAGACACGAGGCAAGTAGTCTTGCTATATTTGCTATGTTTTTACAAATCTTATGGCTTTATGTTCGTAACAAAATCGGATCATGAATGAATATTTTTGGTTGTATAGTTGGTTGAATTCTATGTGAATATATATATGATATAGATTTGTGCATGGAATATATATATATATATATATATATATATATATATATATATATATATATATATATATATATATGGCCGCATCCCGTTTGCTATTACCCATTTAGCATATGCATATGATTTACTTATGTTTTTTAGGGGCACACAACGAAATTTACAACGCTTTCACTCTTTTTTATCTATGTATGAAGCGGCATCGGGGCAAAAGATTAATTTCCAAAAGAGCAGTTTCATTCCCTTTGCTAGCACTTCATTGCGCCAACGTCGCTCTTTTGAAACCATCTTAGGCATGAGGTGTATGGCTCTACCATTTCGATATCTTGGATCGTATTTGCATAAAGGTATAAATCGGTCCAGATATTGTACATCTCTATTGCAGCATATTGACGACCGCATTCAAGGCTGGCACACTCGTTTTCTTTCCATGGCCGGACGCTTGGTGCTTCTCCGCTCAGTGATTTTGGCCCTTCCTCTTCATATTTTCGCAGCAAGTGGTTTACCAAAGTCAGTTATAAAGGTCATTGAACGGAAAATGTCATCTTTTTATTGGGGCAACCGACACCATTGGTAGCACGGCCTAAGATTACTTTACCACTAGCCGAAGGTGGCTTGGGCCTCCGTGATCTTATCACTTTACAGAAGGCTTATCATTGTCGTATTTGGTGGTCATATCAGCAGCAGGATACATTATGGAGTAAGTACATGCATATTAAATATGGCGGCAGAGATGACTACCGCCCTCGGCTACTGGATTCACCGGTTTGGAAACTCATTTGCAGAATCCATGCTACTTGCATTACACAGACTGAAGGCCTAGGTACTCATCTTACATGGGCACCCACGGCAACCGGAGAATTTTCTTTGAAATCAGCTTACGACATTTGCCGTGTTTCAAATCCCACACTGCTTTCTTCTAAATTCATTTTGTTTAAGCAGCATTGCCCCCCATAAATGTATTCTTATGGCGTATTTTCCACTCTGCCTTGCCTTTTGAGGATTATATTGTCTGTTACTCGACAGCCCGACCTACACAATGTCCTTTCTGTAAGCGACATTCGGCCACAGTAGGTCATGTTTTCCTTTACTGCAGCGACATTCGTCTCATTTAGGATTTCTTCGTTATGGAACTACAGGGTATATCGCCAGGTTCATTACACCTACGTCAATACTTATTGTCTTAGTGGTTTCGATCTATGTTTTCGTCGCTTTTTGGGATTTTAAAGATAGTCATTCTGGCTATTGTTGTCTTTAATATTTGGCGAACTTATGCAACGTTGGTGTATGGTGAATCTTCTTCATTTGCTCCATCTGTGCTTCGAGCGGCTATACATTCTGATATCGAGGTGTGGATCAAGTCTATACAAGGCTCAAAGATTGCTACTGGTCCCTCACTTCGTCTTTCATGGATTCCCCAAATTCAGTCTCCGCGCATTCAAATCGTCAGATGGCAAACCCCACCATCTGGTCGACTAAAGTTAAATATTGATGCATCAGTTGGCAGGTCCTACGCCTCCGGTGGGGCGATTCTGCGTGACCATCGTGGATTCTGTGTGGGAGCGATTTCTTTTCATCTTCCTCACTGTACACCGATTGCAGCGGAAATACAGACAGCATTGTTTGGCCTCCTCTATTTCCTTCCGTTATATCGTACCATTATCTTAGAGTCTAACTGTGCCCAAATGGTCTCAAGACTGAGACAACCACAGTCCATCTTTGGGAACTATCATCTTCGCCTCTTGCAGACACTGCTTCATCAACACGGTCTGGCCTTTGATCATGTCTACAGAGAAGCTAATATGGCGGCACACTATCTAGCTCAACATGCGATGATGTTTCCCCGTACTAGTTCCTTTACGAGTCACAATCTTCCATCTATCGTTTGTGGTACTGTTGCTTTGGATCTCTCCTCTGTTCATTTGCGGTTTCCTTAATGGCTATGGTCTTCCATATGGATTGGCGCGCCTTTGCAGCTTCTGCCTGTGCCCTACTTGGTACAGGCAGACCGGGTATGGTCTGCTTTCGGCTTGTTGTATACATTTTGCTATATCTTTTTACTCTGTGTCACTCAGACATTTCTTTATCTTGTGCATGGATGAGATCACGACCTACATATACATCTGACTCAGTCATCGACGTCGCACCTTTCTCCACTGGCAAGCGAGGAGCACATCATGCGCGGGATTCATCATGGTTTTCATTTCTGTTGTTGTATTCGTCTCGAAATGTATTTCCAGTCATTTTAAGCGATAGCGTCTTTCAACACTCCATTGGTATAAATATGTACGCTTTTTCCTTCGCCAAGGTTTTATCCACAAGGGTGGTTTTACTTGACAAGGTTTTAATACGGCATATCATATATCATTTGGATGTTGATAATCAAATGCTACTTCTATCGCCATACTTCTATGCATTGTAATAAGGTATTCCTCCGCCATAAGTGAGGACTTATGCTAATAAAATCTCTTTCATAAAATATATATATATATATATATATATATATTGATCAATAAAGAGTATATTTTATTATGCCTCACTTATGGCGGAGGAAAACCATATTACAATGCTTATCAATGTAAGAAAAATAATAATATAACAAGCATATTATTTCTATTCTCCAATCATATATGATATGCCGCATTAAAACCTTGCCAAGTAAAACCACCCTTGTGGATAAAACCTTGGCGAAGGAAAAAGCGTACATATTTATATGATTGGAGTGAGTATATGAATACAAAGGAAAAATCCGCATGATGATTGCAGCTTGCAGAATTTGATCGTTATGCAATCTAGGCTGGATCTTCAAGAGTAAGTGACTCTGCATTTGTTGTTATAGCCAGGAAAGCATGCACAGATAAAACTGAAAGTTAGTGAACACAGAGAATCTTTGTAATGTGAGAGAAGCAGGATCACACGAAATGCAGCAGAAGAGATTGTGTAATAATTTACAGAGATTACCCATATTAGATGATATGGGCAACGTTAAGCTTAGCAATGCTGACTGAGGAATGAATACAACGTAAAAAACAGTATAATTGGGGGTGTGAAGCTTACCCACGTTGCCCATATCTTGCGATATGGGCAACAATTTTGATCATGAGCTGAAACCATGTCTAAGATGTGGGGTGTTTTCCGTCTGGTAACTTGCCCTCACTAATGGTGATAACGCAGCTACTGTCGTAAAAACTGTAAGTTGTTGATGAAATTGGCGATATTGAGCTAAAAAGTGAGCTGGTTGATTTGCCTCCCGAGGAATGTGTGTTATCTCAGATGATGTTGAAAGTAACAATTCGCGGAAGATGGTAGCATGTAGATGCATATTATTTTGAACTGCTGAAAGTACTCCTTGCGCATCAACCTCAATGTCAATGGAGCCCCATTCTGTGGCAAAATATAAGTAACCTAAATACGCTGCTTGAAACTCTGGTATGGCTGGTGAAGATAACGGTAGGTGATAAGAGATTGCCCCCAAGAATGTACCGTTACTGTCACGTAAGATTGCTCCAGTTGCTGCTGAATATCTCCCATGGGCCGCATCCGTGTTCAGTCTCAATCTACCTGGTGGAGGATGGATCCATCTAACAATCCTGCATCTGGAAGGGTTTAGCTATCGAGATAAGCCAAGATCAATTAAGCCGTGATCTGATATTGCAAATTTCTGCCCCCTTTGAGTGGATGACCAATCATACAACGATCGTCGAATGTTTTCCAACACAAATCTCCTTCTCCAGCGTTCATCCCCATAAATGATCGATGTGTAGGCTTTTCACAATTCCCATACGATGAAGGACGAGGCTACTATTCTCAATATACCTTTAAGGGTATTACCTTTGGTTGACAGCCACCATTGAATTAATTTTTGTTGTAGTGTGCGAACATTAGCAGAAGGACCATCCAAGTAAGCTGCGTATATATTCCAAATGTCTGCAATTTCTGAACATTCCAAGAATATATGATCCACTGTAATTTGTGCTTCTAGACAGAAGGGACATTGGGTAGGATGAATATAGACGAACTTCTGCAGGTTTTCATGAAGAGGAACTGCATTTCGATAGAGGCGCCACAGAAAAACACGGATGTGCGGGGGAATGTGTTTATGCCATATGAATTTGTAGGAGATACGAGAATTCCTCACGGTACGTATCTGATCGTAAGCCCTTCGAATTGTGTATTGATCTACGTTCAGATTATTGAGACAAAACGAGTGTACTCTATATATCCATTTCCAAAACTGGGGAGTTTTTGATCCGTATTTCATAAGAATTGCGGCTGGCATAACGTGCATGAAAAAATTTACTCCATGGGGAATTATTCTCTTGATACCTCCACCATAATCTGCAAGAGGAGGGTGTCTGTAGATCTTCTAGTTTTCTTAATCCTAGTCTGCCCTCAGATGCTGGTCTAAAGAGTGTCTCACTTGAAACCTTAGAATGACAAATCCTATTGTCTGTGCTTCCCCAAAAAAATTTAATCATCAATCGCTTTATTACTCAGATGAGACTCTGCAGCAACTTACACGCAGATAGTATGTATAACGACATTGAGGCTAAAACATGTTTGATTAAGATTAATTTGCCGGCGTGATTGAGAAATTTATTCTGCCACATTGAGAGCTTTGCTTGAACTGAAGAGAGGAGACTAGCAAAATGTGTTACTCTTTCCTTGCCCTTGTGCAACTGTACTCCTAAGCATTTTATTGGCAAAGTAACTGCTGTCATGTGTAACATATGTTCTATCCTACTAATCTGCATGCGAGAGAGATATGCTGCTGGAACAAATTGACTTTTCTAAAAATTTGCCGCTTGCCCTGATGTTGCTTGATATGATTCCAAGAACTTTCTGAACTTCCCTAAATTCCTCAGTCCGCCATTGATAAACGCCAATAGATCATCTGCAAAAGCTAAATGGGTAATTGTTTTTGATCTTCCTACAGTAAACGGTGTAATGGTTCCTTGATCAACCAAATTGTTAATGCCCCTTGAAAATGCATCTGATGCTAGAATAAATAAGATGGGCGACAATGGGTCTCCTTGCTTGACCCCTCTTGATGGCTGAAAAAAACTAGAAGGACCTCCATTTACCATTATTGAAATGTAAGTTCCTTTGAGATGGTTAAATATAAGATTGATAAATCTTGCCGCAAAGACAAATTTTGATAGCAGTTTCACGAGAAAAGTCCAGTTGACTCTATCAAATGCTTTCATCATGTCAAGCTTGATTATAACATTGGAACCTCTAACTTTCGTGTGTTGCAAATGAACCATCTCGCGAGCCATAACAATCTGATCTGTTACATCTCTACCCTTCACAAATCCTGCTTGCTCCACAGTAATAAGCTTTTGTAGCAGCAGCTGCATTCGCGAAGCGATTATACGTGTTGCCAACTTGGATACGAAATTAGCTAGACTGATTGGCCGATAATCAGAAATTGTGTGTGGAGTAGATGTCTTTGGCAGTAGTATTATTAATGTACTACCCATTGCCTTTGGTATAGGAATGCCCAGAAAGAATTCCTGCATGGCTTTGTGAACATCAATTCGTACTACATCCCAACAAGTGCAGAAAAAATAGCCATTATATCCATCTGGACCAGGAGCACTTTTTGGATCAAGTGACCACACTGCTTCCTTTACCTCTGTATGTGTTGGCAAAGCTGTTAACAGATGATTATCAGACCGAGATACTAGTTGAGGGATATGATCCAGAATAGCATTATCATCAGAAATTGGCTCTGCCGAAAATAATCTTTTGTAATAGTCTACAGCTGCTTGTTGGATACTGCTCTGTGTCAATGACAGTACCATCCTCATCCCGTATTTGGTTGATTGTCTGCCTTGAATGTATATCTATAACAATGTTATGAAAAAACGATGTGTTTGCATCTCCTTCTGCTATCTAATTCTGTCTCGCTTTCTGAGCCCAAAATAAGAGTCTCTTACGTTCTGCCGTCTTGTATTGAGCCTGCACTTCATGATATTTCATGCGGGTTTCTGGTGAAGGGTGTGCATCAAAACATTCTTCGCTAGGCTTAAGTTCCTGCTCCAAATGAGATACTTGATCAAAAATATTTCCAAACACATTTTTGTTCCATGCTTGTAGATCTTTTTTCAGCTGCTGTAGTTTATTATATAAACCACGCATTCCTCCTATTGTGGGATATGTGTCCCATGATGACTTCACAAATTTATGAAACTCCTTATGCTCCACCCATATATTCTGAAAGCAAAAATATTTTGGTCCGTTAAAGGCTGATTCCGTAGATCGTAATAGCAATGGAGCATGATCAGATGTTAAGCACGAAAGATGCCTAACTCGCAAGTTGGGGAATAAATTGTTGTATGATTCTGAGCATAACATGCGATCTAACCGGCGACGAACTATTCCCAATCCTCGACGACTTGTCCAAGTATACATGGAACTCTCATACGGCAAGTCTATTAATTCACAATAAGAAACACAATCGTTAAAATCCTCCAACAAAGACATCGAAGGGGAAGAGAGGCCATCATGTTCTGCTACAGTTAAAAATGTGTTGAAGTCCCCTCCTATTAACCACAGATCTGTATAAGTGTTGTGGTGACGTTATAAAGCATGCCATAATCTACGACGCTTATTCACAGTGTGCAATCCATATACTGGAGTGAACCAGAAGATAACCTCCGTGCCAACTATCTAAAATTTAAAGTGTGAGCATTGTTTGTCATAGATTGTAGATATTATTCTGAGAGAGTTACTTTCCCAGAATATCCGTATTTTTCCTCAACAAACTGCTTCAGCATATGAAAACTTCAAACGTCTTTGTATTTGAGCCAGTTGTGCAGATTCTTTATTTGGTTCAATGATGACTAGTAGCTATAGTTTATGAGTTTTTACAAGTTTACGAATGCGTACCATGGAGGTCGCAATTCCCGCACATTCCAAATGAGACAATTCATTGAGACGATGAAGAGGATAAGTGTGAAGATCGAGTTAGCCTTTCTGAAGTCTAGGTGTATGTGGCTAACATTTCTTGTTTTGCACGGCGACGTCTTGTTATGGGATTTGGATCCTCTAGCTCTTGCAGCAATTGATCTGTGGATTTAGCAAAAGTAACTATTGCACCCATGCGGTTTGTCATTGCATCTGCTGCTGCCGTAAAGCCTTCATGCAGGTTGCTTTGCTGCTGTTCAACATCTGGAGCAAAATCTCCTGTAATTATATTTGGTTGCTGAATGCTAACAGGGGGCACTGTGGATCATGTATTAAGAGTTCAGAATCGAATATTGTGGAATCTAAAACATCATCATTTTCCTCCGTAATGTGATCCAAGGACACGCCAGCTTTTGATAAATCTTGTTGATTGGAAATTGCTTGTATGATAGCATTATCGTCCTGAATATCGGTTGGTGGATTTGGTTGCTCTACGATTGGATGATCATTAGGCAATTCATGATCATCCTCCTCCTCTTCAACCAACACAGTCTGCTCAGGAATATTTTTCTTTGGTGTCCATCTTTTGGCTTTTTCCTTCGATTTGGTAGGGATGACAACTGGATCTCGTTCTTTTTCATGATGATCCTCCCCAACTGGTTTACAATTTTTGGCTTCAAGTCCTAGAATGCGGTAGGTGGTGCAGAATAACAGAATGTTTTCATATTCCACTATAGGATATATTTCATGATCCCCCCCTTGAATATGCAGACGAGCTGGTAGTGACTTGGATATATCCACTTCAATACATAATCGAACTACCGAGGGTCTTAATCTATTGGATGTAGCGGAGTCCATTTTCAATGGCAAACTAATCATATGAGCAATATCCCATAAGGCTGATTTATTTTGTAAATATAGCGGTATACCTCGTATGGACACCCATATTGGAACAATTGGTTTATCTATCTTGGGATCAAAATCTGGTGTCCACTTTGTCACCCGCATAATATAGCCATTAACAGTCCATAATCTTCGTAAAAAGCATCGATGATAATCCTCTGGTTGTTGAAAAGTAAGAATAAAGTGCTGATCATCAAGTAATCCTAACTTGGGTGTCGTTTTAAATCCAATCCGTTCCATACAAGCAGCTAATTGTTTCATATTTGGACGCCCATGCCAGAAGGAGCCAACCAATGTATACTTGAATGGCAATGAATAACGATCAACTTCATCCTTTGTGAATGATATAGAAGGCATACCTTTGTAGCGTGATATCGTTCGGATTGTTGCAGCGGTCTCCATTGAAGTCGGGGCTAAAGCCTCCGCAAAACTTTTCTTGATCACAAGCACGTCCGACATTGTCGGATCCGTCCAAAAAAATTGAATATGTAAAAATTCTGTGAACAGAGAAGCGGGATAAAACTAAATTGATGCGTAACAGTTAAATGAAATAGAAGTTGCAGAGGAATGAGATCAAAGGCAAGAGCTTTCTCCATGGTGTTGCGCCGTCAATGAATTCGCCAGAGCCGCCCGCCATCTTATATATATATATATGTATATATATATGTGTATATATATATGTATATATATATGTGTATATATATATGTATATATATATATATGTATATATATATATATATATGTATATATATGTGTGTGTGTGTCTATATATATATATATATATATATATATATATAAATATATATATATATATATATATATATATGTAATACACACAGATATAAAAACCCTGCGCTCTCTGGCGATTTCCTGCGATCACCTTCCTACGCCGCCGTTCCATCAATGCCGACGCCAGGACCGGCGGCTCCGGCCAGCCGGTCCTTTGCTGCTGTTCTCGCTGGTTCTCCAGCACCCGTTCCCACAACCATATCCACTAAACAGCCTCAGCGGTTTAAGGGGTTACCCTCTATCGTTTTTGATGAATCTGAGGTAACGGCTTTGTTGACACCATTCCGATTTTCATTGGTTGGATCCTTTTGGAATGGTAGACCATCAATGGTAGCATTGCAAAAAGCGCTGGATCATATTGGCTTTGTGGGTGCCGTTCATGCAGGTTTGCTAGATAAGGCTCACGTACTGCTGCGTTTTGAGAAGGAGGCTGATTATAATCGATGTTTTTGCCGTAGATCATGGAATATTCTCGGATATCATATGAGAATTACTAAGTATACTCATGACTTTGATCCTAGATATGACGCTCCAATTGTTCCGGTATGGATATCCATGCCCGGGCTTCCCGTTTACCTGCACAATGATGCCGCACTATTTGCTATTGCTTCGATGCTCGGATCACCCATCCGATTAGATGCTGCCACCCAAAAGATACTGCGTCCCTCAGTGGCAAGGATATGTGTTGAAATTGATGTCTCTAAGGAATTGCCAAATAAACTGCACATCCAAAGTATTGATCATCATCATTATCAGACTGTTGTTTATGAAGATATACCTGACTACTGCTCAAAATGCAATCTTTTGGGACATAAACGCGATCGTTGTGGCGAAACAACTGCCAACAGTGCTAATCCTCCTCCGCCTCTGGTACCGCAATGGCGTCCGAAATCTTCGGCTGATGCCCAGCGCCCCACTGCAGATCCGTTGGATGAGATTCATATTGCACATCCTCAGAATAGTCCACAACAGCAAGTGGACAATGATCCAGCCCCACTGGAGGAACCTGCTGCCACAGATACTCCGGCTATGACTATGGTCGAACCCCCTTCGCAGGTTCCAGCAGCTTTGAACAGATCACAAGATGATAATCAGCTAGGTTGTCCTACATCTCCGTTGGATCCAGACATTCGCCATACCTCGTCAGAATCTGACCTTATGGAATTGCCTCGTCCAGTTATGTCGGCTGCTGTTGTTCAAGAAGATTATAGACAAACTTCTGATGTATTATCCGTTCGCATGCCATCTGTAAAAGAGGGTTCTTCAGATGCAGAGCTGTTGCATCGACTCGCTAATCCTACTCTTGAACCAGATGCTGAGGGTTTTATTCCATGTATACGTAAGCGTCATCGCAGGTTACATTCGCAAATCCCTAGACCCCCCCGCCAAGTCCTTACTCGCAGTGCTGTTCGTTCTTCAAGCTCTACTTCTCAGTTGTCCCAATGAATACGCTAACGTGGAATTTGCGAGGTTTACGCACATCAATGCCTCGCTTGCGATTGTTACTTAGTCAGAATAATATTCACTTTCTTTTTATAATGGAGCCTCAGCAACCTGAATCACGTTTGTCTAGAGCGCAAATAAACTTGGGTTTTACTACATCACAAAGCGTCTGCGAAGGACGTGCATGGTGTTTGTGGAAATATTCTTATATGCACCTTCTTGATGTTCGTTTGTTGGAACAAGTTGCACACTTTCGTTTTCGGTTACACACGCAGCAAGTAGTAATTATTTCTTGTGTTTATGCCCGACATACAGTACAAAGCAGGCAAGTTCTATGGCGAGATATAAGATGTTGCTATGATGAGAGCCGTGAGCCATGGGTTATTGCGGGAGATTTTAACACATTCTTGTCCCCTTTGGATCACAAAGGGTCTTCGCGTCCTTCTCTTTCGAACCTTCGGGATTTCAATGACACAGTCCAATATACTGATTTGCAGCTGGTGCCTCATGTTGGAACTCGATACACATGGCAAGGGGGACGTGGTCTAGGACGCGTATGGAGAAGATTGGATTGGGTATTCTGTAATGAGGAATTTTATAATGTTTTTCCAATGCTGAAATTAAATCATCTTAGCCGGACAACTTCAGATCATTGCCCACTATTGCTACAATGTTCGAATGAATTGTACCATGGACCAAAGCAGTTTAGATTTTTGACAGCATGGACATCACATCCAGATTTCCTGGTTTTCGCCAAAACCGCCTGGTTATCATATCCTACGGTGGGTGGCATGCGGGGTTTGTGTGCAAAATTGCGAGCTTTCAAGAAGGACGTAAGCAAATGGAATCGAGAGGTTTTTGGTAATGTCTTTCATATGGTGGAAAAAGCAGAACATCAAGCACGCTCAACTGAGATTATGTTTGACCAAGATCCTACTGAATCTAATCGCATGGCATATTTTGAAGCACAATCAGAACTACGCCATGCAACAAATATCGAAATGGAGTATTGGAAGCAGAAAGCTCGTGTAAAGTGGTTAAAGGAGGGTGACTGTGGATCGCGTTATTTTCATTCTATTGTTAAGGATAAACATCGGAGACAGCGACTACATGGAATATATCGGGAGGATGGAAGTTATTGTGATACGTCTGAGAGTATTGGTAATGCAGCGGTAGAGCACTTCACTCGAATGTTCACAGCCCAGCCTGTTGATGATCCCACAACATTCTTATCATCAATCCCATCGGTAATTACTCCAGATGATAATTTCATGCTCACAGCAATTCCGTCTTTAGATGAGGTCAAATCAGCTGTTTGGAGTTTGGATCCCCACAGTGCTGCGGGTCCGGATGGATTTAATGGCTGGTTTTTTCGTACCTGTTGGGAGGTGATTTGCATGGATGTATATAAAGCAGTCCAGGAATATTTTTTAGGATTTCCAGTCCCACGAGCCATGGCTCATTCGATGATTGTGTTGATACCCAAAGGTGAATCACAACGCACCTTTAATGATTTTCGGCCTATTGCATTGTCTACCTTCATGAGCAAGATACAAACGCGCATTTTAGCTACACGACTGAACGTTCTACTGCCCAAGCTCATCTCACCAGAGCAGGCAAGGTTTCAAAAAGGGCGAGGCATTACGGAGCAAGTCTTATTAGCCAATGAATTAATTCATTGGTTAGATAAGGGTACACGTCCAAACAAGGTTATACTTAAGTTGGATATGGCAAAAGCCTTTGATCGAGTAAATTGGCAATACTTGAAGTCCATTATGCAGAGTTTTGGTTTCTCTCCATTGTTTATCACCTTAATTTTAAATCACTTGGAGGGCACGCATATTTCAATTTTGGTAAATGGCATGCCGAAGGGGTTCTTTAGGCCTACGAGAGGGGTCAAGCAGGGTGACCCTCTTTCACCTTTACTGTTTATTATGGCTGCAGAAGGCTTTAGTCGTGGTCTCAAGCGCATGGTAGCTCAGGAAGCTCTTCTGCCGTACAACATAGGACGCATCCCGATGACCATCACTCATCTCTCTTATGCAGACGATTTTCTTATATTTCTTGCTGCAAGCAGGCGAAATTTGCGTAATTTCAAGCTTTTTCTCTCAACATATGAACGCATTTCGGGACAAGCGGTCAATTGGCATAAAAGTTCGGTGGTGTATTCGGATGCAGTTCCTCTTATGCAACGACAAACATTTACTATGCTTCTAGGTATGCGGCAGTCTACCCTTCCAATGAAATATCTGGGTTCCTATCTTCATAAAGGTATTACACGCTCATATCATTGCCTAGCTTTACTGCAACATGTGGACTCTAAATTGAATGGATGGCATGCGAAGTTGTTAAGTTTTGCTGGTCGAATTGTGCTCATCCGATCAGTTCTACTATCCATTCCTCTACATGTTCTTGCTGCTTCTGCTATACCACGTAGCATTGTAAAATCTTTGGAAAGGCGTTTTGCTGGATTTCTCTGGGGTTCAAACCGTCGTCAGTGGGTAAAATGGACCACTATTTGTTGCACGAAGAATGAGGGTGGGCTTAATATTCGGAGTCTGGATGTAATTCAGCAGGCATATGCAGCTAAGATGTGGTGGCAGTATCATATCAGTACCACATTGTGGGGGGAATATATGCGATTGCGCTATCGTAGGAATGCCACATTTATTCCACATCTATATGATTCACCTGGTTGGAAACGAATTTGTCGTATTAATTTACAATGTCAATCGCTAGTCCAATGGTCTGATGGTGTGCCAGTTTGGCCTACTTCCACGGGCCAATTTCTTATGCGACATGCGTATGATTCATTTCGAACAATGGCTACACAGCGCCTGTCTAATCAAATCGTCTGGATGCCACGTCAACGTCCGATGATCCAAGTTTTCCTTTGGAAGCTTCTGCATAAAGCACTGCCGTTACCAGATATTCTCGCTCGATTCATTCAAGTACTCCCCAGCCTATGCCCTTTCTGCCGAGTGGAGTCAGCCACTTGCGATCACTTATTTTTCCATTGCTCTCAGATAAGTCCTATTCGCTCTTACTTTAATGATCTTCTTGATATATGTGCGTATCAAGCTACTGGATGGCGCAGCTTTCTTGTATCGGTATGGTTGGAATCTTCAGGGGGATTTCTTGGACATATGCAGCGCATTTACATTGGTGTTCTTAATTGGAATATCTGGAAGATGTATGCAGAGATAGTGTTTGGTGAGGGGTCTTGGTCGCAAAGAATGCTTCTCAAGAGTATACGGCTCGATATGTTTTTGTGGGCTAAGTCTCAAACTGGTACAAAAATTGTGTCAAATATCCCAAGATTAATCAGTGCTGGGCTATCACCACCTCTTCGCTCGTCTAGGCTTCGGATTGTTCGATGGTGCCCGCCGCCAGCAGGAAGGTTGAAGTTAAATACGGATGCTTCTGTTGGTCATACAACAGCAGGTGGTGGTGCAGTCTTACGTGATGCACAAGGCTCTCTTATACATGCAATCTCTTTTCCCTTACGACATGATTATCCGGTTCGAGTGGAGGCGCAAGCAGTTTTACTTTCTCTCCTATACTATCTCCCTAGATACGGTAATGTTGACGTTGAGGTAGATTGTCAGCAGTTGCTTTCACTCATCCACGCTACGACTCCGTTGGCTCCAGATCTTGCACGTCTTCGGGCATTCTTTGCAACATCATCGCTTAATATATATTATGCTCCCCGGGAGATAAATCAGGCAGCGCATTTCTTGTCTCAAGAAGGATCACGGGCCACAAATCTTACATCCTACACCTCACTGATGTCATTACCATCATACGTTCGAGGAATAATCCTGACTGACTTCACGCTCCCAACATTTCGCACATCAGACAATGGTGAACACTAGCTTCATATTTTGGAGTATCAGCCTCCTGCCTCTAGCGTCTTTTGCAGTATTTCATATTTCATTATACGTTCTAAGTGGGATTGTACAGTGTCAGTTTTGCAACAATATAAATATGCACGCTTTTTCCTTCGCCATGGTTTTATCCACAAGGGTGGTTTTACATGGCAAGGTTTTAATGCGACATATCATATATTGTTGCACTTTCACTATTCACATGTATCTCTATTACTTGTTTTCATATGATGACTCCATACACATTGTTGTAATAAGGCTTTCTCCTCCGCCATAAGTGAGGCTATTTAATAAAATATATATTTTATATATATATATATATATATGTATATCTATATATACTAGATCCGATATATATGAAGGATGACGGCGGCTCTGCAGACCTCCGGCGCTTAGCAATGGCGAAAGATCGCACCTTTTACATTAATTCAGCGTTGATCTTGCTTTTTCCACTGATCAGATACCGTAACACATTGAATCTTCTCTTGCGGCGCATTTTATTGCAATATTCCACTGGCTTGCATTGATTCAACAATGGCAGATGCGCCATTGCAGAAGAAAACTTTCGCGGAAGCACTAGCCCCTAATCATATGGAGTCCGCCGCACCAATCAGACCTATATCACGCTATAAAGGTATGCCTTCTATCACATTCACAAATGAGGAAGTTGATCGTTACTCTATTCCGTTCAAATATACTCTCGTGGGATCTTTCTGGCATGGTCGGCCCAATATGAAGCAATTATCATCCTGCATGGAAAGAATTGGTTATAAACAGACCCCTAAATTAGGTTTGCTAGATGATCAGCATGTTATCTTAACCTTCCATCATCAAGAAGATTATCAGCGGTGTTTTTTACGTCGTTCATGGACGGTTAATGGATATACAATGAGGGTGACGAAATGGACACCGGACTTTGACCCTAAGATTGATAAACCGATAGTCCCTCTCTGGATATCCATTCGGGGGATGCCATTGTACCTGCAAAATAAATCTGCTTTATGGGACATAGCTCATATGATTGGATTGCCCTTAAAAATGGATTCCGCAACGTCTAATGGCTTACGCCCATCGGTTGTACGATTGTGAATTGAAGTTGATATTTCTAAATCATTACCCACCCGATTGCATATTCAAGGAGGAGATAATGTCATATATCCAACAGTGGAATATGAAAATGTACCACTTTTCTGCACTACCTGCCGCATCCTCGGACATGAAGCCAAGGACTGCAGTCCAACAAATGATAATCAGCAGGAACCAGAAATCCATGCAGATAATAACCAAACACGAGTGCCAAAACAACCTAAAAGATGGACTTCAAAAAAGAGCAAGTCAGTCAAGTCACAATTGATTGATGAAGACACTGAAGATGATCAGCATGCTGAAGAACATGATGATTTACCAATAAATAACGAGGCTTTCCCGCTACCACAAGATAATCATACAATACAAGACGAATCTGAAGCAGTTGCAGATGAGCCACCTCCCTCAAATGTGGACACAAGAGATGCAACTCTCTTACCTCAAATATCTGACCGCCAAGACTTGTCCAAGATAGATGCATCATTAGGTCACGCGCCAGAAGAAGGGGATGATATGCTACACGCCACAAACTCTGATTCAGAAATTTACATGCAGCATACTGAGCAGCTCCATACAAACACTCGACAACCTGTTATATTACAGCCGCACAACCCTTCACATGAAAACCCCTGCACGCAGATTATCCAAAGTCAACTTGCAGATGAAACTGATGCTGTTTTAGCTGCCCAGAGTAGTTCTTTTCCTCATACCACGGCCCAACTGATAAATGAGATGGCAGATCCTATACCCATCTCCCGAAGACGCCGAACAAAACAGGAGATGCTAGGTACCTACAACCAGCCTTCAGAACGTCTGACAAGATCTTCAAACTTACCCTCCTCCTCCACTCAATGAATTGTCTCATATGGAATGTCAGGGGAATTGCGAACTCTTTAGTTCGCATTCGTAAGCTTGTCAGAACACACAAACTACCATTGTTAGTTCTAATTGAGCCTAAAAAAGATCCTATTCATTTGGCTCGAATTCAACGCAGGCTACATTTTTCACATTCGAACGTAACTTGTAGGGACAAAATTTGGATTTTTTGGTCTCAGGATTCACTCCGACATGTATGTACGATATATGATGAACAATGTTCGCATTACAAGTTTCAAATTGTGGGAACAGAGATTGTTCTATGGTTCACACCAGTTTATGGCATGCACACCGTGACTGACCATCGTAGACTATGGTATTCATTACAAAATCACCATGCTAATAATAGCGAACCTTGGTTAATTGGTGGAGATTTCAATACTTTTCTGACAATTGCGGAACATGATGGACTCTCTACCCCATCTATGTCTTCATTAGATGATTTCAACGACTGTGTGACGGCTTGTCATTTAATTGATCTGCCATACGCAGGCTCTGCTTATACGTGGACAAGTGGTCGTGGGCTTGGCATTGTTCGCAGAAGGTTAGATCGGATGCTATGTTCAGAGTCCTTTAACAATCTGTTCGCTAGTCTGAGTGTTAAACACCTTTCACGATTAACATCTGATCATTCTCCACTGCTCCTGCAATCGTCACTAACAGCACCCAATGGTCCAAAATCGTTCCGTTTTCAGAATATGTGGGTGGAGCACAAGGAATTTCTTATATTTGTCAAGGCAACATGGGATTCATATCCAACCACAGGTGGCATGCGAGGCTTATATAATAAACTGCAATCCCTTAAAAAGGATTTGCGCAATTGGAATATCACAGTGTTTGGAAATGTTTTTGATCAGTTATCACATCTGGAACGGGAACTTAAAATCAGTGAGGCAGCTTTTGATGCACAACCAACGTCAGATACACGCACAAAGTACCATGCTATACAGGCGGAATACAAATTAGCAAAACACAAAGTAGAGTTGTTTTGGTCTCAGAAAGCACGTCAAAAATGGATTGCAGAAGGCGATGCTAACACTTCCTATTTCCATAACATAGTACGGGATCGACATATTCGTCAAGCCATCACCAAAATACATGATACGCAGGGCACACCTATTGACGCACAGCAAGGCATTCAACATGCTGCAGAATCATATTACAAACAGTTATTTACAGCAGATACAAGTATTGATGATGATACTATTCTACAATATATACCTCAACTTGTAACGGAATCAGAAAATCAACAATTAACAAACTTGCCAACTCAGGCAGAGGTAAAAGAGGCTGTTTGGTCGTTGGATCCCAAAAGTGCACCTGGTCCAGATGGTTATAATGGCTATTTTTTCCGTACATGTTGGGACATTGTTAAACTGGATGTTTACAAAGCTATGCAGGAATTCTTTCTTGGCCTTCCAATGCCAAAAGCAATGGGGAGTACGTTAATTGTCTTGCTGCCAAAGTCACCCACACCACGCTCATTCTCAGATTACAGACCCATAAGCCTAGCAAATTTCATATCTAAGCTGGCTACGCGTATTATTGCAACACGCATCCAACCACTTCTACAAAAGCTCATAACGGAGGAACAAGCTGGTTTTGTAAAAGGAAGAGATATAGCTGATCAGATTATTATGGCTCGTGAAATGGTTCATTTGCTGGATACCAAAGTCAGAGGCTCTAATGCGATAATAAAACTGGACATGATGAAGGCATTTGATAGAGTCAGTTGGACATTCTTAGAAAAACTACTCGCGAAATTTGGTTTTTCTAGTAGTTTAATCAAGCTGATATTTAATCATCTAAGAGGGACATATATTTCTGTATTGATCAATGGCATCCCATCTGGTTTTTTCCAGCCTTCAAGAGGGGTTAAACAAGGAGACCCCTTGTCACCTATACTTTTTATATTAGCTTCGGAGGCATTTTCAAGGGGTCTTAACAGCTTAGTCTCCAAGGGAATCATCTTGCCTTTTGCTGCGGGTAGATCCAAAACAATATCCCATTTGGCTTTTGCGGATGATCTCTTAATATTCATCAATGGTGGATTACGGAATTTAATAAAGTTTAGAACATTCTTGGAGCAGTATCAGGTAGCATCGGGTCAAGCGGTTAATTTCCAAAAGAGTCACTTTGTTCCGGCATCATACTTGTCCCATGCACAGACTCACAGAATGGAGCAAAGCTTGCATATGACGGCAGTTTCATTGCCAATTAAATATTTAGGTGTTCAGTTGCACAAAGGTAAGGAACGACTATCCCACTTTGGTAGTCTACTCTCTTCAATCCAAGCTAAATTGAATATGTGGCAAAATAAGTTTCTTAATCACGCTGCCCGTTTGATCTTGATCAAGCATGTTTTGGCTTCCATTCCATTACATGTCCTAGCAGTAAGTAGATTGCCACAAAGTGTACTACGCATCATTACTCGCTGGATGGTCAAATTTTTTTGGGGTAGTACATCCACTCACACTCGGTATTCATGGGTCTCCAGTGATAAATTATTCGGGCCAACAAATGAGGGAGGACTTGGTCTACGGAAATTGGATGATATGCAGCTTGCTTACTCTTGTAGATTATGGTGGAAATATCAACAAAATAACACTTTATGGAGCAAGTTTTTTCATTCTCGATACGTCAACTACAGCTCATATACCTTTCGGATCACAGACTCCCCAATATGGAAGCGAATATGTAGAATACACCCAATATGCGATCAAGCTTTGACCACAGAGCAGTACATCATTCGTGCAGCGTATGATCATGTACGACATGTGCGGAATACGCGCCTCTCACACAAATATATCTGGAATAAGCATATACCTCCAAATATACGAGTGTTTCTATGGCGTTTATATCACAAGGCCATTCTTCTGCCTGAGAATCTGCAAAAGTTTGTTTGCATTCACCCAACTCAATGTCCTTTTTGCTTACAAGCACGGGTCACAATGGATCATATACTTTTGGATTGCCCAGAAGTTGCAGACGTCTGGAAAGTGTATACTTCCTGTTTGGATGGTCCTCCCATCACAGCAAAAACAATACAACAACATCTTCTTCAATGGTGGATCTCAACTAAAGGTAAGACCCTTAAAGGCATCTTACGTATCGTGGCACCTTCTTACATTGCTTGGGAACTATGGAAATGCTATACTTCGATTATGTATGGGGATGGACATTGGAGAAAATGGACTGTAATTGAAACCATACGGCGGAGTATATATGATTGGGTATCAGTCCAAAAAGGCAAAAAATTTGCATCCCCAGACAACGGACTCATTGCAGCGGGATTAAGCCCAACAATCTACACTCCTAGAGTCAAGATAATCAAATGGCATCAACCTCCATCAGGTAGATTGAAGCTAAACACGGATGCAGCACATGGTATACACACGGCAGCGGCATGAGTAATTTTGCGTGACAGCAACGGTGCATTCTTAGGAGCAATAGCGTTTCACTTACCACTATCATCACCAGCAATTGCAGAGTTTCAAGCAGCATACTTCAGTTACCTTTTCTTTGCAGCGCAGTGGGCATCAATAGATATCGAGGTTGATACTCAAGGAGTCCTTTCAATGGTCCACAACACAATTCAGCAGCATGCCTTAATATTTAAAGCGCTATTGATATCAAGAGCATCGGAGATAACATATGTTCCTAGAGTGGCCAATCAGCCGGCACATTTTCTCGCACAATATGGTCAGCATCGACAGCAACTTACCATATTCACAACAGTAGCTGCCCTACCACCATTAGTTCGAGCAAGCTATCAAACTGAAAGTACTCCACATATTCGCAATGGGCACAGCTCTTGATCAATTTAGTTACCCTTATCATATGATATGGGCAACGCGGGTACGCATGCTCTCCTCTATCATACTACTACACTGCGGCATATTTCTTCCACATATTGCACACTCCATAGCATTGTTACCCATATCAACCGATATGGGTAACCTGGGTAACTTCTCTCCCCACAGAAATTTGCTGCACTTTGCAAAATATAATTGCTGTTTCATATAGCTTTTGTCACACTCCTAATCCTTTTTTATGTTTGTGCATGGAACCTGGAATTCAATGGAAACATCGGAGGAACATACACTGGCGACTTCAACAGCGACTGCGGCATGTTGCACCCTTGCAACTTACATACCCAACACGATTATATTCTTTATATTCATGCAATTACACCAATCATATAAATATGTACGCTTTTCCCTTCGCCAAGGTTTTATCCACCAGGGTGGTTTTACTTGGCAAGGTTTTAATGCGGCATATCGTATATGATTGGAGGCATCAACTTATATGTTCGTTATACTATTATTTTGTTTTCATTAATGCTCATTGTAATATGATATTCCTCCGCCATAAGTGAGGTATAATAAAATCATTTTTTCGGAAAAAAAATGTATATCTATATATATATATAGGTGGACGATTCAAGGTTATTGTTGATGGCTGAACTTTCGCTAATATATATATATATATATATATATATATATATATATATATATATATTTGACAGCAATTGCGGCAGTGGCATAGGCGCCTGAAATATATATATATATTTTTTATAGAAGGATTCTTTTATTGAAAACCTCACTTGTGGTGGAGGGAAACCATATTAGCCTGAAATATTTTTTTTTTTGAAAACACGGCTTTTATTAATTGAAAACCTCACTTATGGCGGAGGAAAGCCATAGTACAGCAAAGTATAATGCAAATTCGCAATATGTGATTATCAGCATCCAGAATATATATGATATGCCGCATTAAAACCTTGCCGGGTAAAACCACCCTTGTGGATAAAACCCCGGCGAAGGAAAAAGCGTACATATTTATATATCTGGAATGACGATAGACGCAATTGAATAAAAATTTACAAGTGAAGAATACTGTTTGAAGCCAACAGAAAAAGAAAGCAGTTTGATGGCCAGGTGAAACTCTGCCTGGGCGCCGTTCGGTTGCAGGGAGCATGTTGACAGAAATTGGGCAAGCCGGAGAAGGGGCAACAGCGATACCAACCAATTTATGCATAATGACCATCCAGTAACCTACATAGAGTGCGTGTGGGACTCCGAGAAAGCGCGCGATCCATTGTCTCTCCAACACATCAGGAGAAAAAGAATGTAAGAATATCATCAATTCAAATCAATGAAAAGTTTGTGACATTTGGCCATAGATGCAACCTGTGCTGCCGACACATAATAAGTGCCGGCAGATGGAGATGTGAGAAGCCAATCCATGCGGCCAACCCGGGAGAAAGGGCAATCTTGTGCCTGTGTCTTTTCAATATATAAATGCAACTAATGTCTTCTACGCCCACTCCAATGCTCATTACCGGTAGCGAGATGCATAATTTTTGCAGGGAAGAATATACATAATGCAAAGAATGACACAATGTCAGCTGGCTGAAGAGTCGAAAAATATACCCTGAATGCCTGAGAAAAGAGAACGTACCGAGGCTGCCTGTACCGAACGAAGTACAGGCAGTGATAAGTTGACATGGCCAATCCGTATGGAAGACTTTAGAAATGCATGCACCCATGAAATGGACCTCAAAATTACCGCAGCAGCCATTGCACATGGTAAGAAAAACAGCATTAACGTATAGAATCATTGTTAACAAGCAGCAGCAAATGTAATAGCTACGATGCGTACCGATCCTGCCCGTGTCCATTAGTACACGGGCAGCGTATTTCCAATAGGAGCAACCAATAATACAAATTTGAAGGTCAACCTGCACGTAAAGCCACCAAGGAAAGATCCAGTTCAACCGAAGCCCTTACCAGGGAAGGAAGAGTGGTGCTGCTGTACACCCCCGTTATAGGCTGCAACATCGCGTGTTGGGCAAGATAGTGTGCCGGCATATTTGTCTCGCGATATGTATGCACTAACTCTAGCCGATGCTGACGGATGAGATCATGTAACAGGCGAAGGTGATAATGGCCCGCTGGCCGTCGTGAGTTGTCCAGTCTTGCAAGCAGTTGAGCCCGATTCTATAATTAGCAATCGGTAGGATGGGAGGAAATACAGCAGGCTAAACAGGGTGGCCTGTGTCTCAGCCTGCAGAGGGGTACAGCGAGGTAGCCGAAATGAGAGGGCCTGGATGCATGTACCATTATGGTCGCGTAGAATTCCTCCACCCGCAGCATAATGCTGACCCACAGCGGCATCCACATTTAATTTGAGTCTGCCAGAGGGAGGGGTTTGCCAGCGTATAATACGAAGTCTAGGGGGTCGAATGTGAGGAAGCCAGGGTAGAGAAGGAAATGGACCTGCAGCCATCTTGGTTCCCTGTATCTTCAGCATCCACATGTGGATATCAAAATGAATTGAGTTACGGAGTGCTGATGTGGAGAAGCAAGTGATGTCGCCATAAGTCAGCTGCGCATATTGACGCCAAATATTGGATAATATTATCCCGGGAATTATGATCCGCAAAATGCCTAAGAGAGATGTGGTATTGGATCGATACCACCATGCCATGACATACTGCCTAAGAGATAGTGTGGACGGCGTGACTCCATGAAGCTCGGCAGCAAAAAATCCCCAGAAAAATCGGATACGAGAACATGTAATGAACAAATGGTCGACCGTAGCTGAATGCGTTTTACAGAAAGGGCATTGAGTTGGACGCGCCATGGAGTAGCGGCCGATATAATCTTCAAATGGAAGGGCTGAATGAAACATGCGCCACAAAAACAGCCGAATGGAAGGTGAGTGGTGTTTATTCCAAATAAACCTAGCCGACATTAATGTAGGCCGTGATGTCCGACAAATAGTGTATGCTGATTTTAGCGAAAATTCTCCCGAAGGTGTAGCCGTCCATGATAGAAATGCGCCCAAGCCATTTGAATTTGGGAGGCAAATGTGATGAATGCGACAGATAGATTTCCAGACTGGGGAATCTGTAAGCCGTGGAATATAGTCATTCCGTCTTCCATATTTATGATGCATATATCTACTCCATAAAGTATCATGACATTGATATTTCCACCAGATTTGGCATTGGTATGCCCGTTGCAACTCGCGAAGATTGCGAAGCCCTAAGCCACCTTCTTCTACTGGAGTAGTAATGTCTTTCCATGCAACCCAATGATGTCTTTCCCCCAATAAAATGCTGACAACTTTCTGTCAAGCACTCGAATGATGGATTGAGGCATACCACCTGCCGCTAGTATATGTAGAGGGAGTGCTGCCAGGACCGATCGTAACAAAACTAGTCGTCCTGCCATAGATAGTAGACGAGAATGCCAGCCATTTAAGCAACCATCCACGTGCTGTAATAGTGACGCAAAATGGACAGCCCGTGGAATGCCCTTATGCAGGTAGGATCCGAGATAACGAAACGGTAAAGTGGATAATCGCATGCCAAGAATATCTCTGATTGTATGACACTGCCTGCTCGTGATAGTAGATGATGGTATGAAATTACTTTTATGAAAATTCACTTTCTGCCCTGAAGCCATTTCATAGGAAGTAAGAAATGCATGAAATCGCCGTAAATTTCTCTGCGTACCACGTAGGAAGATGAGCAAATCATCTGCATATGCCAAGTGAGAAATATTGAGCGGAACACTACCCAACCGAAATGTCTGGATGTTGCCTGCGGCGACCAGTGCCTTCAGCCCCCTGCTAAATCCCTCAGATGACAAGATAAATAGCAAAGGCGATAAAGGATCTCCCTGTTTAACTCCCCTGAATGGTTGAAAATATGGTGATGGTTGACCATTGATTAAGACAGACATTCGCGTTGCACTTAGATGATTGATAATAATCCGAATGAAAAAATCAGAGAATCCAAACTTGCATAGGAGTAAGCGAAGATAGTCCCAACTCACCCTATCAAAAGCCTTCATCATGTCTAATTTCAGACATACCTGTGGCCCACCCCTGTCTAGCTGATGAATCATTTCCCGAGCCAAAAGCACCTGGGTCGAAATATCCTGACCCGCAAGAAAGCCTGTTTGCTCCGGCGATATTAAAGTGGGTAATAAGCGATTCAACCTAGACGCAATAACCCGGGTGCAAACTTTGCTAATAAAATTTGTGAGGCAAATAGGATGAAAATCACCAAACGACTGCGGAGACTGTGTTTTCGGTATAAGAGTCAATAAAGCACTCGCCATTACCGTCGGCTGGGGGACCCCTATGAAAAATTCCTGCACTGCTTTTAACACATCTAAATGGAGTATGGACCAACACGATCGATAAAAATTACCGTGGAATCCATCAGGTCCTGCGGCACTTTGCGGATCCAAATTCCATACCGCTTGTTTCACCTCGGTCTCCGAAGGCAATTGCGTAAGCATGAGATTATCCTCATCAGTGAGAAGTGTCGGAATATGTTCTAATATTTCCGCATAATTAGAGGTCTGTGCATGGGCAAAGAGATCCTTATAATAATCTACCGCCGCCATCATGATATCGTCCGGTTGCGTTAGCAATGTGCCCTGTCCATTTTTCAACTGTCGAATGCAAAGCTGGGAACTTTTACCTTTAACCAGAGAGTGAAAATAGCGTGTGTTTGCATCGCCATCTTGTAACCATTTAACACGAGCCTTTTGTTTCCAGTATAATAATTCATAATTTGAAGCAAGCGAATACTGAGCCTTGGCCTGATAATAGGCCTCACGCGCCTCCTCTGTCGGCGTCGCGTCCCAGTGGTTTTCTGCGGCCGTAAGATTATCCTCCGCATGCTGTAATTTGCTGAAAATATTACCGAATATATGCTTGTTCCAGTGCTGAATATCCCTCTTTAGGGCAAACAACTGATTATAGAAACCCCGCATGCCACCAGTTGTTAGATACGATAACCATGCCTGTCGCATATATGCATGAAAATCAGAGTGATGTAGCCACACATCCAAGAAGCGGAAAGAGCGACGAATTGGCTGGGCGCTATGCTGACATTGGATCAAAAGTGGAGTGTGATCCGATGTCACGCGTGGTAAATGTGTCAGTCGTAGCGTGTCAAACATATCCTGCATCTGAGAATTAATAAATATCCAGTCTAGCCTTCTGCGAACTCGTCCAAGGCCGCGTCCCTCCGCCCAGGTAAAACGCGTACCATGATATGGTGGGGACATAAGAGAGCACGATTCGATACAATCATTGAAATCCTGCATCGCAGATAGGGATGGTGTGGAGCGACCATGATGGTCCTCCATTGTACGGAAGCTATTGAAATCCCCACCAATCAACCAAGGTAGCTGTAATCCTGCAGAATAGTCACATAACGCGCGCCATAAACCTCGGCGCTGAGGGGCTGTGTGCTTCGCATACACAAGAGATAGAACAAATTGTTGCTGCTGTGAGTTTGAAGAAAGAGTCAAATGTAATACTTGATGTTGATCCTGCGTAGCAATCAAACGATATTCGTTATCCTTCCAGAAAAACCATATGTGTTCTGATTGTGAAGCATAACTGTGTGAGAAACCTAGTCGCAGACAAAAACGCTGTATTTGTGATGGAGTATGTTTAGGTTCTATCAATGCAAGCAAATGAATACGATATTCTCTAAGCAACTGTTGTAAACGAGGCAAAGATGTGCGCATGCCTCGAATATTCCAAATTAGTATATTCATTGAGTAAGGTTTGAGACACTTCCCTGCATAACTTGAGAAGCACTACGTGTGAGAATAGTAGATGGGGGCAACGGGGGCAGATCCTTTTTCGTGCGACGTTTCCGACGAGGAACAACTGGGACAAACGGTGCCTCCTCCGGGTTATCATTCAAACGCGATATCAATATGTCGTCTTCAGGTGATGAATCTAACAGCTGTATGCGATGAGAAACTTCCGTGGGAACAATAAGCTGGGCTGCTTCCAGACCCTCATCAGGCAGTTCCGTGTCTGACGAATGTCCAAGATCCGTATGGGCGATATCATCTGGTATATGGTGATCCGGGGTATCACAATAGGTGTCATGATTCTGGATATCGTCTGCCACATGCGTATCAATATGAATATCTGAATCATTGGATTGAGCATTCAACTGTGGCTCCTCCGCATGAAGTATATCAGTCATAAGAACAGACCGATCTTCAGCTGTAGGTGCAGGCGGTATTGTGGGCATAGAAGTCGGCTGCAATGGTTTCACAGGAGGGATAGCATCCGATTTATTCTTAACAGGAGTCCATCTTTGCTTGGGCGGACGTGATGGAGGAGGCGGTGGTGGAGGCGGAATAGCGGACGCCGAGGATTGTTTGGGGTCGCATGACGTGTGATCATGCCCTAATCTATGACATGCAGTGCAGTATTTTGGCAAATCCTCATAAACCACCGTTTGCAGTATAAGTCTTTGTTTTGCCTGCAAATATATTTTTTGGGGCAGGTCCTGTGAAACATCGACCTCAACACAAACTCTGGCGACAGACGGCCGCAAAGCATCGGAAGTGGCAGCATCAAGCTTCAGGGGTGATCCTATCGGCTTCACTATTTCAAAGAGGGCTTCTCGGCAATGCAAATGTACTGGTAAACCTGGTAAGGCTAGTCAGTAGCCGGATCAAAATCCACTGTCCATTTAGTTATACGCATATGACGACCAGAAATAAGCCATGATCTACGATAGAAGCATCTGAGATAATCAGTTTCTTGGCGAAAATTCAAGAGTATATGCGTTTGATCTATCAGCGTGATGCGCAGATCATTGTGAAAACCGATTTTTTCAAAAACCTCGCGAATCACCTTCAATGGTGGTCTTCCATACCAAAACGTACCAACCGAAGAATATTTGTATGGCGCAGCAAGGGCATCAATTTCAGAATCTAAAAACGATATCAATGGAATACCTTTATGCCTTGAGACTGTTTTGGGAGAGATACTGAATTTGGACGTTGCTGTGGTACCGGAAACCACAGCCGCGAATGTTGGGGCGGACGACATAGAGACTTCAGACTGATGCAGTTGACGGGAAAGGAAACAGGGCAGTGTGTGATACGATCAAAACGGCAGGGCGGCGGCGTGATGCGGCGGCGGCGGTGTGAGAAACAGCGGCGACGGCGGCTAAAGCCGCCGAGAATTACGGAGCCCCTGCGCCATTAGCAAATCATATATTTTTTATATTGTCTTTTATTAGCCTGAAATATATATATATATATATATATATATATATATATATATATATTGGATAGAAATTTTAATAGTGGCTAGATGTACATGCATGAACTATATTTATATATGTGTTGTGTGATGGCTACGTGATTATGCAAGCATAAAAGAAATTGTTGTTGCTGTCGTGCGTGAAACATGGCAAACTGTCCATGCTGGGAAAGTAGTCAAATAAAGTTGATATTTTGTGCATACTATATAATATTAAAAAGTTATTAATTGTGAAAGTTGTTTTTTCCTTCTCTTTCTTTTTGGGTGCTTTTCGTTAAGTCCTGAAGGCCACTGTCGTGTGGAGAGTGGCAAAAGCAAATTTATGTATTTCCTTTATAAAATTACATGTTGACAATTTAAATGGTTAAATATACTAATTGTTTGTGTTACTGTTGGATAGAGGCCACGTATTACGATAGTAAGTAATATTCTTTTGTGATGTTGCCGCTGCCCTTCATGGCATGGATTTGTATGAATGTTACATGCATGTTTCAAAGTGAAATGTGTAAGTATAAGCGCGTATATGCACGTGTATGGGTGCGGACATACACGTGGGTATACTTACACGTGGATGATAAATTAGAATTGAAACGGTAATAAAATGATAAACGAAAAGGTGTTTAAAGTTGTACTTGTCAACTTCCTGGATTAAGTGTAGAAGTTAAAGTTTTTGTCCTTTTCCAAAACAACCATCTGAGGCCTTTAGGGGGAAGGACGGATTTGCCCAACACCAAGCATAGAGGTCAGCGGGGTTGGGAAGAAGAGATTTTGCGGAAGTTAATTCGTCAAAAAGGTAGGTGCCTCTTTCCCCCTCAAACGGGTGTGATTCATGCATGCTTTGATGGTATACTGATATGTTTCATTGTTTTTATTTGTTTAAGTGTTAATTTTGTATATGTTGGAAAGTACGAGATACATTGTTTATAGCTACTGTGTGCGAGTATGTGTGTGAATTTGGTGGTAAGATTGAATCGGATAAAAAAATAAAATTGGAAAAAAGGGGAACTTTTACCCTAGGAGCCTTTAACAAGTTGTGTTTTGGCCTTAGAATAGGTTCCTACAGACTGGAAATAGGAGAAAACGGGGGTTAGGATCGAAAAAGGGTCACAACGGCGGAGAGTGTGCCACACGTGCCGCTGAGAAGGACCCGCATGGGCTTCCACGTGTTGCCACTGGTGGAACAGCCATTAAATAAAAAAAATAAATTAAGGCAGAGAACATGCCGGCCAACGGACCTGGCCAAACCGAAGCCGGCTCATTAATCTCTTAAATAAAAAAGAAATGTATCGGGTCTGGCGGATCAGGCTCATAGAAAAGGTTAGGGCCGGCGGTGACTAGGCCTGGGAAAAGATAAAAAAGGGGGAATTTATTTAATAATTTAATTTACTATTTCTGAAATTTGGAACTAGGAAATAAATAATTTTAAATTCCATAAAAATATAATTAAATACCATTAAAATTCAAATAAATTCCAAAAAATAAAAAAGGTTTAAATTAAATTATTTACACTTAATGTCTGAAGTTTGGTAAATTTAAGTAATTAAAAATAAATGGTAATAAATGGAAATAAATAATAGAAAAATAAGGAAAAACAGTAGAAAATTCTAGAAAATTAGTACAAACTAAGAAAAAATATGGGTGGTGATAAATAATAACTTTCCAATATTCAAAAAATTACAAAACCAAATATTGAGTCCCGGAGATGGTGAGGATGGGCGTACGGGACCCAAGCGATTTTGTTGTTGCATTCATGACACGTGCATTTGCATTTAGAGTGGGCTGAGATGTACGGGTCTTAGACGCTCGAGTAGGGTGGATCATGGTGTACGGGCCATGGGCACTCGGTTATAGTGGATCATGGTGTACTGGCAATGAGCATCGGTCAGGGTGGATTATGGTGTACGAGTCACGGGCATCGGTCAGAGTGGATTGTAGTGTACGTGCTACATGCATCCAGTCAATCCCAGGATCACGCATTGCATCTAAGGGCATATTGCGTGACATGAGTTTTGTTGCGTGTGACCCGTGAATGGAGCATGCATCACGTAGTTGCACATTTTTATGTGGAGTGCTTTACTTACCGCATTTACTTTATCTTATGTATGTTATATCATATTTATGTGCTATATGGTTATATCATTTTGGTATGCACGTTTTGTATTGGTTTGAGGCGGGCATCTACTGGGTGATTTTCTGTCACTCACCCCTACTTCCCAGGTGATCTAGGTTCACTGACTTCTTTATTATTTTTATTATCAGAACTTTTATTTCGTAATGTAATGACGATTATTTGAGTTTAATTTAAGTTATGATTTACATTACCGCGAGAAAAATTTCTATGTCATTTCTGACATGTAAGAGATGGATTCGACGCCTTGTATTCTCCTTAGTGAGATACTGCGGGTGCACTATTCCCGATGCTAGGGCTCGGAAGTGGGGCGCTATAACTTTGTTCACTAAGCTCAAGCTCCAAAATGGTAGAACGGTGTATTTTGGCAATGTGAGAGCCAAAATCCTTGGACATGGAGAAATTGGTAACTCTTCTTTCACTATTAATAATGTATTATTTGATAAGGGTTAGCCAACTATGTGATGCTAATTTCAAGTTGAATTTGTGAAAAGAAAATGCATTTGAAAAAGAATGATAAGATTATTTTTGAGGCTATAAGGGAAAACGATGTTTATAAATTTAGCACACATGATTTGATATCACAAAATGTTTCTTTCCTAGTTGCCAAAAATGATTTGACTCAACTATGGCATAGATGACTTGGACTTATTAGTTTTAAAAATTTCAAAGAGATTTGCAAAAATTAAAAGGTCCAAGGTCTTCCAAAATTGAATTTCGAAAATCATGTCTTATGTAACACTTGTCAAAAGGCAAAGCTTTTTAAAATAAGCTTCAAGCCCAAGAGTGAAATCTCCACCAGACCTCTACAATTGCTTCATATGGATTTGTATGGGGATATTAGTACGACAAGTCTATGTGAAAAACATTACACCTTTGTGGTGGTAGACGACTTCTCTAGGTACACTTGGGTAATATTTTTAGCTAAAAAGAATGATGCATGCCAAGAGTTTATAAAAATTTGTAGAAGATTAGAAAATCAAAAAAGAAGACACAATAAAGGAAATTAGAAGTGATAGAGGTGGTGAGTTTGATGGTGAGTTTCAAGTTTGTGTATCCAAAGGGTATGGACACAATTTCTCAGCTCCAAGAACTCCTCAACAAAAGGTGTTGCGGAAAGAAAAAATAGAACACTTCAAGAAATGAGTAGAGTCATGCTAAATAAATTTGAGCTACCCAAGTATTTTTGGGCCGAAGCGGTAAACGACGCTTGTCATGTAACTAATAGAGTTTACATGAGACCATCTTTCAAAAAGACTCCTTATAAGCTTTGGAAAGGTAGAGTACCAAATATTGGTTATTTCAAGGCATTTGGTTGTAAGTGTTTTATACTTAACACTAAAGATAACTTGGATAAACTCGAGCGGATGAAGGAATCTTTATGGGATATGCTCAAAATAGCAAGGCATTTAGAGTATATAACAAAAGGAGTATAAAAGTTGAAGAGTCAATTCATGTCAAGTTTAGTAAACTCCTTGAGGATGAACCATGCATAAATGATGATGAGGGGGAGGAAATAATTGAAGTAAGTTATATAGAAAAATTTGAGAATCCAAAAGGAAATATTTTCATTGACCTTAGGATTGATCCACTTCAACCTAAGGTTTAAGATGAAGAAGTAAGAGGAGATACTTCAAATTTACCGGAATCATATAAGTATAAGAAAGATCATCCAAAAGAACTAATACTAGGTGAAACAAAGTCAAGACATAAAGACAAGGAGAAAATTTAATGAAAACGCATTCATTTCACAAGTTGAGCCTAAAAGTATAAAAGAGGCAATAAATGATGAAGATTTGGTATTAGCCATGCAAGAAGAGCTAAATCAATTTGAAAGAAGTGATGTTTTAGAATTAGTGGCTAAACCTAGTGATCACCCTATAATTGGCACTAAATGAGTATTTAGAAATAAAATGGATGATAAAGGAAATATCACTAGAAACAAATCTAGGTTAGTAGCTCAAGGATATAGCCAAGAAAAAGGCATAGACTATGATGAGACCTTTGCCCCATAGCTAGGTTAGAAGCTATTAGGATGCTATTAGCATAGCATGCTATAAGGAATTCAAACTATATCAAATGGATGTGAAATCCACATTCTTGAATGGAATAATTCAAGAAGAGGTGTATGTAGCTCAACCACCGGGATTTGAAAATCATGATTATCCAAATCATTTGTTTAAACTCGAAAAGGCCCTTTATGGACTTAAACAAGCTCCTAGGGCATGGTATGAAAGATTAATTAACTTCCTACTTGAAAATGAGTTTTCAAGAGGAAAAGTCGACACTACTCTTTTTAGTAAAGAACAAGGAAACCATCAATTGCTTGTTCAAATTTATGTGGATGATATTATATTTGGTGCTATTAATGATTCTCTTTGTGAGCATTTTGCTAAATTGATGGAAGGAGAATTTGAGATGAGCATGATGAGTGAACTCAATTACTTCCTTGGTCTTCAAATCAAGCAAAATCAAGATGGAGTATACATATCTCAAACAAAGTACACAAAGGATTTACGCAAGAAATACAAGTTTAAGGATGGAAGAAGTGTGAGCACATAAATGAGCACAAGACAAAGCTTGACAAAGATGAAAAAGGAAGACCGGTTGAGGTAACCAAATATAGGGGTATGATAGGTAGTTTACTTTATTTAACCACTAGTAGACCGGATATTTTGCATGATGTGTGTTTATGTACTAGATTTCAAAATATGCCTAAGAAATCGTATCTAGTAGCCATTAAACCTATCTTTAGGTATTTGAAAGGGACTTTGAACTTTAGGTTGTTTTATCCCAAAAATGGTTGTTTTGACTTAAGAGGGTATAGTGACTCCGACTACGCCAGTAACCTAGTCGATAGGAAAAGCACCTCTGGGACATACCAATCACTTGGAGATTGCTTAGTTTCTTAGTTCTCCAAGAAACAAAATAGTGTGTCACTTTCAGCGGCGGAATCCGACTATATATCAGCCGCTTCATGTTGTGCCCAACTACTTTGGATGATAAACACCTTAAATGATTGCAATATTAAGTTTGACAAAGTCTCAATCCTTTGCGATAATACTTCAGCCATAAGTGTAGCACAAAACTCAGTTCACCATAGTAGGACAAAACATATTGAAGTCAGGCATCACTTTATAAGGGATTGCATTCAAAAAGGATTAGTATGCGTTGAATTTGTTCCAACCAATAACCGACTAGCAGATATTTTTACCAAATCCCTCCCTATTGAGACATTCGAATCAATTAGAACAAGATTAGGGATGATAAACAGTGGTTAGAGGGTCAAAATTGCCAAAAAAAATAGAGATTTCAGCATACATCGATCGATCTATATAGCTGTTTCAGAGACTGATGTAAAAACGACATCGATTGATCGAAGTTGGGGACAACGATCGATCGAAGTCACATACATCGATCGATCGATGTCATCGGGAGCAGGACAATTAAAAGCTACAAAATCAGAACATTTCTCATTCCCTTTCTTCTCCAACGAAACCCTAACCCCAACTTCACTCAGAACTCCTTAAATCCGACAAGCAGACTCCATTTTTTGCAAAAATTCTTCCTTCTTTTTCTTCAATTCAATCACTCCTCTCATCACTTTCATCTATTTCATCACAAATTTTTGAACTTTTTGTGCCCAATCTCCAAATGGCCCCAAAAATGAAAAACTCTTCCAAAAGGCAGAGAACATCTCATGAGGAAGAGAATGTGCCTCAACAATCTCATCCTCAAGTCGCAACTGGGTTTAGAACACAAGGGTTAAGGAAGAAGGCAACCCCCTCTCAAGACAACATGTTAGCCAAGGTAAGGGGAAGGCTTACACTGAACAACTTTCCTTGGCTCAAATCCGGAGAATATGAGGATGCCTTAAAAGAGCCAACGGGTACAGGTAAATTCACCTACATTTCACTTAGAGCTCAAGTGTTGTTTAGCGAATGGGAAGACCATAAGAGGTCCACTATCTTATTGAAATTGCTCAAAATTGGAGACAGTTTGAGTAATGAGGAATTGAGACCGATCATCAATTGGTTTGATAATCAAAAACAAAGACCGGTTTGGGATGTATCAGAAATGAGTTACATGTCCACCCGATACACAAGAATGTTTTATGTTAATATGTGGGTAGAGTACCTAAATGGAATGCCTTCTTCGTTAAATTCAGTCATAGAAGGTCAGCTTGTTTCATTTGATTCAAAAACCATAAATCAACTTCTTGGTGTTCCTGATAAGGGTGTTATGATTGTGATCCTTGGAAGTGGGATAACTATAAGTACAAAGTATTCGAAGATGAAGTTAAAACCTTCCTTGGTTTCCACCCCACAAAAAAACTAATGACATGCCTTTAGTGTATCGAGTCTTACTTACCATTATCACCTAAATGGTGGTCATACTTCCAAGTAATTTAGATTTTTACATTGCTTATCGTATAGCCATGAGGGAGCAACTAAATTTTGAGGAAATTGTGTTTAAAAATATGTGGGAGGCGGTAACTAAGAAATCTAAAGCCCTTCCATATAGCAATCTCTTTTTTAGAGTGGTAAGAAAGTCAAATGTGGAGTTGAATGAGGAATATGATGAGAAAATAGCATCTCGAGAATATTATACAAAAGCCAACATTCAACAAATTCATAAATCCCGAAAAGAAGCACAGAGACGTGGAGGTTAAACCAAACCCAAAGAGGAAGAAGCTGTAAACGTCCCAGTTGAAGGACCAATCCCTCCAACGCATCCCACTGAGCCTCCCACTGAACCCCCATCTCAACCCCAAAACACAGCCACCAACACAACCAAGTCCTACCTCCCGAGTGGACAAGGGGAAATCTCCAATGGAGGAAGATAGTGTTTCGGAGGTGCCATTTGATGCGGAGGCGGAGATTAACGATTTACACCATTATCTTGGTCATAGGGGAGAAGACCTAACAAAGGAAGTAGTTCGCATCGATGATCTTGAGAAGGACCACAAAAAACTCCAGGAGACAGTCAAGATGTTAGAAACAAAGGTCGACACTCAAGTCACGACGCTGCAAATAGAGCTTACTGATCAAAAGTCCAAGTACCAATAAACTGAAGACGAAACTTAAAGCGGCTCTATTCGGAATGTGCTTCTCTTCCGACGAAGAATGGAGTTCTTATTTCTCCATATTTCCATCGTAGCTATAGGATTAGCTTAGAAGTTGAGTTTACTTATGTATCTCAAAACTTCGTATTTTCTTAACAATATTTTAATCCTTCATCTTCTTATCTTTTGCTATTTTTTGATGTTTTCAAAAATAGGGAGAAGTTGGTATTTGGCATAAGTTGGTATTTTGCATAAGTTGCATAAAATTGGTATTTGGCATGGTTTGGTGGCATTGCTAGTGGCATTTCTATGAGAAGTTGTTAATAGTTGTTTTTGGTTATTGAAGTTGACATATAACATTGATAAAGATTGTAGTAACTATGGTATGGCACTAGAAGTATGACGGTAGTTACTTTCATCTACAACTATTTTAGTTTAGTTGAATAAATAAATACACAATCGTTCCTTCACTTATGGGTGCCTTAATACTTTTAATGCACACGCCTATTCTAACTCGATCCGAGTATGTGAATTTATATTCCTAAACTATCCACACTTTTTTCCCTTCAAATGTACATCAATTACATAACTTCATCAAATAAAATAAAGCAAAAGGCAAAGTGTAGAAATGAGATCAACCGAGGCGAACTAAGGTCAGACGAGGTGCACCGACCTACGCAGAATAGTTGCTAAGCTAGGGGAAGAATAAGAAGGGACTAAAGTCAGTCTGCCGAGCTGAGGGGAATATAAGAGTGCCAGTGCTAAGCAACAATGAGGCTGAATTGAGCAAACTTGACAAAGTACTATTGTCGGGCTGAGGTAACCAAGGGAGAGAAGGAATAGCTGAAGTGAAGGAGGACAAGAAAGCAGAGCTAAGATGAAGAAGGCTGTTGAGCCGAGGTACGAGGTGAAGCACCAGTCAGGTAGGAAAGCTAAGACAGAGCTGCAATACTTAGTCGTGTAAATACCTTAGAAACTTTACTGTACATATAGCTGAGTTGTGGTGGTAACTAGCCGTTACCTTTGTAAACGTTAGGAAACACTGTAGATAAACACTGTAGATAACTACTGTACAAGTGGGAAAATAAAACCGTTAGGCAGAAAAAACCCC
>AP025057.1:6449849-6575649 GCA_036186865.1 Eustoma russellianum | reverse complement strand
TACAAGTGGGAAAATAAAACCGTTAGGCAGAAAAAACCCCTATAAAAGGGGAATAACCTTGTAAATTTATTTTAATTTGAATGAATTCTTGAATTTTTCAATCACGACATGATATCAAAGTCTATCTGATTCTCTACTACTGCACACTGCATACTATATTTTTCCACAAATCTTCAAATTCCTTCAAAATGACTACTCCCTTCAGCTCAGCTGAATATACGGATGCCACCTCCACTTCAGATCAGGAATCAGGAGTGGTTCGTGGTCCTCAGACCTCTGATGATTCCTCCATTGTCATTACCAGCGATAAACTCAATAGAGATAACTATCTCTCTTGGTCTAGCGGGATGAAAATGTTCATCACAGACAAGGACAAGGAGCAATACCTATATGGAACAGTCACTGTTCCATCTGAAAATGATGCAAATTACCGGTTGTGGAAGTCAGAAAATAGCATGATTATGTCATGGTTGATACGCTCTATGCAACCCGACATTTTTGATGATTTCATGATGTACAATAGTGCAGCAGAAATCTGGGTTGTAGTCAAGGAGATTATTCAAGCAAAACAACCTCTCTGAACTCTATGAAATTGAAGCTCATCTTAATGAGCTTAAACAAGGTAATTGTTGAGAAATATGTTTGGATAATTTTCAAGGTCATGATTTTAAGTGGTGAATTCTTAAAAATGTCACATATGATGTTATAAGTGATTAAAAGCTGAAATAAAGTTGAAACAAACGAAAAAGTGACATCGATCTCTACATAGATCTCTCAGCCAAATATCGATGTATACATGGATCTCTACATAGATCTCTCAATCAGATATCGATGTACATAGATCTCTACATCGATCGATCGATGTCACATAGAAGCAAAAACTGAAACTCACTGTGAGACATAGATCTCTCAACTAGAGGTACATCGATCGATCGATGTATACATCAGTATCTAAAATTGAGACATAGATCAATCGATGTCCAGCGTTTTTGGTGAAATTTTTCTAAAAAGTGATAAAATGATTGTTTTCATTTACATATGTTTCATATATTATATTGTGATTTTATTACTTTTTTTATGATAATAATAGTTTTTTGTCACTAATGTGCCTTGAAAGTTTCTACAACTTACCAAAAAGGGCAAAATTGGTATTTTGAGTTTTGTAGGAACATGACATGGTGAAAATGTTACAAGGACACATTTATATCATATTTATCATCATAAAGGTGTCATTATATCTATTTCTAACCATCCGGGTCATTTCTGGAGTTTTCTCTCACCAAGGGCATTTTGGTCATTTTACCCCTGAGGGTATTTTTGGTATTTTCACTCAAAGAATCTCTTGAGTATATTATTATCTTCATTATGGAGTTGATTGATAATTATATTGAAGATTATTTGGTGATCTTCTATTTATTTCTCTATTTGATGATATTATCGACAGTAACGGGATATGTGACGAGTTGTGATGTCACACTCTATTTTTTTCTTGAAGACTCTCTGCTATATGTTATTGGAGGATATTAATAATCATTTTACGTAGAATTTAAAGGTATTGAAGGTGTGGAAATGATCACATCATACAAGAAGAAATAGTGAGAATTTTGGTGTTATATGTTGACATAATCTTGTCAACTATTATTTGTTGATTTCTTCTTCAAAAATCTCAGTTTATATTCATATATACAAGCCTCCAAACGTGTATTTACAGATGTAAATGATGGTGTACTCATTTTATAGCTTGGTGACAAGTGGACCAAACAAAAAGAAGCTAGTTGGCAAAATTGCCAACTTGGAAATTCAAAGTTCAAAAGCAACGGCTACTAGGTGGTTTTTGGAGCCGATTTTGTTAGTCAAATGGCAGCTCTCACATGTCCTATTTTCAAGCCAAGGAGTTGAGAGTTTCTTGGTATTATTATCCCTTACTATTATCTTCATTTTGCAAAGAAATTCCACATTATTTTTTGAAGCAAAAAATCGGCCATGCTGAAATTTCAAGGTGGACCAATCTTTCTTCTTTATGTTGCCAAGTGTACAAGATGATTATGTGGCCAACCAAAAATGTGAATACAACTAGGAATTGATGATGAAGGTGGTGACGCATTGGAGTTATTATCTTCTAGATCCATTTCACACTATAAATAGGGGGCAAAGGTGAAGAAGAACACCACACACTTGAAAATCAATAGTTGAATTGTCATACTATATTCTTCTCCTCATTCTTGTTTCATTCTTTGTAGCCAAGGTATTCTTGTAATATTTTTTGTAGAGCTACAAGCCTCTTGAGTCTCATTTGTAAGATTGATTAGCCAAATCTATAAGGTTACATCAATAGGTGATAGAGGTGTTGCAATCAAGAGTTGCATAGAGGTGTTCATCCAAGTTTTGAAGAGGGTTGGTGTTTAATTAACCCAAGGATCAAGCTTGGTTGTTATTGTAATTTGGTTCATACCATAGTGAAATCAAAAGAAAGGTGTTCCTTGGGACTGGAGTAGGTCACATTGACCAAACCAGGATAAATTCTTGGTGTTCTTGTCTTCTTTACTGTTTTCTGTTTTCTGCACGTTTGTCACTGCAGATTTCACACAACTTCTTACGTTTTGAAAAAATAGCAAAACAATTTTAAAATTCATGATTTTTGGTGAAGTTATACTTCAGATTGTTAGATTTCATTTTCAACAAGAATCAATTGATTTGAGCAAGGAAAAATTAGTCTTTCAGTCGTTGCAAGATAACTGCTCCAATCTGGATGCAATCTGGCCAATTTTGAGAAAGCTTGAATTCTGTTTTAATCAAGAATTGTTTCAGGTCAGGGACTTTTGGAAACATAAACTAGACTTTCGAAGGAGTGTTTTGACATAAAGATCAACCTTTTTGGTTGAGTATTCCAAGAGAAACACGTTTTTCAATTTCAACAACATTCTGTCCAATTCTGTCCAGATTGACCATCTGAATCTTTTTATTTGTTTGAAGGGTCAAGCGATCTTATTTTTGTCTGATTTTTTGAAAGAGTCTTTTCAAGACAATGAAATTGAGTGTTGAAAATGTTCATAATTTTTGGAGTTGTGTACACATATTTTTGAATTTTGTAAAAACAGGTTCTAAATCTGAGGTAGTCTCAGATTCTTTTTGCAAAGGGGATTTTGATCAAGGGTACTAGTGTAATTTCCTCTAACCACTATTCACCCCCCTCTAGTGGTGTTTATTGCAGGTGCACGGTCCAAAAATTGGTACCAGAGCGATGTCTACACCACTCAAAGAAGCAAGATTCAACACCGCATGAACAACACAAGGCCAAGAAACAACAATTCAAAGTAGCATGCTAATCTCAAATTAAAGCTACATACAATGGCCATAGTTTCTCACAAAAGTGTGTTGGAAGGTAAGTCTATACAACGTCCTCCTATTTTCGATGGAAATAATTTCGTTCATTGGAAACTTAGAATGAGGCTATTCTTAATGGCTATAGACATCAATTTCTGGTCTATAGTTGTAGATGGGCCGTGCATTCCAATGAAAATTGTACAAGTTAGTGGAGTCACACAAGAAGTTGAAAAATATAAAAGTGAATGGTCTTCTGAAGACAAAAAGAAAATGTTCATGAATGCTAAGGCTATGCAATTACTGTTAAATGGACTAACGACTTCTGAAGCAGGATATGTGTCAAATTGCACAAGTGTACATGACATGTGGAAATCATTAGAATTAAAGCATGAAGGTACTAGCGGTGTGAAAGAGTCAAAAATAAACATGCTTATGTCTGAGCTTGAACCTTTCAAAATGTTGCCGAACGAATCCATAACATCTATGGATTTGAGGATTACTAACATTTTCAATGCCCTTGAAGCTTTAGAAAAATCATTTACCAACAACGAGAAGTTTAAAAGGTGCTGCAAAGCCTTCCTGCTGAATGTGATCCTAAGGTCACGGTGATTGAAGAAACGAAATCAATCACAAAAATGGGCGAATTGATAGGCTCACTAAGATTATACGAGGTAAAACTAAACCAACAGAAGTACGAGTCATCTAAATCATCCGGTAAGTCTATAGCTTTCAAATCAACTGAGTCACATACAAATAATGATGATAGTAATAGTGATAATGAATTAGACGATGACTTAATATTAATAACTAAAAAACTTAGAAAGTTTTTCAAACCAGCCTAATACGAATAGACAACGATCTTCTTCTTCTCAACCTAAGAAAAATAACTCTAATAACAACAAATAGTATAATAAAGAATTAAAATGTTATGAATGTGGTCAAAGAGAACATATCTCTTATGATTGTCCGACAAAGAAAAATGCCAACAATAATAATAATAACAAACAAGATATGGAGACGCAAAAATCAAAGGAAAATGAGACCAAGCCAAGGAAAGGCAAACGAGCAATGAAGGTGAGCACATGGAGCGACTCGTCCGTCTCAGAATCCGACACTGAGGAAGCTCATGTCTGCTTCGTATCCAATCAGGTAAGTTCTTCATCTGATGAAGATTCTGATAATGAAATGTCATTTGATGACATGTATGAAGAATTTTTAAGGATGCATGCTCACTGTAAAAGGCTCTCTAAAGAAAAAAGGAAACTAATTGAAGAAAATGACAAGTTGAAGACGTCCAACTTGGAATTTTCCGATCAATTAGAATCTTTTAAACAAGAGTCTACTAATACTCTTGATTCTTTAGAGATTAAAATTGAATCATATAGGAAAAATGAACAAACATTAAAAACTAAAAATAGTATGTTGAAATCTAAGTTAGAAAGTTATGAAAATGATATAGTTCAACTTAAATCTTCTAAACTAAACTTAGAAAAAATATTAGAACAATTTAAGTCTGGAACCAACATGCTAGATACACTAATATCATCACAAAAATATGGAAACGATAAAACTGGATTAGGATATAAAGAAGAAGAAGATGTCAAAGTAGATAAAAAGACTAAGTTTGTTTCGTCAAGTGCTAAACAACCTTATAAAGCAACAAAAATAAAATCAAGTTTGCCTGCTACATCTTCTTCTACTCCTTCTTCTGCTCATTCCAAGATAAAAATGCAACACGTACCCACAAAAGCACACACATATAAACGTACAACTAGGCAAGACTTTGCATCTAGACCACATAGAAATTGTGCCTATATGTATACAAATGTAAATAGACAAAATCAAATGTATCCAACTTATTATGAACCTAAGTATAGACAGCATTCATATAAGACTTATAGAAATGCATATGAACACACATACATAACGGCATTCAAAAAACAAAATCATATGCCTTTCACTCTTTATCAAAATCAGCCAATACATAGTACTCATCAACCAAGATATAACATGTATGATAATGCATCATCTTCTAAATGGAATGGTCAAATACATGCTAATCCTTTATATTCAACTAATGTCAAATATGTGCCTAGAAGGTACGTCCAAGTTTGGATACCTAAGGGATATCAAAACAAGGGTGGTGCCCCTAACGTTCAAGGATCCAAGTAAAGGGTACTTAAAACTTTGTCTCCGTTGTAGGAAAATAGCAAGGAATGCAAGAAGGAGGCAAAGTCAAAGAAAATAAAAACCAAATGGTTTTTAGACAGTGGATGTTCAAGACATATGACAGGCAGCCCCAAATTATTCACCGAGTTGGAACATATCGAGAATGGAGAAAAGGTGACATTCGGTGACAACAACAAAGGAAAAGTTGTTTGAAAAGGAACAATCGGGGACCCTAATTGCGGCAGTGGCATAGGCGCCTCAAATATATATATATATATATATATATATATATATATATATATATATATATATATATGTATTGGATAGAAATTTTAAATTAAGGCAGACTACATGCCATTGATGGAACAACCATAATTAAATTAAGGCAGAGAACAGGCCGGCCAACGGACCTGGCTGGATGGCCAGCGGACGGGGCCGAAGGTAGCCCATTAACTTCTTAAATAAAAAATAAATGTATCGGGTCTGGTGGATCAGGCTCAGAGGAAAGGTTAGGGTCGGTGGTGACTAGGCCTGGGAAAAGAAAAAAAAAGAAGGGGGAATTTATTTAATAATTTAATTTACTATTTCTAAAATTTTGAACTAGGAAATAAATAATTTTAAGTTCAATTAAAATATAAGTAAATACCATTAAAATTCAAATAGTTTCCAGAAAATATAAAAGGTTAAAATTAAATTATTTACAATTAATTTCTGAAGTTTGGTAAATTTAAGTAATTAAAAATAAATAGTAATAAATAGAATTAAATAATAGAAAAATAGGGAAAACAGTAGAAAATTCTAGAAAATATATACAAGATAAGGAAAACTATGGGTGGTGATAAATAATAACTTTCCAATATTCGAAAAATTACAAAACCAAATATTGAGTGCGGGAGATGGTGAGGATGGGCGTACGGGCCCCAGGAGGCTTGGCACGTGCATTTGCATTTAGAGTGGGTTAAGATGTACGGGTCTTATACGCTCGAGTGTGGTAGATTATGGTATACGGCCCATAGGCACTCGGTTATAGTGGATCATGGTGTACGGACCATGGGAATCGATCAGGATGGATCGTGGTGTACTGGCCACGGGCATTGGTCAGGGTGGATTGTAGTGTATGGGCTATAGGCATTCAGTCAATCCCGTGATCATGCATTGCATATAGGTCTAGGGACATATTGCATGACATGATTTTCGTTGCGTGTGACACGTGGATAGAGCATGCATCACGTAGTTACGCATCTTTATGTGGAGTGCTTTACTTACCGTATTTACTTTATCTTATGCATGTTATATCATATTTATGTGCTATATGGTTATATCATTTTGGTATGTATGTTTTGTATTGGTTTGAGGCGGGCATCTACTGGGTGATTTTTTGTCACTCACCCCTACTTCCCAGGTTAGACGGATGAGGACTATGAGCACATCTTTGTTGAGGACGGGACGGACATAGCTGAGTGGGCTGGTTGATAGCTGCATCTAGGATACAAGGGGACTCTGCAGCTGACTGTTCTTAGTTATCTTGTGGGGATTTTCACAGACTTCTTTATTATTTTTATTATCAGAACTTTTATTCCGTAATGTAATGACGATTATTTGAGTTTAGTTTAAGTTATGATTTACGTTTTCGCGAGAAACATTTTTACGTCATTTCTGACATGTAAGAGCTTGATTCGATGCCTTGTATTCTCCTTAGCAAGATACGGCGGATGCACTATTCTCGATGCTAGGACTCGGGAGCGAAGCGCTACAGGTGGTATCAGAGCATGACTCTAGATCTACGGCAGAAGCATAAATTTAGGCTATGATCTTAGAAATAAGTATCGATTTTTAGTCGTAATCAATGATTATATATTGGGCATGTTATTGAAAATAAAACGTAACCTTAGAAATTAAGTGATGATCCTACCCATAAGTTACGATTTTTGACATAAGCGATGATCTTGATTAAGTGTTGATCTTCGAATTAAGCATTAGTTTTAGTCATAAATGCTGATTATATACTAAGTATGGTTTGTAACTAAGAAGTGATCTTAGACATAAGTGATGATTTGAACATAAGCACTGATCTTAGTTGTAAGATGTGATTATATTCTAAGTGTTGAACATAGAAATCAGTAATGATTTTAGTCGTAAGGAATGATGATACCAAGTATCGATTCTAGAAATAAGTCATGACATTAAACCTAAGTGATGATCGGATAAGACATATGCCCACGTATACCTAGGGCACCCCATATGACTCTAAATTATTTGCTTTACCTAAGTGCTGATTTCAACCATTTGAATAATTCCTTAGATTTGACCTCTGCAAATCCGGTACCATTATGATAAATGAAGCGGGTTCACGCCTCTACCTCGGCAGTAATGTCGTAATGCGACTAGGTCTAAGTTGGGATCATAGCTTTTAAGAAATGATTTATAGTAAAATGATGATAACTAAGAAAGGATTTATAGGCATTATGATCAGTAGAGTTTAATGAAAGATATCGTACAAAGGAAATTATAATGATGATTAAGATGATGAATTTTCGGATATCAACTAAGCCAAAGATATTAGTCTTACTAGGGATATTGACTGATAGTGATATGCGAACATTACTGAAATAAGTACAATGGAATGACAAATTATTACAAATTTGGGTTAAGTGTTGATTCCTAGGAACACGTAAATATTGGTGTATCGAGGAGGCTTGAATTGAGATAGAGTAAGCATGAACAAGTAGTGGGTGCTTTTCAGGTGAGATCTAACTAAATTAGAATTAGCAATTGAAATAACCAAGAACTGTGGTGGATCAATGTGGCGCGCAGAAGCCTGGTAGATTAGAATGTCCTAAGTCGATCAATATTTACCGTGCCATACCTAGATTGGACAACTTAAGTTAAAGATTTATAAGAAATGGTACATATGTGGTTTTTTCATTTTACATTAAGGGGTGACCCAGAGAAATTATACGAAGTATTGGACTATTACTTTTCAATTAGTTAAATGTTTTCTTATAAACACGTACGCCAAGATATATCATATATTCCAAAGGTGTTTTCAAAGATTTTTGCTAATAAATATTTTAACTAGCTTTGTTTTTTTTATATATATCGACTATTAACTTTACAAGTCTCCAAATTCGTATAGCCACCTAATGAAATTGTGCATGCCCCCTCGCAAAACAGATATATTTTAAAATAATGATGTTTTCAAATAATAATATGTTTGTGCATTTCTTATATTTCTCAAACTTTCATTTAGCTATATTTATTTTGCTAAAAATGATTCTATTTGTCAACTATCCATATTGCAAGCAATTTACCATTAAATACTTTTGAAGTTATTTGTCTGCTTGTGATGAACTTATCTTTGTGAAACAAAAATAGCTTTAAAATATATATACTTTTTTTCAAAGAAAAAAAGAGAGGTACCTATTCAAATTGTTTTATGAAACTTTATATTTGTTGAGTTTTCAATTGTTGTATTTTGCGAAAAACATAACTTTCAAAATAAATATTCGTTGAAAAGAAAAAGGCACCGAATTTAAATCGTTTTGTAAAAAGAAATTTTACGCTTGTTGTGTCTCAATTATTTTGAAGTGGTTTTAACCGTAATACTTATGCACAAGTTATATGATTGTTTTATAAATGGTCAGTTGAGATACCGTGTTGTGAAAACAAATATATGATACTTTGAGTTTTGTGTTTACAGAAAAAATAAAAGGTATATTATTTTAAATAGTTAAAGCAATATTCTAAACTATAGCTACATAAGCTACTTTTATTTAAAATTGAAGAAATGTGTCCAAACGCATACTTCGTATAATAATTTGGTTACTAAATCTCTAAAAAAAATTAAGGGCATGATCATAGAACTAGTTCGTAGGACTGTGAATTGATTTTGTGAATTTGATGAGAAAGGAGAGTGAGGGATAGCATATTGGAGGACTCGATGGATATTTTTTAAGGTCACGTAACTAGGAGATGAATCATATATGATGAGTTAAGAATTCGGAATTGTAGATCACGTGTATATAAGTGAACGATACACATCAAGTGTTGTAGGTAGAAGTTTATAAGTTCTAATTATAGAGAATTAAGTTAAAGATTATAGTACACCTAAGGATTAATCTTAGAAGGCTGCTATGACCGCAGAGATAAGCACGATATTGACTGACGACTGGAACATGGAACCCCAGTATGATGACGATGACCCTAAGTTTGATTCTAGAGTTTTAAGAAGAGCAGGTAATGATTTTAAATAATCGGAGAACAATGGACTTAGAAATTACCTTGTGGGTATACAAGAAATGATTTTGAAGACTTAGTCATATATTGAAGAAGTGAAATGATTAACGTATCACAATACGCAATGGATATTTAGTACAGTCATTATCTAGGTAAATGGATCGAGTAGAACCATACTAAGTCATTGATTACGTCGTACTCAAGTTTCAAGGACAAAACTTATTGTAAGGGGGGAGGAATGTTATGTCTGCAAACTTTTTAACGTAAAATGCGTGCAAGTTTCCATGCACACACAAACAAGTAATATACAAATAGCAAAATATATATTTTATATACCTTATACACCACACGGCTAAAAAAAAGGAATAGATAAATTTAAAACAAAAAAAATCCTAATATGACTAGGAAGTAGATAGATGAAGTTTGAAGTTAAACTAATCCTAATCACACTAGAATAAGATAATCTAGACCCTAGCCTATAACTATACCCACTTATCACACAAAATCCATACCTTATTTTTAAAACAAAAGAGAACGGCAGCCCTACTCCAGCCGTTTCTTTATCCTTCAACCCCAAGTGCTGCCGCCTGCCATAAGGCCAAGAAACAAGTGATTTTACTCTAATTTCAACTCCGATTCTTCATATATCACGTATAATCGAGACACGAGGCAAGTAGTCTTGCTATATTTGCTATGTTTTTACAAATCTTATGGCTTTATGTTCGTAACAAAATCGGATCATGAATGAATATTTTTGGTTGTATAGTTGGTTGAATTCTATGTGAATATATATATGATATAGATTTGTGCATGGAATATATATATATATATATGGCCGCATCCCGTTTGCTATTACCCATTTAGCATATGCGTATGATTTACTTATGTTTTTTAGGGGCATACAACGAAATTTACGACGCTTTCACTCTTTTTTATCTATGTATGAAGCGGCATCGGGGCAAAAGATTAATTTCCAAAAGAGCAGTTTCATTCCCCCTGCTAGCACTTCATTGCGCCAACGTCGCTCTTTTGAAACCATCTTAGGCATGAGGTGTATGGTTCTACCATTTCGATATCTTGGATCGTATTTGCATAAAGGTATAAATCGGTCCAGATATTGTACATCTCTATTGCAGCATATTGACGATCGCATTCAAGGCTGGCACACTCGTTTTCTTTCCATGGCCAGACGCTTGGTGCTTCTCCGCTCAGTGATTTTGGCCCTTCCTCTTCATATTTTCGCAGCAAGTGGTTTACCAAAGTCAGTTATAAAGGTCATTGAATGGAAAATGTCATCTTTTTATTGGGGCAACCGACACCATTGGTAGCACGGCCTAAGATTACTTTACCACTAGCCGAAGGTGGCTTGGGCCTCCGTGATCTTATCACTTTACAGAAGGCTTATCATTGTCGTATTTGGTGGTCATATCAGCAGCAGGATACATTATGGAGTAAGTACATGCATATTAAATATGGCGGCAGAGATGACTACCGCCCTCGGCTACTGGATTCACCGGTTTGGAAACTCATTTGCAGAATCCATGCTACTTGCATTACACAGACTGAAGGACTAGGTACTCATCTTACATGGGCACCCACGGCAACCGGAGAATTTTCTTTGAAATCAGCTTACGACATTTGCCGTGTTTCAAATCCCACACTGCTTTCTTCTAAATTCATTTGGTTTAAGCAGCATTGCCCCCTCCATAAAAGTATTCTTATGGCGTATTTTCCACTCTGCCTTGCCTTTTGAGGATTATATTGTCTGTTACTCGACAGCCCGACCTACACAATGTCCTTTCTGTAAGCGACATTCGGCCACGGTAGGTCATGTTTTCCTTTACTGCAGCGACATTCGTCTCATTTAGGATTTCTTCGTTATGGAACTACAGGGTATATCGCCAGGTTCATTACACCTACGTCAATACTTATTGTCTTGGTGGTTTCGATCTATGTTTTCGTCGCTTTTTGGGATTTTAAAGATAGTCATTCTGGCTATTGTTGTCTTTAATATTTGGCGAACTTATGCAACGTTGGTGTATGGTGAATCTTCTTCATTTGCTCCATCTGTGCTTCGAGCGGCTATACATTCTGATATCGAGGTGTGGATCAAGTCTATACAAGGCTCAAAGATTGCTACTGGTCCCTCACTTCGTCTTTCATGGATTCCCCAAATTCAGTCTCCGCGCATTCAAATCGTCAGATGGCAAACCCCACCATCTGGTCGACTAAAGTTAAATATTGATGCATCAGTTGGCAGGTCCTACGCCTCCGGTGGGGCGATTCTGCGTGACCATCGTGGATTCTGTGTGGGAGCGATTTCTTTTCATCTTCCTCACTGTACACCGATTGCAGCGGAAATACAGACAGCATTGTTTGGCCTCCTCTATTTCCTTCTGTTATATCGTACCATTATCTTAGAGTCTAACTGTGCCCAAATGGTCTCAAGACTGAGACAACCACAGTCCATCTTTGGGAACTATCATCTTCGCCTCTTGCGGACACTGCTTCATCAACACGGTCTGGCCTTTGATCATGTCTACAGAGAAGCTAATATGGCGGCACACTATCTAGCTCAACATGCGATGATGTTTCCCCGTACTAGTTCCTTTACGAGTCACAATCTTCCATCTATCGTTTGTGGTACTGTTGCTTTGGATCTCTCCTCTGTTCATTTGCGGTTTCCTTAATGGCTATGGTCTTCCATATGGATTGGCGCGCCTTTGCAGCTTCTGCCTGTGCCTGACTTGGTACAGGCAGACCGGGTATGGTCTGCTTTCGGCTTGTTGTATACATTTTGCTATATCTTTTTACTCTGTGTCACTCAGACATTTCTTTATCTTATGCATGGACGAGATCACGACCTACATATACATCTGACTCAGTCATCGACGTCGCACCTTTCTCCACTGGCAAGCGAGGAGCACATCATGCGCGGGATTCATCATGGTTTTCATTTCCGTTGTTGTATTCGTCTCGAAATGTATTTCTAGTCATTTTAAGCGATAGCGTCTATCAACACTCCATTGGTATAAATATGTACGCTTTTTCCTTCGCCAAGCTTTTATCCACAAGGGTGGTTTTACTTGACAAGGTTTTAATACGGCATATCATATATCATTTGGATGTTGATAATCAAATGCTACTTCTATCGCCATACTTCTATGCATTGTAATAAGGTATTCCTCCGCCATAAGTGAGGACTTATGCTAATAAAATCTCTTTCATAAAATATATATATATATATATATATATATATATATATTGATCAATAAAGAGTATATTTTATTGTGCCTCACTTATGGCGGAGGAAAACCATATTACAATGCTTATCAATGTAAGAAAAATAATAATATAACAAGCATATTATTTCTATTCTCCAATCATATATGATATGCCGCATTAAAACCTTGCCAAGTAAAACCACCCTTGTGGATAAAACCTTGGCGACGGAAAAAGCGTACATATTTATATGATTGGAGTGAGTATATGAATACAAAGGAAAAATCCGCATGATGATTGCAGCTTGCAGAATTTGATCGTTATGCAGTCTAGGCTGGATCTTCAAGAGTAAGTGACTCTGCATTTGTTGTTATAGCCAGGAAATCATGCACAGATAAAAATGAAAGTTAGTGAACACAGAGAATCTTTGTAATGTGAGAGAAGCAGGATCACACGAAATGCAGCAGAAGAGATTGTGTAATAATTTACAGAGGTTACCCATATCAGATGATATGGGCAACGTTAAGCTTAGCAATGCTGACTGAGGAATGAATACAACGTAAAAAAAACAGTATAATTGGGGGTGTGAAGCTTACCCACGTTGCCCATGTCTTGCGATATGGGCAACAATTTTGATCTTGAGCTGAAACCATGTCTAAGATGTGGGGTGTTTTCCGTCTGGTAACTTGCCCTCACTAATGGTGATAACGCAGCTACTGTCGTAAAAACTGTAAGTTGTTGATGAAATTGGCGATATTGAGCTAAAAAGTGAGCTGGTTGATTTGCCTCCCGAGGAATGTGTGTTATCTCAGATGATGTTGAAAGTAACAATTCGCGGAAGATGGTAGCATGTAGATGCATATTATTTTGAACTGCTGAAAGTATTCCTTGCGCATCAACCTCAATGTCAATGGAGCCCCATTCTGTGGCAAAATATAAGTAACCTAAATACGCTGCTTGAAACTCTGGTATGGCTGGTGAAGATAACGGTAGGTGATAAGAGATTGCCCCCAAGAATGTACCGTTACTGTCACGTAAGATTGCTCCAGTTGCTGCTGAATATCTCCCATGGGCCGCATCCGTGTTCAGTCTCAATCTACCTGGTGGAGGATGGATCCATCTAACAATCCTGCATCTGGAAGGGTTTAGCTATGGAGATAAGCCAAGATCAATTAAGCCGTGATCTGATATTGCAAATTTCTGCCCCCTTTGAGTGGATGACCAATCATACAACGATCGTCGAATGTTTTCCAACACAGATCTCCTTCTCCAGCGTTCATCCCCATAAATGATCGATGTGTAGGCTTTTCACAATTCCCATATGATGAAGGACGAGGCTACTATTCTCAATATACCTTTAAGGGTATTACCTTTGGTTGACAGCCACCATTGAATTAATTTTTGTTGTAGTGTGCGAACATTAGCAGAAGGACCATCCAAGTAAGCTGCGTATATATTCTAAATGTCTGTAATTTCTAAACATTCCAAGAATATATGATCCACTGTAATTTGTGCTTCTAGACAGAAGGGACATTGGGTAAGATGAATATAGACGAACTTCTGCAGGTTTTCAGGAAGAGGAACTGCATTTCGATAGAGGCGCCACAGAAAAACACGGATGTGCGGGGGAATGTGTTTATGCCATATGAATTTGTAGGAGATACGAGAATTCCTCACGGTACGTATCTGATCGTAAGCCCTTCGAATTGTGTATTGATCTACGTTCAGATTATTGAGACAAAACGAGTGTACTCTATATATCCATTTCCAAACTGGGGAGTTTGTGATCCGTATTTCATAAGAATTGCGGCTGGCATAATGTGCATGAAAAAATTTACTCCATGGGGAATTATTCTCTTGATACCTCCACCATAATTTGCAAGAGGAGGCTATCTGTAGATCTTCTAGTTTTCTTAATCTTAGTCCGCCCTCAGATGCTGGTCCAAAGAGTGTCTCGCTTGAAACCTTAGAATGACAAATCCTATTGTCTGTGCTTCCCCAAAAAAATTTAATCATCAATCGCTTTATTACTCGGATGAGACTCTGCAGCAACTTACACGCAGATAGTATGTATAACGACATTGAGGCTAAAACATGTTTGATTAAGATTAATTTGCCGGCGTGATTGAGAAATTTATTCTGCCACATTGAGAGCTTTGCTTGAACTGAAGAGAAGAGACTAGCAAAATGTGTTACTCTTTCCTTGCCCTTGTGCAACTGTACTCCTAAGCATTTTATAGGCAAAGTAACTGCTGTCATGTGTAACATATGTTCCATCCTACTAATCTGCATGCGAGAGAGATATGCTGCTGGAACAAAGTGACTTTTCTAAAAATTTGCCGCTTGCCCTGATGTTGCTTGATATGATTCCAAGAACTTTCTGAACTTCCCTAAATTCCTCAGTCCGCCATTGATAAACACCAATAGATCTTCTGCAAAAGCTAAATGGGTAATTGTTTTTGATCTTCCTACAGTAAACGGTGTAATGGTTCCTTGATCAACCAAATTGTTAATGCCCCTTGAAAATACCTCTGATGCTAGAATAAATAAGATAGGCGACAATGGGTCTCCTTGCTTGCCCCTCTTGATGGCTGAAAAAAACCAGAAGGACCTCCATTTACCAATATTGAAATGTAAGTTCCTTTGAGATGGTTAAATAAAAGATTGATAAATCTTGCCGCAAAGACAAATTTTTCTTAGCAGTTTCACGAGAAAAGTCCAGTTGACTCTATCAAACGCTTTCATCATGTCAAGCTTGATTATAACATTGGAACCTCTAATTTTCGTGTGTTGCAAATGAACCATCTCGCGAGCCATAACAATCTGATCTGTTACATCTCTACCCTTCACAAATCCTGCTTGCTCCACAGTAATAAGGCTTTGTAGCAGCAGTTGCATTCGCGACGCGATTATACGTGTTGCCAACTTGGATACGAAATTAGCTAGACTGATTGGCCGATAATCAGAAATTGTGTGTGGAGTAGAAGTCTTTGGCAGTAGTATTATTAATGTACTACCCATTGCCTTTGGTATAGGAATGCCCAGAAAGAATTCCTGCATGGCTTTGTGAACATCAATCCGTACTACATCCCAACAAGTGCAGAAAAAATAGCCATTATATCCATCTGGACCAGGAGCACTTTTTGGATCAAGTGACCACACTGCTTCCTTTACCTCTGTATGTGTTGGCAAAGCTGTTAACAGCTGATTATCAGACCGAGATACTAGTTGAGGGATATGATCCAGAATAGCATTATCATCAGAAATTGGCTCTGCCGAAAATAATCTTTTGTAATAGTCTACAGCTGCTTGTTGGATACTGCTCTATGTGTCAATGACAGTACCATCCTCATCCCGTATTTGGTTGATTGTCTGCCTTGAATGTCTATCTTTAACAATGTTATGAAAAAACGATGTGTTTGCATCTCCTTCTGCTATCAAATTCTGTCTCGCTTTCTGAGCCCAAAATAAGAGTCTCTTACGTTCTGCCGTCTTGTATTGAGCCTGCACTTCATGATATTTCATGCGGGTTTCTGGTGAAGGGTGTGCATCAAAACATTCTTCGCTAGGCTTAAGTTCCTGCTCCAAATGAGATACTTGATCAAAAATATTTCCAAACACATTTTTGTTCCATGCTTGTAGATCTTTTTTCAGCTGCTGTAGTTTATTATATAAACCACGCATTCCTCCTATTGTGGGATATGTGTCCCATGATGACTTCACAAATTTATGAAACTCCTTATGCTCCACCCATATATTCTGAAAGCGAAAATATTTTGGTCCGTTAAAGGCTGATTCCGTAGATCGTAATAGCAATGGAGCATGATCAGATGTTAAGCGCGAAAGATGCCTAACTCGCAAGTTGGGGAATAAATTGTTGTATGATTCTGAGCATAACATGCGATCTAACCAGCGACGAACTATTCCCAATCCTCGACGACTTGTCCAAGTATACATGGAACTCTCATACGGTAAGTCTATTAATTCACAATAAGAAACACAATCGTTAAAATCCTCCAACGAAGACATCGAAGGGGAAGAGAGGCCATCATGTTCTGCTACAGTTAAAAATGTGTTGAAGTCCCCTCCTATTAACCACAGATCTGTATAAGTGTTGTGGTGACGTTATAAAGCATGCCATAATCTACGACGCTCAGTCACAGTGTGCAATCCATATACTGGAGTGAACCAGAAGATAACCTCCGTGCCAACTATCTAAAATTTAAAGTGTGAGCATTGTTTGTCATAGATTGTAGATATTATTCTGAGAGAGTTACTTGCCCAGAATATCCGTATTTTTCCTCAACAAACTGCTTCAGCATGTGAAAACTTCAAACGTCTTTGTATTTGAGCCAGTTGTGCAGATTCTTTATTTGGTTCAATGATGACTAGTAGCTATAGTTTATGAGTTTTTACAAGTTTACTAATGCGTACCATGGAGGTCGCAATTCCCGCACATTCCAAATGAGACAATTCATTGAGACGATGAAGAGGATAAGTGTGAAGATCGAGTTAGCCTTTCTGAAGTCTGGGTGTATGTGGCTAACATTTCTTGTTTTGTACGGCGACGTCTTGTTATGGGATTTGGATCCTCTAGCTCTTGCAGCAATTGATCTGTGGATTTAGCAAAAGTAACTATTGCACCCATGCGGTTTGTCATTGCATCTGCTGCTGCCGTAAAGCCTTCATGCAGGTTGCTTTGCTGCTGTTCAACATCTGGAGCAAAATCTCCTGTAATTATATTTGGTTGCTGAATGCTAACAGGGGGCACTGTGGATCACGTATTAAGAGTTCAGAATCGGATATTGTGGCATCTAAAACATCATCATTTTCCTCCGTAATGTGATCCAAGGACACGCCAGCTTTTGATAAATCTTGTTGATTGGAAATTGCTTGTATTATAGCATTATCGTCCTGAATATCGGTTGGTGGATTTGGTTGCTCTACGATTGGATGATCATTAGGCAATTCATGATCATCCTCCTCCTCTTCAACCAACACAGTCTGCTCAGGAATATTTTTCTTTGGTGTCCATCTTTTGGCTTTTTCCTTCGATTTGGTAGGGATGACAACTGGATCTCGTTCTTTTTCCTGATGATCCTCCCCAACTGGTTTACAATTTTTGGCTTCAAGTCCTAGAATGCGGTAGGTGGTGCAGAATAACAGAATGTTTTCATATTCCACTATAGGATATATTTCATGATCCACCCTTGAATATGCAGACGAGCTGGTAGTGACTTGGATATATCCACTTCAATACATAATCGAACTACCGAGGGTCTTAATCTATTGGATGTAGCGGAGTCCATTTTCAATGGCAAACTAATCATATGAGCAATATCCCATGAGGCTGATTTATTTTGTAAATATAGCGGTATACCTCGTATGGACACCCATATTGGAACAATTGGTTTATCTATCTTGGGATCAAAATCTGGTGTCCACTTTGTCACCCGCATAATATAGCCATTAACAGTCCATAATCTTCGTAAAGAGCATCGATGATAATCCTCTAGTTGTTGAAAAGTAAGAATAATGTGCTGATCATCAAGTAATCCTAACTTGGGTGTCGTTTTAAATCCAATCCGTTCCATACAAGCAGCTAATTGTTTCAAATTTGGACGCCCATGCCAGAAGGAGCCAACCAATGTATACTTGAATGGCAATGAATAACGATCAACTTCATCCTTTGTGAATGATATAGAAGGCATACCTTTGTAGCGTGATATCGTTCGGATTGTTGCAGCGGTCTCCATTGAAGTCGGGGCTAAAGCCTCTGCAAAACTTCTTGATCACAGGCACGTCCGACATTGTCGGATCCGTCCAAAAAAATTGAATATGTAAAAATTCTGTGAACAGAGAAGCGGGATAAAACTAAATTGATGCGTAACAGTTAAATGAAATAGAAGTTGCAGAGGAATGAGATCCAAGGCAAGAGCTTTCTCCATGGTGTTGCGCCGTCAATGAATTAGCCAGATCCGCCCGCCATCTTATATATATATATGTGTGTGTGTATATATATATATATGTATATATATATATGTATATATATATATATATGTATATCTATATATACTAGATCCGATATATATGAAGGATGACGGCGGCTCTGCAGACCTCCGGCGCTTAGCAATGGCGAAAGATCGCACCTTTTACCTTAATTCAGCGTTGATCTTGCTTTTTCCACTGATCAGATACCGTAACACATTGAATCTTCTCTTGCGGCGCATTTTATTGCAATATTCCACTTGCTTGCATTGATTCAACAATGGCAGATGCGCCATTGCAGAAGAAAACTTCCGCGGAAGCACTAGCCCCTAATCATATGGAGTCCGCCGCACCAATCAGACCTATATCACGCTATAAAGGTATGCCTTCTATCACATTCACAAATGAGGAAGTTGATCGTTACTCTATTCCGTTCAAATATACTCTCGTGGGATCTTTCTGGCATGGTCGGCCCAATATGAAGCAATTATCATCCTGCATGGAAAGAATTGGTTATAAACAGACCCCTAAATTAGGTTTGCTAGATGATCAGCATGTTATCTTAACCTTCCATCATCAAGAAGATTATCAGCGGTGTTTTTTACGTCGTTCATGGACGGTTAATGGATATACAATGAGGGTGACGAAATAGACACCGGACTTTGACCCCAAGATTGATAAACCGATAGTCCCTCTCTGGGTATCCATTCGGGGGATGCCATTGTACCTGCAAAATAAATCTGCTTTATGGGACATAGCTCATATGATTGGATTGCCCTTAAAAATGGATTCCGCAACGTCTAATGGCTTATGCCCATCGGTTGTACGATTGTGAATTGAAGTTGATATTTCTAAATCATTACCCACCCGATTGCATATTCAAGGAGGAGATAATGTCATATATCCAACAGTGGAATATGAAAATGTACCACTTTTCTGCACTACCTGCCGCATCCTCGGACATGAAGCCAAGGACTGCAGTCCAACAAATGATAATCAGCAGGAACCAGAAATCCATGCAGAACATAACCAAACACGAGTGCCAAAACAGCCTAAAAGATGGACTCCAAAAAGGAACAAGTCAGTCAAGTCACAATTGATTGATGAAGACACTGAAGATGATCAGCATGCTGAAGAACATGATGATTTAACAACAAATAACGAGGCTTTCCCGCTACCACAAGATAATCATATAATACAAGACGAATCTGAAGCAGTTGCAGATGAGCCACCTCCCTCAAATGTGGACACAAGAGATGCAACTCTCTTACCTCAAATATCCGACCGCCAAGACTTGTCCAAGATAGATGCATCATTAGGTCACGCGCCAGAAGAAGGGGATGATATGCTACACGCCACAAACTCTGATTCAGAAATTTACATGCAGCATACTGAGCAGCTCCATACAAACACTCGACAACCTGTTATATTACAGCCACACAACCCTTCACATGAAAACCCCTGCACGCAGATTATCCAAAGTCAACTTGCAGATGAAACTGATGCTGTTTTAGCTGCCCAGAGTAGTTCTTTTCCTCATACCACGGCCCAACTGATAAATAGATGGCAGATCCTATACCCATCTCCCGAAGACGCCGAACAAAACAGGAGATGCTAGGTACCTACAACCAGCCTTCAGAACGTCAGACAAGATCTTCAAACTTACCCTCCTCCTCCACTCAATGAATTGTCTCATATGGAATGTCAGGGGAATTGCGAGCTCTTTAGTTCGCATTCGTAAGCTTGTCAGAACACACAAACTACCATTGTTAGTTCTAATTGAGCCTAAAAAAGATCCTATTCATTTGGCTCGAATTCAACGCAGGCTACATTTTTCACATTCGGACGTAACTTGTAGGGACAAAATTTGGATTTTTTGGTCTCAGGATTCACTCCGACATGTATGTACGATATATGATGAACAATGTTCGCATTACAAGTTTCAAATTGTGGGAACAGAGATTGTTCTGTGGTTCACACCAGTTTATGGCATGCACACCGTGACTGACCGTCGTAGACTATGGTATTCATTACAAAATCACCATGCTAATAATAGCGAACCTTGGTTAATTGGTGGAGATTTCAATACTTTTAAGACAGTTGCGGAACATGATGGACTCTCTACCCCATCTATGTCTTCATTAGATGATTTCAACGACTGTGTGACGGCTTGTCATTTAATTGATCTGCCATACGCAGGCTCTGCTTATACGTGGACAAGTGGTCGTGGGCTTGGCATTGTTCGCAGAAGGTTAGATCGGATGCTATGTTCAGAGTCCTTTAACAATCTGTTCGCTAGTCTGAGTGTTAAACACCTTTCACGATTAACATCTGATCATTCTCCACTGCTCCTACAATCGTCACTAACAACACCCAATGGTCCAAAATCGTTCCGTTTTCAGAATATGTGGGTGGAGCACAAGGAATTTCTTATATTTGTCAAGGCAACATGGGATTCATATCCAACCACAGGTGGCATGCGAGGCTTATATAATAAATTGCAATCCCTTAAAAAGGATTTGCGCAATTGGAATATCACAGTGTTTGGAAATGTTTTTGATCAGTTATCACATCTGGAACGGGAACTTAAAATCAGTGAGGCAGCTTTTGATGCACAACCAACGCCAGATACACGCACAAAGTACCATGCTATACAGGCGGAATACAAATTAGCAGAACACAAAGTAGAGTTGTTTTGGTCTCAGAAAGCACGTCAAAAATGGATTGCAGAAGGCGATGCTAACACTTCCTATTTCCATAACATAGTACGGGATCGACATATTCGTCAAGCCATCACCAAAATACATGATACGCAGGGCACACCTATTGACACACAGCAAGGCATTCAACATGCTGCGGAATCATATTACAAACAGTTATTTACAGCAGATACAAGTATTGATGATGATACTATTCTACAATATATACCTCAACTTGTAACAGAATCAGAAAATCAACAATGGACAGCCTTGCCAACTCAGGCAGAGGTAAAAGAGGCTGTTTGGTCGTTGGATCCCAAAAGTGCACCTGGTCCAGATGGTTATAATGGCTATTTTTTCCGTACATGTTGGGACATTGTTAAACTGGATGTTTACAAAGCTATGCAGGAATTCTTTCTTGGCCTTCCAATGCCAAAAGCAATGGGGAGTACGTTAATTGTCTTGCTGCCAAAGTCACCCACACCACGCTCATTCTCAGATTACAGACCCATAAGCCTAGCAAATTTCATATCTAAGCTGGCTACGCGTATTATTGCAACACGCATCCAACCACTTCTACAAAAGCTCATAACAGAGGAACAAGCTGGTTTTGTAAAAGGAAGAGATATAGCTGATCAGATTATTATGGCTCGTGAAATGGTTCATTTGCTGGATACCAAAGTCAGAGGCTCTAATGCGATAATAAAACTGGACATGATGAAGGCATTTGATAGAGTCAAGCTGATATTTAGTCATCTAAGAGGGACATATATTTCTGTATTGATCAATGGCATCCCATCCGGTTTTTTCCAGCCTTCAAGAGGGGTTAAATAAGGAGACCCCTTGTCACCTATACTTTTTATATTAGCTTCGGAGGCATTTTCAAGGGGTCTTAACAGCTTAGTCTCTAAGGGAATCATCTTGCCTTTTGTTGCTGGTAGATCCAAAACAATATCCCATTTGGCTTTTGCGGATGATCTCTTAATATTCATCAATGGTGGATTACGCAATTTAATAAAGTTTAGAACATTCTTGGAGCAGTATCAGGTAGCATCGGGTCAAGCAGTTAATTTCCAAAAGAGTCACTTTGTTCCGGCATCATACTTGTCCCATGCACAGACTCACAGAATGGAGCAAAGCTTGCATATGACGGCAGTTTCATTGCCAATTAAATATTTAGGTGTTCAGTTGCACAAAGGTAAGGAACGACTATCCCATTTTGGTAGTCTACTCTCTTCAATCCAAGCTAAATTGAATATGTGGCAAAATAAGTTTCTCAATCACGCTGCCCGTTTGATCTTGATCAAGCATGTTTTGGCTTCCATTCCATTACATGTCCTAGCAGTAAGTAGATTGCCACAAAGTGTACTACGCATCATTACTCGCTGGATGGTCAAATTTTTTTGGGGTAGTACATCCACTCACACTCGGTATTCATGGGTCTCCAGTGATAAATTATTCGGGCCAACAAATGAGGGAGGACTTGGTCTACGGAAATTGGATGATATGCAGCTTGCTTACTCTTGTAGATTATGGTGGAAATATCAACAAAATAACACTTTATGGAGCAAGTTTTTTCATTCTCGATACGTCAACTGCAGCTCATATACCTTTCAGATCACAGACTCCCCAATATGGAAGCGAATATGTAGAATACACCCAATATGCGATCAAGCTTTGACCACAGAGCAATACACCATTCGTGCAGCGTATGATCATGTACGACATGTGCGGAATACGCGCCTCTCACACAAATATATCTGGAATAAGCATATACCTCCAAATATACGAGTGTTTCTATGGCGTTTATATCACAAGGCCATTCTTCTGCCTGAGAATCTGCAAAAGTTTGTTTGCATTCACCTAACTCAATGTCCTTTTTGCTTACAAGCACGGGTGACAATGGATCATATACTTTTGGATTGCCCAGAAGTTGCAGACGTCTGGAAAGTGTATAATTCCTATTTGGATGGTCCTCCCATCACAGCAAAAACAATACAACAACATCTTCTTCAATGGTGGATCTCAACTAAAGGTAAGACTCTTAAAGGCATCTTACGTATCGTGGCACCTTCTTACATTGCTTGGGAACTATGGAAATGCTATACTTCGATTATGTATGGGGATGGACATTGGAGAAAATGGACTGTAATTGAAACCATACGGCGAAGTATATATGATTGGGTATCAGTCCAAAAAGGCAAAAAATTTGCATCCCCAGACAACGGACTCATTGCAGCGGGATTAAGCCCAGCAATCTACACTCCTGGAGTCAAGATAATCAAATGGCATCAACCTCCATTGGGTAGATTGAAGCTAAACACGGATGCAACACATGGTATACACACGGCAGCTGCAGGAGCAATTTTGCGTGACAGCAACGGTGCATTCTTAGGAGCAATAGCGTTTCACTTACCACTATCATCACCAGCAATTGCAGAGTTTCAAGCAGCATACTTCAGTTACCTTTTCTTTGCAGCGCAGTGGGCATCAATAGATATCGAGGTTGATGCTCAAGGAGTCCTTTCAATGGTCCACAACACAATTCAGCAGCATGCCTTAATATTTAAAGCGCTATTGATATCAAGAGCATCGGAGATAACATATGTTCCTAGAGAGGCCAATCAGCCGGCACATTTTCTCGCACAATATGGTCAGCATCGACAGCAACTTACCATATTCACAACAGTAGCTGCCCTACCACCATTAGTTCGAGCAAGCTATCAAACTGAAAGTACTCCACATATTCGCAATGGGCACAGCTCTTGATCAATTTAGTTGCCCATATCATATGATATGGGCAACGCGGGTACGCATGCTCTCCTCTATCATACTACTACACTGCGGCATATTTCTTCCACATATTGCACACTCCATAGCATTGTTACCCATATCAACCGATATGGGTAACCTGGGTAACTTCTCCCCCACAGAAATTTGCTGCACTTTGCAAAATATAACTGCTGTTTCATATAGCTTTTGTCACACTCCTAATCCTTTTTTATGTTTGTTCATGGAACCTGGAATTCAATGGAAACATCGGAGGAACATACATTGGCGACTTCAACAGCGACTGCAGCATGTTGCACCCTTGCAACTTACATACCCAACACGATTATATTCTTTATATTCATGCAATTACACCAATCATATAAATATGTATGCTTTTCCCTTCGCCAAGGTTTTATCCACCAGGGTGGTTTTACTTGGCAAGGTTTTAATGCGGCATATCGTATATGATTGGAGGCATCAACTTATATGTTCGTTATACTATTATTTTGTTTTCATTGATGCTCATTGTAATATGGTATTCCTCCGCCATAAGTGAGGCATAATAAAATCATTTTTCCGGGAAAAAAATGTATATATATATATATAGGTGGACGATTCAAGGTTATTGTTGATGGTTGAACTTTCGCTAATATATATATATATATATATATATATATATATATATATATATATATATATATATATATATTTGACAGCAATTGCGGCAGTGGCATAGGCGCCTGAAATATATATATATTTTTTTATAGAAGGATTCTTTTATTGAAAACCTCACTTGTGGTGGAGGAAAACCATATTAGCCTGAAATATATATATATATATATATATATATATATATATATATATATATATATATATATATATTGGATAGAAATTTTAATAGTGGCTAGATGTACATGCTTGAACTATATTTATATATGTGTTGTGTGATGGCTACGTGATTATGCAAGCATAAAAGAAATAGTTGTTGCTGTCGTGCGTGAAATATGGCAAACTGTCCATGCTGGGAAAGTAGTCAAATAAAGTTGATATTTTGTGCATACTATATAATATTAAAAAGGTATTAATTGTGAAAGTTGTTTTTTTCCTTCTCTTTCTTTTTGGGTGCTTTTCGTTAAGTCCTGAAGGCCACTGTCGTGTGGAGAGTGGCAAAAGCAAATTTATGTATTTCCTTTATAAAATTACATGTTGACAATTTAAATGGTTAAATATACTAATTGTTTGTGTTACTGTTGGATAGAGGCCACGTATTACGATAGTAAGTAATATTCTTTTGTGATGTTGCCGCTGCCCTTCATGGCATGGATTAGTATGAATGTTACATGCATGTTTCAAAGTGAAATGTGTAAGTATAAGCGCGTATATGCACGTGTATGGGTGCGGACATACACGTGGGTATACTTACACGTGGATGATAAATTAGAGTTGAAACGGTAATAAAACGATAAACGAAAAGGTGTTTAAAGTTGTACTTGTCAACTTCCTGGATTAAGTGTAGAAGTTAAAGTTTTTGTCCTTTTCCAAAACAACCATCTGAGGCCTTTAGGGGGAAGGACGGATTTGCCCAACACCAAGCATAGAGGTCAGCGGGGTTGGGAAGAAGAGATTTCGCGGAAGTTAATTCGTCAAAAAGGTAGGTGCCTCTTTCCCCCTCAAACGGGTATGATTCATGCATGCTTTGATGGTATACTAATATGTTTCATTGTTTTTATTTGTTTAAGTGTTAATTTTGTATATGTTGGAAAGCACGAGATACATTGTTTATAGCTACTGTGTGCTAGTATGTGTGTGAATTTGGTGGTAAGATTGAATCGGATAAAAAAAATAAAATTGGAAAAAAGGGGAACTTTTACCCTAGGAGCCTTTAAAAAGTTGTGTTTTGGCCTTAGAATAGGTTCCTACAGACTGGAAATAGGAGAAAACGGGGGTTAGGATCGAAAAAGGGTCACAGCGGCAGAGCGTGTGCCACACACGCCGCTGAGAAGGACCCGCATGGGCTTCCACGTGTTGCCACTGGTGGAACAGCCATTAAACAAAAAAAAATAAATTAAGGCAGAGAACAAGCCGGCCAACGGACCTGGCTAAACCGAAGCCGGCTCATTAATCTCTTAAATAAAAAAGAAATGTATCGGGTCTGGCGGATCAGGCTCATAGAAAAGGTTAGGGCCGGCGGTGACTAGGCCTGGGAAAAGATAAAAAGGGGGAATTTATTTAATAATTTAATTTACTATTTCTGAAATTTGGAACTAGGAAATAAATAATTTTAAATTCCATAAAAATATAATTAAATACCATTAAAATTCAAATAAATTCCAAAAAATAAAAAAGGTTTAAATTAAATTATTTACACTTAATTTCTGAAGTTTGGTAAATTTAAGTAATTAAAAATAAATGGTAATAAATGGAATTAAATAATAGAAAAATAAGGAAAAACAGTAGAAAATTCTAGAAAATTAGTACAAGCTAAGAAAAAATATGGGTGGTGATAAATAATAACTTTCCAATATTCAAAAAATTACAAAACCAAATATTGAGTCCCGGAGATGGTGAGGATGGGCGTACGGGACCCAGGCGACTTTGTTGTTGCATTCATGGCACGTGCATTAGCATTTAGAGTGGGCTGAGATGTACGGGTCTTAGACGCTCGAGTAGGGTGGATCATGGTGTACGGGCCATGGGCACTCGGTTATAGTGGATCATGGTGTACTGGCAATGTGCATCGGTCAGGGTGGATTATGGTGTACGAGTCACGGGCATCGGTCAGAGTGGATTGTAGTGTACGTGCTACATGCATCCAGTCAATCCCAGGATCACGCATTGCATCTAAGGGCATATTGCGTGACATGAGTTTTGTTGCGTGTGACCCGTGAATGGAGCATGCATCACGTAGTTGCACATTTTTATGTGGAGTGCTTTACTTACCGCATTTACTTTATCTTATGCATGTTATATCATATTTATGTGCTATATGGTTATATCATTTTGGTATGCACGTTTTGTATTGGTTTGAGGCGGGCATCTACTGGGTGATTTTCTGTCACTCACCCCTACTTCCCAGGTGATCTAGGTTCACTGACTTCTTTATTATTTTTATTATCAGAACTTTTATTTCGTAATGTAATGACGATTATTTGAGTTTAATTTAAGTTATGATTTACATTACCGCGAGAAAAATTTCTATGTCATTTCTGACATGTAAGAGATGGATTCGACGCCTTGTATTCTCCTTAGTGAGATACTGCGGGTGCACTATTCCCGATGCTAGGGCTCGGAAGTGGGGCGCTATAACTTTGTTCACTAAGGTCAAGCTCCAAAACGGTAGAACGGTGTATTTTGGCAATGGGAGAGCCAAAATCCTTGGACATGGAGAAATTGGTAACTCTTCTTTCACTATTAATAATGTATTATTTGATAAGGGTTAGCCAACTATGTGATGCTAATTTCAAGTTGAATTTGTGAAAAGAAAATGCATTTGGAAAAGAATGATAAGATTATTTTTGAGGCTATAAGGGAAAACGATGTTTATAAATTTAGCACACATGATTTGATATCACAAAATGTTTCTTTCCTAGTTGCCAAAAATGATTTGACTCAACTATGGCATAGATGACTTGGACTTATTAGTTTTAAAAATTTCAAAGAGATTTGCAAAAATTAAAAGGTCCAAGGTCTTCCAAAATTGAATTTCGAAAATCATGTCTTATGTGACACTTGTCAAAAGGCAAATCTTTTTAAAATAAGCTTCAAGCCCAAGAGTGAAATCTCCACCAGACCTCTACAATTGCTTCATATGGATTTGTATGGGGATATTAGTACGACAAGTCTATGTGAAAAACATTACACCTTTGTGGTGGTAGACGACTTCTCTAGGTACACATGGGTAATATTTTTAGCTAAAAAGAATGATGCATGCCAAGAGTTTATAAAAATTTGTAGATAATTAGAAAATCAAAAAAGAAGACACAATAAAGGAAATTAGAAGTGATAGAGGTGGTGAGTTTGATGGTGAGTTTCAAGTTTGTGTATCCAAAGGGTATGGACACAATTTCTCAGCTCCAAGAACTCCTCAACAAAAGGTGTTGCGGAAAGAAAAAATAGAACACTTCAAGAAATGAGTAGAGTCATGCTAAATAAATTTGAGCTACCCAAGTATTTTTGGGCCGAAGCGGTAAACGACGCTTGTCATGTAACTAATAGAGTTTACATGAGACCATCTTTCAAAAAGACTCCTTATAAGCTTTGGAAAGGTAGAGTACCAAATATTGGTTATTTCAAGGTATTTGGTTGTAAGTGTTTTATACTTAACACTAAAGATAACTTGGATAAACTCGAGCGGATGAAGGAATCTTTATGGGATATGCTCAAAATAGCAAGGCATTTAGAGTATATAACAAAAAGAGTATGAAAGTTGAAGAGTCAATTCATGTCAAGTTTAGTGAACTCCTTGAGGATGAACCATGCATAAATGATGATGAGGAGGAGGAAATAATTGAAGTAAGTTATATAGAAAAATTTGAGAATCCAAAAGGAAATATTTTCATTGACCTTAGGATTGATCCACTTCAACCTAAGGTTGAAGATGAAGAAGTAAGAGGAGATACTTCAAATTTACCGGAATCATATAAGTATAAGAAAGATCATCCAAAAGAACTAATACTAGGTGAAACAAAGTCAAGACATAATGACAAGGAGAAAATTTAATGAAAACGCATTCATTTCACAAGTTGAGCCTAAAAGTATAAAAGAGGCAATAAATGATGAAGATTTGGTATTAGCCATGCAAGAAGAGCTAAATCAATTTAAAAGAAGTGATGTTTTAGAATTAGTGGCTAAACCTAGTGATCACCCTATAATTGGCACTAAATGAGTATTTAGAAATAAAATGGATGATAAAGGAAATATCACTAGAAACAAATCTAAGTTAGTAGCTCAAGGATATAGCCAAGAAAAAGACATAGACTATGATGAGACCTTTGCCCCATAGCTAGGTTAGAAGCTATTAAGATGCTATTAGCATAGCATGCTATAAGGAATTCAAACTATATCAAATGGATGTGAAATCCACATTCTTGAATGGAATAATTCAAGAAGAGGTGTATGTAGCTCAACCACCGGGATTTGAAAATCATGATTATCCAAATCATGTGTTTAAACTCGAAAAGGCCCTTTATGGACTTAAACAAGCTCCTAGGGCATGGTATGAAAGATTAATTAACTTCCTACTTGAAAATGAAATTTCAAGAGGAAAAGTCGACACTACTCTTTTTAGTAAAGAACAAGGAAACCATCAATTGCTTGTTCAAATTTATGTGGATGATATTATATTTGGTGCTATTAATGATTCTCTTTGTGAGCATTTTGCTAAATTGATGGAAGGAGAATTTGAGATGAGCATGATGAGTGAACTCAATTACTTCCTTGGTCTTCAAATCAAGCAAAATCAAGATGGAGTATACATATCTCAAACAAAGTACACAAAGGATTTACGCAAGAAATACAAGTTTAAGGATGGAAGAAGTGTGAGCACATAAATGAGCACAAGACAAAGCTTGACAAAGATGAAAAAGGAAGACCGGTTGAGGTAACCAAATATAGGGGTATGATTGGTAGTTTACTTTATTTAACCACTAGTAGACCGGATATTTTGCATGCTGTGTGTTTATGTACTAGATTTCAAAATATGCCTAAGAAATCGCATCTAGTAGCCATTAAACCTATCTTTAGGTATTTGAAAGGGACCTTGAACTTTAGGTTGTTTTATCCCAAAAATGGTTGTTTTGACTTAAGAGGGTATAGTGACTCCGACTACGCCAGTAACCTAGTCGATAGGAAAAGCACCTCTGGGACATACCAATCACTTGGAGATTGCTTAGTTTCTTAGTTCTCCAAGAAACAAAATAGTGTGTCACTTTCACCGGCGAAATCCGAATATATATCAGCCGCTTCATGTTGTGCCCAACTACTTTGGATGATAAACACCTTAAATGATTGCAATATTAAGTTTGACAAAGTCTCAATCCTTTGCGATAATACTTCAGCCATAAGTGTAGCACAAAACTCGGTTCACCATAGTAGGACAAAACATATTGAAGTGAGGCATCACTTTATAAGGGATTGCATTAAAAAAGGATTAGTATGCGTTGAATTTGTTCCAACCAATAACCGACTAGCAGATATTTTTACCAAATCCCTCCCTACTGAGACATTCGAATCAATTAGAACAAGATTAGAGATGATAAACAATGGTTAGAGGGTCAAAATTGCCAAAAAATAGAGATTTCAGCATACATCGATCGATCTATATAGCTGTTTCAGAGACTGATGTAAAACCGACATCGATTGATCGAAGTTGGGGACAACGATCGATCGAAGTCACATACATCGATCGATTGATGTCATCGGGAGCAGGACAATTAAAAGCTACAAAATCAGAACATTTCTCATTCCCTTTCTTCTCCAACGAAACCCTAACCCCTACTTCACTCAGAACTCCTTAAATCTGACAAGCAGACTCCATTTTTTGCAAAAATCTTCCTTCTTTTTCTTCAATTCAATCACTCCTCTCATCACTTTCATCTATTTCATCACAAATTTTTGAACTTTTTGTGCCCAATCTCCAAATGGCCCCAAAAATGAAAAACTCTTCCAAAAGGCAGAGAACATCTCATGAGGAAGAGAATGTGCCTCAACAATCTCATCCTCAAGTCGCAACTGGGTTTAGAACACAAGGGTTAAGGAAGAAGGCAACCCCCTCTCAAGACAACATGTTAGCCAAGGTAAGGGGAAGGCTTACACTGAACAACTTTCCTTGGCTCAAATCCAGAGAATATGAGGATGCCTTAAAAGAGCCAACGGGTACAGGTAAATTCACCTACATTTCACTTAGAGCTCAAGTGTTGTTTAGCGAATGGGAAGACCATAAGAGGTCCACTATCTTATTGAAATTGCTCAAAATTGGAGACAATTTGAGTAATGAGGAATTGAGACCGATCATCAATTGATTTGATAATCAAAAACAAAGACCGGTTTGGGATGTATCAGAAATGAGTTACATGTCCAACCGATACACAAGAATGTTTTATGTTAATATGTGGGTAGAGTACCTAAATGGAATGCCTTCTTCGTTAAATTCAGTCATAGAAGGTCAGCTTGTTTCATTTGATTCAAAAACCATAAATCAACTTCTTGGTGTTCCTGATAAGGGTGTTATGATTGTGATCCTTGGAAGTGGGATAACTATAAGTACAAAGTATTCGAAGATGAAGTTAAAACCTTCCTTGGTTTCCACCCCACAAAAAACTAATGACATGCCTTTAGTGTATCGAGTCTTACTTACCATTATCACCTTTTGTGTCAATGGTGGTCATACTTCCAAGTAATTTAGATTTTTACATTGCTTATCGTATAGCCATGAGGGAGCAACTAAATTTTGAGGAAATTGTGTTTAAAAATATGTGGGAGGCGGTAACTAAGAAATCTAAAGCCCTTCCATATAGCAATCTCATTTTTAGAGTGGTAAGAAAGTCAAATGTGGAGTTGAATGAGGAATATGATGAGAAAATAGCATCTCGAGAATATTATACAAAAGCCAACATTCAACAAATTCATAAATCCCGAAAAGAAGCACAGAGACGTGGAGGTTAAACCAAACCCAAAGAGGAAGAAGCTGTAAACGTCCCAGTTGAAGGACCAATCCCTCCAACGCATCCCACTGAGCCTCCCACTGAACCCCCATCTCAACCCCAAAACACAGCCACCAACACAACCAAGTCCTACCTCCCGAGTGGACAAGGGGAAATCTCCAATGGAGGAAGATAGTGTTTCGGAGGTGCCATTTGATGCGGAGGCGGAGATTAACGATTTACACCATTATCTTGGTCATAGGGGAGAAGACCTAACAAAGGAAGTAGTTTGCATCGATGATCTTGAGAAGGACCACAAAAAACTCCAGGAGACAGTCAAGACGTTAGAAACAAAGGTCGACACTCAAGTCACGACGCTGCAAATAGAGCTTACTGATCAAAAGTCCAAGTACCAATAAACTGAAGACGAAACTTAAAGCGGCTCTATTCGGAATGTGCTTCTCTTCCGACGAAGAATGGAGTTCTTATTTCTCCATATTTCCATCGTAGCTATAGGATTAGCTTAGAAGTTGAGTTTACTTATGTATCTCAAAACTTCGTATTTTCTTAACGATATTTTAATCCTTCGTCTTCTTATCTTTTGCTATTTTTTGATGTTTTCAAAAATGGGGAAAAGTTGGTATTTGGCATAAGTTGGTATTTTGCATAAGTTGCATAAAATTGGTATTTGGCATGGTTTGGTGGCATTGCTAGTGGCATTTCTATGAGAAGTTGTTAATAGTTGTTTTTGGTTATTGAAGTTGCTTGGTCTTGACATTGTTTGCTTGGTAGCATGAGTTGCATGAGTTGCTTGATGTGACTTGCATGAGTTTCTTAATATTGGCATAAGGTTATAACATTGGAAATGGTATGAGAATAAGTATTTTGGGCATGCTTTCTTGATGAAATATGTAAAATGCTTGTTTGATTAAAACGTTGGTACACATGTTAAAAATTTGAGAATATAGAACCTGATGCATAATTTGATTGAGGGGAAGCATTTTGATATTGTCATCACACTTATTGATTTTGGAAAGATTACATATTGAGGGGGAGTTTTTGATATGTTCATATGATGAGGGCGCATGGACTAAGGGGGAGTTGTAAAATATCAAGTTTAGCTAGCTCATATGTAAATTTTTCAAGTAAAATATCTTTTGAATCATAGTTTCGAAATCATTAAAAAGGGAAAGATTGTTAAGATATAAAAGTTTTTGATGATGTAAAGATGTTTTAAATAAGTTAAATTTACACTTGAGATTTGATGCAAAATGAGAAAAATACACTAAAATGGTTGAGATTGGAACTCTACTGTTCAACATCGATCTCTCACACTGAGGACATTGATCGATCGATGTCACTTCAGTCTCTCCAAGAGAGACTTCGATCGATCAATGTCAGGCTAGAAAAGTTTCTATCCAACATCGATCTCTCAGTCATGGGACATCCATCGATCGATGTCACTTCAGTCTCTCCAAAGAGAGACTTCGATCGATCGATGTCAGGCAGCCTCAAAACCAGAAAGTTTCTGGAAGACATCGATCTCTCAGCTCAGGGACATCGATCGATCGATGTCACTTCAGTCTCTCCAATGGAGACTTCGATCGATCGATGTATCACATGTTCAAAAGTGGAAACTCTCTGGAGGATATCAGTCTCTCACCCCAGGCACTTCGATCGATCGATGTCCCCCAGAATTCAAATTTTTATGAATGTTGGAACAAAATCCAAGGGAAATTCATGGTGTTTTCTCTATCCAATCTTGCTCAAATTTCTTGTGGACTTTACTCTAACATAATACATCCTTCCTTGACTATTATATCCATGTCTAAGCTATTCTAGATTGGCTATTGAGGATCAAATCACTCTATAAGGTGGCTAAAGACTATTTAGACATTATCTTGACATCTGATAGAGTTGAAGACATGATGGAGGCTTCAAAAAAAGGTGGTGAACATATCCTATAAATGGATGAAGCTCAGATGAGGCAAATACACACTTTTACCATCATCAAGCTTCATTATTCATTGTTGTATATTTCTCTCATATGTGTAAAAGTGCTTAAAGCTTGTTAAACCTTTCTTTGTCCTTCATTGTTGTATATTGAATGATAGAGAGTCTAACACAAGAGGAACCATAAATATTTGATCTCTTGCTTTTGTTTAGACTAGTGAGAAAGTGTGATCCCCACTACTTCTTTTAACCCACTGTGAGAGTGTTCTTGAGAGAATTTTGTTGAAGCTGTGAGGTAGCAAGAAGTTATTCTTGCTTAGAGCTGTAATTGATGTAGTTGCACAAGTGTATTTTGTACAAGAAGTTGTTGTTGTGGTTGCTTACACTAAGGTGTTAGAGTAAGCATTGCTGTGGTTGTTCTTATTAGCTTTAATAAGAAGAGTAATTGGTGAAAATCCACTTTGACAACAAAGTGGTAGTGGAGTAGAATTATTTACGATTCGAACCACTCTATATCCGGTGCAATCATTCATTGTTTCTCATCTCCCATTCTTACTTTGATTTTGTATTCCATTTGAGTTGAGCCACACAAAAAAATTCTGCAAAATTGTCCAACACTCTATTCACTCCCCCTCTAGGGTGTGTTACATACCTAACATACTATTTATAGGCCTTAGGTTGTGTAAAATCCCACTTTGAAAACCCATTTCAGCAGTATAATTAACCTCCATGTCAGTTATATAACGTTCATGTATGAAGGGAGATGATTCTTTGATCAAAAGTTGCAATTCAAAGTGAAAGTCCTGTCTTTTGGCACATCGATCGATCGATGTGATCGATCGATGTTGGACAGAGAGCTCCAACTTTGCATCCTGTCCACATCGATTGATCGATGTATCGATCGATGTCACATCGATCGATCCATGTGATCGATCTATGTTGGACAGTGTGCTCCAACTTTGCATGGATGTCACATCGATCGATCGATGTTCAACAGAACACTCAACTAAATTTCAACTTTTACTTGGTTTGGTCCAGCTAGCACATGGATCGATCCAAGTGATTTCTTACAAGTTCAAAATGTTCTAAACATCTTTTAATCTCCTAAGAAATATCTTACATGCTTTTATATAAGATTGGAGCATATTTAAATTACCTTAAACGTACTTTTCCAAAATTATAAATATATCTATGTTGGGGAGATAAACAAGATTATTGTACACATGCTAAAAAAGGAAAATCTCTAGCCATTACATATAACATTGATAAAGATTGTAGTAACTATGGTATGGCACTAGAAGTATGACGGTAGTTACTTTCATCTACAACTATTTTAGTTTAGTTGAATAAATAAATACACAATCGTTCCTTCACTTATGGGTGCCTTAATACTTTTAATGCACACGCCTATTCTAACTCGATCCGAGTATGTGAATTTATATTCCTAAACTATCCACACTTTTTTCCCTTCAAATGTACATCAATTACATAACTTCATCAAATAAAATAAAGCAAAAGGCAAAGTGTAGAAATGAGATCAACCGAGGCGAACTAAGGTCAGACGAGGTGCACCGACCTACACAGAATAGTTGCTAAGCTAGGGGAAGAATAAGAAGGGACTAAAGTCAGTCTGCCGAGCTGAGGGGAATATAAGAGTGCCAGTGCTAAGCAACAATGAGGCTGAATTGAGCAAACTTGACAAAGTACTATTGTCGGGCTGAGGTAACCAAGGGAGAGAAGGAATAGCTGAAGTGAAGGAGGACAAGAAAGCAGAGCTAAGATGAAGAAGGCTGTTGAGCCGAGGTACGAGGTGAAGCACCAGTCAGGTAGGAAAGCTAAGACAGAGCTGCAATACTTAGTCGTGTAAATACCTTAAACTTTACTGTACATATAGCTGAGTTGTGGTGGTAACTAGCCGTTACCTTTGTAAACGTTAGGAAACACTATAGATAAACACTGTAGATAACTACTGTACAAGTGGGAAAATAAAACCGTTAGGCAGAAAAAACCCCTATAAAAGGGGAATAACCTTGTAAATTTATTTTAGTTTGAATGAATTCTTGAATTCTTCAATCACGACATGATATCAAAGTCTATCTGATTCTCTACTACTGCACACTGCATACTATATTTTTCCACAAATCTTCAAATTCCTTCAAAATGACTACTCCCTTCAGCTCAGCTGAATATACGGATGCCACCTCCACTTCAGATCAGGAATCAGGAGTGGTTCGTGGTCCTCAGACCTCTGATGATTCCTCCATTGTCATTACCAGCGATAAACTCAATAGAGATAACTATCTCTCTTGGTCTAGCGGGATGAAAATGTTCATCACAGACAAGGACAAGGAGCAATACCTATATGGAACAGTCACTGTTCCATCTGAAAATGATGCAAATTACCGGTTGTGGAAGTCAGAAAATAGCATGATTATGTCATGGTTGATACGCTCTATGCAACCCGACATTTTTGATGATTTCATGATGTACAATAGTGCAGCAGAAATCTGGGTTGTAGTCAAGGAGATTATTCAAGCAAAACAACCTCTCTGAACTCTATGAAATTGAAGCTCATCTTAATGAGCTTAAACAAGGTAATTGTTGAGAAATATGTTTGGATAATTTTCAAGGTCATGATTTTAAGTGGTGAATTCTTAAAAATGTCACATATGATGTTATAAGTGATTAAAAGCTGAAATAAAGTTGAAACAAACGAAAAAGTGACATCGATCTCTACATAGATCTCTCAGCCAAATATCGATGTATACATGGATCTCTACATAGATCTCTCAATCAGATATCGATGTACATAGATCTCTACATCGATCGATCGATGTCACATAGAAGCAAAAACTGAAACTCACTGTGAGACATAGATCTCTCAACCAGAGGTACATCGATCGATCGATGTATACATCAGTATCTAAAATTGAGACATAGATCAATCGATGTCCAGCGTTTTTGGTGAAATTTTTCTAAAAAGTGATAAAATGATTTTTTTCATTTACATATGTTTCATATATTATATTGTGATTTTATTACTTTTTTCATGATAATAATAGTTTTTTGTCACTAATGTGCCTTGAAAGTTTCTACAACTTACCAAAAAGGGCAAAATTGGTATTTTGAGTTTTGTAGGAACATGACATGGTGAAAATGTTACAAGGACACATTTATATCATATTTATCATCATAAAGGTGTCATTATATCTATTTCTAACCATCCGGGTCATTTCTGGAGTTTTCTCTCACCAAGGGCATTTTGGTCATTTTACCCCTGAGGGTATTTTTGGTATTTTCACTCAAAGAATCTCTTGAGTATATTATTATCTTCATTATGGAGTTTATTGATAATTATATTGAAGATTATTTGGTGATCTTCTATTTATTTCTCTATTTGATGATATTATCAACAGTAACGGGATATGTGACGAGTTGTGATGTCAACCTCTATTTTTTTCTTGAAGACTCTCTGCTATATGTTATTGGAGGATATTAATCATCATTTTATGTAGAATTTAAAGGTGTTAAAGGTGTGGAAATGATCACATCATACAAGAAGAAATAGTGAGAATTTTGGTGTTATATGTTGACATAATCTTGTCAACTATTATTTGTTGATTTCTTGTTCAAAAATCTCAGTTGATATTCATATATACAAGCCTCCAAACGTGTATTTACAGATGTAAATGATGGTGTACTCATTTTATAGCTTGGTGACAAGTGGACCAAACAAAAAGAAGCTAGTTGGCAAAATTGCCAACTTGGAAATTCAAAGTTCAAAAGCAACGGCTACTAGGTGGCTTTTGGAGCCGATTTTGTTAGTCAAATGGCAGCCCTCACATGTCCTATTTTCAAGCCAAGGAGTTGAGAGTTTCTTGGTATTATTATCCCTTACTATTATCTTCATTTTGCAAAGAAATGCCACATTATTTTTTGAAGAAAAAAATCGGCCATGCTGAAATTTCAAGGTCGACCAATCTTTCTTCTTTATGTTGCCAAATGTACAAGATGATTATGTGGCCAACCAAAAATTTGAATACAACTAGGAATTGATGATGAAGGTGGTGACGCATTGGAGTTATTATCTTCAAGAGCCATTTCACACTATAAATAGGGGGCAAAGGTGAAGAAGAACACCACACACTTGAAAATCAATAGTTGAATTTTCTTACTATATTCTTCTCCTCATTCTTGTTTCATTCTTTGTAGCCAAGGTATTGTAATATTTTTTGTAGAGCTACAAGCCTCTTGTGTCTCATTTGTAAGATTGATTAGCCAAATCTATAAGGTTACGTCAATAGGTGATAGAGGTGTTGCAATCAAGAGTTGCATAGAGGTGTTCATCCAAGTTTTGAAGAGGGTTGATGTTTAATTAACCCAAGGATCAAGCTTGGTTCTTATTGTAATTTGGTTCATACCATAGTGAAATCAAAAGAAAGGTGTTCCTTGGGACTGGAGTAGGTCACATTGACCAAACCAGGATAAATTCTTGGTGTTCTTGTCTTCTTTACTGTTTTCTGTTTTCTGCCCGTTTGTCACTGCAGATTTCACACAATTTCTTACGTTTTGAAAAAATAGCAAAACAATTTTAAAATTCATGATTTTTGGTGGAGTTATACTTCAGATTGTTAGATTTCATTTTCAACAAGAATCAATTGATTTGAGCAAGGAAAAATTAGTCTTTCAGTCGTTGCAAGATAACGCCTCCAATCTGGATGCAATCTGGCCAATTTTGAGAAAGCTTGAATTCTGTTTTAATCAAGAATTGTTTCAGGTCAGGGACTTTTGGAAACATAAACTAGACTTCTGAAGGAGTGTTTTGACATAAAGATCAACCTTTTTGGTTGAGTATTCCAAGAGAAACACGTTTTTCAATTTCAACAACATTCTGTCCAATTCTGTCCAGATTGACCATCTGAATCTTTTTATTTGTTTGAAGGGTCAAGCGATCTTATTTTTATCTGATTTTTCAAAAGAGTCTTTTCAAGACAATGAAATTGAGTGTTTAAAATGTTCATAATTTTTGGAGTTGTGTACACATATTTTTGAATTTTGTAAAAACAGGTTCTAAATCTGAGGTAGTCTCAGATTCTTTTTGCAAAGGGGATTTTGATCAAGGGTAGTAGTGTAATTTCCTCTAACCATTATTCACCCCCTCTAGTGGTGTTTATTGTAGGTGCACGGTCCAAAAATTGGTATCAGAGCGATGTCTACACCACTCAAAGAAGCAAGATTCAACACCGCATGAACAACACAAGGCCAAGAAACAACAATTCAAAGTAGCATGCTAATCTCAAATTAAAGCTACATACAATGGCCATAGTTTCTCACAAAAGTGTGTTGGAAGGTAAGTCTATACAACGTCCTCCTATTTTCGATGGAAATAATTTCGTTCATTGGAAACTTAGAATGAGGCTATTCTTAATGGCTATAGACATCAATTTCTGGTCTATAGTTGTAGATGGGCCGTGCATTCCAATGAAAATTGTACAAGTTAATGGAGTCACACAAGAAGTTGAAAAATATAAAAGTGAATGGTCTTCTGAAGACAAAAAGAAAATGATCATGAATGCTAAGGCTATGCAATTACTGTTAAATGGACTAACGACTTCTGAAGCAGGATATGTGTCAAATTGCACAAGTGCACATGACATGTGGAAATCATTAGAATTAAAGCATGAAGGTACTAGCGGTGTGAAAGAGTCAAAAATAAACATGCTTATGTCTGAGCTTGAACCTTTCAAAATGTTACCGAACGAATCCATAACATCTATGGATTTGAGGATTACTAACATTTTCAATGCCCTTGAAGCTTTAGAAAAATCATTTACCAACAACGAGAAGTTTAAAAGGTGCTGCAAAGCCTTCCTACTGAATGTGATCCTAAGGTCACGGTGATTGAAGAAACGAAATCAATCACAAAAATGGACGAATTGATAGGCTCACTAAGATTATACGAGGTAAAACTAAACCAACAGAAGTACGAGTCATCTAAATCATCCGGTAAGTCTATAGCTTTCAAATCAACTGAGTCACATACAAATAATGATGATAGTAATAGTGATAATGAATTAGACGATGACTTAATATTAATAACTAAAAAACTTAGAAAGTTTTTTAACCAGCCTAATAGGAATAAACAACGATCTTCTTCTTCTCAACCTAAGAAAAATAACTCTAATAACAACAAATAGTATAATAAAGAATTAAAATGTTATGAATGTGGTCAAAGAGAACATATCTCTTATGATTGTCCGACAAAGAAAAATGCCAACAATAATAATAATAACAAACAAGATATGGAGACGCAAAAATCAAAGACAAAGGAGACCAAGCCAAGGAAAGGCAAACGAGCAATGAAGGTGAGCACATGGAGCGACTCGTCCGTCTCAGAATCCGACACTGAGGAAGCTCAAGTCTGCTTCATATCCAATCAGGTAAGTTCTTCATCTGATGAAGATTCTGATAATGAAATGTCATTTGATCACATGTATGAAGAATTTTTAAGGATGCATGCTCACTGTAAAAAGCTCTCTAAAGAAAAAAGAAAACTAATTGAAGAAAATGACAAGTTGAAGACGTCCAACTTGGAATTTTCAGATCAATTAGAATCTTTTAAACAAGAGTCTACTAATACTCTTGATTCTTTAGAGATTAAAATTGAATCATATAGGAAAAATGAACAAACATTAAAAACTAAAAATAGTATGTTGAAATCTAAGTTAGAAAGTTATGAAAATGATATAGTTCGACTTAAATCTTCTAAACTAAACTTAGAAAAAATATTAGAACAATTTAAGTCTGGAACCAACATGCTAGATACACTAATATCATCACAAAAATATGGAAACGATAAAACTGGATTAGGATATAAAGAAGAAGAAGATGTCAAAGTAGATAAAAAGACTAAGTTTGTTTCGTCAAGTGCTAAACAACCTTATAAAGCAACAAAAATAAAATCAAGTTTGCCTGCTACATCTTCTTCTACTCCTTCTTCTGCTCATTCCAAGATAAAAATGCAACACGTACCCACAAAAGCACACACATATAAACGTACAACTAGACAAGACTTTGCATCTAGACCACATAGAAATTATGCCTATATGTATACAAATGTAAATAGACAAAATCAAATGTATCCAACTTATTATGAACCTAAGTATAGACAGCATTCATATAAGACTTATAGAAATGCATATGAACACACATACATAACACCATTCAAGAAACAAAATCATATGCCTTTCACTCTTTATCATAATCAGCCAATACATAGTACTCATCAACCAAGATATAACATGTATGATAATGCATCATCTTGTAAATGGAATGGTCAAATACATGCTAATCCTTTATATTCAACTAATGTCAAATATGTGCCTAGAAGGTACGTCCAAGTTTGGATACCTAAGGGATATCAAAACAAGGGTGGTGCCCCTAACGTTCAAGGATCCAAGTAAAGGGTACTTAAAACTTTGTCCCCGTTGTAGGAAAATAGCAAGGAATGCAAGAAGGAGGCAAAGTCAAAGAAAATAAAAACCAAATGGTTTTTAGACTGTGGATGTTCAAGACATATGACAGGCAACCCCAAATTATTCACCGAGTTGGAACATATCGAGAATGGAGAAAAGGTGACATTCGGTGACAACAAAAAAGGAAAAGTTGTTTGAAAAGGAACAATCGGGGACCCTAACACCTTTCAAATACGAAATATGTTGTTAGTAAAAAATCTTTCTTATAATTTATTAAGCATTTCGCAACTTATAGATTCCGGTTATTATGTTTCTTTTCTCCCTGATTCTTGTGATATAACTAATGAAAAAGGAGAAATCGTATTAAAAGGAAATAGGGATGGTAACATTTATACCCTTTCCTTAGATAACATGTTAGATGTTAAGGTTATTAGATGTAAACTTATGGCATAGACAACTAGGCCATATAAGAATTTCAACTATTGAAAAGTTATCTAAGAAGAATTTAATTAGAGGCATGTCTAAGTTAGACTTAGATAATTTTCAAATGTGTGAAACGTGTATTAAAGGAAAACATATTAAAGAAACATTAAAACCAAAACATGAAGTGAGTACTAGTCATGTACTAGAATTGCTTCACTTAGACTTATTTGGTCCAAGTAGGACAAGAAATATAGGTGGACACTACTATGTGTGTGTCATAGTAGATGATTACTCACGCTACACATGGAAATTGGTCTTATCACACAAAGATGATGCTCCATTGGCAATCGAAACTCTTATAAAGCAACTCGAAAATCTTTATGAAGAAAATGTTAAAACAATTAGGAGTGATAGAGGTGGAGAATTTAAAAACAAAGATGTAATCAAGTTTTGTGAATTACATGGAATTAAACATGAATTCTCACCACCTAGAACACCACAACTCAACGGAGTTGTTGAACGTTAAAATAGAACAGTTCAAGAAGTTGTTAGAACAATGTTATGTGAAAATAAATTGCCAAGATATTTATAGGCTGAAGCTGTAAGTTGTGCATGTTATATTATAAATAGGCTTTCTATTAGAAAGAAATTAAATAAAACACCTTATGAATTGTTAAACAATAGACAACCTAAGGTAGATTATCTTAGAGTATTTGGATGTAAATGTATTGTACTTAATACTAAAGATAATCTAGATAAGTTTGAACAAAAGTCTATTGAATGCATATTTGTTGGTTATTCAACTAACTCAAGAGCATATAGGTGTTATAATCTTGAATCTAGAAAGATAATTGAATCCATACATGTGAAATTCAATGAAAATGCATATCTTGATGTTAGTGATAAAACTCAACATAAACAAGAGAATAATGTTGAAAATATGTTTGATGATGATGATGTATTACTTGAGCATGTACTTGATCATCTAGAATCAACTCCTCCTGAACAAGACATGCATGAACCCTTAGATGAAATGAATGAATAGATTTTGCAATTGGAAGATAATACAACTAATTTACAAGATGATCCAATTGTATATGATAATGCTAATACAAATGAAACATTTGAACAAGATAAGGGTGAACCTATTCAACCTAGGAATTGGTGGCTTATAAAAGATAAACTAAACACCCTAAAGAATTAATCATTGAGGATCCAAGTGTTGGGGTTAGAACATGTAGGAATATAAGTCAACCTGAAGGACATAGCTTAATCTCACACTTAGAACCTAAGAATGTAAAGGAAGCTTAGGTGATATATCTTGGATAGATGCCATGCATGAAGAGTTAACCTAATTCACCAGGAACAACGTGTGGGACTTAGTACCTAAACCTGAAAACAAGTCTATAATAGGAACCAAATGAGTCTTCAGGAATAAGATGGATGAACAAGGAAATATTACAAGAAATAAGGCTAGGCTAGTCGCACAAGGTTATAATCGACAAGAAGGAATAGATTATGAAGAAACCTTTGCCCCCGTTGCACGACTAGAAGCAATTAGATTGTTACTTGCTATTGCAAGTCTAAGTAACATTAAACTCTTCCAAATGGATGTCAAGAGTGTGTTCTTGAATGGATACATCTAAGAAGAGGTGTTTATGAAATAACCCCCTAGATTCGAATGATCTAAAGAATCCTAACCATGTGTACAAGCTTAAGAAAGCTTTATATGGTTTGAAACAAGATCCAAGAGCTTGGTACGATAGATTTGCAAACTTTCTTATTGCAAATAATTATCAAAGGGGGACCATAGACAACACATTATTCCTAAAAAAAGATAATGACTTGTTAATAGTCCAAATATATGTAGATGACATAATCTTTGGATCAACCAACCCTACCTTAGTAAAAGACTTCGAAGAGTGTATGAAGTTAGAATTTGAAATGTCAATGGTAGGAGAGTTGAATTATTTATTAGGACTTTAAATCAAACAAACCCCTTAAAGAATCTACATTAGCCAACTTAAGTATGTCAATGATATGATTAAGAAGATTGGCTTTGAATAGTTGAAACCAACACCTACCTCTATGAGTGTTAGCACTAAACTAGACAAAGATGAAAATGGTAAAAATTTTGACGACACACTTTATAGGTCTATGATTGTATCACTGTTATATTTAACCGCATCAAGACCTGACATCATGTTTAATGTATGTTGTGCGCTAGGTTTCAATCTTGTCCTAAGCTATCTCATTACAATATAGTGAAAAAGATCTTTAGATATCTTAAACACACACCTCATTTAGGACTTTGGTATGATAGAAATGCTAAGTTGGAACTGTATGCTTATAGTGATGCTGATTATGGTGGTTGCAGACTAGATAGAAAATCCACTAGTGGAACTTGTCAATTCATAGGAACCAACTTGATCTCTTGGTTTACTAAAAATCAAGCTAGTGTAGCACTCTCTACCACCGAAGCCGAGTATATAGCCTTAAGCTTATGTACTACCCAAATACTTTGGCTTAAACAACAACTTAGTGATTTTGGCATTAAAATGAATAAGATTCTAATTTTCTGCAATAGCACGAGTGCAATCAATCTTTCTCGGAATCCGGTACTTCATTCTAAGGCAAAAAACATTGAGGTAAGATACCATTTTCTTCAAGATCATGTTCACAATGGGGACATGACCATAGATCATGTAAGAACTGATCATCAAATAACTGACATCTTCACCAAACCCCTTAATCAAGCCACTTTTGAAAACTTACGAGCTAAGTTAGGTATGATGACTTACGATACCATTACATAGTTCTATCTTTTGCATGATTTGCAAAATAAAGAGGGAGATAGAATAAGAACATGATTTCTAGTTGGTAAGTCATGATTTGGATTTGAGTTGAATGATATGCTAAGTTTCAATTGGTATAAGTTTTGAGTATAGGTTAAGGGGGAGAGTATAAGTTGACGGGGAGCACATGAACACCTATGTTAAAAATATGAAATTTGAGAGTTTCAAAACAATTGGTATAGAATTGGTGAAACAATTGGTAATTAGTGAGGTTGTCAAACCAATTGGTATAAAATTGGTAAATATGTGATAAATAATTGTTAAAGAGTTGTGACATTAAAATCATGTTAAGTTATTTTGAAAATCATCTAAAAGGGAAAGAATGTTGAGAAATATGTTGGATAATTTTCAAGGTCATGATTTTAAATGGTGATTTCTTAAAAATATCACATATGGTGTTATAAGTGATCAAAAGTTGAAATAAAGTTGAAACAAATGAAAAAGTGACATCGATCTCTACATAGATGTCTCAGCCAGATATCGATGTATACATAGATCTCTCAATCAGAGATCGGTGTACATAGATCTCTACATCGATTGATCGATGTCACACAGAAGCAAAAATGAAACTCACTGTGAGACATAGATCTCTCAACCAGAGGTACATCGATCGATCGATGTATACATCAGTCTCCAAACTTTAGACATAGATCGATGGATGTCCAGCATTTTTTGTGAAATTTTTCTGAAAAGTGATAAAATGATTGTTTTCGTTTACATATGTTTCAGATATGTATATTATGATTTTATTACTTGTTTTTTATGATAATAATAGTGTTTTGTCACTAATGTGCCTTGGAAGTTTCTACAACTTACCAAAAAGGGCAAATTGGTATTTTGAATTTTGTAGGAACATGACATGGTAAAAATGTTACAAGGACACATTTATATCATATTTATCATCATAAAGGTGTCATTATATCTATTTCTAACCATCCGGGTCATTTCTGGAGTTTTCTCTAACCAGAGGCATTTTGTTCATTTTACCCCTGAGGGTATTTTTGGTATTTTTACTCAAAGAATCTCTTGAGTATATTATTATCTTTTATTCTGGAGTCGATTGATAATTATATTGAAGATTATTTGGTGATCTTCTATTTATTTCTCTATTTGATGATATTATCGACAGTAACGGGATATGTGACGAGTTGTGATGTCACACTCTATTTTTTTCTTGAAGACTCTCTGCTATATTTTATTGGAGGATATTAATCATCATTTTACATAGAATTTAAAGGTGTTAAAGGTGTGGAAATGATCACATCATACAAGAAGAAATAGTGGGAATTTTGGTGTTATATGTTGACATAATCTTGTCAACTATTATTTGTTGATTTCTTCTTCAAAAATCTCAGTTGATATTCATAGATACAAGCCTCCAAACGTGTATTTACAGATGTAAATGATGGTGTACTCATTTTATAGCTTGGTGACAAGTGGACCAAACAAAAAGAAGCTAGTTGGCAAAATTGCCAACTTGGAAATTCAAAGTTCAAAAGCAACGGCTACTAGGTGGTTTTTGAGCCAATTTTGTTAGTCAAATGGTAGCCCTCACATGTCCTATTTTCAAGCCAAGGAGTTGAGAGTTTCTTGGTATTATTATCCCTTACTATTATCTTCATTTTGCAAAGAAATTCCACATTATTTTTTGAAGCAAAAAATCGGCCATGCTGAAATTTCAAGGTGGACCAATCTTTCTTCTTTATGTTGCCAAGTGTACAAGATAATTATGTGGCCAACCAATAATGTGAATACAACTAGGAATTGATGATGAAGATGGTGACGCATTGGAGTTATTATCTTCAAGAGCCATTTCACACTATAAATAGGAGGCAAAGGTGAAGAAGAACACCACACACTTGAAAATCAATAGTTGAATTGTCTTACTATATTCTTCTCCTCATTCTTGTTTCATTCTTTGTAGCCAAGGTATTCTTGTAATATTTTCTGTAGAGCTACAAGCCTCTTGTGTCTCATTTGTAAGACTGATTAGCCAAATCTATAAGGCTACATCTATAGGTGATAGAGGTGTTGCAACCAAGAGTTGCATAGAGGTGTTCATCCAAGTCTTGAATATGGTTGGTGTTTAACCCAAAGATCAAGCTTGGTTCTTGTTGTAATTAGGTTCATACAATAGTGAAATCCAAAGAAAGGTGCTTTCTTGGGACTGGAGTGGGTCATATTTTTTGTAACCCACGTTTTGGAAAATATGAAAAATAACACATGATATTTATGTGTGCAACTGTTGGAAGGGGAAAAATCTCTAAACTAAATCTATTTAATTTCCCACTATCCCACTATCTTCCATAACCCCCAATCATTACAACCATTAACTCCATTATCTGCCTTAATTTTTCTCTACTTAAAACACCTCATAAACCTCCCTCCCTACAAGAAAAGCCATCGGCCAGAATACCAGGAGGAAAAAAAGGGTGATGTGAGCTAGGAAAGAAAAGAGGGAAGAAAAATAGAGGAAAAAAAAGAGAAGAAGAAGAAGAAGGCTTTGTTCAATCTAACCCCGGTTCTAATTACGGGTATAGTATACGAATCAAGTAAGTAATCTCCCTATACTTGCTATGTCTTGCAAAAATTCTATATGTTATGTTCCTTAAAAACTTGGATCATGCATGAGTATTCTTGAATGCATAGTTGTATGAATTCTTTGCACATATGTATATGTTGGCATAAATTGTATATGTTAAGCCTAATATATGTGTGTGTTCTAAATATATATATATATATATATATATATATATATATATATATATATATATATATATTTATAAGCGGTGATTTTATTAATGAAAAGCCTCACTTGTGGTGGAGGAAAACCATATATATATATTTTTTTTAGAAAGAGAGGTTTTATTAATAGAAAGCCTCACTTATGGCGGAGGAATACCCGATTACATGAGTGTGCGAATACATCATCAAAATCAAAAAAATGAAATAGCCAGTGTATAATGGTGTATCTCCAGTCGTATACGATATGCCGCATTAAAACCTTGCCAAGAAAAACCACCCTTGTGGATAAAAACTTGACGAAGGAAAAAGCGTACATATTTATACGACTTTCATTGACACTTATGAACATAAAACTGTCTATTAAATACAACTCGTCTAGCGCCCCTTGAGAAGTCATATGACTTGGAGTACAAAACCACAGTTGATGCATTGTCCACAGTTGATGCATTGTTCCCATTGCGTCCATAAAGATAAAACCGTCCCATGGAAAACAGATGAATGTGCCGCAGAATGCCATCCATGCACAAGACAAATGTACGACAGGTCTGTCGGTTCCCATAAGAAGACCGACAGAAAGAATATACGAATGCCAATCCGATTGGAAGACATGCGACAGTGGGGAGCGATTTGGATGCTCCGGAGAAACAATCGCCTCAGCATGGAATCCCGAGATGCCATCACCGCCATCAAAGTTGATAGTGAAAACATTCCATGCAGAAAAAACATTGAACAGTGAGCACAGCCGACATATTGACAAGTGACATATACATATGATGAAAGAAAAGAGCATCATACCCGATCTGCCTGCCCTAGCTAAAGGACATGCAGAGACTGGTGGAAGGGGCCAATCCATTTGGAAGACAAATCGTATGAGGTTGAGAGTACAGAGATACGTAAACCATAGACAAAGATGAAACATAACATTTTCAGCAAGCCAGCAAGATAGGGCAAAACAGAACAACAGCAGGAAGCGTATCATACCAAGCCTGCCCGAATCCCGAAGGATACAGGCAGGAAAGCTATTGTGTAGCCAATCCATTTGGAAGACCTGAGTATATCATGGGAGCCGAAAATGCACCGAAGAAAGATCCAGGGAGACCGAGCTCCGGACTAGCGGTGGAAGTGAGCGCGAATCATAGTCTTGAGTGCTTGGGTGTAACATAGCATGTTGCGCAAGATAATGTGCAGACATGTTTGCTTCCCGATAAATGTGTCGATACTCCAAACGATGACGATTAACCAACGTATGTAGCAGTTGAAGGTAGTAGTTTCCATGAATCAATCGTGGAGATGACAATCTAGATATAAGCAACGCACAATCTGACTCAAGTACTACTGCTCGGTATAGAGGCAGGAAATATAATAAACCAAATACCGTAGCCTGTATCTCCGCATGAATAGGTGTACTTGGCGGCAAACGAAATGAAATTGTGCCCAAACATGTGCCGGTATGGTCTCTCAAGATAGCACCACCCGCACTGTAATGTCTTCCAACTGCAGCATCTGCATTTAGTTTGAATTTACTAGACGGAGGTAAGAGCCAGCGTACCATAGTGGGACGCGGTTGTCGAATCGGGGGAAGCCACGAAAAAGGGTGGCGAGGGCACCTCATGAGCTTAGATTCCCCCAAGGACTTGCACCACATTGTTATATCATGCTGTACTGTGCACTTTAAAGAGTGTGGTGAAAAGGAGCTTGAATCACCATAAATGAGAGAAGCATAGACACGCCACACGTTAAAAGCAATGATAGCCGGGACAATGATGCGTAAAGTCCCTAGAAAAGTTGAAAAGGATGAGCGATACTACCATGAGAGTAGATATTGGCGGAGGTGCAAAGATATCGGGAGGGGACATTGCAACTCGCTGGCAAAATAATTCCAGATTGTCCGAATCTCCGAGCAGTATAAAAATATATGATCCACAGTAGCTGATGCTTGCTTGCAAAAAGGGCATTGGGAGGGGCATGCCATATAAAACCTACGAGTATAGTCCTCAAAAGGTAGTGCTGAGTGAAATATACGCCATAGAAATATCTGAGTGATGGATGAATGATGCTTGAACCAAATAAACTTTGCAGAGATAAGTGTAGGGCTGGGGGCTCGGCAAATATCATAAGCACTGCTCAACGAAAACTCCCCTGTTGATGTTGGTATCCATGAAAGATGTTCCCCTGACCCTCCGCATATGCCATACAAGTAGGATGAATCTTACAAATGAGTTTCCACACTGGTGAGTCAGTTAGCCGAGGCAGAAAGTCCCCACGGCGACCATATTTACCGAACATGTATTTACTCCAAAGTGTGTGCTGTTGATGATAGGACCACCAGATACGACAATGGTAGGCTCGCTGTAACATATAAAGGTTTCGAATCCCGAGTCCGCCCTCCTCCCGGGGTTTTGCAATCGAAGCCCAAGATACCCAATGATGCCTTTGGCCCCAATAGAAAGTCGACATTTTGCTGTGGATTGCCTTAATGACCGATTTAGGCAGGCCCCCTGCTGCTAGTATATGTAATGGTAGCGAAGATATAACTGAACGCAGCAAGACAAGACGACCAGCAGAAGATAACAATTTAGAGTGCCAACCTTGTAGACGATCGTCTATATGTTGTAATAAGGAAATACAATATCGTGGCCGATTGACGCCCTTATGCAAATACGATCCCAAATATTTAAATGGAAGTTGAGATTCTCGCATGCCTGTAATAGTAGCATAATCACGCCGCTGTTGTGATGTTATCGCTGCAGGCGTGATAAAACTGCTCTTCTGAAAATTAATCTTCTGACCAGAGGCATTCTCATATTGTGTTAAGAATGTGTGAAAACGCTGTAGATTACGCTGTGTGCCCCGTAAGAAAACCAACAGATCGTCTGCATAAGCAAGATGAGTGATATGAAAAGGAACTCTGCCAATTCGGAATGGCTGTAATGCGCCCGATGTGACCAATGACTTTAATCCCCTGCTGAAACCTTCGGAAGAAATAATAAAAAGCAGAGGGGATAAAGGATCCCCTTGCTTAACACCTCGATACGGACGAAATGATGATGATGGAATGCCGTTAATTAAAACCGATACCGTCGTGGCCCGCAAATGGTTTAAAATGATACGAGTAAAAAAAGCTGAGAAACCAAAAGCGCCAAATATGCGCTCTAGATATTCCCAACTGACCCTGTCAAAAGCTTTCATCATGTCTAGCTTCAAACATAATTGAGGACCCCCTTTATCTAGCATATGAATCATCTCCCGGGCCATAAGGACCTGTGTCGAAATATCATAACCCGGAAGGAAGCCTGTTTGTTCTGGCGAAATAATGCGAGGTAGCAGAGTATTAAGTCTAGTAGCAATTATACGCGTACAGACTTTACTTATGAAATTTGTGAGGCAAATGGGTCTGAAATCATTAAAAGTATCCGGAGACGGTGTCTTGGGAATTAGAGTGATAAGAGCACTAGCCATGACCGTAGGTTGTGAGATACCCAAGAAAAATTCCTGCACAGCTTTAATGACATCAGTATTAATAATGGACCAACAAGATCGATAAAAGTTACCATTGAAGCCATCGGGGCCTGCTGCACTGCTAGGATCTAAGTGCCAGACTGATGCTTTAATCTCCTCTACTGTAGGCATCGCTGTAAGCATCATATTGTCATCCTCTGTGACAAGCAGTGGAATATGTCGGAGCACCTCATCATAATTTCGTGTATGAGCCTGGGTAAACAAGGATGTATAATAAGCAACAGCCTCAGCCTGAATGTCGGCAGCATCAGTACATAATCTTCCATCCGACGTATGGATTTGCTAGATGCGCAGTTGAGAACGCCTACCCTTGACTATGGAATGAAAATATCGAGTATTTGCATCGCCATCTTGCAACCATCGAAGTCGTGCCTTCTGTTTCCAAAAATGGAACTCATACAGAGTAGCTTGAATATATTCCGCTTTGGCTTTTTGGTATGCCTCTCGGTTTGCATCAGTGGAGTCACCATCCCACGCGTTTTCAGCCAAGATAAGAGCTGATTCAGCGTGCTTGATATTGGAAAAGATGTTTCCGAAAATCTCCTTATTCCAACGCTGAATATCCTTCTTTAAACGGAACAACTTTGAATAGAATCCATACATACCGCCTGTCGTTGGGTAGGATGCCCGAGCACTTGCCACATACGCATGGAAATCTGGGTGATGCAGCCAGGAGTCTAAGAACCGGAAAGACCGGCGTGTGTTTGTGATTCCCAATCGGCATAGAACTAATAATGGAGTATGATCCGAAGAAACGCGGGAAAGATGCGAAAGGCAGGTGTCATCAAACCAACTTTGAAAAGCAGAATTATAAAACAGCCAGTCTAACCTGCGTCTAACCCGTCCCAGACCTCGACCATCTGTCCAAGTGTATCGATAGCCCTGATACTGCGGTGACATTAATGAACATGCTTCAATACAATCATTAAAATCTTGTAAGGTGGAAAGCGACGGTCTTGAGCGGCCAGCGTGGTCCTCCAGAGAACGAAAAGTATTAAAATCACCCCCAACTAGCCATGGCATATCATTTGAGTCAGCAAAGGTAGATAGTGAGTGCCATAGTGCACGTCGTAAAGGAACAGTATGACTGCCATAGACCACAGAGAAGACAAAATTTTTCTGAAATCGACGAATTGTGAATGTAAAATGCACGACCTGAGCCTGATCGTGTGAATCCACCAGATGAATATCTGTGTCACGCCAAAACAACCAAATACGTTCGGTTTGAGAAGAGAAATGATGTGAAAAGCCAAGATCCATAGCAAAACGAGTAATATGATGTGGTGAGTGCTTCGGTTCAATGATAGCAACTATATCTAAACGATGTTCACGAACTAAATTATGTAATCGAGGCAAAGAGGCACGCATGCCTCGCACATTCCATAGTAAAATATTCATTGAGCAAGAGTAGAACCACTTCCCTGAATTGCATGAGATGCACTACGAGTTAGAATCACGGAGGGTGGCAGAGGCGGTAGCTCTTTCTTGGTACGGCATTTACGACGTGGAACCACTGGAATAAATTCAGCCTCTGCAGTGGAATCCTGCAGGCGCGATAGTAAAACATCTTCATCTGGCGAAGTAGGAATGAGCTCCATGCGCCTAACCACATCATCCGGAACCGTTGAAACCTCCGGGGGTGGATCAGTTTCGGGTAGCTCATTGTCTGAACAATGGCCAATATCACAATCATCAGTGGGATTTTGTGGTGCCGTGGAGTCCCCAACAGGCAACGGAGAATCTCCCTCCAATTCTGATGAATCAGTGACTCGGACGTTAGGGGTAGGGTCTGCGTTAGAAGGCATATGTGCGGCCACAGGGGGATTAGTCACTGGCTCCGTCATGGGACGGAGGTGTCCTTCTTTACGCTTGACGGGAGTCCAGCGTTGGGCAGGTGGGCGTGGAGGCGGCGGAGGAGGCGGAGGAGGCATCGTGCCCTGGGTCTGCGGGCGACAATCATGTACTGCATGGCCAAGTCGTCTATAGGAGGTACAAAAGCGTGGCAAGTCCTCATAAATCACTGTTTGAAGGATCATTCGATTTTTTGCCTGTAAATATATCTTTTGGGGCAATTCTTGAGAGACATCGACTTCCACACATACACGTGCAACCGACAGACGCAATCCATCCGTCGTAGCCATATCCAGTTTTAGCGGCGTTCCTATTGTGCGTTCTATTTCAAACAATGCCTCGCGATAATGCAGATGAATCGGCAATCCAGGAAAAGCTAGCCATACCGGAACGATCGGAACGTCAGCTGCGGGGTCGAAATCTGTCACCACCGCTGCAAAAGACGGCTGAGTTGCAGAGGACATTGCGGATGATGAAAAAACGCAGCTTTTGTAAAAATCTGAATGCGGATGGAAGAAACTTGCAGAATTGCAGTAAAGAAGGAGATCGGAAGGCGCAATTCATCGGCGGCGGCTGGGCCGCTGGGAAGGCGACGATCGCCAGAGAGCCATTATATATGCACATATATAGGAAAACCATATATATATACATATATATATATATATATGTATATATATATACATATATATACATACATATATATATATATATAGAAATACATATATATATATATATATACATATATATATATATATATATCTGTGTGTGTATGTGATGGTGATGACCGGTTTTGGATTTAGTGCCCAGCGGCCATATGAGTGTGTGCAAGAATTTTGTGAAATTTGCTGTGATAGGTATATAACAATAAAGGATATATACGTGTGTTATAGATTTATATACGCTATGCATGATTTTGATTTGCAAAGGAATGTTGGCCGAAATATGAATGATTTGCTTAAGCATTAGGTTTTGGCCACCTTTACTGATGGTGTGGTAAACACCAATTTCAATCAAAGCACTGCCACCCTTATACTAAATTGTTTTAAATTAAATGTTTAGGGAAAAGAGAAAAGCATTAATATTTATATTGAAAAAGAAAGAAAAAATCTCAATCAAGTCGGCAGGTAGCAAAATAAGAGCAACAACCATTCACAAGTTGATAAAATATTAAAATTTTTTTGGCAATTGGTGGCTGAGATGTTGTAATTGAAAAAAAAAATAATAATAATAATAATAACAACAATATTTTAATTGAAAAGAAAAGGGGCCACAACAATGCTACCGAATATATATATATATATATATATATATATATATATATATATATATATATATATTAAATAGGCTGTATATGTTTGGTGTTTATTTATATATATGATGTCCTCATGTGTTGTGTATGTAATATATAAGTACAATTGTGATACTTTAATCGTGGGCCGCATATATAAATAATAATATCTGTATTTTAAAACTCGTATATATACATATAGATGTATAGTTATGGATATGATTATGACTTGCAAATGTTGCTATGTTTATCAAACTGGCCGAAATGTTTTGCGAAGTATAATGGAGGGAAATTTTTGTATATATGTGGTGGTATATGTTTTATATCGTGCGTGTATGTGTATGCATATATATGCACATGTATGGACGTGAGCATATATACGTGTATATGTACACAGTTGAGATGGTGATGGTTTTGGTATTTTGGATAATTTTGCCTATTTGGATTATTTGTTTGGAATTATGCGTTATTTGGAGGGCATTTTTGTAATTTTGACATTGTGGTCCATTTTTGTAATTTGAACTAACTTTGATACTTGAAAAATGATTTTAAAAGTTGCATTTGCATATTTTTGGAAAATTCACCTTTACAATGAAAATATATCGGTAAGCCGGGTTGATTCCTATTTTCGTTATCGAGCGCTGCAGATGTAACTACCTCGTCAGGGACAGGGTTTCTGTGTGCCTATTTGGATTGCTGCAGATATAACTAACTCGTCTGGGACAGGGCTTCTGTATGCATATTTTGGATTTTGGACATTTTGGATATTTGGATTCGGACCGAGTTGTACTTGGATTTGGATTTTGGACATTGGATCGGCTAAATCGGATTTGGAAACTTTGAACTTTGGAAATTTTGGGTCTTTGACTTTGGACATTTTGACATCACATATTTAAAGCAATTGCATCATCAATTTTGGTTTGGACTAATCCTAATTGGACTTCGTTACGTACTTTGTTGGACTTTGTTATGTACTTTGTTGAGTCTATTTGCTCTATTTGATTTTGGATGTTAGGGATAGAATTGTAAATTTACTTGTGAAGAGAATCATGCTATTATTTTATATTGACACTTATCATATTACACTTGCTTCTCCGTGTATGATCCCATGGTAAGTATAGTGGGATTACTTGCTGAGCGACTAAACTACGCTTTTACATTTTTTGCAGATAGACAGGTAATTGAATTAGTACACCCGAGGATGATCAAGAATGGAGGTTTCGGGATTGAGATGAGACTCGTTGAGGATTTAGTAGAGACAGTTATTTTCGCTACACGAGGTTATGTAATTTTTGGAGATTTAGTATTTACCTATGTTTGACCATTGTATCGGATTTAGATTTTCCTAGATATTGTATTAATGATGAAGATTATTTTATCGAAGATTTTTAGTTTATGACTTCCGCTAACATCTATTCATGTTGTTTTGATGATGTGTAATTGAATTGTATCGACGCCTTGTAGTTCTCGTAGTAGACTATAGCGAGTGAGTTGTTTTGAGTACTAAGACTCGGGACGGGTCGCTACAACATTGACCGGACCAGGATAAATTCTTGTCTTCTTTACTGTATTCTTTTTCTGCCCGTTTCTCACTGCAGATTTCACGCAACTTCTCACGTTTTGAAAATATAGCAAAACACTTTCAAAATTTGTGATTTTTGGTGGAGTTATACTTTAGACTGTTAGATTTCATTTGCAACAAGAATCAATTGATTTGAGCAAAGAAAAGTTATTCTTTTAGTGTAATTTCTGCTAACCACTATTCACTCCCCCACTCTAGTGGTGTTTATTGCAGATGCACGGTCCAACAGTAATCTGGCTGTGGACAGAGACTATACTCTGCTAACAAAGGCATGTCAGCAGATTGATTCCTCCAAAACACATCAGTGGTCTTGTATCACTAATGTTGGACTGTGTAAAGAAAAAACAGAACGGAAACGAGTTTTTTTTTCTGCTTGACTGGATTAAACACAAAATTTGACAGTGTCTGAAGTCAAATTCTGAGTACAAAACAACTCCTGACCTTGAAGGCTGTCTTCACCGAAATCAAGCATGAAGAAAGCCGGAAAAAGGTCATGATAGGAGGTACTCCAAATTTGAAGGCCTCAGCTCTGCTCACCAAAACATCCAGCAGAAGCATTTGGGCTGGCTGTTAAACGACATTTACTTCGGTTGGAAGTAAAGTGTACAAATACTGCAAGAAGGAAGATCATACATTTGACGACTATTAGAATTTGCATGCAAAGCTGGTACGGGAAGGAACACCACCTCTGAAGTCTAGCAATGCGCCCTGAAGACCTCAACCAAAACCATCTGTTGCTAGACAGAGCGCCGCACACCAGGTCAGCAGTACAACACAGCTTGGTGCATCTTGGGAAAACACAACACACCTCGGCTCAGCTCAGATAACTGAAGCTGAGGTCCCTTTCAAGGATCAGATTGCTACTCTAATCAATTTTCTGAGTAGACAACGTGGCCAAGCTGAATCATTCCAAGCTACAATGATGGGCAACGCAGCAGAGCTCTAGCAGTTAATGGATCATATACTCTAGGCAACTGACCATATAACAAACAATGGTAACCTTCTAAATTCTTACTCAATGTTTTCAATACCTAAGAATGTTAAGATTGCTAATTGAACTTCCTTAGAAGTTGTCGGATAGGCTCTACAGTAATTAATAATAAAATCATCCTAAAAGATGTCCTACATGTCCCTAATCTAAGTTTTAACCTGTTATCAGTTGGCAAACTTACTAGGGATAATAATTGCATAGTCTGCTTCTCATCCACAGAATGTTGTTTTCTCAAAAAATGAAGGGGAAGATTGACAGTGCTAAGAATATAGCAGGTCTGCTCCTACTAGAGTCAGAAAACAAAGCCTTAATAAGTACATCCGAGCTGCCAAGTGATCAGGATACCGCTGTATTTTCCACCCTTGAAATTCTTGTATAAGGATATTTTATTACAGCATAACAGATTGGGTGGTATCTCAAACATTAAATGCCAAAATTATTCTGCTCACCTGAGCTTAAAGACATTACCTGTGAAATTTGTCGATTAACAAACACTCTAAACAGAATTACCCTGCAAAAATATACAAGTCATTTGCACCATCTAATCTTATCCACTCAGATATATGGGGACCATAAAGGCAACTAACATCAATGGTGCAAGATGGTTCCTGACATTTGTAGATGACCATATTAGAGTAACATGGGTTTATGTCATACCCCGTAATTTTCAAGTTAGGTTTTTAATAATTAGAGAACAACTTAAAATATAATTTCATTAAATGTATATGTTATGAAGTTTAATTAAATAAAATATAGGGGGAAATAGACAAAAGTAGAAATTGAAAGAATTTGGCCAAAATGTCAAAATTGCCGCCAACTACATGTGGGGGAGTTACACGACATTTGTATAACTCCCCATTATGCAGCCGTGGGTTAGAGCACCAAAAAGGAGAAGGGAAAAACGCCTCGAGAAAGAGGAAGAAGAAGAGAAGGGGAAGAGGAAGAAATAACGGCCAAACTAGGTTCAACCATTTCCGAAATCCTGCAGTACACTCGTAAGACTAACTAAAAGCAAATGCAAGTAATCTTTCTATACGCTTTACGCAAATTTTGATAGAACAGGCCCTATGTTCTTATAAAGAGAAAATTTGGATCGCACATTAGTAATCTTGATTTGTGTATGTTACATGCTCTACTATATGTACTTCTTGTTGTTTGCTTGATTAAAGTCATGTTCTTTGGGCAAATGTGAAAGTACCCATGTTGTGCTTCATTGTTGATAAATATGCCCTCAAAGTGTCATCTTTGTTGTAAATATTGTGTATGGTACTTGTTATGTTTCTAAAGGTTGCTTTAGATGATTTGAGATGAGTAGAAGAAGATTTGAAGAGATAGAGTTGATGTGATGTAAGTTGAACATGGGGTAGAAGATTGATGATACATCCGGAGATAGGAATCATGGAAGGCTTAAGGCTGATGCAAACTGCTAGAGATAAGGATCAAATTGCGTTTGTGGTGTGTTGTGCATGATGGAGATCAGAATGTAAGGTTGAATATGAGGTGTTAAGATGAAAGAAGTGATTGAGGAAGATGAAGGAGCGAAGTTACTGCAGAAAATTGTAGTTTTGGAACCGTCAGAACACTTTGAACACCTACTTTAGGCGCTTCAAGTCACATTAGGCACCTAAAGTAGGCGTTCAATGTGTCACAACACATTCCAGATCACTTTGAACACCTACATTAGGCGCTTTATGTCGCATAAGGCGCCTCATGTAGGCGTTCGATGTGTCACAGCACATTCCAGAATACTTCGAACACCTCCAAAGGCATTCAATGTCACATAAGACACTTCATGTAGGCGTTCGATGTATACCAGCACATTCCACAACACTTCGAACGCCTAGTATAGGCGCCTTATGTCACTTTAGGCACCTCAAGTAGACGTTCCACGTGTACTGGAAGTCTTTTTGACCCATTAGGCGCCCCATGTATGTGTGACAACCTTATTCTCTTCCTTTGATCATAAAATACAAGGGTATTTGAGGTGTACTTGAGGAATAGATGTTAAGTGTGATTAAGCAAGGATAAGATTAGATCCTAAGTGAGTTGGTGATACGAACGGACTTAGAAAGGTACAAGCATTGAGTGTTGAGGTGCAAGACCATGTACTTGATATGTAAGATGTGCGTGTAAGTTTACATGTTTGATATGAAGTTGCATAAGCATCCTGCATCACAACATGAACACTTTGCATTTTGACATGAGAATTGCTTTGCGAAAGAACATGTGTTTACAAGATAAGGTTAAAGTTTTCGAAAAGCAAACTATGGCTGCTAGTTGATCGCAGGGTATAAAAGTCACGCCTGCGAAAGAAGGGTATAAAAGCGTGACCTGTGAATCAACAGCAGGGTATAAAGTATTGTATGGGGCCGTGGACCTATCAGCACGGATATATGATATATGTAATGGGGCTGTGGACCTTTCAACACGGGGTATAAAGTTATATGTGATGGGGCCATGGACCTTTCAGCACGGGGTATAAAGTTCTGTTTGCTGTGGACTGATCACCCACAGGGTATAAAGTTCTGCTACGTGAAGAGTATGAAAAGTTTTGTGAAATGACACGCATAGCATATTTACGAAAGAAGTCATATGCATGGGTTTTGTGTGTGGTTTGTACATGCATCATGATTTACGAAGCATAAGATTTGACATGCAAGAAATGTGACTAGCTTATTTTCTGTTTATATAGTAAGTTATTTTAGTTACCTGTTTGTTCTTGTATCCACGTATCATTTATATGATTTATTTGTTTTGAGGAATTGTTATAAAGATGTTACTTGCTAACCCGAACACCTTATTAATGACTTATACACTGGTGACTCGTCGTGTGTGATCCTGTAAGGTGTATAGACTGGTTACTTGCTGGCGATATTTTCGCTAAGAACAGATTCTCCATCTTCTTTTCAGGTGAACCAGAGTACGAAATGATATTTGTCGAAGACGATGGCGACTGGGCTCAATGGGATGATGGTCATTGAAGTAGATAGATTTTTTATCATTCTCTTTAAGTTGGAAGACTCGATGTTCATTATGTTGTACTGGAGGATATGTTAGACCGTTAACTGAACACATTTTATTTCCGTTGTATTTCTTTGGTTACATTGATGTTGGTGAAGTTTTAAATTTTACGACGTTTCCACTGACTTATCTTACATCATGAATGACGTACGCTTGATCTGCTTTGACGCTTCGTAGTCCTCGTAGTAGACTACAGTAGGTGCACTGGTTCCGATGCCAGTATCGGACCGGGGCGCTACAGTTTATCTACTAAAGAGTAAAAGTGAGGTCAGACAAATATTTAAGAGATATTTTACGCTTATTAAAAACCAGTTTGGCTGCACCATTAAAATACTCAGGTCAGATAATGGAACTGAATATTTAGACAACATTGTTCAAACATTTATGCATGAAAATGGTATATATAATCAGACTTCATGTACCCATACTCCACAACAAAATAGTGTTGCTGAAAGAAAAACAGACATCTACTTGAAGTAACTAGAACCATTCTGTTTGCAATGAATGTACCCAAACAATACTGGTGTGAGCCTTGCGTACAGCCACATACCTAATAAACAGAATGCCGTCCAGAACATTGTCCTTTAAAACCCTTAGAGAAATATTCCTCATGTACTACTTGCAGAGCTGCCATTCAAACTATTCGGATGCATCGCATAAGTACATGTTCAGCCCAACCTTAGGAGAAAATTGGATCCTAGATCAGTTAAGTGCATCTTCTTAGGATACTCAGGATCACATAAAGGATATAAGTGTTACCGCCAGCTAATAAAAGAATGTTTGTGAAACTCGATGAAGAACATGCATTTTACAAACCTTTAACTGAAACAAGAGATTTAAGTCTCAACGAATATTGGAAAAAATAAACCGTGTAGATAAAACTCAGCCTAGCTCAAACTTGCAAGTCCTGTCCATCTCAGTAGCTGCGCAGCTCAGCAACTCAACATATCGGGCCAACACGGCTAACTCCCAACCAAGAGCTAATTTTCCCATGATTTCCAATGATCAGTAAATCATATGAAGTGGTAGCCGACCTGATATATTCAAACACATACAGCCAACTACAGAATATGAGGACTCTCAAGAAGAAACTACTGAACATGAGCCTAAAACTGAAACAGATGACAGATCAATAACACTAAGGAAAGGAACAAGAGAATGTACTAAGAATCCCGTCTGCACCAAATAACCTATAGAAGAGTACATATCCTATAATAGGTTGTATCTTAACTTTAGAACCTTAGTATGCTCACTCGACATTAAGATCATACCCAAAAATATAGAGGAAACAATCAGCCGACCTGTATGGAAAAGCGCCAGGCATGATTAGATGAATGCCTTAGAAAGAAATCAAACGTGGGAGCTAGCTCCCAGCTCGGCCACTATAAACCAGTAGGATGTAGATGGATATTCATAGTTAATTATAATAATGATGAAACTGTGAATAAATACAAAGCTAGATTAGTAGCCAAAGGATTTACACAGACATATGGAATAAATTACCAAGAAACATTCGCTCTAGTTGCTAAACTAAATACTATTAGAGTTATATTCTCCATAGTTGTGAACATGGACTGGGAATCGTACCAACTAGATATAAAAATGTATTCCTAAATGGAGAGACTTAGCTGATGAAGTCTATATGTGTATACCACCAGAACTGAATACTGAGTCCAATAAAGTCAAGGTCTGTGAGCTAAGAAAATCACTATATGGGCTAAAACAATCACCTCAGGCTTGGTTCAGAACTTTCACTAAAACTGTAACTGACCTGAAACTTAACCAAAGCCATATTGACCATACACTGTTCACCAGAATTTGACCTAAGAAGGAGCTGACTGTTCAGATAGTGTACGTGAATGACATCATAATAACAGAGAATGATAACAATGGCATAGAAAACATTATGACACAACTATCTAAGCAATTTGAGATGAAGGATCTAGGTAAACTGAGATATTTTCTAGGAATGGAGATCGCTAGAAGCAGCGAAGGACTGTAAAAATCCCAGAGAAATTATATACTAGACCTTCTCAAAGAAACTGTTCTACTCAGATGCAGACCAGCAAGCACCCCGGTTGAACCTGGACACAAGCCTAAAGATCACTAGGACACTATCCTAACTAATAAACTGAGTTATTAAAAACTAGTTGGAAAATTAATCTACCTATCACACACTAGGCTGGACATTTGCTACGTATTAAGTTTTGTATCACATTTTATGCATAGTCCTACTAACAAACACCTCAAAGCTGCTTTAAGAATTCCCAGGCATCTTAAGAATGCACCAGGACATGGATTGTATTTCAAGAAGAGTGCAGACCAAAGTGTCAAGGTATTCACAGATGCATACTGGACTGGATCCAAAGTCGACATGAGATCAACTACTGGATATGGAACCTACCTTTGGGGAAAACTAGTTGCGTGGCGAAGGAATGAACAACCGGTTGTGTCAAGAAGCAATGCAGGAGCAGAACTGAAGGCACTTGCATTAGGAATCTTTGGAGGCATCCGGATTAGGAGGGTACTCGATGATGTCCATATAGAGGCACAATCACCTATCAAAGTCTTTTGCAACAGTGTCTCGGCAATAAGTATGGCAGAAAACCCAGTTCAACATGATAAATCAAAACATGTAGAAACGGACAGACACTTCATCCGTGAAAAGCTAGAAGGAAATGAGGTCATCATCGAATATATCTCCACCCAAGATCAAATTTCATATATATTAACAAAGTCAGCCTCAGCAAAGGTCTTTCAATACTTGGTGTCTAAGATTGGTTGTATAAATATATACAACTAAGCTTAAGTAGGAGTGTAGGAATGAGCTCAGCCGAGATGAACCAAGCTCAGCCGAGATGCACAGACCTGCGCAAAATAGTCGCTGAGTTAGGGGAAGAATAAGAAGGGATTAAAGTCAGCCTGTCGAGCTAAGGTGAATATAGGAGTGGCAGTGCTGAGAAACAATGTAGCGACCTGTCTCGAGCCCTAGTGCTCGGAACGACTCATCCGCCGTATTTCGCTAAGGAAAATACAAGATGTCGAGATCGATGCAAAACACGTCAACAACATGATGCACATCAATGTCAACGAGTCGAAATCAAACATCAAATCATCATACATAATAAATAACGTACAGTGGTTTGAACAATGGTAGCTAATACATCATCGAAAATAAAAGTAAATGTCTAAGTCTCCAATAAGTACATGAACTGAAAACCCACAAGATCTAATCCGACTATCAGAAAGTATCCTCGGTCCAGCTAGACACGATCAATATCCTCACTCGGCATCCTCCTCGACTTATACTAAATCGTACTCCTGATCGTCTGAAAGAAAATGATAAAGAGTGGTATGAGCGACACTTCGCCTAGCAAATAATCTTAACATAGTTACCATGGGATCATGCATGGAGAAGCAAGTGTAATACTATAAATAACAGTGCAAAAATAACATGCTCCTCATTTGGAAATAACATTAATTGTTATATCCCTAACTATCAAAACAAAGATAGCAATTAGACCCAACAAAGACATACAATATCGACCAAACAAATGTTAGTCCAAATCAAAACGTGATGAAATTTCTCCAAGAGAAAATCTCACTTATTAGCCTAAGGTTTGGCCCATTACTCAGTTAGCAGTCTAACGTTGATGAAACTCGCTTAACAACAACTCTTTGTCCAAAATGTCTCACTTGTAGCCAGGTGATCGTTGACCAACCGTTGATCAGGCGTTGACCAACCGTTGACTTTCTCAGACCAACCAGGAGTTGACATGTGGCGACCCTTTTTAATTAAAAAAATAAAATTGTATTTTTGAATAAAGTGATTTAAAAGGAATTTAAAAATTCTAAAAAATTGGTAAAATTAATTAAAATTAAGAAAAAAAGATAAAAATAATAAAAAAAATTACCCACAACGCCCCAGCACTCCACCCACCTACCCCCCTCCTGCCACCCCCCCGCCCCAGGCCAAAAATTTTTTGAAAAATTTTTCTAACTCACTCATAACGCTCCGACCACCCCCGCGTCCCCTCCCCCACCCTCTCCTCTCGTGAAATTTAAAAATAATAAAAAAAACATTGTCATTTTCTTTTTGGACTGGGGGGTTGGATTGTTTCGGGTTCTGGAGGATGGTCGGAGCTTTGTGGGTGAGTTGAAAAAATTTTAAATTTTTTTTGGGGTGTGCGCGGGGGTGGGGGAGGGGACGCATGGGTGGTTGGGATGTTATGGGTGAGTTAGAAAAAATTTTTAAAAAAAAATTTCGCGAGAGGAGGGGGTGGGGGAGGGGACGCGGGGGTGGTCGGAGCGTTATGAATGAGTTAGAAAAAAATTTAAAAAAATTTTTTGGCCTGAGGGGAGTGCAGGGGGGTAGGTGGGTGGAGTGCTGGGTCGTTGTGGGTAATTTTTTATTACTTTTATCTTTTTTCCTAATTTTTTGATTTTTAAAATATTTTTTAATTAATTTTTACAATTTTTTAGATTTTTTACAAATAATAACATTTTTTAGAAATAATTTGTTTTTTAAAAAAAAGAGAAAACCTGCTGTAGCAAGTCACCTTCCGGTGACTGGCTACAAGTGAGACATTTTGGACAAAAAGTTGTTGTTAAGTGAGTTTAATCAACGTTAGACTGCTAACTGAGTAATGGGCCAAACCTTAGGCTAATATGTGAGATTTTCTCATTTTTCCAAAACAATGCAATGCCAATGTTCCAAAATTTCAAGACCAAAGTTTCCAATTCCAATGTCCAATGTCCATATCCAATTAAACCGGTCCAAAATTCCAACTAACCAAAATCCGGTTTAATCGGTCCAAAGTCCAAAATCAAATGCAATGTCTATAACACTTTCCCTATAAATGACTTATATTGTAAGACTTATGAATTGGTCCCTCAATAGTCAATATGCTCTGACGCTCTGTATCACAATAGTCAATATGCCAGGGCGCTCCAATGGCAACCATGTCCGGGCGCTCTATATCCAAAATAGCCAATATGCCAGGACGTTTTGTTTTTTCGAACCAATCCGGCTTAACAATATGTTTCACGTTGTGCGGGTAAATTTCGAAATATGAATGCAAATTTCTTCAAAATTATTTTGCAAGTCCAAAAGTTAGTCAAAATTACCAAGAAAGACCAAATTCCAAGATACCAAACAATTATCCAATTAATTTCCAAAAATTACCAAAAACCCAATCTCTTATTCCAACAGAATCATACCATTATACATCACCCCCTATGTCAACCCCCATCCCTGGCCGAAGCAAGTCCCCCTCCATCTCCAAACTAACCTGTCGGCCATCGCATCAAAAAATACCTCCAACATCAATTGTGTGCATAAAAATATATACCCACATACATACAAGAAAGCGTCTCAATTCAAGGCACTGTAGACGCAACTAACAATTTACATTCTGTACCTCCCTGCACTTTCAGCCACTGACCATCCACCATGTTTTAATGGCAATTTAATATATATAAATTTGCACACATTATATTAAACTTTCACATATACAATGTGACACCACCAGGAGGCCTACGCGGCCGCTGCACAGTACACAACTTTTTTTTTTCTTTTGTTAGCATATATATATGTAAACCAGTCCACACAAAATTGTATAAGAAGAATTGACAGTCAGAGATCAAGATTGCTATCTATGAAGGGATGATTCATTTTGTGACCACCGTGGCTTTTGAGTTGAAGATTATTGGTTCATTCATTTTTTTTTCCTTCTTCTCCTCCTAATACTCTCCGGTGGCTGGTAACAACAATTCTTTTTTTTCCTTTTAGTTGCTGAATACTGGGGGGGGGGGGGGGGATGGAAACGGACAGAGGGAGAATTGGTGGAATGTTGAAGGGTGGGAACAATTTAAGGGCAACTGACATTTTTTTAAAAACAAAAAGATAGGGTGGTATCACAATTAGTGGGGAGTGATTTCCTCCCCTGATTCTGCCGTAATTTAATTTTAATTGATTTATTTTTTTAACATATCTATATCATTTTTTTTTAAACACCCAGTTGTAACAAACAATGAGGCTGAACGAGCAGACTTGACAAAATACTACTCTCGGGCTGAGGTGGTCAAGGCAGAAAAAAAATAGCCGAAGTGAAGAAGGGCGGAAAAACAGAGCTAAAATGAAGAAGGGTGCTGAGCTGAGGTGCCAAGGTCAAGCACTAATCAGGCAGTAAAGCTAAGGCAGAGCTACAATACTTAGCCGTGTAAATAACTTAGGAACTTTACTGTACATATAGCTGAGCTGCAGTGGTAACTAACCATTACCATTGTAAATGTTAGAAAACACTGTAGATAAACATTGTAAATTGGGAAAATAAACTGTTAGGCAGAAAATAACCACTATATAAAAGGGGAATAATCTTGTCAATTTATTCCAATTTGAATGAATTTTTAAATTCATCAATTTCGACACAAATTGCACGTTTAAATAATAAAGGATGAGCTACACGTGCAAGATATTTTATGGGTCCGATAAGCAGTTTGAGGATGATCTGATTCTTTGAATGAACTGGTTGTATTGAGAGTTTCTTTTCTTTGATGCATTGGTCGTAATGACATGATCTTGTGTGGCCTCTGTTGGCCACTAGATCTTTACAAGAATTGAAATTGTTTCCATCTTGGGCTTTAATGAATTAGCTATGTCTGTTATTCTATGATAATCTTCAAATGGTACAAGTGCATTGCTTGAAGATATGTTCTGCCCAGTGTTGGATTATGATGAACTAAGATTCTTTGATAATCATCAAATGGTTGTGAGTTTGTTCAGGGATGATGAAACATGAAAAAAAAAATGTTTTGATTTCCCCTTATTTACTTTTATTTGGGTGGTTGTTGTGCATTGTTGATTTATCAACAACAACAACAACATTACTCTATTGCCTTAGAAACTCCTGCCTATGACGGGGTATGAGGGTCGGATGTATGCAACCATACCATGTGTTAGAAACACACAGAAGTTGTTTTTCGATGATCCATAATAAAAATTGCGTCAATCTGTGTCGATCAACTGCTATTTTACAATATAAGAAGTGCAGCCAATTTACAGAGTCATCTTGCTTTATTCCATCATATTCCAAAGTCAAAAAAGAGTGTGTCCTTGACTCCATTGGAAATAGAATTCACCTCACCCTTGTTGATTTATCATGGCTGTTAAACCAAAAACCACCTCAGCAACTGTTGTTTCCTTCTCTGTTACAGTAAAAGAGTATGTTCAAACAGTCTTGGTCAGACTCTATAATGGGTGCTTGCTGCCAATAAATGACTTATGTGGAGTCTTGGAAGAAAGAGACTGAGTGTTTTGCTGCCAATAAATGATTTAATGAGCATGCACAATCTTGTTGTTTGGTCAAACCATTTCACTCCCAATTGGGAGTGAAGGACACACTCTTCCTTGACTTTGGAATATGATGGAATAAAGCAAAATAACTCACTAATTTGGTTGCGCTTCTTATATTTTGAAATAGTTGATCGACATAACTTGACACAATTTTCATTATGGATCATCGGAAAACAACCTATGTGTGTTTCTAACGCATGAGTATGGTTGCGTACATCCAACCTCCATATCCCATCATAGTCGGGAGCTTCTAAGTCAATGAGGTAATGTTGTTGATGTATGTTTACACAACATGCTGGTAGGCAGTTCCTAGTTAAAAAAAAAAATTTCAGCAGCTCCAGGAGAAAGCTAGATTAATGCATGTGTGGTGAGAATCGACTCATTGGAATTTTCTTACATGGAACTTTCCTTGCTGGCTTATGCATATAGGTTTGTTCTAGTCGAGAATGAGCTGGTTTGTTATAGTGAAGAGTGAGCATATGTGAAAAATGTTAAAGGTTTTTATAGGAAATTTACTTGTGGGATCCATGAGCTGCATCAAGGGGTAGCCAAGTGTACGCACTGTTTATATTTATACTTTTTAGAATATACCGGTACTGAACTTTGATACTGGTGACTTATGTGTGAACGCAGGTCACTCAGAGAACTTACATTGGTCTGGGCGGGATGCTCTATCCTTTATGTGGCTTGACATTCAGAGCTTATCGCCAAGAGTATGACTTGAGTCTTTATAATCGGAAAACGTTCTCATAATTTGTGTGTATATGTATATGTATATATGAGAAAATTGCATTTATTACGCAAACATTGGTCAAATTTTACAGTTAACATTTAAAAGTTCTGAAACCTAATTTGACAGCAAAAAATGGCCCAACTTGACTCAATTAACACCGGAAACCGGTTGGTAACCTGCTGTAGCCGGTTTCACTACATTTTACCGCCAAACCGAATTCCCCCTCTAAAATAACGTCTTTCCCTTTCCTCCCTCCATCCTGCTGCAACTGGTTCCCTTCTGGTTTTCCTCTATAAATTAGTCCCCCATTTCACAAAATCAATCAACATCCATCAATAATTCAAGATTTTAAATCAAGATCCTCATTCTTTCCTCTCTCTATTGTGAATTAAGATGTCTTCTTCATCCTTAGTTGGTTGTCGTTGGAGGAGGGCTGGCAACGGCAATCTAGGACGGTGGGGTCACCGTCCATATAGCTTAGGAAGCTGATCAAGAAGCCAAGAGAAGGCAAACCGAAGCTCGCAGTCGATTGACATGTAACACAGCCATATAGCATCATTATTGGGATTGGTGACCCTCCATACAAGAATAGACCAAGAACAAATGACACGAACCAAAATAAAAAGCCTGTACACAAACAGATACAAAGGCCAATGTCAACCAATAGTTTTTAACCTTTGTAAAGGAAACAATAGAAAATAAGACTTGAAAACATTTTTAGTGTGTAATTTTGACAAGTATGCATATATAAGAAAGGTCACAGAAATGTTCCCACAATGTCATCTCAACGCAAGTCAGCAGTAAAGGGAAAAAAGGCTTGCATGCGTCGGTATGCAAGTATGAAGCGAATCGATGAGCACTTGAAATATGAAGCTTCGCTGCCCTTTCCTGCCCTTTGGATGAAGCTTCGCTGCCCTTTGCTACGCTTTTGGACGGTGACCCCACCGTCCTAGATTGCCGTTGCAAGCCCTCCTTCAGCGACCACCAACCGAAGATGAAGAAGACATCTTAATTCACAATAGAGAAAGGGAAGAATGAAATCTTGATTCAAAATCTTGAATTATTGATAGATGATGGTTGATTTTCTGAAGTTGGGGGCTAATTTATGAGATAAACCAGAGGGGAACCAGTTGCAGCATGAGGGAGGAAAGTGAAAAACGTTATTTTAGAAGGGAGAATTTGTTTTGGCGGTAAAATATAGTGAAACCGGCTGCAGCAGGTTATCAGCCGGTTTCTGGTGTTAATTGAATCAAGTTGGGCCACCTTTGGCTGTCAAATGAGGTTTCAGAACGTTTAAATGTTAACTAGAAAATTTGACCAACATTTGGATGAAAAGTGAAATTTTCTCATGTGTGTGTGTACATATATATATGTATATATATATATATGTGTGTATATATATATATGTGTGTGTGTGTGTGTGTGTGTATATATATATGTATATATATATGTATATGTGTGTGTGTGTATGTTTATGTTTATGTATATGTACGCAGTCTTATCCTACACTTTGTGCAAGAGACAGTTTCCGTAGTTCAAACCCGTGACCTCAAGGTCACAAAGCAGCAACCTTATCAGTTGCTCCAAGGCTCGCCCTTTGTATGTATTTGTATATGTATGTATGTGTGTGTATATATATATATGTATGTATGTATGTATGTATCATGGTTCACTCCGCCTTGATGTCTCTCACAGGGGTTGGCCACCATTCGGAGTTGTTGCATGTGTCACACAGTGGCGCAGGTAACCTTGGTATGGTCTTTACTTTTCGCTTGTGTGCTTATTTGCTTAATATTTCATGTTACCTGTCTCTTTATCTATGGATAACTACGCATATTTTTTCATAGATTGGAGCCTAGGTGTGACGGACTACGTGACCGCGGCGGTTTTGGCTCATGCTTCATATTGTTTGACTGTGTTCAAAGCGAATACAGGCAACGCGGGTATGTATTTGGATCCTTATACATGAATGTCTGTTATTTTTAAATTGCACCTTGATCTTTTTATTTTCTGTGCTGGGGCGACATGGATGGAGTTTGGTCTGAAGCTTGAGTGTTCGCGGGTTAGCAGCATATCACAACCGATGCGCGAGGCCCTTTACACGGCTTTGTACAGCTTGCTTCTTACATTATACATTTTGTTCTGCATATATTGCAACACATATTTTCTTTATTGCAGGTTTTCATGTACACATTTCTTTCTTTACATTTGCTTTATCGTAGGAGAGTCTCCTGCATGATATCTAACCACGGTATTCCTTCGTCAAGGACAAATTATTAATAAAATATACGGACAGTACCGCGAGTCCTTCATCAAAAAAATATGTATATATATATATCTATGTGTGTGTATGTATATATATATGTATGTATGCAGATTTTTTTTTGTGTGTGTGCAGACTATGAAGGAGTTGAAAAAACAGAGTTCAAAACGTTTTCAGAGACTCAAGCAACAAGAAATGGATTGGAAAGATGATGGTGACGACTTCAAGAAGTTTATGAAAAATGCATCCATTCAATCTTATAAAGTTGGAAAAGAAGCTGACCGATAAGAAGCGGAAAAGCTAGAGAGAGAAACTAGTGATGCTGCCACCGTAGGATTCTTTAAGAATTTAATTCCCAATTCGTCATTTGTAATGGATTGTTTCATATGTTTCGTAGTGATAGTGGACTTACTATCAAATAGATTTAATGATATTTGCATTGCTTCATGGATCCGGCATTGTTGAAAATATTTTTGGTTATTTGTTTGGTTTCTTTACTACTATAATTTGATAAATTTAACTTAAATTTAATAAAATAAAATAAATTTTTTAATAGATTAGATTTATTAAATTTAAATTTAGTTGTAATACAATTATTTTATTTTGAGACTGTTTTACAAATTGGAGGCCACTAAAAACAGTCACAAATTTACAACCGTCAGAAGTGGTCACATAAATAAACACATATTTTGTTGGGAGGAAATCACGATAGTACAGCGGAATAGGAAATAATCTCTCCCGAAATACAGCAACTATGCAGACATAATCGAACAGAAACACGAACAAGAACATCAACAATTTTTAGCATGGAAAAACCTACCAAAGTAAGAGTAAAAAACCACGGGACCCGTAGGCCACTTAAACGATCTCCACTATAGTCAATAATGGGTACAACCAGGTCTCTCTAGCCATAGCTAGATGAATACAACATCATCAAGATCAACTAAACAATCTTGGAACACGACTAGATAGAAGAGAGGAACAAAATACAAAGATGAAATTTCAGGCAGAAAATTTCTGGCTCGGGAATGCAGCAACCGGACACAGCTAGACACCTCCAAAACATATACACATCTTCACCGTTCAGAATATAGTACTGTGTCTTGAAAACAATCTGTCAAACTTTGGTGACGATCCAAAGGTGCACTACTCGGCAAATGCAATTTTTCCAGAGGCTGGCAGACTGCCCAGCACATATGAAATTTCACTCTTCTTCACTTGTATTTGTGTCTCTTATTTTTCTTCTTGTTCTCTTGTTTTCTCTTGCGTTTGTTCCACATAACATCTCGATTTATAGTGCTCCATATTGTGCCTCTTCAATGCACAAAGCCTTCCTAGAGTCTTCCAAGCAATAATTACTGTTGGAGAACCAAAAGAAACACCATTCCAACTTCCTTTGTTGGAACTCTCCAATGTCATAATTGTTTTTGACACCAAACATTGGGACTCTCCAACTAGGAGGGACACCTAACAATCTCCCCTGACCGACTAGTTAGAGGGCGGCATCAATCCGGAAGCCATGCGGCAAAACTCAAACTTTCCTCTTGACAAAACTTTTGTCAACATGTCGGAGCCATTTTCATCCGTATGAATCTTCTTAATTTCGAATAGCTTGGTATCCAAAGCATCACGAATCCAGTGATAACAAACATCAATATGTTTGGAACTTGAGCGAAATGAGGAAATCTTAGATAAGTGGATGACACTTTGATTATTACAAAACAAGACATACTTAGCTTGTTTCACCCCTAACTCCATTAAGAATTTTCTCAACCATAACAAATCCTTCGCTTCTTCCACAACGGCTATAAACTCGGCCTCGGTAGTAGAAAGTGCAACACACTTTTGCAATTTCGATTGCCAACACATGGCTCCCCTGGAAAAATTCATCATATATCCTGAAGTAGACTTACGATCATCCAAGCTCCCGGCTAAATCAGAATCTGAATAACCAACCAATATAGGTGAATCACATCCTAAAGTTAGCCTCAGATTCGATGTTCCACGGAGATATCTCATAATCCACTTCACGGCCTCTCAATGATGTCTTTCCGGATTTGAAAGATAACGACTCACAATTCCCACAGCATGTGCTATATCGGGTCTTCTGCAAACCATGACATACATCAAACTACCAATTGCCGACGAGTATGGAACATTCTTTATACTTGATTTCTCATCATCAATAGATGGGCACTGCTCGTAACTGAGTTTAAAATGAGAAGCAAGCGGAATACTCACTGATTTGGCCTTGTTCATGCCAAAACACCGAAGAACCTTCTCAATGTACTTTTCTTGTGACAAGAACAACTTTGCATTTCTGTCACGTATGACTTGAATCCCAAGGATTTTCTGCACTAGCCCTAAATCCTTCATAACAAAGGATTCACTCAAGGACTTCTTTAACTCATTGATTTTGGAAATGTCTTTTCCAACGATCAACATATCATCAAATACAACAGAAGATGATGAAGTCATCAAAAAATCTCCGTATAAAAACACAGTGATCGGCCTTTATCATCTTGTCACCATGCTTAATTATCACCCAATTGAACTTTTGGTACCACTGTCTCGGTGCTTGCTTCAAACCATACAGACTTTTGGACAATTAGCAAACATAGTCTTCTTTACCCTTCTGTTGAAAACCTTCAGATTGTTCCATATAAATCTCTTCATGCAGATCACCATGAAGGAAAGCCGTCTTCACATCCATTTGCTCGACTTCCAAATCAAGACTAGCAGCAAGCCCGAGCGCGACCCGAATAGATTGCATCTTTACCACAGGAGCAAAGATCTCGCTAAAATCAACACCTTTCCTTTGGGTAAAACCCTTTACCACCAAGCGAGCCTTGCATCGAACTTGTGAAGTGTCATCATCTTTTTTCACTCGGTAGACCCATTGATTTTTCAACGCTTTCTTACTCTTTGGCAACTTCACCAATTCAAAGGTGTTATTCTCACGGAGGGATTGCATTTCATCCTCCATGACATCCATCCATTGCTTTTTTGTTTTCATCTTACAAAGCTTCTTGAACACTTTCAGGCTCTCCACCATCGTAAGAAATACATACTCGTTCGGGGGATAACGAATGAAAGGTCTTCTGTCACGAGTAGACCGTTTTAACTCAACAGCACCAGCAAGCTACTCAGCCATCTCCTCTTCAGGATAAACTTCGTTCTCAGCACCTGGACTCTCATCAGGCTCATCAACTACAACATTTGGTGTGGGAACGGTTGTAGTTGGTTGATCACCAGCCAATTCTTCATCTACACGAGTAAGAATTTCTTTCTCAGCCTTCTCAATATCATCGATGGTGTAGTCCTCTATAAATACAACATCTCGGTTACGAACAAGCTTTCTTGCAATCGAATCAAAGAAACGATAGCCGAACTCATCAAGTTCGTATCCCACAAATACACATTTCTTTGTCTTGTCATCAAGTTTTGATCTCTCATCTTTTTAGAACGTGCACATATGCAAGGCACCCAAACACACGGACATGGTCATAGGAGACACACTCCAAACACGATTTGGAACATAAAACTTCAAAGGCACACAAGGTGTGAGATTTAGAACATGCACCACTGTATTCAATGCTTCACCCCAGAAGTACTTCGGCAACCTTACTAAGATAGCAAACATCTCACCCTTTCAAGCAAGGTTCTATTCATTCTTTCGACCAACCCATTCAACTGCAGTGTCTTTGGAGGAGACCTTTGGTAGCGTATACCTTGGCTCCGGCAATATTCTTCGGAAGGACCAATATATTCTCCTCCATTATCCGTTCGGATACACTTGAGCTTCTTTCATATCTCTCTTTCAACCGATGCTTGAAAGGACTTGAATGTGTCAAGCACCTTGTTTTTCGACTTCAAGGTATATGCCCAAATCTTGCGAGAATAATCATCAATAAATGTCACAAAATAATAAGCACCGCCAAGTGATTGGGTATTCATTGGTCCACAAACATCAAAATGCACCAAGTCTAAAACCTCTTGCTTTCTTTTTGGTTCAGAGAACTTGAAGGACACACGTCTTTGCTTTCCTGCCAAACAATGTGGACACTGCTACAATCTTGCATTGGAAACACCGGATAACACATTCTTCTTGGCCAAGATGCTCAATCCTTTTTTAGTCATATGACCCAAATGTTGGTGCCATGATTCCGAGGAGCTATCATTCTCATAAGTATTTATGTAATACTTGGAAATCCCAAATTTGGCAACGTACAAATTCGAACATTTCTTTCCTCTCTCAACCAACATTGAGCCCTTCATTAGTTCCATTCATTACCCAGAAATGAACTGCAATATCCATCATCACTTAGCTTTCCAACGGATAAGAGGTTGAATCGAAGATCGTGAATATGCTTCACATCTTTGAGAACTTCCATTAATAGTCTCAACAAAAATATTCCCTATTCCGACAACACTTGATTGTCCTCTATTTCCTATACGTACTGCACCGAAATCACCTGCCTCATAGGTTGAGAAAAGATCACGCCGAAAGGTAGCATATGTAGAAGCGCCACTATCAATCACCAAATCCATCTATTCGGATGATGTATTAACACTTTCTACATAATCATCACAAATAATGAAGAAATCATCAACAACGGCAATATCATCAGTGTTGGTACATTCTTTCTTCACATCATTGTGGTTATTCTTGTCTTTCATTTCTCTTTTCAACTTTCGGCAATGCTTTAAGATTTGGCCCTTCAAGCCACAATGATGTCACTATACATTTGACCATTTGTTGGAACCCCCACGAGACTTGCCACGACTGTCCGAAGCTTGGTTTTGACTCTTCTCTCTTGATGCACCACGATTATTCTTAGTCCTTCTCTGACTTCTCCCCCGTGATTCAGTGACCAGCACCTCTGAATGAGAAGAGGGGCCAAGAGACTTGCGTCTCATTTCTTCACTAAGAACAACACTCTTAGTCGATTCCATCACGAGAACACCATTCGGAGCAGAATTAGATAACGACGTCTAGAATGATTCCCATTAATTTGACAAAGTGCCAAAAAGCCACAAAGCTTGTATCTCATCATCAAAGCTTATGCCCATCGTCGCCAATTGATTCATAATTCCCTGAAAAGCGTTCAGGTGGATGGCCCATTGATGAACCATCATCATATTTCAAAGACATCAACTGCTTGATCAGGAACAGCTTATTATTCTCCGTCTTCTTAGCATATAACTCCTCCAGGGCTGTCCACAGGGTTCTCGCATTAGACACCGTGCTTACATGATTCAATAAATTATCATTGACCCATTGGCGGATGTACCCACAAACTTGTCTATGCAGCAAGTTCCATTCTTCATCACTTTTTCCTTTGGGCTTCTCGGTAGAGAAAACCTGAACATGAAAGCCTTTGACATAGAGCAAATCTTCCATCTTTCCTTTCAAAACATTATAGTATGAGTCATTCAAACTTACCATTCTGAATGTGTTCATTTCCATAGTTGCGCACAGTCAAGAGAACCTCGCTCTGATACCACTTGTCGGGTGGAAACCACGATAGCACAGTGGAATAGGAAATAATCTCTCCCAAAATACAACAATTACAGAGATATAATCGAATGGAACATGAACAAGAACACCAACAATTTTTAGCGTGGAAGAACCTCCCAAAGTAAGAGTAACAACCACGGGACCTGTAGGTCACTTGAACGATCTCCATTATAGTCAATAATGGGTACAACCAAGTCTCTCTAGGCACAGCTAGAGGAATACAACATCATCAAGATCAACCAAACAATCTTGGAATACAGCTAGATATAAGAGAGGAACGAAATACAAAGATGAAATTTTCAAGCAGAAAATTTATGTCTCGGGAATGCAGCAATTGGACTTACTTAGACACCTACAAAACACATCTCCACCGTTCATAATGTACTAAGGTGTCTTGGGAACAATATGCGGAAATTTGATGACGATCCAACGGTGAAATACTCGGAAAATGCAATTTTCCCGGAGGCTGACAGGCTGCCCGACCTTGATTCCGACTTAAGTATATAAAATTCTCACTTAAATTTTATAAATTCTATATGACATCGCCTGCATGAATCAACTATCTCCATTGTGCTTTATCACTATGCTCCATAATTGTCATATAAGTCATATCCTTCTTTATTGTTGTTCTCAATGTCTTTTCTGATATATCTCTTCTATGTTTGACATGCACTTTATCCATAGCTGTATGCTTCTGTACGACAAAGAATAATCACTCATGAGACTTCTCATTGTAATCTCCAAAAATAAAACAGAATGACTAGCCATCGACGATACCCATGCTACAACAAAGCATGACACTTCGCTTGTGATTAAAGACAGTCAAAGCTTAGCCGATCAAGAATGAGAAGTTGTGGTCCGACAAAGTCACAGGGAGGCCAAGGCCATGTTTAATGCTCAGGTAAATCAGATCAAGTTTCTGTTAGGAAATCAACCGAGATCACTGCCAAACGCGCAGCGGAAAACAAAACTTGATCTCCGATTTCCTACCTAGGATCCATGTTGTTCGTTTAATTCGACAAAAGAAATCAAAAACTACCTCCGTAGATTCGAAGTCTGTAGATGGAAGAGGTGCGAAATCACGAACACCCTCTGTCGGTATCCACACGAACGCTTCCGCCCGGAGTGCTAGCTCTTCAAACGGCGCGGATGAAGAACTCGTTTTTCTCCAAAAACGGCTCTAGGGTTTCTGTTGTTTTCGTGTGTATTTCATATGTCTCTATTTACGAGATACATAGATATATATACACATATGTGGATATTAAAACCGAGTCCTAATCGGTTTCGTTGATGCCAATCAAAATACATATCAGATATGGATTCTGTCAGGATATTCAAAATCCATATTAGATATGGATTCTCTCATTATTATCTGACAGCATATATATATCTATATACATATAACCACAAAAACGAAAATAATAATATTAATAATAATTAATATCCAATATTAATATTATTAATATTAAACGATAATAATAATAATAATAATAATAATTAATATCCAATATTAATATTACTAATATTATTAATCTCAGCCTTACGCATTCTTGTGTGTGACCCGATAGGCCCATATTAATTGGCAGTTGATTAAATCTCTATTAAACCAACAAGTCGTAATTGGCCTCTAGCAAGGCATTACAACTACCCAATTAATACGAGTAAAGTTCAACTAGCCTAATAATAGTACATGCATTAATCCCGTTGTCACACGATATCTAGTTTAAACATAAGTCATGGTCAGCGTCATACTTATATAGTTCAAACATATGATTACTCGATCTCTAAGTAGACTGATAAAACAAATGATATTGATCACACTATCAATTCATTTGAGCACGGCCATGCATTTCACAGTCTCACTAATCGAGGGACCCAAAGATATCTCTCTCAAAAGAGAAAGACAAATTCTATCTTGATTGTTCAATATCCTCTACATAATTTCTATCACATTCAATCATGACCTTTATTATTATCCAGTTACGGATAACATTTGATCATGTCAAAATATAATAGTCCTTATGCTGGAAACTATGACAATCTCAAGTCAAAGGATTAAAACATGACTATCATGAGATTTACTTATGACGCTAATCCATGTAGCAATCTCATGATGGGTCTATCCAATACACTGTTCTCTAACAAGTATCTATGAGATTGATTCGTATCACCATACACATAATCATCTCATGATTATCAAATCAATACTCATACTGATTATAAATTATTTTATCTCCATAACAATAATGAATCAGGGACATATATCAAAATTGTGTAACATACTAACAAACAATAATGATAATAAAACCTCTTTTATTAATAATAAATGCATAACATAAATATTCAAACCATGGCCTAGGGCACATACACTAACAATCTCCCACTTGCACTAGGCCTACAAATATCTGAGACCCATAGATCTAGTGTGCTGATCATGCTTGACCCGTGAGAGAGGCTTAGTCAATGGATCCGCTATGTTATCGTTTGTGTCAACTTTGCATATCTTGACCTCCTCTATCGATGATGTCTCGAATGAGATGGTAGCGTCTGAGTATATGTTTAGATCTCTGATGAGACCTAGGCTCTTTTGCTTGTGCTATGGCACCATTGTTGTCACAATAAATGTCCACAGGATTTGCAATGCTAGGTACCACTCCTAGTTCAGTGATGAACTTCTTCAACCAAACTTCTTCTTTAGCTGCATCTGATGCTGCTATATACTCAGCCTCTGTTGTAGAATCAGCCACAGTGCTTTGTTTTGAACTCTTCCAACTAACAGCTCCACCATTCAATGTGAATACAAAACCGGACTGCGACCTGAAATCATCTATGTCGGTTTGGAAGCTAGCATCTGTGTAACCATTTACAACTAACTCGTCATCCAAACCTCCATAAACCAAGAATACATCTTTAGTCCTTCTGAGGTACTTAAGAATATTCTTGACAGCTGTCCAGTGACCTTCACCAGGGTCAGCTTGATATCTACTTGTGCTCAATGGATATGAGACATCTGGTCTAGTACATAACATGGCATACATGATCGATCCTATAGCAGAAGCATAAGGAATTTTATTCATTCGATCTCGCTCATCAGATGTCTGAGGACATTGATTCTTGCTAAGATGAATGCCATGAGACATAGACAGGAATCCTTTCTTGGACTCTTGCATGTTGAACCTCTTCAACATTTTATCTATGTATGTACTCTGACTCAAGCCTATTATCCTTTTAGATCTATCTCTATAGATCTTGATACCAAGGATATAGGTAGCCTCACCCAAGTCCTTCATTGAAAATGAATTCCCTAACCAAGCCTTAACCTTTTGCAAGGTAGGGATATCATTCCCAATAAGTAATATGTCATCCACATATAAGACCAGAAACACTACTACACTCCCACTAACCATCTTGTAAACACAAGGTTCATCTTCATTCTTGATGAAACCAAAGTTCTTAACTGTTTCATCAAAACGAAGATTCTAGCTTCGAGATGCTTGCTTCAATCCATAGATGGACCTTTGAAGCTTGCAAACCTTCTTTGAATTCTCAGGATTTACAAAACCCTCAGGTTGTGTCATGTACACATCCTCGAGTAAATTTCCATTAAGGAAAGCAGTTTTGACATCCATTTGCCATATCTCATAATCATAGTATGCTGCAATGGCAAGGAGAATTCGAATAGACTTAAGCATAGCTAATGGTGAAAAGGTTTCATCATAGTCTATACCATGAGTTTGCTTGAAACCTTTAGCCACAAGCCTTGCTTTGTAGGTTTGCACATTTCCATCCATGTCAGTTTTCTTCTTGAAAACCCATTTGCAACCAATAGTCTTAATACCCTCTGGAGGATAAATTAAAGACCAAACTTGGTTATGAAACATGGATTGCATCTCAGAATTCATGGCTCCAAGCCATTTATCTGAATCTGGCCCTGACACAGCTTCCTGATAGGTAGTAGGCTCATCTTGATCTATGAGCATAACTTCACTATCATCAGTCACAAGAAATCCGTATCTCTCTGGCTGACGATGCATCCTATCAGATCTGCATTGGACTTGTGTTACATTTTCAGGCTCCACAAACTGTTTGTGGTTCTGAAATCGTCTCTAAAGACGGTTCAACGATATCTTGTGGAACTTGAGTTTCCTCAAGTTGTACTATACTCCCACTTGTTCTCTTGGAGAGAAACTCCTTTTCCAAAAAGACTCCATTTCGAGCAACAAACACTTTGTTCTCTGAGGGAATATAGAAATAGTACCATTTAGTTTCTTTAGGATACCCCACAAAATACATTTGATAGATTTTGGAGCTAGCTTATCTGACATTAATCTTTTCACATAATCTTCACAACCACAAATCTTAAGAAAAGACAAACTGGGTCTCTTACCAGTCCACATCTCATATGGTGTCTTTTCAACCGCTTTAGATGGTACACGGTTCAAAATGAATGCAACTGTCTCCAAGGCATAACCCCAAAAGGATAAAGGAAGATCTACTTGACCCATCATAGATCGAACCATATCCAATAAAGTCCGATTTCTCCTTTCAGAAACACCATTCCATTGTGGAGTTCCTGGAGGAGTCAACTGTGAAACGATTCCACAATTTCTTAGATGTTGGTCAAATTCTTGGCTCAAATATTCACCACCTCGATCTGATCGAAGGGTTTTAATTGTCTTACCAAGTTGATTTTGTACTTCATTTTGAAAATTTCTAAACATTTCAAAAGACTCATGTTTATGTTTCATTAGGTAGACATAGCCATACTTACTGAAATCATCAGTAAAAGTAATAAAATACTGAAATCCTCCCCTGGCACTAATGCTGATTGGGCCGCATACATCTGTATGTACCAAGCCCAATAAGTCATTTGCCCTTTCACTATGTCCAGTAAAAGGAGTCTTTGTCATCTTTCCAAGCAAACAAGACTCGCAATTTTCAAATGATTCAAAATCAAATGAATCTAATAATCCATCTTGATGGAGTTTAGATGCGCGCTTCTCATTTATATGGCTAAGGCGACAATGCCATAAATATACAGGGTTTAGTTCATTTGGCTTAGTTCTCTTTGAAGATATGTTATAAATATTACCGTCATTGGAATCATCAAGGTTAAGGACATAAATGCCATTATAACTACTTGCAATACAATAAAGCATGTCATTTTTATCAAAAATAGAACACTTCTTATTTTTAATTAAAAATGAATAACCTTCATCATCCAAAGCAGACACTGAAATAAGATTCCTACTCATAGTAGGAACATAAAAGCAATTGTTTAAAACTAACAAAAGCCCATTGGGCAAGACAAGCTCATAGGTCCCTACAGCTATAGTAGCAACTCTTGCTCTATTGCCAACACGTAGGTCCATCTCGCCCTTCTTCAGCATCCTACTCCTTTTGAGCCCCTGCATATTTGTACAAAATTGGGATCCACATCCAGTATCTAATACCCAGGAAGAAGAAGTAAATAAATTAATTTCTATAACATAAATACCTGAAGATGCAGTCGTACTACCCTTCAGCTTCTTCAACTCCTCCAAATAAACATCACAATTTCTTTTCCAATGCCCAGGCTTGTTGCAATGGAAACAAGTTCCTTCCTTAGGAACCTTTGCCTTGGGACCAGGTTTCGGTTTAGCTTGACCCTTTGCCCCTTTTGCACCCTTTGCACTTTTAGCCTTACCCTTGCCTTTAGCTTTCCTTTTCATTAGCTTGGTATTGACACTCAATACATGGGTGGCTTCTTGATATTCCCCTCAGCAGTTTTGAGCATACCATGTAGCTCAGGAATGGACTTTTCCATATTATTCATATTGTAGTTCATGACGAACTGAGAAAAACTGCTAGGCAAAGAGTGTAAGATCAAATCCGTGGCGAGTTCCAAACTCAAGGGATATCCAAGTCTTGCAAGGTGATCTATATAGCCTTTCATCTTCAGAACATGAGCGCTAACAGATTCACCTTCAGACATCTTACAGTCGAAAAGTGCAACAGCGGTGTCGAATCTATCCTGCCAAGCCTGTTGTTGGAAAACTTGTTTTGAGATGCACACTCATCTCATAAGCTTCTAAGTGTTCCATGTCTTTCTGAAGTCCTGGACACATAGTTGCCAACATTAGACATCATATGTCATTGGAATCTTCAACATGCTTCTTATACTTGTTCTTAACAGCAACAGAAGCATCAGCAGGAGGGGGTTCAGGGACAGGGTCATCGAGCACGTAGGACTTCTTTTCTTGCTTGAGAACAATTCTCAAGTTTCGAAACCAGTCAACAAAATTAGTCCCACATTCTTTTAGTTTTTCCTTCTCAAGGATAGATCGCAACGATAAGGTGGAATTGTTATTAGCAACCATTTATGATCTACAAAACATGCAAAGTAACACTTTATAAATAATGAGGTTAAAATGTATAAAACTCCCACTAAAATATAACCCTCAAAAGAAATATTTTAGTGAGCTAAGATCCATATTTGACTTAATTCTAAACTCAGCTTTGGCATGACGCTTAAAATTAAGTTATTTAGGTAGGTAACATCTTTACCAATTACATCTCATGTAACTCTTAGAATTTATGGAATAATGACATCATATATCATTGTATGTTAGATTCCATCTAACGCCTTGGGCCCAAAACCGTTTTGATAGCTCAATTAAGTCTAACCAATTTTAAACATATGAGTAGCACTATTACTCATCCTACGTAGCTAGGAATGTTTAAAGCACATTGCTTTGGTAATACCTACTTTAATACAATCCCAGTTTTAATATGTGTTTAAGACATGGATGGCATCAAGACTTAAATTATTAATGAGGGTTCAACTTAGTTTATGTCTTGCATTGCATATCATTATATCGTAGCATCCTATATGCATATATAATATATCATCCACGCATCTCATACAAAATGATAAATATGTAAACGTGACATAGCATGGCCAAACTAAATATGATCTTCATGAGACCAGATGAAACCCTATGTGAAAGACTTCCTATTACAACATTTGCAATGATACATATCTTCTTGTCTTGAGCTCGTGCCTCCATCTCTATGGAATCCACTCGTCCTTGGTATGTGTCGCCATCACCATTTTTGTAGCTTGATTCTTCATTTATTACAATCATAAAGAAAAACCTAACTAATTATATAATAAAATACAACAAAAATATAGCGGCACGCAGGCCATAATAACCCAAAACAGAAATATGACTATGTCGATCACATAGGTCCTGAGGCCATGCTATGCACCATGCAAAGACATCAACAATTATAAAATATTTTACACAAACATATTATAACAAATAAATATATATTGACATTCTTAATGTCATGGTAACGAACTATAGGGCATACGCATACGGCGGTCCCGCTAGCCGGTTAGCGGGCGGGGTTCCGAGGGGCAGCGCCCCTGGGCGAGGTCCGAGGGGCAGAGCCCCAGGCGGGGTTGAGGGGCAACGCCCCTCGAAGCCAAATAGAAAGTATCAATTGCATTGATAATTTTTTTTTCGAAACCCTAACACAGATGCGTCAATCATATTAACGATCTTACTGTTTTGATTACGTGTAAACCCTTATAGAAGCATCGATCAAATCGATGGCTGTCATTCGCAAACCTTAAAACAGAATATCAATCAAATCGATAATCTTCATCCGAAACTAGAAATCAGAATCATCATCGAATTGATAATCTGTCTTTCGAAACACGAAAACAGAACCATCAATCGGTTGTTCATATCGATATAAACATAATCGTTTTTGATCATCTCATGAAAAACGAAAACTTTATATCACATATAACAATCTCGAATTATAACATCTGATGAAAACGAATTGAAAACATCAATCCGATATCACCTGATGAGATTCGAATAAGGTTTTACACATATCGTGTGATTATATCTAATATAAACAAAATCCATTTTGATCATCACATGACGAACGATTACCGCCGTATACAAATCATCTCATGAAAACGATTTGAAAAACACCATTCTTCTCTCATCATATGAAATCCGAGTTGGGGTTTTTGTACATATCATGCCATAAGAAAAACAGTAAACATATAATCACATAAGCATGATATAATCGATTTAAACGAAATCAACAAGTGGCTCTGATACCACTGTTAGGAAATCAACCGAGATCACTGCCAAACGCGCAGCGGAAAACAAAACTTGATCTCCGATTTCCTACCAAGGATCCATGTTGTTCGTTTAATTTGAAAAAAGAAATCAAAAACTACCTCCGTAGATTCGAAGTCTGTAGATGGAAGAGGTGCGAAATCACGAACACCCTCTGTCGGTATCCACACGAACGCTTCCGCTCGGAGTGCTAGCTCTTCAAACGGCGCGGCTGAAGAACTCGTTTTTATCCAAAAACGGCTCTAGGGTTTCTGTTGTTTTCGTGTGTATTTCATATGTCTCTATGTACGAGATACATAGATATATATACACATATATGGATATTAAAACCGAGTCCTAATCGGTTTCATTGATGCCAATCAAAATCCATATCAGATATGGATTCTGTCAGGATATTCAAAATCCATATCAGATATGAATTCTCTCATTATTATCTGACAGCATATATATATATCTATATACATATAACCACAAAAACGAAAATAATAATATTAATAATAGTTAATATCCAATATTAATATTATTAATATTAAAACGATAATAATAATAATAATTAATATCCAATATTAATATTACTAATATTATTAATCTCAGCCTTACGCATTCTTGTGTGTGACCCGATAGGCCCATATTAATTGGTAGTTGATTAAATCTCTATTAAACCAACAAGTCGTAATTGGCCTCTAGCAAGGCATTACAACTACCCAATTAATACGAGTAAAGTCCAACTAGCCTAATAATAGTACATGCATTAATCCCTTTGTCACACAATATCTAGTTTGAACATAAGTCATGGTCAGCGTCATACTTATATAGTTCAAACATATGATTACTCGATCTCTAAGTAGACTGATAAAACAAATGATATTGATCACACTATCAATTCATTTGAGCACGGCCATGCATTTCACAGTCTCACTAATCGAGGGGCCCAAAGATATCTCTCTCAAAAGAGAGGGACAAATTCTATCTTGATTGTTCAATATCCTCTACATAATTTCTATCACATTCAATCATGACCTTTATTATTATCCAGTTACGGATAACGTTTGATCATGTCAAAATATAATAGTCCTTATGTTGGAAACTATGACAATCTCAAGTCAAAGGATTAAAACATGACTATCATGAGATTTACTTATGACGCTAATCCATGTAGCAATCTCATGATGGGTCTATCCAATATACTGTTCTCTAACAAGTATCTATGAGATTGATTCGTATCACCATACACATAATCATCTCATGATTATCAAATCAATACTCATACTGATTATAAATTATTTTATCTCCATAACAATAATGAATCAGGGTCACATATCAAAATTGTGTAACATACTAACAAACAATAATGATAATAAAACCTCTTTTATTAATAATAAATGCATAACATAAATATCCAAATCATGGCCTAGGTCACATACACTAACAGTTTCAAGAAATAGCGTGTCACCTAACCTTTGTAATTCGTGTAGACATGAAAGGGTAAACTATGCTGAGAGTGTAGCGCCCCGCCCGGAACTAGGAACCCGACACGGTTCACCCGTCGTACCCCACATAGTAGAGTACATAGCGTTGTTACCATCATACAAACCAAGTATAACTGTATGGAGTGCGCAACAGCAACAATTAACTTAAACATAATTCAGTTCATACATCCATGATGATCCGCAAAAAGTACATAAGATTCTACTACATCAAACATAGACCCTAAATAGAATATATGGATCATCCAAAAATGCGTCTCTCGTACGCAGGTAAATAAAATCAGGACTGGTCCTCCGCTATATACTCGATGTCAAAGGTACGGTCCTCTGAAAAAGAAAAGTTAAAACAACAAGGGTCAGACGAGATATAATTCGCCTGGCAAGTAATCCCCTCGGATCCCCCAAGCGGATCAGACAAGCTAAGACAAGGCGGCAAGATATAAACATATCGTAAATAAAGCGTAGAGTAGAGAAAAATGCTACCTGTCAGATTCGCAAGTACTGCATTAATCACATAATTAACTCGTAGACAAGGATATAAAGCTTCAGAAATTATATTGAACACCTACTTAACATTCTAAAGACTCGTTTATGTCTACGACTTATTCTCTCGATTCTCATTCTATACTACTCAACAATCCTATCTTCAATATAAGGATGCACTGATAATTCTTATGATTCTGATATATAGCTTTTTAACTTGAAAAGAAAATATATCTGTAGACTATAAAATAAGTGATGGCCATCCTACGTAACAAAACAATATCAACGGTGACCGGAAAGATTCCCCAAATAGTCACATATACCACTGATACGCTCATCGTAGGTATATATATCTAATGGTGACTCGTATGGCTAATGATCTCAGGAGTCGCTCGCCTGATGAACATACGGCGCATAACATATACTATGCCTCATGGAACCGGTCTCCCCGACCTCGGTGTCATGACGGCGCATCTCAACTGAACATAACTATGCCCATGGTCCAATCCCAATGGTACCATGTCGGCCTCCAGATATAAAATCGTCGTGGAGTCCAAGTCCGCTCACTAGGTACTCACACGACTCATAACTGTAAACATAAGCTGTGTCTCTTGGAATCTTCCATCACGTTGACAAGGTTCGTTACGTAAAATCTTTTTCTTTCTCAAAAACGTCGTAAAAATCGTTTGAAAACATACTGTGATATCTTGCTATAAAATCACATCTTATGATTCCTTTACTTCATTTAACTTGTATTAAATACCTTATTGGAAATATACTTTCACCATAGAAAAATACGAAAGGTCTTAAAATTCGTATGTTATATTTAAACGGTGTTTTAACTAACTTTATTGTCGGAAAAATTATGTTTTTGCGACATTTAGTTTTCTTTATTAATTACCGTATTCGGAGTTCCGTATGACATTTCTAGGCTCACTAACTTATAGAATTATTACCATTTTATTTCTTTAAGCCATAAAATTAATGAAAATCATTAATTTAGTCCTTTTAGGGGGAGCGGTTTTTGGCTCTCAAAAACAGCCTCATTTTTCCGGTATTTTCCGCAACTTATTCTATAATTTTGCACATTCCAATCCATCCTCAAAATAGCCCACTTGAGGCTAATGCTTTCTGAATCTTCCACTTAAAAATCTCATAAATACATATATGGTTAGATATAACTTAGTACAAGATAATATAATACATATTCTTATACAATATCAAACACACCCAAATACATATTCCAAGTATCTCATTATTTCATCTATTACTCAAATAAGAAAAGAAAAATAAACATTTGGCTCACTTTTGCAACTCTCAGCCGAGAGCTCCATCTACCCAATTCACCAAAGATTTTCATCCATTTAAATCACTATACTTCCACCTTTTCCTTTATTTTATGCTTCCTTAATCTAAGAAACTTAATACTATTCTAAATGATACCAAAAAGTAAAACTTAACACCAACAAGTTTCATCTTCTTAACCCTCCTCAAGAGTCACATACGTGACTCCTATTTGTTCTTCCCAAAAATGACTACCTACAACATACACAAAACAACACTTAATCTTAGGGTAAACATAATACTTTCCTCACATATCTAGAAACTTAGGTTGAAACCAAGCTTGTTTGACCCATTTTCATATGAAGATAATTTTAGTGTCAATATAGTATTTCACAACTAAACATGGTTGATTCAAGGAGATTGCTTGCCTTCTTGAGTCTTGAGTTGAACAAGATGTGCTAGAACCTCCTTGCAGACTTGGAGCTTGGCTTGAGAGTTGAGAAATCACCTTCCCTCCACCTAGGACCATACGGCCAAACATAATAAAAAGGAGAGAAGGAAATTCAAATTCATGAATGATGCTTGGAAGGAGATTAAAGGAAGACCCTTCAAGAAAATCTGACCTTTAAGCTTGATTATCGCTTGGATGATTTTAGATCTTGATTCTTGTCTTGATTTTGAAAAGAAATTTCCACTCCACTATGCTCCTATGAAGCCACGGTTTAGAAGAGGAGGATGGAGAAGTTGTGCTTTGGTGAGGTGTGGAAGTACTATGAAAATGGATGGATGGATGACGGACTTGAAATTATCTCTTCCCTCACTATTAGCTGCTGCCGAAAATTTGGAGTAGGAAAGAAGATATGATGATATCTTGTCTTGGGGGAGGAGGATGGAAAGTGATATCAAGTTTTGGTGGCTTGTAGGCCCTTTTTGTAGAAGACTTTTGTGACCTCCCCTAATGAGTAGCACGTCTGGGGCTTTGGGAGGGTGGCCTTCATATTATTTTTTTTTTCTTTTTCTTTTTTAGTGGTACAATTTTATCTATGTGGGTTATTTCGTTTGTAATCTCACCCGTAATGTTATACTCGATCTTAGTAGTGGCCTTATATAAGTTAAATTCCTTCATTTAACCCACGTAAAACACATACATAAATTCACACACTAACATATACGTAATTTACTTGATCGGGCGTATGTCACGACGTCGGGTCGTAACAGAGAGTCTAAGCCATTCAGTGTGTTCCCTTCCTCTCTCCACATACCACACAAGAGCAGACACACACAAGCCCAAAAGAAGAAAAGATGAGCGCAGTATTTCATATTTCATGAACCAGTGATGTCCTCAAGATGCCATTGACGTTCTAGCTTATAGATATGAAGGGGGCCCAATGGAAATATTTGGCATTTTCAAAACGTTGAAGTCTGAGTGATTTTTGGCTACCTGTGTACCAATTTGTTGTTCAAATGGACGCTCTTCGTACAGAGTTTAATCCAAATGCCCGAGTCATATATCAGAGAGCAACATGACATAACATGCCAGGGTAACCACTTGCTGTCCAGAATCAAGAACACAAATGAAAGAATTATTGTCATTTTTTGTCGCTCATCAAATGTGAAGACTCCATATCTGCCTGGTAAAGAGGTAGATCTACCTACTCAGCCTTGGCCTAATAAGAACTTCCTTGATTTCCATATCAAGTAACCGAACAAAGCATGGAAAAAAAGTAGCCGAATCTTAAAGTTGAGTTCCTGCTCTCACCTAAACATTGATTGGAAGCAAACATAACTAGTCAACAGAATTAGTTCAACCAATCTGGGGAGGCACACATAATAATCTTCTAATAATAAAAGATATGAACCGAAACTTGCCATTATTAGTCTTTGTTTTCTTTCATTCACTGACCGTGAGGTCATAGTCCTTAAACCCACAAGTAACTGCTTAGGTCAAGAAACCTAAATCCAATCTTAGGATTTAAACATTTATACCATTATCTTGTACAATTGCCAGAATGCAGTGAAAAAACCACTGCACTTTCAAGAACCCTGATGTATTTATTAGCTTTCAAGAGCCAGAACTGTATCTGGGTATCCATATTTCTCATTTGTATGCTTACTGAGCATTCTTAAACATTAATACCGCATTTTGACAAACATTCATAACCTCAATTCCATCTGAGCTTCTCAAAATCAAAGAAAAACTAACAGAAAGCACGAATCAGGAAAATCAAAATTCAAATAAACCAGTCAACGGAATTAAACAACAAAAATAAAATATAATTTGGTATCATATGCCACATCCAATGCACAAGATCCACAGGTGCAGTTAACAGTATACCGCAAAAATAAAAAAAAATAGTGTGTAATACACAGGATTCGGCAAAATCCATCCAAAACACCTACAAATACACCAATTAACAAATGAAATGACACAGTACTACGCAAGAGGGCGATAATAATCGCCGCGAGACATATCCCGATCGATGAACACAATTGCGTAGAGAGCATAGATGATTCCAGGAACATAACCAAGGATCGTCAGAATCAAACAAATCAAGAACTCTACCTGTGACAAAAATACCAGAGCGTGTCAAAATTCAATCAATCAAAATCACAATAGTTTGAAAAGAAATTGGTTAGAGATCGAGAGCACACCGTGCAGCAACCGTGACGGAGGCAGACGCCGAGAGGCGGAAGAAGTATCGCAAGTAAAATTTCGCAGCAGATTGCAAGTCTCGACGCCATCTCTGGTTTTCTTCTTGATCTCCTCTCCTTCGCTAAATCGGTGATCCGCAGAGGAGAGGGCAATGAAAATATCTTGGTTTCTTTTTGTCTTCTGCTGTAAGAGGATGGTTTTTGCTGTGAAGATACCCGTGGGCCGTGGTTATCTATTTATTTTATCCACAGAATAAATAAGCATAAACCGTGAATATCGTGTGTAGTATTTTATTTTATTTTCCAGAAATTTTTTATTTTCATTTTTATTTGGAGGTATCAATTAACCATAACCAGTATATCCCAACGAAAACAAAAGGTATCGCTAGAGTCTGGAAAAGGTGAACATCAGATAAACAACACCTTTTTTTTGTGTATCGTTCAAGTTATGCATTTCAACTTTCCCTCCTCATTTTAGGCATGGGTGTAGCCAAACCGAACCGAACCAAAATTGAGTTCGGTTTGTTTAGTATAACGAGCTATTTAGTTTGGCTTGTTTGCTCTAACGAGATTCAAAATTTGTTCGAATTCGATTCGAAAACGGTATCTTTTTAAACCTAGTCGAATAGTTTGTGAATATTTTGACTTATTTTAGTAAACGGTTTTAATTAGATATTCGAACTCGGCTCGTTTAATTAAAATTAACGAACGAACTCGAATCAAATAAGAATTAAACTTGAACTGTTCGCGAACAGTTTGGTTCGCTGAACACCTCTAATTTTAGGATTATTTATGCTCCTGTTACAAATCCACCATCTACTTTTTTATTTTTGTTTATTAAAAAAGATTGTTCATATTTATAAACAGTAAAAAAATAGTTAAATTAAGAATTTGTCTCGACTAAATGTATGTAGCGGACCTGTAGCACCCCGCTCCCGAACCCTAGCATCGGGAACAGTGCGCCCGCCGTATCTCACTAAGGAGAATACAAAGCGTCGAATCAATTTCCATCGTGCCTAGAAAGACGTAGAAATTTTTCGCGTGGAAACGAAATACAATAACGTAAAGTTCTCTGATAAAAGAAAATCCTCAATACAATAATATTCCGACTTCTGGAAAGAGTACTGGCATTTACTATCTATCATTTAATGCAAGGTAGTGTCTGATATAATCCCAATTAAATAACTACAGACAGCCGCAAGGTCTCTTCGTATCCTAGGTGCGACCATCAGTCTGCCCATACTCATGTGTCAGCCCCGTCCTCAGCAAATATATAGTCGTATGCTTCTTTGTTCTCACCTGTTGGGGGGGGGAATAGGGGTGAGTGATGGGGAATCACCAAGTAGGCACCTGCCTCCAAATAGCACAAGACAAACATACAATAATGATATAGCACATAGGACATGGTATCACATAAGCATATGAATGCGGAAAAGTAATTCACTCCAGATAAAGAATGCGCAACGTCGTGATGCATGTCCTATTATGCATGTCACACGCAACTAAGTCATGTCACACAAAATGCCGATATCTCCGCCATGCAATGCATGAACCCGGGTCCTAACTGAGTGGCTGTGGGTCGTACCCACCCACAGTCACCATCCTAAGTGTACTTGGCCCCGCCACCGTACACCATCCTGAGCGCCCGTGACCCGTACGTCACGACCCACCATCATGAAAATGCACGTGTCATGTATGCAAACAACACAATGCATGAGGCCCCTGGCCCATCCTTACCATCCTCCGGCACTCAAATCTAGTTTCATTTATTATCCGAATAATGATTTATCGTCGTTCGGTGTCAAAACTATTTTTCCATGGCTTGTATACATTTATTGTGCATTTTCTATATTTTTTTATCATTTTTCCCTAATTTATTCCTATTTATTACCTAATTATCCGAATTAAATAAATTATCACAATTACTAAAATTTAGTGAAAATAATATAATTTTTTCATTTTATAATTTCTGGAATTTATTATTAATTTCCTGATATTTATTTATATTTTCCTATAATTAATTCTATTTTAAATTAATTAAATAATATTTATTAAATTTTAAGAATTCAGCAAAATAAACATTTATTTACCAAATGGACTGGCCCTTTTACTCCAGCCCTGGTCCGCACACTGCTGTGGTCCGGCCCGCCAGGGGTCGGCCTGCAGTCAAAACTCTTTTTTTTTATAATCGCGCCAGCCGGCCCGGTCCGCCACACCGCCTGGCCCCCCTTTTTTTAAATGAAAGCTAAATGGACTGGTCCTGCAGCAGCAGACCGCAGCCCATTAAGGGTTGGACTGGTCTGCGCTGACAGGCCGGCCCTTAACCCCTTTTTTTTCATTCCAGGTATATTCCAGCAGCACCACCAGGAGCGCGTGTAGGCCACGCGCGGCCACTCCGGCGGCACGTGAGCCGCTCCGACCGCCTCCGGCGTCCGTTTTTCGACCCCGATCTATATTTTTGCCTATTTTCAACCTATGGGAACCTAAACTAAGGCCAAAACAGAAACATAACACCTCAAATATGCTAAAGATGTGCTATTTTGGTTATCAAATTTTTTCCTAAAATCAAAACAAAAGCACGCAATATCATCAAACGTATTCCACAGACTTCAAGATCTCATGATTTTCACATATAATTAACATGCCATAGATTGCAACAATTAAAACAACAAAAACACATAATATATCACCAAGGCATGCTTGAATTTGTACCAATTGGAGGGGAAAAAGGGAACCTACCTGGTTACAGTCTGTTTTGCAATTATCCGATTACCAAATGGGTTCGAACGCCGTGATACCTCTTTCTCTTACCTTCTCTTCTCTTCCTCTCTTCCTCTTTTCTTCCTCCCCTCTCTCTTCTCCACAGCCGCTGTTCTTCACTCTACGTTACCCTTTTTGTTTAAAAAAAATATAAACCCCCCAATTTAATGTCCCTCTTTGCGCGAAATTAGGGGGGAATCCGTTATTCCCCCCACACGTTGCCATTGTTTTTTTTATCTTTTTTTTGAATTCTTATCCAACTGTTTTTTCTTTTTTTTAATTTGTTATTATCTTAAGTATTTAATCAATTATTCCATTATTATCTTTATTTAATTATTATTATTATATTATTATTATACCTTTTTTTTAAAAAAAAATATCTTACGGAACCCTTTTTTTTCCTTATATTATTTATTTTTATATTTTATCTTACTCTATGCGTATGTGACAATTTTATATAGTTATCCAACGACTCAGACATAATCGTTACGCTACGGTTAATTTAATTTTTTTAGAGGGTTGTTACACCCAACAACTACTCTAGTTTAAATTACACATTAACGGCTAACTCAAAAATTTCCGGGGTATAACATCCTACCCACCTTACAAGGAGTTTCGTCCTCGAAACTTGACGTACCTTAATCGTAAAGACCGGAGAAAACTCAACGTATTTTCATCGAAGAGTTTCGGGGTAGCGTTCGCGCACCTGACCCTCCGGCTCCCAAGTCGCCTCGTTCTTCTTGTGATTATTCCATTGTACCTTAACATATAAAATAACTTTCCTCCTCAGCTCTTGACCTTTGCGGTTTATGATTTGAATGGGGGTCTTTTCATATGACGCGTCCGGTCAAATCCTTAAAGGCGGTGCGTCCCGTAAATGACTCGGATATGAGACGTGCCTTCTCAACCGAGAATCATAAAATTCATTGTGCGCCTGTGTTAGAACCGGAGGTAACGCCAAGCGGTAAGCTAACGAACCGGTCTTTTCGAGTATCTCATAAGGCCGAATGTGCTGCGGCCTCGGCTTGTTGTTCAGACCAAATTATGTAACACCCTTCATAGGCGATACCTCCAGATAACCCTGTCTCCGACTGTAATCTCCGGATGACGCCTCTTCGAGTCCGTCCAGCTCTTACTTCTATCTTGAGCAACCTTGAGTTTTTTTTTTCGAATCAAATTTATTTTCTCCTTGGTCTGCTCAACCAACTCTGGACCAGTGATAGCGCGCTCTCCAATTTCATCCTAATGGATAGGGGATCTGCACCTACGCCTGTTGAACGTCTCAAATGGCGTCATGTCGATGGTGCTACGATAGTTGTTGTGGTAGGAAAATCCAATCATCTTGACCATACCATCCCAGTTCTCCTTGAAGTGAGTGACGCAAGCCTTCAATATGTCCTCCAATGTGCGTGTCGTCTTCCCTGACTGCTCATCAGCCTGGGGATGAAATGCAATGCTCAACGTAGCATCGTCTATCATACATCTCAGCATACTCAAGTTCTAATGCACGTTGTCATTTTAATGGTTAAATTATAGAACACGTTTCGTTTACACAAATAGTAAGTCGTGTTTCCTTATTAATTTAATTTTTTTTATTATTATTCTTATCATTATCATCATTATTATTATTATTATTATTATTATTATTATTATTATTATTATTATTTTATTTTATTTTTTTTAAAACGCAGGTATGACTTACGTATCATACGTAGCTCATGCATTCACAATCCATTATCTACAGTTCGTCACATGTATCATGTTTATACTATTTGTTTGACTTTTTAAGCAGTACACACGCTATGCGCGTTCCTTTTAGTCTTTGTTTATCGTGATCTCTCTTTTTTTTGTACTTATGTTAGTCGTTAATGGTATTTGTTACGTGTACTCTATATTTTTCGTACTAGCTTATCTTATTGTTGTATAAATATCGTTATATAAATAACGACGAAAGAAATGCATAATTTCCTAGATGTTACTTTAATGTACATATATAATTCATTTAGGTGTTCTGGTACGATATATATATATATTACTATTTTTTTTCTTTTATATGTCGTATTATTAACTTGTTTACACTTTAATCTAAATCTATGATGTCATGCCATACTATATCGTTCGTAACTCGTATTTAGCATGCTTACTTCAACTGTATACGTTAATGTTTTGTTCTAAAACTTGTAACTGTATACCTACATCGTATCCCATGTCTTGTATGAAAAGTATATGTGTTACTGTATTCCTTGTAACAGTGTTGTTTGTTGTCGTTATATATTATGATGTTTATCATTGTCTTGCTGCATTAGTTATGTCGCGGTGTCCTTGATACAATTGTGTGTATATTTGTTTATATTTACTTAAAATCATTTAATTATCTTTTCGTTTCGTGTATCTTTTTGTATGTTTTCTTAGATCGACTTATTTACATTATATCTTTGATGCGGTAACAAATTGTGAGTAGCCATGTGTTTTTTGTTCTTTTTTTTGTTTTGTTTTTTGTTTTTTTTGTTTTTTTATGAGATTGAGTTTTTTTTATAATTATGTATTACTCTATGGGTTCGCAACCCATGAAGTGCCTTAACAGCAGCATAACCGTTATAAGTTACTAAGTTGGTTATTATTATTATTATTATTATTATTATTATTATTATTATTATTATTATTATTATTATTATTATTATTATTATTATTATTATTATTATTATTATTATTATTATTATTATTATTATTTTTTCCAATAGTCGTCATTTAGTAAATATGGTTTTGACTTATCGTATTATTTATTGATTTTTTTACTACTCCTATGTTTTATCGTATACAGTACATATCGTGAGCTTTTTACCTATTGCTGCGGATCTTCATATTGGTCGCTTTGTATGTACATGTATATGTACATGTGTATATATTTAGGTATAAGTGTAAATAAGTATATATTTCTTGACTTACGTTACTGTATATTCATAGTTCATTATGTTATATGATATACCTCCCTTTTTTTGTACTATGTTATGTCTCTTTGCGTAGTTATGTTGGATTTCGTATGTTAATGTTCTGGTACGTGTTTGATATGTGAAATTATGTCATTAAAGTATGTTGCATTGATTAGTGCTTGTATATATAGTTAATTTAGCAGATTTTGTGTATTATGATCTTTTTTTTTTGGGTTCATCGAAGCCTTGTTTGAATACCTTTGTTGATATCAACTGTACATTCGAATTTCACCCCTTATGCTTCCTTCTGTTCAAGGGCACCAGTATCGACGAAAATCCTTAACGAATTTCATGTAACAGCTGGCTAACCAAGAAATCTCCTTGCTTCAGTCACCTTGGTCGGTCAGGGCTACTCAGCGATATCCTTAATCTTCTTCGGATTCACTGAGGTTCACTCTTCTGAACTACGTGACTTAAGGAAACCACGCTTCCGCGGCGCAACTCTGATCATTTATCTTTGACTAACGTCCTCAGTACTGATGATGAGTCGTTGATACCTGGTCGCCAGCGATTGAATTCTATTATGACGACGTCAGCCTTTTCGATTTCCGCATCAGTCATCGCGTGGATATGGGCACTGATCCTTGCTTCCTTTTATGTTGTTCTTGATTTTGCTGTGGTGGTGACGTCGGTCTCTGCTCAGTGTCCTCCCTCGTAAAGCGTCCTGGTTGTCGCGCTGATACTTGCATAATCCCCCACACGGACTTTAGTATGGCATCCACATTGAGCACTTGGTGGCGGCAGTGGCCATGTCCTACTCAGTGGTTGTACTCTCGTCCCGAGCAATCTTGTGATTATTAGCGGCCATGTCGCATATTTATGCCTCTCAGATGAAGGGTCCTTCTAAACATCGGATTCCGGATGACTTGTATCTCCATGTTGTAGAACCCCTATCCGGTGGCGCCAGCGGCTGAAGACGCTAGCTCAATTACTACTAGTACTGCACATTTTACAGTTGCTGTTGCGCCAAAGTGGTGGCCATGGTGTCGGCCAATGCTTGGAGGATGGCCCACTGATCCTGGTGGTTGTTACCACGTGGTTGTTACCATACCCTCCGTTGTCTTCTTGCCAGGTTTTCCATGATGCGACGGTGTTTTCTTGGATTTCGTGCGAATCTTGACGGAATTTGGATTGACGGTAGTAATAGAGGGATCTGAGCATTTAGGTGTTAGTGTATGTGCCCTAGGCCATGATTTGGATATTTATGTTATGCATTTATTATTAATAAAAGAGGTTTTATTATCATTATTGTTGGTTAGTATGTTACATAATTTTGATATATGTCTCTGATTCATTATTGTTATGGAGATAAAATAATTTATAATCAGTATGAGTATTGATTTGATAATCATGAGATGATTATGTGTATGGTGATACGAATCAATCTCATAGATACTTGTTAGAGAACAGTGTATTGGATAGACCCATCATGAGATTGCTACATGGGTTAGCATCATAAGTAAATCTCATGATAGTCATGTTTTAATCTTTTGACTTGAGATTGTCATAGTTTCCAACATAAGGACTATTATATTTTGACATGATCAAACGTTATCCGTAACTGGATAATAATAAAGGTCATATTGAATGTGATAGAAATTATGTAGAGGATATTGAACAATCAAGATAGAATTTGTCCCTCTCTTTTGAGAGAGATATCCTTGGGCCCCTCGATTAGTGAGACTGTGAAATGCATGGCCGTGCTCAGATGAATTGATAGTGTGATCAATATCATTTGTTTTATCAGTCTACTTAGAGATCGAGTAATCATATGTTTGAACTATATAAGTATGACGCTGACCATGACTTATGTTCAAACTAGATATCGTGTGACAAAGGGATTAATGCATGTACTATTATTAGGCTAGTTGGACTTTACTCGTATTAATTGGGTAGTTGTAATGCCTTGCTAGAGGCCAATTACGACTTGTTGGTTTAATAGAGATTTAATCAACTGCCAATTAATATGGGCATAACGTGTCACACACAAGAATGCGTAAGGCTGAGATTAATAATATTAATAATATTAATATTGGATATTAATTATTATTATTATTATTATCGTTTTAATATTAATAATATTAATATTGGATATTAATTATTATTAATATTATTATTTTCGTTTTTGTGGTTATATGTATATAGATATATATATGCTGTCAGATAATAATGAGAGAATCCATATCTGATATGGATTTTGAATATCCTGACAGAATCCATATCTGATATGGATTTTGATTGGCATCAACGAAACCGATTAGGACTCGGTTTTTAATATCCGTAAATGCGTATATATATATATATATCTATGTATCTCGTACATAGAGACATACGAAATACACACGAAAACAACAGAAACCCTAGAATCGTTTTTGTGAAAAACGAGTTCTTCAGCCGCGCCGTTTGAAGAGCTAGCACTCCGGGCGGAAGCATTCGTGTGGATACCGACAGAGGGTGTTCGTGATTTCGCACCTCTTCCATCTGCAGACTTCGAATCTACGGAGGTAGTTTTTGATTTCTTTTGTCGAATTAAACGAACAACATGGATCCTTGGTAGGAAATCGGAGATCAAGTTTTTTTCCGCCGCGCGTTTGGCAGTGATCTCGGTTGATTTCCTAACAGTGGTATCAGAGCCACTTGTTGATTTCGTTTAAATCGATTATATCATGCTTATGTGATTATATGTTTACTGTTTTTCGTATGGCATGATATGTACAAAAAAACCCCAACTCGGATTTCATATGATGAGAGAAGAATGGTGTTTTTCAAATCGTTTTCATGAGATGATTTGTATACGGCGGTTTTCGTTTGTCATTTGATGATCAAAACCGATTCTGTTTATATTAGATATAAACATACGCTATGTGTAAAACCCTATTCGAATCTCATCTGGTGAGAGCGGATTGATGTTTTCAATTCGTTTTCATGAGACGTTATGATTCGAGATTGTTATTTGTGATATAAAGTTTTCGTTTTTCATGTGATGATCAAAAAACGATTATGTTTATATCGATATGAACAACCGATAATGATTCTGTAAGAGTTATGCATATTCAAAACAGACAGATTATCAATTCGATTGATGATTCTGTTTTCGGATTTCGAATGGCAGATTGATTCTGTTTCGGATTTCGAACAGCAGATTATCAATTCGATTGATGATTCTGTTTTGGGTTTTGAATGATAACTCTCGGTTCTATCGGTGCTTCTATAAGGGCTTACACGTATTCAAAACAGTAAGATTGTTAATATGATTGATGCGTCTGTGTTAGGGTTTCGAAAAGAAAATTATCAATGCGATTGATACCTTCTGTTTGGCTTAGGGTACGTCCTATAGTTCGTTACCGTGACATTAAGAATGTCAATATATATTTATTTGTTATAATATGTTTGTGTAAAATATATTATACATGTTGATGTCTTTGCATGGTGCATAGCATGGCCTCAGGACCTATGTGATTGACTTAGTCATATTTTTGTTTTGGGTTATTATGACCTGCGTGCCGCTGTAGTTTTTGTTGTATTTTATTATACAAGTAGTTAGGTTTTTCTTTGTTATTGTAATAAATGAAGAATCAAGCTACAAAATGGTGATGGCGACACACACCAAGGACGAGTGGATTCCATGGAGATAGAGGCACGAGCTCAAGACAAGAAGATATGTATCATTGCGAATGTTGTAATAGGAAGTCTTTCACATAGGGTTTCCTTTATGATCTTCATCTGGTCTCATGAAGATCATATTTAGTTTGGTCATGCTATGTCACGTTTATATATTTATCATTTTGTATGAGATGCGTGGATGATATATTATATATGCATAAGGATGCTACAATATAATGATATGCAATGCAAGACATAAACTAAGTTGAACCCTCATTAATAATTTAAGTCTTGATGCCATCCATGTCTTAAACACCTATTAAAACTGGGATTGTATTAAAGTAGGTATTGCCAAAGCAATGTGCTTTAAACATTCCTAGCTACGTAGGATGAGTAATAGTGCTACTCATATGTTTAAAATTGGTTAGACTTAATTGGGCTATCAAAACGGTTTTGGGCCCAAGGCATTAGATGGAATCTAACATACAATGATATATGATGTCATTATTCCATAAATTCTAAGAGTTACATGAGATGTAATTGGTAAAGATGTTACCTACCTAAATAACTTAATTTTAAGCGTCATGCCAAAGCTGAGTTTAGAATTAAGTCAAATATGGATCTTAGCTCACTAAAATATTTCTTTTGAGGGTTATATTTTAGTGGGAGTTTTATAAATTTTAACCTCATTATTAATAAAGTGTTACTTTGCATGTTTTGTAGATCATAAATGGCTGCTAATAACAATTCCACCTTATCGCTGCGATCTATCCTTGAGAAGGAAAAACTAAAAGAATATGGGACTAATTTTGTTGACTGGTTTCGAAACTTGAGAATTGTTCTCAAGCAAGAAAAGAAGTCCTACGTGCTCGATGACCCTGTCCCTGAACCCCCTCCTGCTGATGCTTCTGTTGCTGTTAAGAACAAGTATAAGAAGCATGTTGAAGATTCCAATGACATAGGATGTCTAATGTTGGCAACTATGTGTCCAGGACTTCAGAAAGACCTGGAACACTTAGAAGCTTATGAGATGAGTGAGCATCTGAAACAAGCTTTCCAACATCAGGCTAGGCAGGATAGGTTCGACACCGCTGTTGCACTTTTTGACTGTAAGATGTCTGAAGGTGAATCTGTTAGCGCTCATGTTCTGAAGATGAAAGGTTATATAGATCATCTTGCAAGACTTGGATATCCCCTGAGTTTGGAACTCGCCACGGATTTGATCCTACACTCTTTGCCTAGTAGTTTTTCTCAGTTCGTCATGAACTACAATATGAATAATATGGAAAAGTCCATTCCTGAGCTACATGGTATGCTCAAAACTGCTGAGGGGAATATCAAGAAGCCTACCCATGTATTGAGTGTCAATACCAAGCTAATGAAAAGGAAAGCTAAAGGCAAGGGTAAGGCTAAAAGTGCAAAGGGTGCAAAAGGGGCAAAGGGTCAAGCTAAACCGAAACCTGGTCCCAAGGCAAAGGTTCCTAAGGAAGGAACTTGTTTCCATTGCAACAAGCGTGGGCATTGGAAAAGAAATTGTGATGTTTATTTGGAGGAGTTGAAGAAGCTGAAGGGTAGTACGACTACATCTTCAGGTATTTATGTTATAGAAATTAATTTATCTACTTCTTCTTCCTGGGTATTAGATACTGGATGTGGATCCCATATTTGTACAAATATGCAGGGGCTCAAAAGGAGTAGGATGCTGAAGAAGGGCGAGGTGGACCTACGTGTTGGCAATAGAGCAAGAGTTGCTGCTATAGCTGTAGGGACTTATGAGCTTGTCTTGCCCAATGGGCTTTTGTTAGTTTTAAACAATTGCTTTTATGTTCCTACTATGAGTAGGAATCTTATTTCAGTGTCTGTTTTGGATGATGAAGGTTATTCATTTTTAATTAAAAATAAGAAGTGTTCTATTTTTGATAAAAATGACTTGCTTTATTGTATTGCAAGTGGTTATAATGGCATTTATGTCCTTAACCTTGATGATTCCAATGACGGTAATATTTATAACATATCTTCAAAGAGAACTAAGCCAAATGAACTAAACCCTGCATATTTATGGCATTGTCGCCTTAGCCATATAAATGAGAAGCGCGTATCTAAACTCCATCAAGATGGATTATTAGATTCATTTGATTTTGAATCATTTGAAAATTGCGAGTCTTGTTTGCTTGGAAAGATGACAAAGACTCCTTTTACTGGACATAGTGAAAGGGCTAATGACTTATTAGGCTTGGTACATACAGATGTATGCGGCCCAATCAGCATTAGTGCCAGGGGAGGATTTCAGTATTTCATTACTTTTACTGATGATTTCAGTAGGTATGACTATGTCTACCTAATGAAACATAAGCATGAGTCTTTTGAAATGTTTAGAACTTTTCAAAATGAAGTACAAAATCAACTTGGTAAGACAATTAAAACCCTTCGATCAGATCGAGGTGGTGAATATTTGAGCCAAGAATTTGACCAACATCTAAGAAATTGTGGAATTGTTTCACAGTTGACTCCTCCAGGAACTCCACAATGGAATGGTGTTTCTGAAAGGAGAAATCGGACTTTATTGGATATGGTTCGATCTATGATGGGTCAAGTAGATCTTCCTTTATCCTTTTGGGGTTATGCCTTGGAGACAGCTGCATTCATTTTGAACCGTGTACCATCTAAAGCGGTTGAAAAGACACCATATGAGATGTGGACTGGTAAGAGACCCAGTTTGTCTTTTCTTAAGATTTGGGGTTGTGAAGCTTATGTGAAAAGATTAATGTCAGATAAGCTAGCTCCAAAATCTATCAAATGTATTTTTGTGGGGTATCCTAAAGAAACTAAAGGGTACTATTTCTATATTCCCTTAGAGAACAAAGTGTTTGTTGCTCGAAATGGAGTCTTTTTGGAAAAGGAGTTTCTCTCCAAGAGAACAAGTGGGAGTATAGTACAACTTGAGGAAACTCAAGTTCCACAAGATATCGTTGAACCGTCTTTAGAGACGATTTCAGAACCACAAACAATTATGGAGCCTGAAAATGTAACACAAGTCCAACGCAGATCTGATAGGATACATCGTCAGCCAGAGAGATACGGATTTCTTGTGACTGATGATAGTGAAGTTATGCTCATAGATCAAGATGAGCCTACTACCTATCAGGAAGCTGTGTCAGGTCCAGATTCAGATAAATGGCTTGGAGCCATGAATTCTGAGATGCAATCCATGTTTGATAACCAAGTTTGGTCTTTAATTGATCCTCCAGAGGGTATTAAGACTATTGGTTGCAAATGGGTTTTCAAGAAGAAAACTGACATGGATGGAAATGTGCAAACCTACAAAGCAAGGCTTGTGGCTAAAGGTTTCAAGCAAACTCATGGTATAGACTATGATGAAACCTTTTCACCAGTAGCTATGCTTAAGTCTATTCGAATTCTCCTTGCCATTGCAGCATACTATGATTATGAGATATGGCAAATGGATGTCAAAACTGCTTTCCTTAATGGAAATTTACTCGAGGATGTGTACATGACACAACCTGAGGGTTTTGTAAATTCTGAGAATTCAAAGAAGGTTTGCAAGCTTCAAAGGTCCATCTATGGATTGAAGCAAGCATCTCGAAGCTGGAATCTTCGTTTTGATGAAACAGTTAAGAACTTTGGTTTCATCAAGAATGAAGATGAACCTTGTGTTTACAAGCTGGTTAGTGGGAGTGCAGTAGTGTTTCTGGTCTTATATGTAGATGACATATTACTTATTGGGAATGATATCCCTACCTTGCAAAAGGTTAAGGCTTGGTTAGGGAATTCATTTTCAATGAAGGACTTCGGTGAGGCTACCTATATCCTTGGTATCAAGATCTATAGAGATAGATCTAAAAGGATAATAGGCTTGAGTCAGAGTACATACATCGATAAAATGTTGAAAAGGTTCAACATGCAAGAGTCCAAGAAAGGATTCCTGCCTATGTCTCATGGCATTCATCTTAGCAAGAATCAATGTCCTCAGACATCTGATGAGCGAGATCGAATGAATAAAATTCCTTATGCTTCTGCTATAGGATCGATCATGTATGTCATGTTATGTACTAGACCAGATGTCTCATATCCATTGAGCACAACAAGTAGATATCAAACTGACCCTGGTGAAGGTCACTGGACAGCTGTCAAGAATATTCTTAAGTACCTCAGAAGGACTAAAGATGTATTCTTGGTTTATGGAGGTTTGGATGACGAGTTAGTTGTAAATGGTTACACAGATGCTAGCTTCCAAACCGACATAGATAATTTCAGGTCGCAGTCCGGTTTTGTATTCACATTGAATGGTGGAGCTGTTAATTGGAAGAGTTCAAAACAAAGCACTGTGGCTGATTCTACAACAGAGGCTGAGTATATAGCAGCATCAGATGCAGCTAAAGAAGCAGTTTGGTTGAAGAAGTTCATCACTGAGCTAGGAGTGGTACCTAGCATTGCAAATCCTGTAGACATTTATTGTGACAACAATGGTGCCATAGCACAAGCAAAAGAGTCTAGGTCTCATCAGAGATCTAAACATATACTCAGACGCTACCATCTCATTCGAGACATCATCGATAGAGGAGATGTCAAGATATGCAAAGTTGACACAAACGATAACATAGCGGATCCATTGACTAAGCCTCTCTCAAGGGTCAAGCATGATCAGCACACTATATCTATGGGTCTCAGATATTTGTAGGCCTAGTGCAAGTGGGAGATTGTTAGTGTATGTGCCCTAGGCCATGATTTGGATATTTATGTTATGCATTTATTATTAATAAAAGAGGTTTTATTATCATTATTGTTGGTTAGTATGTTACACAATTTTGATATATGTCCCTGATTTATTATTGTTATGGAGATAAAATAATTTATAATCAGTATGAGTATTGATTTGATAATCATGAGATGATTATGTGTATGGTGATACGAATCAATCTCATAGATACTTGTTAGAGAACAGTGTATTGGATAGACCCATCATGAGATTGCTACATGGATTAGCGTCATAAGTAAATCTCATGATAGTCATGTTTTAATCCTTTGACTTGAGATTGTCATAGTTTCCAACATAAGGACTATTATATTTTGACATGATCAAACGCTATCCGTAACTGGATAATAATAAAGGTCATGATTGAATGTGATAGAAATTATGTAGAGGATATTGAACAATCAAGATAGAATTTGTCCCTCTCTTTTGAGAGAGATATCCTTGGGCCCCTCGATTAGTGAGACTGTGAAATGCATGGCCGTGCTCAGATGAATTGATAGTGTGATCAATATCATTTGTTTTATCAGTCTACTTAGAGATCGAGTAATCATATGTTTGAACTATATAAGTATGACGCTGACCATGACTTATGTTCAAACTAGATATCGTGTGACAAAGGGATTAATGCATGTACTATTATTAGGCTAGTTGGACTTTACTCGTATTAATTGGGTAGTTGTAATGCCTTGCTAGAGGCCAATTACGACTTGTTGGTTTAATAGAGATTTAATCAACTGCCAATTAATATGGGCCTATCGGGTCACACACAAGAATGCGTAAGGCTGAGATTAATAATATTAATAATATTAATATTGGATATTAATTATTATTATTATTATTATTATCGTTTTAATATTAATAATATTAATATTGGATATTAATTATTATTAATATTATTATTTTCGTTTTTGGGGTTATATGTATATAGATATATATATGCTGTCAGATAATAATGAGAGAATCCATATCTGATATGGATTTTGAATATCCTGACAGAATCCATATCTGATATGGATTTTGATTGGCATCAACGAAACCGTTAGGACTCGGTTTTTAATATCCATAAATGCGTATATATATATATATATATATATATATATATATATATATATATATATATATATATATATATATATATATCTATGTATCTCGTACATAGAGACATACGAAACACACACGAAAACAACAGAAACCCTAGAATCGTTTTTGTGAAAAACAAGTTCTTCAGCAGCGCCGTTTGAAGAGCTAGCACTCCGGGCGGAAGCGTTCGTGTGGATACCGACCGAGGGTGTTCGTGATTTCGCACCTCTTCCATCTGCATACTTCGAATCTATGGAGGTAGTTTTTGATTTCTTTTGTCGAATTAAACAAACAACATCGATCCTTGGTAGGAAATCGGAGATCAAGTTTTTTTCCGCTGTGCGTTTGACAGTGATCTCGGTTGATTTCCTAACAGTGGTATCAGAGCCACTTGTTGATTTTGTTTAAATCGATTATATCATGCTTATGTGATTATATGTTTACTGTTTTTCGTATGGCATGATATGTACAAAAAAACCCCAACTCGGATTTCATATGATGAGAGAAGAATGGTGTTTTTCAAATCGTTTTCATGAGATGATTTGTATACGGCGGTTTTCGTTTGTCATGTGATGATCAAAACCGATTTTGTTTATATTAGATATAAACATACGCTATGTGTAAAACCCTATTCGAAGCTCATCTGGTGAGAGCGGATTGATGTTTTCAATTCGTTTTCATGAGACGTTATGATTCGAGATTGTTATTTGTGATATAAAGTTTTCGTTTTTCATGTGATGATCAAAAACGATTATGTTTATATCGATATGAACAACCGATAATGATTCTGTAAGAGTTATGCATATTCAAAACAGACAGATTATCAATTCGATTGATGATTCTGTTTTCGGATTTCGAATGGCAGATTGATTCTGTTTCGGATTTCGAACAGCAGATTATCAATTCGATTGATGATTCTGTTTTGGGTTTTGAATGATAACTCTCGGTTCGATCGGTGCTTCTATAAGGGCTTACACGTATTCAAAACAGTAAGATCGTTAATATGATTGATGCGTCTGTGTTAGGGTTTCGAAAAGAAAATTATCAATGCGATTGATACTTTCTGTTTGGCTTAGGGTACGTCCTATAGTTAGTTACCGTGACATTAAGAATGTCAATATATATTTATTTGTTATAATATGTTTGTGTAAAATATATTATAAATGTTGATGTCTTTGCATGGTGCATAGCATGGCCTCAGGACCTATGTGATTGACTTAGTCATATTTTTGTTTTGGGTTATTATGGCCTGCGTGCCGCTGTAGTTTTTGTTGTATTTTATTATACAAGTAGTTAGGTTTTTCTTTGTTATTGTAATAAATGAAGAATCAAGCTACAAAATGATGATGGCGACACACACCAAGGACGAGTGGATTCCATGGAGATGGAGGCACGGGCTCAAGACAAGAAGATATGTATCATTGCAAATGTTGTAATAGGAAGTCTTTCACATAGGGTTTCCTTTATGATCTTAATCTGGTCTCATGAAGATCATATTTAGTTTGGTCATGCTATGTCACGTTTACATATTTATCATTTTGTATCTCATACATAGAGACATACGAAATACACACGAAAACAACAGAAACCCTAGAATCGTTTTTGTGAAAAACGAGTTCTTCAGCCGCGCCGTTTGAAGAGCTAGCACTCCGGGCGGAAGTGTTCGTGTGGATACCGACAGAGGGTGTTCGTGATTTCGCACCTCTTCCATCTGCAGACTTCCAATCTACGGAGGTAGTTTTTGATTTCTTTTGTCGAATTAAACGAACAACATGGATCCTTGGTAGGAAATCGGAGATCAAGTTTTTTTCCGCTGCGCGTTTGGCAGTGATCTCGGTTGATTTCCTAACATTAGGGTACTCACGCGAATGTTCAGGGGTACAACGGTAATTAAATAGAGAAAGCTCACCGACGGCACACACCTCCCTTAAATCGATCATAACTTAGGTCTACTTCATTTATTAGGGGTATAATTGTTATTCTTAGGTAAAGATCATAACTTATGTCTAAGTGATTTAGTTAATCATGCGTTCCCGAGGCGGATCTGAAGCCTCAGCTCTGATACCACCTGTAGCGCCCCGCTCCCGAGTCCTAGCATCGGGAACAGTGTGCCCGCCGTATCTCACTAAGGAGAATACAAAGCGTCGAATCCATTTCCATCGTGCCTGGAAAGACGTAAAAATTTTTCGTGCGGAAACGAAATACAATAACGTAAAGTTCTATGATAAAAGAAAATCCTCAATACAATAATATTCCGACTTCTGGAAAGAGTATTGGCATTTACTATCTATCATTTAATGCAAGGTAGTGTCTGATATAATCCCAATTAAATAACTATAGACAGCCGCAAGGTCTCTTCGTATCCTAGGTGCGACCATCAGTCTGCCCATACTAATGTGTCAGCCCCGTCCTCAGCAAAGATATAGTCGTATGCTTCTTTGTTCTCACCTGGTGGGGGGGGGGAATATGGGTGAGTGATGGGGAATCACCCAGTAGGCACCTGCCTCCAAATAGCACAAGACAAACATACAATAATGATATAGCACATATCACATAGGGCATGGTATCACATAAGCATATGAATGCGGAAAAGTAATTCACTCCAGATAAAGAATGCGCAACGTCGTGATGCATGTCCTATTATGCATGTCACACGCAACTAAGTCATGTCACACAAAATGCCGATATCTCCGCCATGCAATGCATGAACCCGGGTCCTAACTGAGTGGCTGTGGGTCGTACCCACCCACAGTCACCATCCTAAGTGTACTTGGCCCCGCCACCGTACACCATCCTGAGCGCCCGTGACCCGTACGTCACGACCCACCATCATGCAAATGCACGTGCCATGTATGCAAACAACACAACGCCTGAGGCCCCTGGCCCATCCTTACCATCCTCCGGCACTCAAATCTAGGTTCATTTACTATCCGAAAAATGATTTATCGTCGTTCTGTGTCAAAACTATTTTTCCATGGCTTGTATACATTTATTGTGCATTTTCTATATTTTTTTCTCATTTTTTCCTAATTTATTCCTATTTATTACCTAATTATCCGAATTAAATAAATTATCACAATTACTAAAATTTAGTGAAAATAATATAATTTTGGCATTTTATAATTTCTGGAATTTATTATTAATTTCCTGATATTTATTTATATTTTTCCTATAATTAATTCTATTTTAAATTAATTAAATAATATTTATTAAATTTTAAGAATTCAGCAAAATAAACATTTATTTACCAAATGGACTGGCCCTTTTACTCCAGCCCTGGTCCACGCACTGCTGTGGTCCGTCCCGCCAGGGGTCGGCCTGCAGTCAAAACTCTTTTTTTTTATAATCGCGCCAGCCGGCCCGGTCCGTTGGCCATTCGGCCCGGTCCGCCACACCGCCTGGCCCCTTTTTTTTAAAATGAAATCTAAGTGTGCTGGTCCTGCAGCAGCAGACCGCAGCCCATTAAGGGTTGAACTGGTCTGCGCTGACAGGCCGGCCCTTAACCCTTTTTTTTCATTCCAGGTATATTCCAGCAACACCACCAGGCGCGCGTGTAGGCCACGCGCGGCCACTCTGGCGGCGCGTGAGCCGCTCCGACCGCCTCCGGCGTCTGTTTTTCGATCCCGATCTATATTTTTGCCTATTTTCAACCTATGAGAACCTAAACTAAGGCCAAAACAGAAACATAACACCTCAAATATGCTAAAGATGTGCCATTTTGGTTATCAAATTTTTCCCTAAAATCAAAACAAAAGCACGTAATATCATCAAACGCATTCTAAGATTTCAAGATCTCATGATTTTCACATATAATTAACATGCCATAGACTGCAACAATTAAAACAACAAAAACACATAATATATCACCAAGGCATGCTTGAATTTGTACCAATTAGAGGGGGAAAAGGGAACCTACCTGGTTACAGTCTGTTTTGCAATTATCCGATTACCAAATGGGTTCGAACGCCGTGATACCTCTTTCTCTTACCTTCTCTTCTCTTCCTCTCTTCCTCTTTTCTTCCTCCACCACAAAAAAATTGTGGTTTGCCGACGAAAAAATCACCGACGAACAACGTATAGTCGTTGTTTCGTCGGTAATAGCGACGACTGTGCGACAAAACCAATGTCGTCGCTAATTGCTAGTGAGGGTTTACCGACGAGATCCACATACCCACCAGCTACACAGGACCTTCAAGGAGAGTTCGATATGTTCTTTTCTCAGCATGATACGTATGCCTCGGTTTCGACCGCCGCTCTGGCTGCGGACGCAGACCTTTTGCGGTCTGCCGACATGTCCGCACCCCCCAGACATACGACGCCACCCACACCCAGCGGTTCAGCACCTCATCCAGCGTCTGATGCGGCATCGGACCAGGGTGTCATACCAGGGCGTCGTCCCCTCCCTTGGTCACATGATACCCATAAGTAAGTAATGATTAATTTATTTAACATGTTTTCAAATATATTTCACGCGTTATTTTTTCCTAACAACTTCACCTCTTTCAGGTTTGGATCGGACAATGGCACGCTTTCCGGTTGCATCACCCGGTCCTTCCACCTGAGGCTTGACCCATCTGGATATTCCTGGGCCCGTGTCACCCCGGAGACACGTAGGTTCTACTGGGATGAGTTTCAGGTATTCAAATTTGATGAATTTCACTTTTTGATGCGTAATCAATCATTACTTTTCTAACCACACTTTTATTATTCCTCCGTATGATAATTGCAGAAGGCGTACAGCTGGCCAGCCGACATCGCCCACGACGTGGAGCAGGCCTGGCGGCATAGGGCCGCCAAACGCTACAGCGACTTCGTCAACTCCCTCAAGACCAAGTCGGAGCGTGACCCCACGTGGATAAGGCCTTCCTACGTATCCGAGGCCGTCTGGGCGGCGTGGGTAGAAGGGTGGAGGGACCCTGCTTACCAAGCCCGCAGCGCCCGGAACGCGGCGAACCGGCGCAGCGGCAATGTACAGGGCCCAGCACCTGCCACACACTCAGGTGGTTCGGTTTCCCACGCCACCACGATGCGTTCTATGGTGAGTATTTTAATATTGGATTATTTAGATTCATTGATTTCATTGGATTATTTACATTCATTGACTTAAGTGGATTATTTATATTCATTGAGTTAAGTGGATTATTTATATTCGTTGATTTCTTATGTTGCGCTGTTGTTTTTTTGGTATTCGTATATGGTTACTTTAAGTGGTACATGTGTTCATTTGCCTTTTTATTTTTATTTTTGATTTGACTTGGGAGAGGCCTTTAAGGCCGGGATACCTCCGATAAACGAATAGGTCATGCCGAAATTTTTAAAATTCTGGATTTCACTAACATATTTTATTTCATTCTTTCAGCACGAGGAGACGGGGGAGTGGCCAGCCTCCTACGATCTCTTCGACAAGACGCATCGGAAGAAAGCCTCCGACGGGACGGAGGACTGGATCACGACGAAGGCCCGCGACATCAGTGTAAGTAGACTACGATATCATTTGTTTTTTCCTTAGTTTGTTTTATTGCTAAACCATAACAATTCTTATTCTCATTTCAGGACGAGTACAACAGATTACTCGCAGATAGGGGCGAACAGGCCGACAAGAACCGCGCTTATTGGGATGCGGTTCGGACCGTCGGCCCTCAAAATAAGAAGAAGAGGGAGGTGTACGGGGTTGGATCAGCAGCGCCGCGATTCTTTCCCGAAGTTCTACAAGCAGGTGCTTCCTCCGAGGCCAGCACCTCCGCGCCTTCTGCGACGCCAGAGGATATTTCGCGCCTGGAATCAGATAATGCGGCGCTGCAGCGTGAGATAGAGACCATCAGGACGAGGCATGAGGAGAGTGTACAGGCGCTTCAACAGGCGTTTGAGCATGCGCAGCGGCAGACGATGCAGGTGCAGGAGGCAACGAACCAGCAAATCTCGCACCTGTCGCAGGTAGTCATGTCTTTCATTTCCTGCTCCTCGCAGCCTCAGTCTCGCCCTCCTGATGGTCACTCTTCTCCGCATGATCCCCCTCCATCTTCCTCTGCATAGTTTTTTATTTTTTCATTGTTTGTACAGTCTATTTCATTTGTTGTATTGACATTTTCTTTGTACTTTTATATTCTATCTGACAATTTTACGGATTCTATTTCGTTTGTGTTGTTTAATTATACGAACTTGAATGCGCAAATACCGTATTACTGTATAATATTCGTACAAATGATTTAATATACAAAATAAAATATATTATAGAAATTAAATAATAATAAAAACTTTTTAATTAATAATGTATTAATATTATTAATAAATCAAAAAAAATTTAAAATTTAATATTAAATAATGTATTTAAAATAATTATTAGTAAATTTCATATTTTTAAAAATAACAAATACCGACGAACCGGCGACGAAATTGTACTGTCGCAAATCGGTAATAAAAAACAAAAATTTAAAATTAGCGACGAAAAGACATATAACGACGACATTTTGCGACGAAATAAAACGGAAACAAAAAATAAAAAAATAATAAATAGCGACGGCAATACTTATACCGACGACATTTTGCGACGAGTGTCTTTGTCGCAGAACCTTAATAAAAAAATAAAAAAATACAAAATAGCGACGAAAATATTTTACCGACGAAACAGCGACAGCAGAAAACAGGTCGCAGACCTGACAGTTTCTCGTCGCAGTTTGGCGACGATACACCGACAAAATTGTTTTCGTCACAATATAGCGACGCAGTGCCGACGAAATTTGCTTTGCGACAAGCCGTATAACGACCTTCATTTTTCGTCGCTATTTCGTCGCAATATGCCTATAGCGACGAAATAGCGACGTTTTTTGGCTGTCGCTATAGGCTCTTTTTTTTGTGGTGCTCCCCTCTCTCTTCTCCACAGCCGCTGTTCTTCACTCTACGTTACCTTTTTTTTTAAAAAATATAAACCCCCCAATTTAATGTCCCTCTTTGCGCGAAATTAGGGGGGAATCCGTTATTCCCCCCACACGTTGCCATTGTTTTTTTTATCTTTTTTTTTGAATTCTTATCCAACTGTTTTTTTTCTTTTTTTACTTTGTTATTATCTTAAGTATTTAATCAATTATTCCATTATTATCTTTATTTAATTATTATTATTATATTATTATTATACCTTTTTTTTAAAAAAAAATATCCTACGGAACCATTTTTTTCCTTATATTATTTATTTTTATATTTTATCTTACTCTATGCGTATGTGACAATTTTATATAGTTATCCAACGACTCAGAAATAATCGTTACGCTACGGTTAATTTAATTTTTTTAGAGGGTTGTTACACCCAACAACTACTCTAGTTTAAATTACACATTAAGGACTAACTCGAAAATTTGCGGGGTATAACAATGTATAGCTTTTTTAACCAAGTGTTGATTTTTAATAACAAATTCGGAAATACAAGAACTAAATTAGTCAACCATTTTTTTTCCAACTATGGGCAATGACGTGCAGTTAATTAGTGAGAGATCCATTAATTTTTTATTATATATTACAGTTTTTAAATAGTTCCAAGGACTGGCATTAATGAAGAAAGGAAGGAATCGTAGGTTTTTCGGTAACGAACCGAAGGTGCTGGCTGGATTAATCGTAACTTAGAAAGACATGTTGGAGAGGAAATCTAGGAAGAAGCATGGCCATATATATTCAATGAAGCAGTCCATTATCTATGGATGATCAGGAACAAGAGACTACATGAAGCAGATTACGTAACACCAAGTGTACATTGCTCGACTCAGATGATTTTTGAAATAGTATGAAATTTTAGACTAGCATGGCACAGAGAATATATTAATAGCGATTGACCGTGCATAGTGGTGATGATAGGACACATTTAGTGTATGCTGGAATTTTGACAAGTACATAAATAAAACACGATCCTACTCCCTAAAAAAATTAATCCAACATATGACTGAGAGGTCTCCGTTAACTAGTACGTAATGATACTGCACTCACAAGTATAAATATGTACATAATATAGCAGAAGCATAAGTTGTTGGTAATAACAATCCGTTTCTAAGCGGATTAAAACAGTATATAGTAATTTACTACTTATTGAAATCGTGGAGTATAGAAACGTAATAAATAACGTTAAAAATGAAGTGAACTGATTCGGTAATGCCTAGAAAAGGTGATAATGACCTTTTAAAATGTATTATCATTCTACGTAAAATTTTAGGCTTAGCAGAGAGGTCACAGATGATCCCACTTAAAATCCGACTTCCTTGAACATAAATTAAGTACAGGGTGCATTTATACAATTTACCGTAAATACAACAACAACAACATTACTCCATTGTCTTAGAGGCTCCCGCCTATGACGATGTATGAGAGAGTCAGATGTATGCAACAATACATATGTGTTAGAAACACACAGAAGTTGTTTTCCAATGACACATAATGAAAAATGCGTCAAACAATGTGGATTAACTGTAAATGTCAGATAAAATAGAGATACTGAGGGTTACATGGAAAACCATCTCTCTGTGGAGGAAAAAAAACCACGAACAGTGACAACAACTTCCACTATTCAAATAATAAGAATACATGAGATAACTACAGTTTAGACTTAAACTTCAGAAGTACAAGAGAATTGGAACACTAAATATTTTCTTATACTGGATTGGTATAACCTCACAACTCTATTTTTAATTCCATTTTCTTTTACTCACTTCTCTCTCAAGAAGCTCTTGAATTGCTTCTTGCTTTGGTGTTGGTGTGATTTCCTTCTACCAAAACCATGCATATTTATAAACAAGTAAGAAAAAAAAACATGTGTTTTACTATTCATATTATGGCTACTTTGTATTTGTCAAAATTTATATGCTACCAAACAAAAAAAAATACTAAAAAAGTCCTATATTTCTTTTTGTCTTGTTTGGACATTATCAAATCTCTCCCTCCAAACTAGAGGCATACATCGACTCTTATTGAGAGTCCATCCTAGTTTGTTTAATGCACCAATTAAAATTTTACATCAGCATGGTTATTGTGTGTGGATCTTCTTAATTTGGAATTTTTCCTCTTTAGTGGCGTCTGGAACCCAATGATATCGCACATCAATATATTTGATTCTTGAATTATACGTCGTATTTTTCCTCCTTAGCCGCTACAATTCGCAAGAAGACCACATCGACAAATTCGGCTTCTAGATGATCGACAATGCATGTGGAAGATCAGATATATGGTGAAGATTTTTTATCAAGTGAAAGTCTTATCTTTTCCTATGTACATTAGGTTTAGCTTAGTTTTTCCAATAAAAAGGGATTTATGCCGCCAGTTATAACCAGAGTTGAATAAAAATACTTCATATTTTCGACCAAGGCTCTTTTGCAAGATTTTCCTTGTGCTTTTTTTTATCTTTGATCAAAGTTAGGTTCCATATCAATGTCTTGAACAAATGTTATGGGGGAATTGAATCTTTCAAGAATGAAAACACATCTCAAGGGTAAGGAATCGTTCTTAGATCACGAACAAACTGCAATGTTGGAGGATCTTCCTCGATCCAAAACAAGAGGCACACGGACAACGGTGGATTGAATCCGTTCTTATCAACCGAACAAGACGTCTTGCGGAGGACTTAGTTAAAACAAGAAAAGATCATAACTTTTGCATCGTCAAACACACACCAAACACACACCATGAGGTTATTGTTTAAGACTTGTAACAGTCATAATTTCGGTGTATTCTTTTTATAGTTAAACCATGTAATGTTTTATTAGGAAAGAAGAACAATTTTGGGAAGAATATTTGATCCCCTAATAATGGAGAGAAATAACCAGAGACGTGCAAGGCAACACAATGATATATAATTCTTTTTTTATTCCCATTGTCTTTTTCCACGATCGCATACACATTCTTGCATAGTTGAAGTCAGCGTTATCCAATAAGAAGGTGGAAGAAATATGCAAAGTTGACCATTAATTCCAGAGTTTTTATTGAATGGGAAGCAACAAATAATAAAAAAAGCAAGAAAAGAAACGTGACACATATTTTGTTCATAAAAAAAAATAACAATAAACTTAACAATGTAACCAAATATGATGAATAAAACCCACGAAACATGGAAATTAAAGGTAAAAAACATTAAACATTTAGAGGACGGGTTTCATCTTCCAGCTTCTCACCACGAACCACAATTGCATACACAGCATAGACGATGCCCGGAATATAACCCAGTAGGGTTAGCACCACGCATATCCAAAATTCCCACTGCAAAATTTACAAAACTTTTGTAAGCTTGCGGATAACTCTGGTGTATTAGCATCTCGCATTTGTGCAGGATCCGGTGGAGGGACAGATCGTAAAATGTACGCAGTACTATCCAATACTTTATCCCAGAGGCTGTTTTTGCGGCTCAATTTTCTGAATTTTCTTATTTACTTTACAAATATTTTTTCCACATGATGCAAAAAATATACAGAATGACAAAAAAAGAAATGCATAACAACATTTGACCCGATTACTATCATTATATTCTTGTGCAAAAGTCTGTAAATTTAAATACCTAAAATATTTACTCTGATGCAGGATCATCATTCATACTTTATTATATTCTAAGTATATTATCATACTGCATTATATTCTAACGTATATGCATAGTGATTCCATTCTATTTGCATTAAATCATCACCAAAATGATAGTTGTGTCATGCTCACACTAAATAGATTAGGAAACTATGACCTTGAGGTCATGGTTTCGTGCCGTGAAAACAGCTTCTTGCACAAAGTGTGGAGTAAGACTGCGTATATCAGATCGTGAAACGATCTAGTCCCTTTCTATACCCTGCAAACGCGGAAATTTAATACACCTGAACAATTTTCTTTAAAGACACAAGATGGGGGGTCCTATATGCATTGTTCTTCATAGTGCCAAAATTATAGGCCTTGAAACCTCTTTTATTCTCTCCATCAATCCACGGTTTTACGGCGAAATCAAAAGGAAAACAGAACCACATTTCTTTTACTACACGTCCTTTGTATGAAGGAAAAAAGTACAGAGAATCGTGAATGTAAGTAGTAAATAGGACTTACACTGCAACAACCATGTCTGAAGAAAACTCCCAGAGGTGGAATTAAAATAGCAAGCAAGATTTCTAAGAACAATTCAAAGTTTGTAGCCATGTTTCTTCAATTACAAGGCAACTAAAGAAGCAAGTATCTAGTAATAGAAACAAGAAAAGGTTGTATGTATTTGGATGTGTATGTAAAATAGCCCTTAAAATGTGTATGTAAATAACCCTTAAAATTGTATGTATTGGGATGATCTGTTTATATCTTAGCGGGAAGGAATAGGGGGATTCGTGATCGCATCTATTGCAAATTTTGTCGGAAGACTTGACTACTTGCGTTGCTACCCATGCCACTAAAATTTACCTACAAATCTTGCATGAATCTTTGAGCAACGTGCATTTTGGACACTCAGACAAGTGGAAAAAGTTAATAACAATTTTGTCTTTAGTGCTGACTTTCTCTTCGTTTGGAAAAATAAAAGAAAAAATAGGCATTTTATAGTTGAGAGACCACATGAGACACCAGATAGAAGTTAAAAGAATGAAACCTACACCTTCATGATAGTTACTGTTATATCCCGCTTTTTTTTGGGTATAAAGAAATAAAGAAGAAGAAAATAAAAGAAAATAATATAATATAAAAAAATATATGTAGGATAAAGATAAGAAAAATGAGTAAAACCTAATTAAAACAGGATTGGTTTTCCTAAACCAATTTGGACCTAAACCTAATCTACCTAGTAAATTTATACTACCTCTATAAATAAACACTCATACCCCTACTTTTTCCACACCATCAGCCACCCCTCCCCTCTACCCCTAGCGGCAGAAGCCCTCCCCTCACCCCTTAGCGGCAGCCACCTTGTGGTGGAGGAAAAAAAGGGAGGGGGTGTTTGGCCCCATAAAACCCTAATCCTCAATTTCTATATATAGATATATATACATATACATAAACTGAGGCACAAAACCCTCACACCTACGCATAGGAAATTTGGCCAGCACATAGGGAGAGCACCAAAAAAAGAATTTCGATTACCGACAAAAACATCACCGACGAAACGAGGTATGTCGGTCTTTCGTCGTTAATTTGCGATGCAACAGCGATAAAAACAGTTTCGTCGTTAATTGCGATGAAACTACGTTGAAATACATTGTCGCTAACAAAAAAGTAGTCAGATTAATCCTTTTGTTACAATTTCGTCGGTGTTTTGTCGGTGGTTCGTCGCTACTCTGTGTCTTTTGTTCGTCGCTATTTAGTTTGTAGCGTTTCGTCGCTATATCGTCGCTAATGTGTCACTAAAATTCCAGAAACATAAATACGGATAAACAAAGAAATAAATTCTTCGGTTAGTAGGTTCTCGGCATTGTATTAAGTTTTATCGGTATATCGTCGGTGTTTAGTCGATGAATTAGTCGTCGCAAATTTTTCGTTTTACTTTTCGTTCGTATTTTATTCCAATTCGTCGCTGTGTCGTCGCTGATTCGTCGAGGATTAAACACGTGTATGAATTAAGAAAAAAGAAAGCGATGATTGGGAAAAAAAATTTATTCATTTAGAAATAAAAATTTACATTATAAAGACGAAAAATTAAAAAAAGAAATCTAAAAGAGAAGCGGAGAGGGGCCGTTCACTCTTCGTCATCGGAAGAGTCATCGGAAGAAAGAGTGGCCACCACATTCTCTGCGAACTCTTTGAGGAGGCACTTCAGATTGTAATATCTGGCTTTCAACTTGCGCAGCCTTCTGTTCACGCTGTGCGATTGCCTCGACTCCTGCTGCATGTTTGCTATAAGCATACGGTAGTTGATCTGCGGTTCCGGCATTTCTTGTTAAGGATCCTCTGGCGGCATTGGGCCATGCACATATATTGAATCCTCCCGCTCAACCGATGGTTGTGGTCGAGGAGGAGGCCGTTGTGGAGGTGTACTGTTTGCCCCTCCACGCCTTGGAGTTCTTCTATAACGACGGGACATACTTTGTATTTTGTTTAGGAAGTTTTATAACTTTGTTTACGTGAAATGTAAGGCTGTGGGGTTATATATTGGTAAAATTAGCGAGGACATAGCGACGAATCTGCGATGAATTTATCGTCCGTTACTCAACATCGGAAGATGTGCGGGCGTGACCCTTCGTTTGAACAAGTGACGAATTATCAAGACAATAGCGACGACTCAGCGACGTAAGGTCATCGTACGTTGTAACACTCGGGCACTGTGCGGACACGGCCGTTGGGTGAATAGCAACGCCTATGGCGACAAAACGCATCGTATGGTGTGAAGATACGACGGTGTGCGTCGCTATAGCCGTCGGTATTTCGTCGGTAAGCGATGAATGTAGACATTAATACACGCACACCATACGACATGTTTCGTCACTCAAAGCGTCGCTAATGGGCTTTGTAAGCGTCGGTATTTGTGTTTCTTTGTTCGTCGCTATTGCGTCACTAAGGAGTCAGACATTAATACACGCACACCATACGACGTGTTTCGTCGCTCAAAACGTCGCTAATGGGCTTTGTAAGCGTCGGTATTTGTGTTTCTTTGTTCGTCGCTATTGCGTCGCGATTGCGTCGCTATTGAGTCTGACATTAATACACGCACACCATCTTTATTCTTCCACTCTTCTCCCATTCTTCTCCCATTTCAAACACATACATCATCTAGAAGGAAGATGTCTTATTGTGTGGGATTTTGAGGTTTTCCACACCGAGAAAAGATAGCTGCAGTTATTTTGAAGGTATATTGAGAAAATGGATCCGAGAAGGAGCGATAGAAAGTGGATGTACGAGAGAGTAAACAACGGAGAGTGGAATCTTAGATTTGTTGGAGGTCTCGAAGAATTTGTGGATTTTGCGACGAGTAATGAAAGTGGAACGCAGATTAGATGTCCGTGTAAGAAATGCAAGAACCGTAAATATATGGATACGGGTGACGTGATGGTTCACTTATTGAAACAAGGTTTCGTGCACAATTACCATACATGGTACTGCCACGGCGAATATGCGGGGGCGTCTACATCTGCAACTGTTCACGTCGAAGGGGGACCCGGTCAGGTTGATGTCAAAGAAATAGGCGAGGGATCTCAGAACCCGTACGTGCAGATGGTGCAAGACGCAGCCGCCGTCACATTTACGAGAGAGCAGTACTTATAGATGCATGTCGGGTACGAATGTGCACAGGATCCAGATGAATAGCCGCGTATATTCGTGGAAGAAGATCCGAAACCTCAGGCAAGACAGTTTTTTGAGATGCTGAACGCCGCCAACACGCCGCTGTATCCCGGTTACGGTAGTCACACACAGATGTCCATGATCGGTCGGATGACGAGCATGAAGATGGAGCACCGCATGACGGAGAGATTGTATGATGGGATGTGTCAGCTGATGAAGGAAGCTCTTCCTGAAGGGAACACGATGGTCGACAGTTTTTATTCGGCGAAGAAACAGCTGCAGGCATTGGGACTGCCGGTTCAGAAGATCGATTGTTGTTCGGAGGGGTGCATCATATACTGGGGCATCAACGAGGATGAAGACAAGTGCAGGGTCTGTGGGACACATAGGTGGAGAACGAACAAAAGAAACCGGAACGTGCCAAGAAAGCAATTCTACTATTTACCTCTCGCCCCTAGACCGCAGAGGCTCTACGCATCCGGTGCCGCAGCTAGCCAGATGAGGTGGCACACGGAGCACTACATGAAAGACGGTGAGATGTGCCATCTATACGACGGCGAAGCTTGGAGGACGTTCGATGCGACACATCTGGGTTTTTCGTCGGATACAAGGAACGTTAGGTTGGGGTTATGCACCGACAGGTTCAACCCATTTGGACAGTCAGGAGAGCAGTATTCGTTGTGTCCTGTCATTGTGACGCTATACAATCTACCACCTTGGATGTGCATGAAGAAGCCGTACATGTTCTTGACTGTGATCGCACCGGGGCTTAGGAATCCGAAACAGAAGATCGACCTATACCTGCAGCCATTGATACAGGAGCTGAAGTGGTTGTGAGAGTTTGGCGTGGAGACGTTCGATGTATCGACCAAACAAAACTTCCAGCTACGCGCTGCGCTGATGTGGACGATCAGCGACTTCCCGGCTTATTCTATGTTGTCGGGGTAGAGTACAGCGGGGAAATATACTTGCCCTTACTGATGTCAGTATCCAGCCGGGTTCAGATGGCATGGATGCCGCATTTCAAGAAGAAAACCCGTGCGTTGTGGATACGACACATGTTAAAGTGCACAATCTTCCTATAAATGACTTGAACGGTGGTTTCATCGAAATTCATCTCAACATACAACCGACTGACAATATTGAAGATGTAGGCGAAGACGAATACGAGGATGAAGAGGACGACGAGCATATAGATGAAGATGAAAATGAAGATGCGTATGAGGATGCGGATGAAAATGAAGATTGACGTTAGTCAAAATTTTTATGTACCTCTTTATGTGAAAGTGTGTATGTGTTGATGTACTTATACACATGTATATACATAATGTGTGTCTGTAAGTACTTTATATTTTATATTATTTTTTTTAATATACTGAAGAGCACCGACGATTTACCGACGAAACGTGTTGTCGCACGTTTGGAATAACGATGACACAAGTGTAGGATCTGCAAGGCACCACTAGAAGGGGGGGTTGAATAGGTGGTGCGGAAAGTGTGGTTTTTAAAATTTGTTTAAAACTAAACAACTCAACTTCTGAAAACAGATTCTGTTTCCAGGACCATTTTTAAAACGTTTTTAAATCTAGGTTATAGGTCTCCAAAAATTCTGAAATTTTGAGAGAACTTAGCCTCAGATGTTATGAGGGTCCCCTAAAAATTTCAAATTAAAATTCAACCTTTAACCCCTTCAAAAACCGTTGGCGATCAGATTGCACGAATCTGCCAGAAACGGTAGACGGTTTTGAAAAATTTATTTCTGTTTGTGTGTAAGTCCAAATGCTCTGACAATTTAACCACTAACTCCGTATATACTATATTTAAGTGTGTTGAAACAGGTTTGCAAAATTCCTTTGGGAAGTAGGTCAACTACAATCAAAGTCTCAACCTTTGGAAGTCTGAAAATCAAACTACACTAGTCTCAGATCGTTTGATGTTTGATCGACTTATACTTATCCAAAAGGGTTGAAACTTGTGCCAAATTAACCCTAGAGCGTATGACTATGTTTCTGAAAATTTTTGTGATTTTTGAAAGTCGTTTACTATTTTTCCGAACGCCAACAAAAAGAGTAAACTGTGCAGTAACAGAAAGTAAATGCTGAAAGTAAATGGCACCAAGAATTTTATACTGGTTCGGTTATAAACAACCTACTCCAGTCTTCAAGGAACACCTTCCTTGGTTCAACTAATCACACACACTCAATACACCTTACCACAGGGTTGATAGAGTTACACCTAACTCCAACCCTTTACAAACCTTGTACGGTGAATACAATTTGCACGAACACCACCACCTTGCAAGAATGAAGATTGATCACACCTTGATCAATCCTTTACAAAGATATGGAATATGTGGTGGTCTATATCAAGCCTATTCAAGATTGAAAGATATGAATACAATAGGCTTACAAGAAGAAAGAAAGAAAGAGAATGTAGAAGAAGAAGGCTAGAACACTTTTGATCCTTGGACTTGCAACTCTTGTTCTTGTTCTTGTTTTGCTCTTCTTTCTCTCCTTTTAATTTGTTTTTGGCCGCCCCCCTATAGTGCTATCCCCCTCTTGAAAATTATCTTCTAAGTCCTTGGGAGAATGTAAGACATCATTGTGACATGGTCTTGCTTACTTGTCACCTTCTCATTGGATGATCACTTAAGCTTTGCTTACTTGGCACTTCATGATTGGTTGGATGTTGTCATCATTGATGACTTGGAAAAATCTGAGAATAACACTTAAAACATGTGCCAAAATCATAACAAAATAATTTCCATAAAGCTCAAGATTATCACATAAATTGCAAGATAAAATTTTCTTCCTTGCTAAGCCAAGAAATCGCCCATAATGTGGTGTTACCATGCTGAATTTTCAGCATGTGACACATGGAGATAAAGTTCAAAATATTACCATTTTTCTTTGATTTTTCTTTTTAAAATGAATCACCAATTGATGGTAAATATTCTTATCACATGAGAAATGAACTTGGACACTTTTAAGCTCAAGAATTCGGCCAAGACATGTCTCACACATGCTGAAAAATTTCAGCATATGTGATATATAAAATATCACACTTTATTTAATTTAAATAATATTCAAATTACTTCCATTTCTTCTTCCAATCAATCACATAATTTAAGAAGTAAAATATGTCTCATAAGAGATGAAAAATTCGGCCATCATTAGCACACATGCTGAATTTTTAGCATGTGTCACAATTGTGACAAAAATTCAAATTGTTACCTTGTGTAGCTTCTTTCTTTATGTCACCAACATTGTATGATTGGTCCTTGACCAATCAATATGCTAAGGCTCCATCTCAGCTGCAATGTGCGTGTATGATGTAAATACATATGCTGAAAATTATTTTTGCTAACTTTGTAAAATAGTGCACATTTAATAATACACACATGTTATATTCCAATCAGCCCTTAATTTAATTTTCTAGAACACTTTACGATGTATAACATATGTAAAAAGTGTCTAGATACATGTCACATGATGTACCAAAAACGTTCCATGTGTTGTGTGCATAGAAAACCGAATTTTCGATATTTATCGATTACCTGATTTTTCTCTAATTTAAATTCCAACTTTTGCACATGTTATATATATTATGTTATACATAATATATATAATATATACTTTAAATCTCAGCACTTGGCTGGTCTAAAGTGGTACCATTAACATGTGACAAAATTAAACTTGGAATCTTCACATTTTGGCCTTAATGTGGGGTGATTTGTGTGTGGCAACATGGAAAGTATTTTTGGCTGAATATACAGTCATGTGCACGAATTTTTTTATCAATTTTTGAAGTATAGGGGCTGGCCATTTATTTATGGAAAGTACGTGACACATTGGTGAAGTTTCGGTATTCGCCCGATACGACAATTTTTGGTTTAGAATCTTTTATTGTGTCGTATTTAATTTGTCATCACCATATCTTATATCATATGATATAAGACCTGAATATACTCATAAATATGAGTTAAGTATAGTGGTGTGACATTGACGTACGTACGTAAAATATATAACGTGTCGGTAGTACGTTGGAATACATGTGTATGTGCCTTTTTCAAAAAATCTGAAAATATATGCAATATATATGTATATGGCGTGTACACATTAAAGAGGGGAGGAGGAGAAAACTTTCCTTCCTTAGCTTTGTTGCTTTTGTGCCCTTTCCAAATGTGGCTTCCTTTAATGAACTACTTAGTTTAATAAACTAAGTACTTCACTTAATGAACTAGTTTAGTTCATTAATAGTGGCACCTGGAAATAGTATAAACACAACAAATGTTTGCCATATGATGTAATCTTTAACGCTTCATGGCTCATTAGTATGGCAACATTATATATGAGCTAAATAAGGCAAGTACTAAGCAATATCATGCACACGATTGTTTATATCATGCACGTTTTATCTTATGCTTGTTTTTGTGCACATTTAAATCATGTATTTGAAAATCAATCAAACCCCTTTTTCTCTACAATCTCCCCCTTTTGATGATTTTCAAAATAACTTATGCACATGATTTAAATCCTATCGCTCCCCCTTCAATTATGCATAAATTCAAAATTCGAAATTTAAATTTCGAATCCGCTCCCACTTGATTTATGCAATCAGTATCTCTCTCCCCCTTAAATCATGCTTTCTCTCCCCCTTTATTTTGGAAAGCAAATCAAAAGATGCCTGTAAAGATGAAAAAAAATCATGCATTTAATATACGTGCGTTCGTAAGGGTTATTTATTCAACCCTTTGAAAATGTCCCTTTTGGTACCCAAATTTGGGTGACTTTTCTAGGCCTTCCAAAGGGTGAGAAAAGTGATGAGAACGCAACATAATATACTTTAGGTGCAACTGTATCTGACCTTTGGCCAAGAACTCCTATATACGCATTATATGTAGGACGTTTTTGATATGTCCTTGTGTTTGTATGCGTAGTGCGTGGATGGAATGAATGTCGTGTATGCATTACTCTTTTCTTTTCATATCTTTATGGTACAAAGTTGTATTTCACATGATGTGAAAAGGAAGTGGGGCGTGATGAAGAAAAGGGCAGTTTTTGCGTCATCTTAGACGCCACTTGAGGCTTTGGGGTGTCTACTTTCTTAGACACAACAAACTTACTTGGTTTGGTGGATACTTCATTAGTGTCAACGTATACCAAACCCGTTTTGTCACTGTCATGCTTTTGTGATAAGATAATGCGATGCAGCATGTTAGATCCCGTGTCAAATTGTTTCACCTTTTTCTCTACATCCGCATTCCTTGATTTCAAGTTCGAAATCTCGGATTTCAATTCAGTGTTCTCGGATGTCAATGATGAAATTTCAGATTTTAATGAATTTATAATGCATGACGACTCTTCTTTTGAATCGTTTAATTGAGAGACAAGATTTTTGTTAGAAGATTCTAACAATTTCCTGTCTTCAATTAATCGCTTCTTTTCTTTTGCAAGAGTCTTTGAAAACTTATGCAACTCTAAATATTGACTAAATAAATCATCATAAGAACATTCAGAATCAGAATCAGAGTCGGAAGATACCTCATTTGATGCTTTAGATGTAAAGTATACTTGTGCTTTGTGTTCTTCCGTATCATCAGTCTCAGAGTCGGATGTGTCACTCCAAGTGGAGGCTTTGAAGGCTCTTCTCCTTTGCTTAGGTTCTGAGACGAGTCTATTCTTGTTTCGATCCTTGTCAGGGTATTTGTTTGTTTGCTTTTCTTTATTAGGGTAGTCATATGATAGATGTCCAAGTTTGCCGCATTCATAGCACTTTATTTCCTTATTTTTATTTTTATGATCCTTAGGTGAGGTAGACTTATGTTTAATCGATTTTCTCAAAATTTTTCTTAATCTTTTAGCCATCGTGATTAAGTCCTCATCATTGGAATCTATGTCACTATCATCTACGACGTATTCATTTGATTTAAATGCTATAGCCCTGTCATTATTAGAAATGGACTCAGAATGTCTTAAAGCAAGTTTGTTTTCATATACCTTAAGTGATCCGATTAGTTCTTCCATTTTAATCGATTTGGTCTCTTTGCTTTCTTCTACGGACGTTACTTTAGGGTCCCACTCGGATGGAAGGCTTCGCAAGACCTTTTGTACCTTTTCCTGCATAGTGAAGGCTTTACCAAGAGACTCAAGGGAATTGTAAATGTTAGTCAAGCGTAAATCCATTTCAACAATAGACTCATTTGGCAATAATTTAAAGGACTCAAGTGTGGACATAAGCATATTGATTTTGGACTCCTTTACTTGGCTAGTCCCTTCATGTTTCATTTTAAGAATATGCCACATCTCTTGAGCACTAGAGCAATTAGACACGTAACTAGCCTCACTTTTACTTAGGCCGTTTAATAGTAGTTACATGGCTTTAGCATTCATACTCAACTTCTTTTTGTCATCACTAGTGTATTCTTGTTTCGTTTTTGTAACCTCTAGTGTGACACCATCAATAATTGACGTCTTAGTAGGAACAAATGGACCGTCTTCTATGATGGACCATAGATCAATATCAATAGCCATAAGAAAAAGTTTCATTCTTAATTTCCATTGAATAAAAGACTCACCGTCGAAAAAAAGAGACCTTACAGTTGACATTCCTTCTTGCACGGTTGTGGTTGCCATCTCACTGAATCGTCGGATTCTTTGAAGTGAGTGTTCCTGCGCTCTGATACCAATTGTAGGATCTGCAAGGCACCACTAGAAGGGGGGG
>AP025057.1:6406535-6449839 GCA_036186865.1 Eustoma russellianum | reverse complement strand
TAGAAGGGGGGGGGGTTGAATAGGTGGTGCGGAAAGTGTGGTTTTTAAAATTTGTTTAAAACTAAACAACTCAACTTCTGAAAACAGATTCTGTTTCCAGGACCAGTTTCAAAACGTTTTTAAAACCAGGTTATAGGTCTCCAAAGATTCTGAAATTTTGTGAGAACTTAGCCTCAGATGTTATGAGGGTCCCCTAAAAATGTCAAATTAAAATTCAACCTTTAACCCCTTCAAAAACCGTTGGCGATCAGATTGCACGAATCTGCCAGAAACGGTAGACGGTTTTGAAAAATTTATTTCTATTTGTGTGTAAGTCCAAATGCTCTGAACATTTAACCACTAACTCCTTATATACTATATTTAAGTGGGTTGAAACAGTTTTGCAAAATTCCTTTGGGAAGTAGGTCAACTACAATCAAAGTCTCAACCTTTGCAAGTCTGAAAATCAGACTGCACTAGTCTCAGAACTTTTGATGTTTGATCGACTTATACTTATCCAAAAGGGTTGACACTTGTGCCAAATTAACCCTAGAGCGTATGACTATGTTTCTGGAAATATTTGTGATTTTTGAAAGTCGTTTACTATTTTTCCGAACGCCAACAAAAAGAGTAAACTGTGCAGTAACAGAAAGTAAATGCTGAAAGTAAATGGCACCAAGAATTTTATACTGGTTCGGTTATAAACAACCTACTCCAGTCTTCAAGGAATACCTTTCTTGGTTCACACTAATCACACCCACGCAATACACCTTACCACAGGGTTGATAGAGTTACACCTAACTCCAACCCTTTACAAACCTTGTACGGTGAATACAATTTGCACGAACACCACCACCTCGCAAGAATGAAGATTGATCACACCTTGATCAATCCTTTACAAAGATATGGAATATGTGGTGGTCTATATCAAGCCTATTCAAGATTGAAAGATATGAATACAATAGGCTTACAAGAAGAAAGAAAGAAAGAGAATGTAGAAGAAGAAGGCTAGAACACTTTTGATCCTTGAACTTGCAACTCTTGTTCTTGTTCTTGTTTTGCTCTTCTTTCTCTCCTTTTAATTTGTTTTTGGCCGCCCCCTATAGTGCTATCCCCCTCTTGAAAATTATCTTCTAAGTCCTTGGGAGAATGTAAGACATCATTGTGAAATGGTCTTGCTTACTTGTCACCTTCTCATTGGATGATCACTTAAGCTTTGCTTATTTGGCACTTCATGATTGGTTGGATGTTGTCATCATTGATGACTTGGAAAAATCTGAGAATAACACTTAAAACATGTGACAAAATCATCACAAAATAATTTCCATAAAGCTCAAGATTATCACATAAATTGCAAGACAAAATTTTCTTTCTTGCTAAGCCAAGAAATCGCCCATAATGTGGTGTTACCATGCTGAATTTTCAGCATGTGACACATGGAGATAAAGTTCAAAATATTACCATTTTTCTTTGATTTTTATTTTTAAAATGAATCACCAATTGATGGTAAATATTCTTATCACATGAGAAATGAACTTGGACACTTTTAAGCTCAAGAATTCGGCCAAGACATTCTCACACATGCTGAAAAATTTCAGCATGTGTGATATATAAAATATCACACTTTATTTAATTTAAATAATATTCAAATTACTTCCATTTCTTCTTCCAATCAATCACATAATTTAAGAAGTAAAATATGTCTCATAATAGATGAAAAATTCGGCCATCATTAGCACACATGCTGAATTTTCAGCATGTGTCACAATTGTGACAAAAATTCAAATTGTTACCTTGTGTAGCTTCTTTCTTTATGTCACCAACATTGTATGATTGGTTCTTGACCAATCAATATGCTAACAAGGCTCCACATAGGCTCCAACTCAGCTGCAATGTGCGTGTATGATGTATATACATATGCTGAAAATTAGTTTTGCTAACTTTGTAAAATAGTGCACATTTAATAATACACACATGTTATATTCCAATCAGCCCTTAATTTAATTTTCTAGAACACTTTAAGATGTATATCATATGTAAAAAGTGTCTAGATACATGTCACATGATGTACCAAAAACGTTCCATGTGTTGTGTGCGTAGAAAACCGAATTTTCGATATTTATCGATTACCTGATTTTTCTCTAATTTAAATTCCAACTTTTGAACATGTTATATATATTATGTTATACATAATATATATAATATATACTTTAAATATCAGCACTTGGCTGGTCTAAAGTGGTACCATTAACATGTGATAAAATTAAACTTGGAATCTTCACATTTTGGCCTTAATGTGGGGTGATTTGTGTGTGCCAACATAGAAAGTATTTTTGGCTGAATATACAGTCATGTGCACGAAATTTTTATCAATTTTTGAAGTATAGGGGCTGGCTATTTATTTATGGCAAGTACGTGACACATTGGCGTAGTTTCGGTATTCGCCCGATACGACAATTTTTGGTTTAGAACCTTTTATCGTGTCGTATTTAATTTGTCATCACCATATCTTATATCATATGATATAAGACCTGAATATACTCATAAATATGATTTAAGTATAGTGGTGTGACATTGACGTACGTACGTAAAATATATAACGTGTCGGTAGTACGTTGGAATACATGTGTATGTGCCTTTTTCAAAAAATCTGAAAATATATGCAATATATATGTATATGGCGTGTACACATTAAAGAGGGGAGGAGGAGAAAACTTTCCTTCCTTAGCTTTGTTGCCTTTGTGCCCTTTCCAAATGTGGCTTCCTTTAATGAACTACTTAGTTTAATAAACTAAGTACTTCACTTAATGAACTAGTTTAGTTCATTAACAATGGCACCTGGAAATAGTATAAACACAACAAATGTTTGCCATATGATGTAAGCTTTAACGCTTCATGGCTCGTTAGTATGGCAACATTAAATATGAGCTAAATAAGGCAAGTACTAAGCAATATCATGCGCACGATTGTTTATATCATGCACGTTTTATCTTATGCTCGTTTTTGTGCACATTTAAATCATGTATTTGAAAATCACTCAAACCCCTTTTTCTCTACAACAAGAAATAACGACGAACACACGTCGCTATTTCGTTGCAAAATGTCAAAATTAAATCATAAATTCCCTTTTTTCTTCCCCATTTCAGCGAATTTCTTCTCCCCAAATTCAAACCTCCCTCCCCCGCGAAATCTCTCCACCGCCGCTCCTCCTGCGCCGCCATTCTCCGGTGACCTCCTTCCCCAGTTAATTTTTCTTCCTATTTCGTTTTTAATGCTTTTAATTAGTTATAGATTCAATTCTTTGTTTTGGTTTTGGGTTGTGGGTGTTAGTGGTGGGTTGGGGACTATGGGGAGGGATGTGGGGGCGGTTGGGGTGGTGAATGGCGGGGCAGTGGTGGTTGGGTGTGGTTGTGGGTAGGGCCTGCCGATTGGTGGTTGGGGGTGGCTGGAACTTGCACTTATTTGTCTCATATTTTGGTTGTATGACTGTGTACGTGCATTGGAGACTGATCTTGTTGCTGGTTGCAGCATATAGTTTCATGTTTTCTACCTGTTTGTCCCCCCTCTTCTTCTTTTCATTTTCTTGTTTCTCCCTGTTTTCTGCAGTTTAAGAAATTCGGAAAAGTTGCATGCTACAAAAGTACTTGTAGAGATTGTCTTACGCAACGGCATGTTTCTCGTTCATAAAAAATCCACTCCCTTTTCCCCCTTCCTCAATAGCTGAAAAAAATTCCATGTAACTATCCACTTGACTGATCGTATTGAACTAAGAGTGATAGTGAAACTAAAAAGCTGTGTTGGTGGCACCATGTTTGTTGAATCAGCTTTTCAAACTAGGTTCTTTCTAGCTTGCAGGCAAGGGTTCTTGCCGTTTAGTTTGCCCTTTTGAGATTTCGTGTCTTTCTATGTTGAACTTTCTAGAATTTTTGCAGTTCTAGCAGGAGCCCTTTCTTCTTGACGTCTATCCTGAAAAAAAGCTTTGATATGATCTCCTTAGCTGCGAACCAATGTTGGCCTGTTCTTTTATATGGTCCTGCGAGTTCTGGGAAAACTTCTATTGGCGAATGGCAGGGCAGTGGTGGTTGGGGTGGCTGTGTGTATATTTTGAAGTGTAATTTGTTTAGAGGTGATGCATATTTATGCTTTAAGTTTCAAGTTCAAGTGATGTATACTTTGAAGTGTAATTTGATGATGAAGTTTGATTATGTAGTTTGGTTAATCATGTCATGTTGTTTGGATTTGGATTTGTCTTGGGAGAGGCCATTAAGGCTGGAAAACCTCCGATAAACGAATAGGTCATGCCAAAATTTTCAAAATTATTAATATCTTACATTAAATGTATGTAAACACTTGTCATTTTTTAGATATCTTATTTGTTTGGCCAACCAACCCTAAACTTGTTGAATGTGCTTTTTAATTTTTTCACCCTTGCAGATCTGATGGCTAGTGAGGGTTTACCTACTCGACCCACCTACCCACCAGCCAGACAGGCCCTCTCAGGACAGTTCAATCTGTTCGTTTCTCAGCATAAACTGCTTGGTTCGGTGTCGACCGCCGCTCTGGCTGCGGACATGGACCTTTTAGGGCCTGCCGATAGATCCGCATCCCCCAGATCTCCGACGCCACCCACACCCACCGGTCCAGCCCATCATCCGGCGTCTGATGCGGCATCGAACGAGAGTGTCATACCAGGGCGTCGTGCCCTCCCTTGGTCACAGGCTACCCATACGTAAGTAATGATTTATTTTTTTAACACGTTTTCAAATCTATTTCACGAGTTATTTTTTCCTAACAACTTCACCTCTTTCAGGTTTGCATCGGACTCGGGCCAGATTTCCGGTTGCATCACTCGGTCCTTCCACCGGAGGCAGGACCCTGTTGGATATGCCTGGTCCCGTGTCACCCCACAGACACGTAGGTTCTACTAGGATGAGTTTCAGGTATTCAAATTTGATGAATTTCAATTTTTGATGCATAATCGATCATTACTTTTCTAACCACATTTTTATTTTTCCTCTGTATAATAATTGCGAAGGTGTACAGCTGGCCAGCCAACATCGCCCACGACGTGGAGCAGGCCTGGCACCAGAGGTCCGCCAAACGCTACAGGGACTTCGTCAACTCGCTCAAGACCAAGTGGGAGCGTGACCCCATTTCTGCGAGGCCTCCCTACATATCCAAGGCCACCTGGACGGGGTGGATAAAAGGGTGGCTGGACCCTGCTAACCAAGCCCGCAGCGCCCGAAATGCGGCGAACCGGTGCAGCGGCAATCTACAGGCCACAACACCTGCCACACACTCAGGTGGTTCGGTTGCCCACGCCACCACGATGCGTGCTATGGTAAGTATTTTAAAATTGGATTATTTAGATTCATTGATTTCATTGGATTATTTAGATTCATAAACGAATAGGTCATGCCAAAATTTTTAAAATTCTGAATTTCACTAACATATTTTTATTTCATTCTTTCAGCACGCGGAGACGAGGGAGTGGCCAGCCTCCTACGATCTCTTCTACAAGACGCATCGGAAGAAAGCCTCCGACGGGACAGAGGACTGGATCACGGCGAAGGCCCGCGACATCAGTGTAAGTAGTCTACGATATCATTTTTTTTCCTTAGTTTGTTTTATTTCTAAACCCTAAACCCTAACAATTCTTATTCTCATTTCAGGATGAGTACAACAGATTACTGGCAGAGAGGGGAGAAGAGGCCGACAAGAACCGTGCTTATTGGGATGCGGTTCGGACCATCAGCCCTCAGAATAAGAAGAAGAGGGAGGTGTACGGGGTTGGATCAGCAGCACCACGATTCTTCCCCGAAGTTCTGTATCCAGGTGCTTCCTCAGAGGCCAGCACCTCTGCGCCTTCTGCGACGCCAGAGGATATTTTGCGCCTGGACGCAGATCATGCGGCGCTTCAGCATGAGATGGAGACCATCAGGGCACAGCATGAGGAAAGTGTACAGGCACTGCGGTCGCAGCTCACTCAGACCCAGCAGGCGCTGCAGCAGTCGGTTCAGCAGGCGCAGCAGGAGACGAAGCAGGAACTCTCGCAGCTATCGCAGATCCTCCGCTCTTTCCTTTCCAGCTCCTTGCAGCCTCAGCCTCGCCCTCAGGATGGTCAGCCTTCTCCGCATGATCCCCCTCCACCTTCCTCTGCATAGCATTTCATTTTTTGATTTTTCGTACTGACTATTTCATTTATTGTATTGACATATTATTTGTTATATTTTATCTGACATTTATACGGATTCCATTTCATTTGTGTTGTTTAATTATACGAATTTCAATACGCAAATACCGTATTTTTGTATAATATTCGTAAAAATGATTTTATATACAAAATAAAATATATTATAAAAATTAAATAAAAATAATAAAAACTATTTATATTATTAATAAATTATAAATATTTAATATTAATTTAATATTTAATATTAATTTAAATAATAGCGATGAACTTGCGACGAAACATAAATGTCGCAGACCGGGCATATAAAAAAATCAAAAATTTAAAATAGCGATGAAAAAGATATACCGACGAACCGACGATGGAAAAAACAGGTCGCAGACCTGACAGATTTACGTCGCAATTTTACGTCGAACCGCCGACGACCTTGCTCTCGTCGCAATATAATGACGCCGTACCGACGAAAATCACTTTGCGACAAGCCATATAGCAATATACATATTTCGTCGCCATTTCGTCGCTAAATACCGTTAGCGACGAAATGGCGACGAAATATGTCTGTCGCTATATGGCTTTTTTTGTAGTGGAGGAAGGAGAAAAAGCGTACGTAGGAAATTCGTCCAAAAAGGTAGGTTACCTTCTCCTCTTCTCAGAATGCCTGCACCTCGTGTGTTGGATCGTACTTGCATTAAATTCATTATGTGTTATTTGTATATGTTTTTGTACGTATGTTTTCCGTATGGTAATCATGTGTGCGGGTGTATATGTGTGTGTTATGGTGGTGACTGTGATGTGTATGGAAAAAATTAAAAGTGTGGATTTTATACGATTTAATAGAAAATTGCATTAATAACCTTAGAAATAGATCACATAGCCCGAAAATTAGGTTGGAATTAAACTAGAAATTGAAAACAGAGGCTGACGGGGTGCATACGCGCGTTTAAGGCCGGCACGTGAGGCCCACATGCGGCCGTGGGTGGCGCGTGCAACCCACGTGCGGCCTATGTGTGTGCAGTGTGTGTGGGATTAAATGAAATTAATTGGGGTTGATTTGGATTTAAATTAGAGGTTGAATTGAATTTAAAAGAAAATAGAATTTAATTAAGGTTTTAAGAGAATAAAGAAATAAAATAAAATAATATGACAAAATTTATTTTCTGGAATTTGGGTTGGCCTAGTCATGTTGGACGCGAATTGGCCAGACCTGGGTTCAGATGACTCGGCCAGGTGGCGGGTTGGTCTGGTCTGCAGCGAATTGGACCGGATCGCTGGAAAAGAGAAAAAGGAAAAAAAGTATGCGGACTAGGTTCTGACAACCGCGGGTCGATGGTTTCATGCTGGGCCAGACCTTCTGTGCCGGGCCAAAATGAAAAAAAGAGGAAGGGACATGAAAAGCCGTCGGGCCGCGAGCTGAGCCTTTGGGCCGGGCCACTGGTTAAGGTGAAATAGGGCCAAAAAATAAAAAAATACAAGAAAATAAATAAAAGAAAATTAATAATAATATAAAATGAATATTATTAGTAAGTCAGTAAATGGAATAAATTAAAAAAATGCAAACCAGCAGATCTGAGAGGGAAAAAAAGAAGAAATAGAATATTAAAAATAAAATAAAGTGTAGAAAACTAAAACAAAGTCTCGAAAGATAAAATAACAATAGAAGATGAAATACAGTAATGAAATACAGTAATATAGGGTAACTACGCAATATAGAACGGAGCATGCAACATAGGAGAAAAAAAGGAAGAGTGTTAAAGTGTGCAGCATTCATGGCAAGTGCATTGCTTTGCATCCCTTTGGGACGTGTGACTCTACGATACAGATGTGTGTGATCCCTCCGGGGCTAGTGGCTGTTAGTGTATGTGCCCTAGACCATGATTTTGATGTTTTATGTTATATATTTATTATTAATAAAGAGGTTTTATTATCATTATTATTGGTTAGTATGTTACCAATTTTGATATATGTCCCTGATTCATTATTGTTATAGAGATAAAATAATTTATAATCGGTATGAGTATTGATTTGATAATCATGAGATGATTATGTGTATGGTGATACAAATAAATCTCATAGATACTTGTTAGAGAACAGTGTATTGGATAGACCCATCATGAGATTACTACATGGATTAGCGTCATAAGTAAATCTCATGATAGTCATGTTTTAATCCTTAGACTTGAGATTGTCATAGTTTCCAACGTAAGGACTATTATATTTTGACATGATCAAACATTATCCGTAACTGGATAATAATAAAGGTCATGATTGAATATGATAGAAATTGTGCAGAGGATATTGAACAATCAAGATAGAATTTGTCCATTTCTTTTGAGAGAGATATCTTTGGGCCCCTCGATTAGTGAGACTGTGAAATGCATGGCCGTGCTCAGATGAATTGATAGTGTGATCAATATCATTTGTTTTATCAGTCTACTTAGAGATCGAGTAATCATATGTTTGAACAATATAAGTATGACGCTGACCATGACTTATGTTCAAACTAGATATCGTGTAACAAAGGGATTAATGCATATACTATTATTAGGCTAGTTGGACTTTACTCGTATTAATTGGGTAGTCGTAATGTCTTGCTAGAGACCAATTACGACTTGTTGGTTTAATGGAGATTTAACTGACTGCCAATTAATATGGGCCTATGGATCACACACAAGAATGCGTATGGGATGATATTAATAATATTAATAATATTAATATTGGATATTAATTATTATTATTATTATTATTATTATTATTATTATTATTATTATTATTATTATTATTATTTTCGTTTATATATATATATATTTATATCATCGGATAATAACAATAGAATCCATATCTGATATGGATTTTGATTGGTTTTATCTAATCCTAACAAAATCCGTATTTGATACGCATTATGATTGGCATTAAACAATCCGATTTGGAATCGGATTTTGATATCTATATATATGTATATATCCTGGTGTGTCTTGGACACTATAGAGTACAGAAAAATGAAACCCTAGAATCATTTTTGAGAAAAGCCGTGTTCTTCAGCCGCGCCGTTTCAAGATCTAGCACTCCGGGCGGAAGCATTCGTGTGGATACCGACAGATGGTGATCCTACAATCGCACCTGCTACGTTCGCACATTCTACGTCTGCAGATTTCGAATCTATAGAGGTATGGTTTTTGATTTCTTTCATCGAATTAAACGAACAACATTGATCCTTGGTAGGAAATCAGAGATCAAGTTTTGTTTTTCCGCTGCGCGTTTTGTAGTGATCTTGTCGGGACCGCCTTATGCGTACGCCCTATAGTTCGTTACTGTGGCATTAAGAATGTCAATATATATTTATTTGTTATAATATGTTTGTGTAAGATATATTATAATTGTTGATGTCTTTGCATGGTGCATAGCATGACCTTAGGACCTATGTGATTGACTTAGTCATATTTCTATTTTGGGTTATTATGGCCTGCGTGCCGCTGTAGTTTTTGTTGTATTTTATTTTACAAGTAGTTAGGTTTTTCTTTATTATTGTAATAAATGAAGAATCAAGCTACAAAAGTGGTGGTGGCGAAACATACCAAGGATGAGTGGGTTCCATGGAGATGGAGGCACGAGCTCAAGATTAGAATATATGTATCATTGTAAATGTTGTAATAGGAAGTCTTTCACATAGGGTTTCCTTTATGATCTTCATTTGGTCTCATGAAGATCATATTTAGTTTGGCCATGCTATGTCACGTTTTCATATTTATCATTTTGTATGAGATACGTGGATGATAGATTATATATATGCATATAGGATGCTATGATGTAATGATATGCAATGCAAGACATAAACTAAATTGAACCCTCATTAATAATTTAAGTCTTGATGCCATCCATGTCTTAAACACCTATTAAAACTGGGATTGTATTAAAGTAGGTATTGCCAAAGCAATGTGCTTTAAACATTCCCAGCTATGTAGGATGAGTAATAGTGCTACTCATATGTTTAAAATTGGTTAGACTTAATTGAGCTATCAAAACGGTTTTGGGCCCAAGGCATTAGATGGAATCTAACATACAATGATATATGATGTCATTATTCCATAATATCTAAGAGTTACATGAGATGTAATTGGTAAAGAAGTTACCTACCTAAATAACTTAATTTTAAGCGTCATGCCAAAGCTGAGTTTAGAATTAAGTCAAATATGGATCTTAGTTCACTAAAATATTTCTTTTGAGGGTTATGTTTTAGTGAGAGTTTTATAAATTTTAACCTCATTATTAATAAAGTGTTACTTTGCATGTTTTGTAGATCACAAATGGCTGCTAATACCAATTCCACCTTATCGCTGCGATCTATCCTTGAGAAGGAAAAACTGAAAGAATGTGGGACTAATTTTGTTGACTGGTTTCGAAACTTGAGAATTGTTCTCAAGCAAGAAATGAAGTCCTACGTGCTCGATGACCCTGTCCCTGAATCCCCTCCTGCTGATGCTTCTGTTGCTGCTAGGAATAAGCATAAGAAGCATGTGGAAGATTCCAACAACATAGGATGTCTTATGTTTGCAACTATGTGTCCAGGACTTCAGAAGGACCTGGAACACTTAGAGGCTTATGATATCAATGTGCATTTCAAACAAGCATTCCAACAACAGGCTAGGCAGGATAGGTTTGACACTGCTGTCGCATTATTTGACTGCAAGATGTTTGAAGGTGAGTCTGTTAGCGCTCACGTTTTGAAGATGAAAGGCTATATAGATCACCTTGCAAGACTTAGATATCCACTGAGTTTAGAACTCACCACGGATTTGATCCTTCACTCTTTACCTAGCAGTTTCTCTCAGTTCGTTATGAACTATAATATGAATAATATGGAAAGGTCCATTCCTGAGCTACATAGTATGCTCAAAACTACTGAAGGGAATATCAAAAATCCTACCCAAGTATTGAGTGTCAATATTAAACAAATGAAAAAGAAAGGCAAAGCCAAGGGTAAGGCAAAAGGTGCCAAAGTTGCAAAAATTTTAAAGTGGTCAAAAGGGCAAACTAAACCGAAACCTAAACCCAAGGCAAAGGTTCCTAAGGAAGGGACTTGTTTCCATTGCAACAAGCCTGGGTATTGGAAAAGAAATTGTGACATTTATTTGGAGGAGTTGAAGAAGCTGAATGGTAGTGCGACTACATCTTCAGGTATTTATGTTATAGAAATTAATTTATCTACTTCTTCTTCCTGGGTATTAGATATCGGATGTGGATCCTATATTTGTACAAATATGCAGGGGCTCAAAAGGAGTAGGATGCTGAAGAAGGGCGAGGTGGACCTACGTGTTGGCAATAGAGCAAGAGTTGCTTCTATAGCTGTAGGGACCTATGAGCTTGTCTTGCCCAATGTGCTTTTGTTAGTTTTAAACAATTGCTTTTATGTTCCTACTATGAGTAGGAATCTTATTTCAGTATCTGTTTTGGATGATGAAGGTTATTCATTTTTAATTAAAAATAAGATGTGTTGTATTTTTGATAAAAATGACTTGCTTTATGGTATTACAAGTAGTTATAATGGCATTTATGTCCTTAGCCTTGATGATCCCAATGACAGTAATATTTATAACATATCTTCAAAGAGAACTAAGCCAAATGAATTAAACCCTATATATTTGTGGCATTGTCGCCTTAGCCATATAAATGAGAAGCGCGTATCTAAACTCCATCAAGATGGATTATTAGATTCATTTGATTTTGAATCATTTGAAAACTGCGAGTCTTGTTTGCTTGGAAAGATGACAAAGACCCTTTTACTGGACATAGTGAAAGGGCTAATGACTTATTTGGCTTGGTACATACAAATGTATGCGACCCCATCAGCATTGGTGCCAGAGTAGGATTTCATAACTTTTACTGATGATTTCAGTAGGTATGGCTATGTCTACCTAATGAAACATAAGTATGAGTCTTTTGAAATGTTTAGAACTTTTCAAAATGAAGTACAAAATCAATTTAGTAAGACAATTAAAACCCTTCGATCAGATCGAGGTGGTGAATATTTGAGCCAAGAATTTGACCAACATCTAAGAAATTGTGGAATCGTTTCACAGTTGACTCCTCCAGGAACTCCACAATGGAATGGTGTTTCTGAAAGGAGAAATCGAACTTTATTAGATATGGTTCGATCTATGATGGGTCAAGTAGATCTTCGTTTATCTTTTTGTGGTTATGCCTTGGAGACAGCTGCATTCATTTTGAACCGTGTACCATCTAAAGCGGTTGAAAAGACACCATATGAGATATGGACTGGTAAGAGACCCAGTTTGTCTTTTCTTAAGATTTGGGGGTTGTGAAGCTTATGTGAAAAGATTAGTGTCAGATAAGCTAGCTCCAAAGTTTATCAAATGTATTTTTGTGGGGTATCCTAAGGAAACTAAAGGGTACTATTTCTATATTCCCTTAGAGAACAAAGTGTTTGTTGCTCGAAATAGAGTCTTTTTAGAAAAGGAGTTTCTCTCTAAGAGAACTAGTGGGAGTATAGTACAACTTGAGGAAACTCAAGTTCCACAAGATATCATTGAACCGTCTTTAGAGACAATTTCAGAACCACAAACAGTTGTGGAGCCTGAAAATGTAACACAAGTCCAATGCAGATCTGATAGGATACATCGTCAGCCAGAGAGATATGGATTTCTTGTGACTGATGATAGTGAAGTTATGCTCATAGATCAAGTTGAGCCTACTACATATCAGGAAGCTGTGTCAGGTCCAGATTCAGATAAATGGCTTAGAGCCATGAATTCTGAGATGCAATCCATGTTTGATAACAAAGTTTGGTCTTTAATTGATCCTCCAGAGGGTATTAAGACTATTGGTTGCAAATGAGTTTTCAAGAAGAAAACTGACATGGATGGAAATGTGCAAACCTACAAAGCAAGGCTTGTTGCTAAAGGTTTCAAGCAAACTCATGGTATAGACTATGATGAAACCTTTTCACCAGTTGCTATGCTTAAGTCTATTAGAATTCTTCTTGCCATTACAGCATACTATGATTATGAGCTATGACAAATGGATGTCAAAACTGCTTTCCTTAATGGAAATTTACTTGAGGATGTGTACATGACACAACCTGAGGGTTTTGTAAATCCTGAGAATTCAAAGAAGGTTTGAAAGTTTCAAAGGTCCATCTACGGATTGAAGCAAGCATCTCGAAGCTGGAATCTTCGTTTTGATGAAACAGTTAAGAACTTTGGTTTCATCAAGAATGAATATGAACCTTGTGTTTACAAGATGGTTAGTGGGAGTGCGGTAGTGTTTCTGATCTTATATGTGGATGACATATTGCTTATTGGGAATGATATCCCTACCTTGCAAAAGGTTAAGGCTTGGTTAGGGAATTCCTTCTCAATGAAAGACTTGGGAGAGGCTACCTATATCCTTGGTATCAAGATCTATAGAGATAGATCTAAAAGGATAATAGGCTTGAGTCAGAGTACATACATAGATAAAATGTTGAAGAGGTTCAACATGAAAGAGTCCAAGAAAGGATTCCTGCCTATGTCTCATGACATTCATCTTAGCAAGAATCAATGTCCTCAGACATCTGATGAGCGAGATCGAATGAATAAAATTCCTTATACTTTTGCTATAGGATCGATCATGTATGCCATGTTATGTACTAGACCAGACGTCTCATATCCATTGAGCACAATAAGTAGATATCAAGCTGACCCCGGTGAAGGTCACTAGACAACTGTCAAGAATATTCTTAAGTACCTCAGAAGGACTAAAGATGTATTCTTGGTTTATGGAGGTTTGGATGACGAGTTAGTTGTAAATGGTTACACAGATGCTAGTTTCCAAACCGACATAGATGATTTCAGATCGCAGTTCGTTTTTGTATTCACATTGAATGGTGGAGCTGTTAGTTGCAAGAGTTCAAAAAAAAGCACTGTGGCTGATTCTACAACAGAGGCTGAGTATATAGCAGCATCAGATGCAGCTAAAGAAGCAGTTTGGTTGAAGAAGTTCATCACTGAGCTAGGAGTGGTACCTAGCATTGCAAATCCTGTGGACATTTATTATGACAACAATGGTGCTATAGCACAAGCAAAAGAGCCTAGGTCTCATCAGAGATCTAAACATCTCATTCGAGACATCATCGATAGAGGAGATGATCATCGATAGAGGAGATGTCAAGATATGCAAAGTTGACACAAACGATAACATAGCAAATCCATTGACTAAGCCTCTATCATGGGTCAAGCATGATCAGCACACTAGATCTATGGGTCTCAGATATTTGTAGGCCTAAAGCAAGTGGGAGATTTTAAGTGTATGTGCCCTAGGCCATGTTTTGGATGTTTTATGTTATACATTTATTATTAATAAATAGGTTTTATTATCATTATTGTTGGTTATGTCCCTGGTTCATTATTGTTATAGAGATAAAATAATTTATAATCAGTATGATTATTGATTTGATAATCATGAGATGATTATGTGTATGGTGATACAAATCAATCTCATAGATACTTGTTAGAGAACAGTGTATTGGATAGACCCATCATGAGATTACTACATGGATTAGTGTCATAAGTAAATCTCATGATAGTCATGTTTTAATCCTTAGACTTGAGATTGTAATAGTTTCCAACGTAAGGACTATTATATTTTGACATGATCAAACGTTATCCGTAACTGGATAATAATAAATGTCATGATTGAATATGATAGAAATTATGTAGAAGATATTGAACAATCAAGAGAATAAAGAAATAAAATAAAATAATATGACAAAATTGATTTTCTGGAATTTGGGTTGGCCTAGTCAGGTTGGACCCGAATTGGCCAGACCTGGGTTCAGATAACTCGGCCAGGTGGCGGGTTGATCTGGTCTGCAGCGAATTGGATCGGATCGCTGGAAAAGAGAAAAAGGAAAAAAAGTATGCGGACTAGGTTCTGAGAACCGCGGGCCGATGGTTTCGGGCTAGGCCAGACCTTCTGTGTCGGGCCAAAATGAAAAAAAAAGAAAGGGACATGAAAAGCCGCTGGGCCACGAGCTGAGCCTTTGGGCCGGGCCACTGGTTAAGGTGAAATAGGGCCAAAAAATAAAAAAATACAAGAAAATAAATAAAAGAAAATTAATAATAATATAATATGAATATTATTAGTAAGTCAGTAAATGGAATAAAATTAAAAAAAATGAAAACCAGCAGATCTGAGAGGAAAAAAAGAAGAAATAGAATATTAAAAATAAAATAAAGTGTAGAAAACTAAAATAAAGTCTCGAAAGATAAAATAACAATAGAAGATGAAATACAGTAATGAACCCCACGTAATATAGGGTAACTACACAATATCAGTAATGCGCAATATAGAACGGAGCATGCAACATAGGAGAAAAAAAGGAAGAGTGTTAAAGTGTGCATCATTCATGGCAAGTGCATTGCTTTGCATCCCTTCGGGACGTGTGACTCTATGATACAGATGTGTGTGATCCCTCCGGGGCTAGTGGCTGTTAGTGTATGTGCTCTAGGCAATGATTTGGATGTTTTATGTTATACATTTATTATTAAAAAAGAGATTTTATTATCATTATTGTTGGTTAGTATGTTAAACAATTTTGATATATGTCCCTGGTTCATTATCGTTATAGAGATAAAATAATTTATAATCAGTATGAGTATTGATTTGATAATCATGAGATGATTATGTGTATGGTGATACAAATCAATCTCATAGATAATTGTTAGAAAACAGTGTATGGGATAGACCCATCATGAGATTACTACATGGATTAGTGTCATAAGTAAATCTCATGATAGTCATGCTTTAATCCTTAGACTTGAGATTGTCATAGTTTCCAACGTAAGGACTATTATATTTTGACATGATCAAACGTTATCCGTAACTGGATAATAATAAAGGTCATGATTGAATATGATAGAAATTATGTAGAGGATATTGAACAATCAAGAGAATAAAGGAATAAAATAAAATAATATGACAAAATTGATTTTCTGGAATTTGGGCTGGCCTAGTCAGGTTGGACCCGAATTGGCCAGACCTGGGTTCAGATGACTCTGCCAGGTGGCGGGTTGGTCTGGTCTGCAGCGAATTGGACCGGATCGCTAGAAAAGAGAAAAAGGAAAAAAAGTATGCGGACTAGGTTCAGAGAACTGCGGGCCGATGGTTTCGGCCTAGGCCAGACCTCTCTACCGGGCCAAAATGAAAAAAAAGAAAGGGACATGAAAATCCGCTGGGCCGCGAGCTGAGCCTTTGGGCCGGGCCACTGGTTAAGGTGAAATAGGGACAAAAAAATAAAAAAAATACAAGAAAATAAAAAAAAGAAAATTAATAATAATATAATATGAATATTATTAGTAAGTCAGTAAATGGAATAAACTTAAAAAAATGCAAACCAGCAGATCTGAGAGGGAAAAAAAGAAGAAATAGAATATTAAAAATAAAATAAAGTGTAGAAAACTAAAATAAAGTCTCGAAAGATAAAATAACAATAGAAGATGAAATACAGTAATGAACCCCACGTAATATAGGGTAACTACACAATATCAGTAATGCGCAATATAGAACGGAGCATGCAACATAGGAGAAAAAAAGGAAGAGTGTTAAAGTGTGCAGCATTCATGGCAAGTGCATTGCTTTGCATCCCTTTGGGACGTGTGACTCTACGATACAGATGTACGTGATCCCTCTGGGGCTAGTGGCTGTTAGTGTATGTGCCCTAGGCCATGATTTTGATGTTTTATGTTATACATTTATTATTAAAAAAGAGGTTTTATTATCATTATTGTTGGTTAGTATGCTACACAATTTTGATATATGTCCCTGGTTCATTATTGTTATAGAGATAAAATAATTTATAATCAGTATGAGTATTGATTTGATAATCATAAGATGATTATGTGTCTGGTGATACAAATCAATCTCATAGATACTTATTAGAGAACAGTGTATTGGATAGACCCATCTTGAGATTACTACATGGATTAGCGTCATAAGTAAATCTCATGATAGTCATGTTTTAATCCTTAGACTTGAGATTGTCATAGTTTCCAACATAAGGACTATTATATTTTGACATGATCAAACGTTATCCGTAACTGGATAATAATAAAGGTCATGATTGAATATGATAGAATTTATGTAGAGGATATTGAACAATCAAGATAGAATTTGTCCCTCTCTTTTGAGAGAGATATCTTTGGGCCCCTCGATTAGTGAGACTGTGAAATGCATGGCCGTGCTCAGATGAATTGATAGTGTGATCAATATCATTTGTTTTATCAGTCTACTTAGAGATCGAGTAATCATATGTTTGAGCAGTATAAGTATGATGCTGACCATGACTTATGTTCAAACTAGATATCGTGTGACAAAGGGATTAATGCATGTACTATTATTAGGCTAGTTGGACTTTACTCGTATTAATTGGGTAGTCGTAATGTTTTGCTAGAGACCAATTACGACTTGTTGGTTTAATGGAGATTTAACTGACTGCCAATTAATATGGGCCTATCGGGCCACACACAAGAATGCGTATGGGCTGATATTAATAATATTAATAATATTAATATTAGATATTAATTATTATTATTATTATTATTATTATTATTATTATTATTATTATTATTATTTTCGTTTTATATATATATATATATTTATATCATCGGATAATAACAATAGAACCATATCTGATATGGATTTTGATTGGTTTTATCTAATCCTAACAAAATCTGTATTTGATACGGATTATGATTGGCATTAACCAATCCGATTTGGGATAGGATTTTGATATCTATATATATGTATATATCCTGGTGTGTCTTGGACACTATAGAGTACAGAAAAGCGAAACCCTAGAATCGTTTTTGAGAAAAGCCGAGTTCTTCAGCCGTGCCGTTTCAAGAGCTAGCACTCCGGGTGGAAGCATTCGTGTGGATACCGACAGAGGATGATCGTATCATCGCACCTCCTACATTCGCACGTTCTACGTCTGCAGATTTTGAATCTATAGAGGTATGGTTTTTGATTTCTTTCATCGAATTAAACGAACAACATGGATCCTTAGTAGAAAATCGGAGATCAAGTTTTGTTTTTCCGCTGCGTGTTTTGCAGTGATCTTGTCGGATTTTCTAGCAGTGGCTCCACGTTACAGAGCGTGTGACAGGACCCGGGACTTGCATAGCATACCATGGATAGAAAGAGCACGAGGTGTGATATGATGCGGTTGTGGGTGTGACACGATAGTGAGAAGGAGCATGCATCATGAAGTTACGCATTGCATTTGGATATGTGATTATATTATATTTGTTTATCGTATGCTGTGGTTGTGTTAAATTTTAGGAAATCTTATTTTGCAAATCAGATCGGGTATGTGTTGTTTCTTTATGTATTTGTATATTTATTGTAAGTATGATTCTTTTTTGGCAAGAAACGGATAACCTACAGGTGATCCCATGTCACTCACCCCTACTAATCCTTCCACAGACGAGCCTAAGTACAAGTATATTTTCGTTGAGGACGAGTCAGATTGCGCTAGCTTGAGTGAGTGAGGCTTTACGAGAAATTTGCTTGGGAGACATTTGATGTATTTCATATTTATTTCTTTTATGTCAGACATTTAGACATTCGTTTTGATGTATTAGGTTTCATCAACCTTAAACATTTCATTTATTTCTGTATTGAGGTTATCTATAAATTGAACTTGATTGTTTAATTATCGTTTCCGCAAAACAATTTCTACGTTATTACTGACACGTAAGAAGTTTGATCGACGTCTTGTAGTTCTCATAGTAGACTACGATGGATGCACCGTTTTCGATGGTTGGGTTCGGGAGCGGAATGCTAAATCTACCCAATGCAATTTGTCACTTGCATTTCTTCCATCCAGGTGACGAATGATTCGGCTAACCTTTTAAATGACTTTTTTTTTTCGAGATCAGATATATCAATTTCATGAATTCAAATCAACACTTACAGCAAGAGAAAATAAATATACAATTCAGCACACTTAAAGAGAAAATATCTATTTTCATACAATTGTAGTATAGAAAATCATATTTGTCTCAAAACTTCAATTTCAACTCTTGATATATGGTTAGATTTGCTACCGTACCTAGGTTACAATAGACCACGACAGTATCATACTTGACTCAAAACTTGTGGTTTATTGAGCCAGTCATTCTTCTTTAGGTTACAATAGACCACGCAGCGTCTCATATATTCGCTATGAGGATATCATACTCCAAATACACTATGCAATAAGCCATTGTCGATCACACTCTTTTCTTTAGTTAATCTCTTCTTCTCTTAATATTACTATTGTGCGAGTCACACGACATTTGTCGAGCCTTCATTCACTCTCATGGATGTAGATACTCACGATTATTCATGACATTTAATCTTTTGTAAGTCTTCTTTCTTAATAATAATCCTATAGCCACACGACAGCCTTTATGTCCCTATCAACCTTCATGCATATATTGTTACGACCGTGTTTTCGGATCGGTAGAAAAAATAAAATAATAGAAAAGGAAATAAAAATGTGATGTCGATAAAATCTCGGTAGAATTAAAATTTTAAATAGGGATTTAATGGGACATCGGTAATATATATCGAGGGTTAGAAATGCTCGGAAAAATAACCGAACGATAAAGTAACTGGTACATCGATATACGAGAAACTAGGTAACGAGCATTTTCGAATATACGATAGGATTTAAATAACTTAGTCGGTAATAACTTAAGTCATTAGACGAAATTAAATTCAATAAAAAGACATGACACAAGAAATTAGAACCACTTAAATAAAAGAAAAAGAAAGTACGGCATAATAACATAACTTGGAAAAGAAGAAAAAAAATGAATATGTGTATATATATATATATATGTATATATATATATATATATCGATGACTATGTAATATGGTATTCCTCCGCCATAAGTGAGGTTTCATTCCAATAATATATAATCTTCCACGAAAAAAAATATATATATATTCTATATAGCGCCATTTAGGAAGGGAAAGGATGTTAGGTCCGTGACAAACACTCTAGAAGGGGGTGAATAGAGTGTTGAGCGATTTTTCGGAATTTTCTTGTTTTTGGCTATCTCCAACTCAAATGATATTCAAAATCAAAGTAAAGAATGAGAGATGAGAGACAATGAAGTACAACCGATATAGAATGGTTCGAATCATAAATGATTCTACTTCACTACCACTTTGTTTCCAAAGTGGATTTTCAACAACTACTCTTCTTATTCTTCTTAGTAAGAACAACCTGTAAGCAACCCCAACAACAACTTCTGGCACAAACAACTTTGTGCAACTACAATAACTTCAGCTCTAAGCAAGAACAAATTCTTGCTATCTCACAACTTCAACAAAGTTCTCTCAAAGAACTTTCTCACAGTGGGTTTTTAGGAAGTAGCGGGATTTACACTTCCTCACTAGTCTAAACACAAGCAAGAGACCAAATATTTATGGTTCTTCGTGTTAGACTTACAATCTCTCAAGTTACAACAATAAAGAACAAATAAGAGCTTAACAAGCTTTAAGCACTTTAACACAAATGAGAGAAATTTACAACAATGAAGAATGAAGCCTAAAGAGGATGAAAGTGTTTTTCTGTCGCATCTGAGCTTCTCCTATTTATAGGAGGTGTAATCCACGTTTTTAGAGGCTCTCCCATTCTTATGCCCCGCACCTTCCGGAACTTAATTAAATGATGGAAGGAATTATGTGAAATTAAAATTAATTAAGAAAATTGGATTAGATATTAGAATTTAAGAATTAAAGGAAAAGGATTTAAATAAAATACAATTTAAAAATTCCAGTTTTGCCCTTTCCCATAATAAAAAACCAAAAAGAGCGTCATTCTCTCCACTTTTTTCAGAAAAAGCGTCAACCTTCTTCCCCCCCAAAGCCCTAGTCGACTTTCACAAGCTATAAGTGAGGAAGACAGTCTTCAGGAATTGATCACCATGCAGTATTATACCATTATTTATCTATATGTGAATTCTGTGCAATTTTTGTGTTTTGGATTTGATGTTTTGGCCATTGTGTGTTGAAAATTTAGTTTGATGTTGGTGAATACGTGAATCCCTGTAAATCCTTATCCCTTGAATCCTTTTGCTGTAATTTTACTGCTGTGTTAGGATTTGAGGGAGAAAGATGTGATCTTTGGGTCATAAGAATTGGAATCCTTGAGTTTTAGGCTTTGATCCTTGGTATGTATGTGTGTAGCGTTCAATTTGTAGATTAAGCATGAATTGACAGCAGGGATTAGACTTGGAACGACTGGGATGAAATTTGGGGACATTTGTATGTTTGGTTCTGCAGGTTTCTGCAGAAACCACGTATATTTTTCTGGAAAACAGGGACATCGATGGATCTATGTCATCGGATGATGTACATCGATTGATCAATGTAGGCAAATAGAGCGACTGATGTGAGACAAAAAGTTTCTGACGGACTTTGATCGATCGATGTTAGGGTATGAAGTCACTTCAATCAATCGATGTAGGCAAATGGAGCGACTAATGTGAGACAAAAAGTTTCTGACGGACTTCGATCGATCGATGTTATGGTATGAAGTCACATCGATCGATCGATGTCAGGGTATGATGTCAACGATTTTCTTGGGAAAGTAGAAGGAAGAAAGGGAAGTTAGAGGACCAATTGGGTGATATTAGAGGCTTCTTAGGATATGATTGAGGTCAGTTTAAGTTCTGGGAATATGTCTTAAGATGGTGAATCAACGGTGAAGATTTCAAGAGGTATTTGAACTAGACTTCAGTGTGAATGGTCTAGGGAGCTAGGGATGAATGCTTGAGGCTTGGATAACATTCAAATGGAGTGTGTGAGGTTGTCTAATCCGTCCTTTGTGTTCCTAAGATGAATGTTAATGTTGAGGTAGGCATGAGCATGTAGGGGCATGCTTGAATATGTGAATAAGATGATGCTAAAGTGATTGAATGACATGTTTGAATGTGCATCTTTGCATCATGGCACTCGCATTTGTATTTTGTTTTGATAAGAGCTGTGCTTTGGCACAGGGTATAAAGTTCTTCGTGAAGTGAGCTGTGATGTGCTACAGGGTATAAAGGCAAGTTGTTGCCATCACAGGGTATAAAGTGAGCTGTAATGTGACACAGGTATAAAGGCAAGCTGTGGCCCATTACAGGGTATAAAGTTATATGACCGGGCATTATGACATGCATTGCACTGTGTGAACAGTATTCATGAGCATTTGTGAATGGGTAGTGTAGAGCATGATTTGAAATGGCATGCATCCTATGTTCCATTCCGGTATGATTGCTATGTAAGTGACTTGGTGTTTACTTGTGCATTACTTGATTATTCTTTTATTATGCGAAGAAATCAGAACTTTTGGAACAACTCAGGACAAGTGCCCCTCTTCCCCTTGATATTGATATTCACTCATGTCTTGCCATGTGATGATCCCGTATGTCTTATAAGCGGGTTACTTGCTAGCGTTTTTCGCTAAGGGTTCTACCCCATTGTTTTTTTGCAGATGAGCCCGAGTATGATATGATTTTCATTGAGGACGATGGCGAGTGGGTTGAGTGAGTGCTTAATGCTGTCTTGGGGTTGTCTTAGAGTGCTTACTTTTAATTGAACTTTATTCCATTCATTTGAGGTTTAGATGGCTGCGTCCATAAACAGTTTTACTTTCTTATGCTGTTGGGAGTATAGATTCAGTTGGTTCAGATTTTAATTTACATGTGTTTCCGCATTTGTTTCTCTTACGTTAGTGATGACATGTATGTGAGAGTATTGACGTCTGGTAGTCCCCTTAATGGGCTACGACAGGTGTACCGGTTTGGATCCGCTAGTCGTGCCAGGGCGCTATATGTGGTATTAGAGACAGGCTTCAGATCTACCTCGGATGTAGTATCTGCAAGGCGCCACTAGAAGGGGGGGTTGAATAGATGGTGCGGAAAGTGTGGTTTTTAAAATTTTTTTAAACTTGAACAATTCAACTTCTGAAAACAGATTCTGTTTTCAGGACCAGTTTTAAAACGTTTTCAAAACTAGGTTAGAGGTCTCCAAAAATTATGAAATTTTGAGAGAACTTAGCCTCAGATGTTATGAGGGTCCCCTAAAAATTTCAAATTAAAATTCAACCTTTAACCCCTTCAAAAACCGTTGGTACTCAGATTGCTCGAATCTGCCAGAAACGGTAGATGGTTTTGAAAAATTTATTCCTATTAGTGTGAACGTCCAAATGCTCTGAAAATTTGTCAACTAACTCCTTATATACTATATTTAATTGGGTTAAAACAGTTTTGCAAAATTCGTTTGGGAAGTAGGTCAACTATAATCGAAGTCTCAACCTTTGCAAGTCTGAAAATCAGACTGCACTAGTCTCAGAACTTTTGATGTTTGATTGACTTATACTTATCCAAAAGGGTTGAAACTTGTGTCAAATTAACCCTAGAACATGTGAGTATATTTATGGAAATGTTTGTGATTTTTGAAATTCGTTAACTATTTTTACAAATACGAACAAGAAGGGTAATCAGTGCAGTAACTGGAAAGTAAATGCTGAAAGTAAATTGCACCAAGATTTTTATACTGGTTCGGTTATAAACAACCTACTCCAGTCTTCAAGGAGCACCTTCCTTGGTTCACACTAATCACACACACACAACACACCTTACCACAGGGTTGATATAGTTACACCTAACTCCAACCCTTTACAAACCTTGTATGACGAGTACAATTCACACGAACACCACCACCTCGCAAGAATGAAGATTGATCACACCTTGATCAATATTTTACAAACATATGGAATATGTGGTGGTCTATATCAAGCCTATTCAAGATTAAAAGATATGAATACAATAGGCTTACAAGAAGAGAGAAAGAAAGAGAATGTAGAAGAAGAAGAGCTAGGCTTTTTGATCACTTTGATTTGCAATGCTTGTGCTTGTTTTGTTTGCTCTCTTCTCTTTCCTTTTAATGTGTATAGCCGTCCCCTAGGTGGTGCCTCCCCCTCTTGAAAATTATCTTCTCAGTCCTTGGGAGGATGCAAGACATCATTGTGACAAAGCCTTGCTTACTTGGCATCTTCTTATTGGATGATCATTTAGTCTTCGCTTACTTGGCACCTTCTTATTGGATGAATGTTGTCATCATGGATGACTTGGAAAAATCTGAGAATTACACTTAAACATGTGCCAAAATCATCACAAAATAACTTCCATAAATCATAAGATATATCACATAAATTGCAAGACATCAAATCCTTCCCAACTAAGGCAAAAATTCGACCATACTATGATATTGCCATGCTGAAAATTCAGCATGTGCATCATTCCATTTTATTCAAAATAATGCCAAATTTTCTTTGATTTTTTTCTTTATAAAATGAATCACCAATTTATGGTAATTATTCCTATCACATGAGAAATGAATATGGACACTTTTTAGCTCATATATTCGGCCACACCATGTCTTCACACATGCTGAAAAATTTTCAGCATGTGTGATATATAAAATATCACACTTTATTAATTTAAATAATATTCAAATCATTTCCATTTCTTCTTCCAATCAATCACACAATAAAAGATGACAAGTTATATCACATTTAAGTCACAAAATCGGCCAGCTTGTTGTAGTATGCTGAAATTTCCAGCATGTGATATAAGAGAGACAAACTTTGAATTCTTACCATTTGTAGCTTCTCTCTTTAATTCACCAACATTGTATGATTGATTCTTGACCAATCAATATGCCAACAAGGCTCCAAATAAGCTCCATCTCAGCTGTAGGTGGCGTTGGATATGTATGTACATGTGCTGAAATTTATTTTTGCTAACTTTGTGCAATAATGCACATTTAATAATACACACATGTTATATTCCAATCAGCCCTTAATTTAATTTTCTAGAACACTTTAAGATGTATAACATATGTAAAAAGTGTCTAGATACGTGTCACATGATGTACCAAAAACATTCCATGTGTTGTGTGCGTAGAAAATCGAATTTTCGATATTTATCGATTACCCGATTTTTCTCTAATTTAAATTCCAACTTTTGCACATGTTATATATATTATGTTATACATAATATATATAATATATACTTTAAATCTCAGCACTTGGCTGGTCTAAAGTGGTACCATTAACATGTGACAAAATTAAACTTGGAATCTTCACATTTTGGCCTTAATGTGGATTAATTTGTGTGTGCCAACATGGAAAGTATTTTTGGCTGAATATTCTGTCATGTGCACGAACTTTTCATCAATTTTTGAAGTATAGGGGCTGGCCATTTATTTATGGCAAGTACGTGACACGTTGGCGAAGTTTCGGTATTCGCCCGATACGACAATTTTCGGTTTAGAACCTTTTATCGTGTCGTATTTGATTTGTCATCACCATATCTTATATCATATGATATAAGACCTGAATATACTCATAAATATGAGTTAAGTATAGTGGTGTGACGTTAATGTACGTACGTAAAATATATAACGTGTCGGTAGTACGTTGGAATACATGTGTATGTGCCTTTTTTCAAAAAATCTGAAAATATATGTAATATATGTATATATGTCGTGTATAATTGAGAGGGGAGGAGGAGAAAACTTTCCTTCCTTAGCTTTGTTGCCTTTGTGCTTTTTCCAAATGTGGCTTCCTTTAATGAACTACTTAGTTTAATAAACTAAGTACTTCACTTAATGAACTACTTTAGTTCATTAATAGTGGCACCTGAAAATAGTATAAACACAACAAATGTTTGCCATATGATGTAAGCTTTAACGCTTCATGGCTCGTTAGTCCGGCAACATTATATATAAGCTAAATAAGGCAAGTAATAGCAAAGTATCATGCATACATGTACACGTTTTGTATATATATCATGCATTTAAGTCACTTATTTTGAAATCACTCAAACCCCCTTTTCTCTACAATCTCCCCCTTTTGATGATTTTCAAAATAACTTATACACATGATTTAAATGCTATCGCTCCCCCCTGAAACATGCACAAATTTGAAATTTGAATTTCAAATTTCAAATCCGGCTCCCCCTTGATTTGTGCAATTAGTATCAATTAGTCTCTCTCTCCCCCTTAAATCATGATTTTCTCTCCCCCTTTATTTTAGAAAGTAAATCAAAAGATTCATGTCAACAAGGAAAGAAAATCAAATTACGTCAAATCAAATCATATCAACGGGAATCATGCCTAATTTAGAACGAAGAGATTCATACGTGGCTTGATTTAAGGCTTTTGTAAAGATATCTGCTACTTGTGCTTCTGTGCGTACGTGATCTATGACAATATCACCATTATTTACGTGATCACGAAGAAAGTGATAGCGTACTTCTATATGCTTAGCCTTAGAATGTAACACGGGATTCTTAGACAAATTTACGGCACTCATACTATCACAATATACAGGAATTTTATTTACGGTAATTCCAAAGTCTGAAAGTTGTTGTTTTATCCACAACAAATGTGTGCAACAAAGACTAAGTGCCATGTACTCAGCCTCAGTAGTGGACAAAGCAACACTTGCTTGCTTTTTGGAAAACCATGAAATGAGTGAAGTTCCTATAAATTGGCAAGTTCTGCTCGTGCTTTTTCTATCTATTTTGCAGCCACCATAATCTGCATCAGTGTAAGCATGTAAGTTAAATGTAGAATCCTTATCGTACCAAATTCCTAAGGTGGGTGTGTGCTTAATGTAACGGAATATTCTTTTTACCGCATTGAAGTGTGACACCTTAGGTTGACTTTGAAAACGTGCACACATGCATACACTAAACATGATATCAGGCCTACTAGCAGTTAAATATAGCAAAGAACCTATCATAGATCGATATAAGCCATTATCAACGTCTTTACCGTTTTTGTCTTTGTCCAATTTGGTAGTGACACTCATAGGGGTGGGGGATGGTTTCAAATTTTTGAAATTAAACTTTTTAATCATGTCATTAACATATTTTGCTTGACTTATGTGAATCCCTTTACTCGTTTGCTTAATCTGCAAGCCAAGAAAATAATTAAGTTCACCAACCATAGACATTTCAAATTCAGATTTCATGCAATTTTCAAAATCTTTAACAAGTCTATGTGGGGTAGAGCCGAAAATAATGTCATCAACGTAGATTTGGATAATAAGTAAATCTGATTTATCTTGTTTCAAAATTAGTGTACTATCTATAGTTCCACGTTTAAAATCATTTTCTAAAAGGAAAGTAGCAAAACGATCATACCATGCTCTCGGTGCTTGCTTTAGGCTGTATAGTGCCTTCTTTAGTTTGTACACGTGATCTGGATGTTTCAAATCTTCAAAACCGGGTGGTTGCTTCACATATACTTCTTCTTGTATGAATCCGTTTAGGAAATCACTTTTTACGTCCATTTGATACAATTTAAAATCTTTCATGCCAGCAATAGCAAGTAAGAGTCGTATAGCTTCTAATCGTGCTACGGGTGCAAATGTTTCATCGTAGTCAATTCCTTCTTCTTGATTATAGCCTTGTGCTACAAGTCTCGCTTTATTTCTAACGACCTTTCCTTCTTCATTCATTTTATTCCTAAACACCCACTTTGTGCCTATTATAGTCTTATCTTGTGGTCGTGGCACTAAATCCCATACATCGTTTCTAACGAATTAATTAAGTTCGTCATGCATAGCATCAATCCAAGAAGAATCACTCAAAGCATCATGCACATTTGTGGGCTCAAGTTCAGAAATCATAGCATGAAATTCATTTATTTCATCCGATGTAATTCTTCTACGTGGTCGCACACCGTGAGTGAGGTCGCCTATGACGAGATCATGTGGGTGATCTCTATGCCATCTTAGTTGATTATTTTCTATATTATCGTGCATTTCTATGTGATCATGCATTTCTAGTGTGTCATTCATATCATGCATATCAAAAGAACCATCATCTTCATTCAACACGGGTTTCAATTCAAAGTCATCGTCATATTCCTTATCTTTATCAATCTCACCAAATTCATTGAATTTCACATGAATAGATTCCATGATTTGTCTAGTGAGAGGATCATAACATCTATATGCCTTTGAATTTATAGAATATCCAACAAAAATGCACTCAATTGATTTGGATTCAAATTTATCTAAATTATCTTTTGTATTCAAGACAAAACATTTGCATCCAAACACACGAAAATAGTCAATCTTAGGCATGCGATCATTCAAAATCTCATAAGGCGTCTTATTTATTTTCTTTCTTATAGATAGGCGATTTACAATATAGCATGCACAATTTACGGCTTCCGTCCACAGAAATCTAGGCAATTTATTTTCGCATAACATAGTCCTAGCGATTTCTTGTAATGTACGATTCTTTCTTTCTACTACTCTATTTAATTGTGGAGTTCTAGGTGGCGAAAACTCATGCTTGATTCCTTTTTCTTCGCAAAACGAAATCATCTCTTTGTTTTTAAACTCACCGCCTCTATCACTTCTTATCTTTTTCACATTTACACCGTATTGATTTTCAAGTTGTTTAATTAATTTTGCAATCTCTACGGCGCTATCATCCTTATGTGCAAGAAATAAAGTCCAAGTATAACGAGAAAAGTCATCAATAGTCACGCATGCATAGTGGCGCCCACCAAGGCTTGTAGTGCGACTAGGACCAAACAAATCAATATGCAATAGTTCTAAGATTCTAGTCGTGCTTATTTCATTTTTAGGCTTAAGTGACTCACGTGTTTGTTTGCCTTTTATGCAAGATTCACACAACTGAAAGTTGTCTAAATCAAGCGTAGGCAATCCCCGTACTAGGTTCTTTCGTTGAAGTTTTTCTAGTGTGGAAATGCCAATATGTCCTAACCGTCTATGCCATAAATTCACATTGGGTTCATTTGACATAAAACACTTAACTTTAGCATCTACTACATCATCCATAGAAAGCGTAAAAATATTACCTTCTCGTTTTCCTTTTAAAACGGTTTCTCCATTTTTATATATTATGTTGCAATAAGGGTGAGTAAAACACACATTAAAACCATTGTCAACAAATTGAGAAATGCTAAGAAGATTGTAGGATAAGTTGCTTACCAAAAATACGTTGGAGATTTGGAGTGTGTTTGGATTTCCAATCGTACCTTTCCCGATGATCTTGCCTTCGTTGGTCACGGATCTGCCTTTTGTGACCTTCTTTAGTTTGGTGAATAGGCTCGGGTCACCTGTCATGTGTCTCGAGCATCCACTATCAAGGAACCACTTAATAGATGTATCTTTCGATGTGTGGGCTCCCTGCAATGTGCAAAGATGATTTAGGTACCCTTTTAACTTTGGGTCCTTTCGAGTTAGTTAATCACCTCTTGGTAAAAGTACCTTTCGGTACCCATACTTGGGTGATCCTTCTCGGTCTATCAAATGGCAAGAATGTAGATGAAGGTGCGATATAGTAGATATGTGGTGCATGCACTTTGGGCCTTTACCCAAGGACTCCTCTATACTCACTAAATGAAGGACGTTTTTGATATGTCCTTGTGTGTGTGTGCGTAGTGCGTGGATGATATGAATTTCGTGTATGCATTGTTCTTTTCTTTTCATATCTATATGGTACAAAGTTATATTTCACATGATATGAAGAAGAAGTGGGGCGTGATGAGGAAAGGGGCGCCTTATGCGTCATCTTAGACGCCACTTGAGGCTTAGGAGTGTCTACTTTCTTAGACACCACAAACTTGGTTGGTTTGGTTGATACTTCATTTGTATCAACGTATCCCAAACCCGTTTTGTCGCTGTCATGCTTTTGTGATAATATAATGCGATGCAGCATGTTGGACCCCGTATCAAACTGTTTCATCATTTTCTCTAAATCGGTATTCCTTGATTTCAAACTTGAAATCTCGGATTTCATTTCATTATTTTGAGTGGTCAATGATGAAATCTCTGTCTTTAATGCAGTAATGACACATGATGACTCTTTCTTTGAATCTCTTAATTGAGCGACAAGATTCTCGTTAGAAGATTCTAACAGTTTCTTGTCTTCAATTAATCGCTTCTTTTCCTTAGCGAGAGTTTTAGTGAATTTGTGTAATTTTAAATACTGACTGAAAAGATCATCATAAGAAGGTTCAGAGTCAGAGGTAGAATCAGATGATACCTCATTAGATGCTTTGGATGCAAAGCATACTTGTGCAGTCTCCTCTTCGGTCTCAGTTTCAGAATCCGATGAATCACTCCAGGTGGAGGCCTTTAGAGCACGTTTCCTTTGTTTGGGTTCTGAGACGAGTCTATTTTTGTTCTGCTCCTTGTCAGGGTATTTAGTAGTTTGCTTTCTTTATTGGGACAGTCATATGATAAGTGTCCGAATTTGCCACATTCGTAACATTTAATGTCTTTATCATTTGACTTGTTTTGATTTCTCTTAGTTGTAGTGCCCTTGTTTTTATTTCTAAATGACCTTCTCATGAATTTTCTCAGTCCTTTAGCCAATAGAATTAGGTCATCATTATCTGATTCAGAATCACTATCATCTACGTGATCGGAGGGAGGGGAGACGTATTCATTTGATTTGAAAGCAATAGCTTTACCTTGTTTAGATGACTCCGATTTCCGTATGGTGAGTTTAGTTTCATAAACTTTAAGTGATCCGATTAATTATTTCATCTTTATTGACTTAGTTTCCTTGCTTTCTTCTATAGCGGTCACTTTAGGATCCCATTCGGATGGAAGGCTTCGTAGAACTTTCTGTACCTTTTCCTGTGTGGTAAAAGCTTTACCAAGAGACTCAAGAGAGTTGTAAATGTTAGTCAAACGAAGATCCATATCAACAATAGACTCATTAGGCAATAATTTAAACGACTCAAGTGTGGACATAAGCATGTTGATTTTTGACTCTTTTACTTGACTCGTGCCTTCGTGTTTCATTTCTAGTATCCTCCACATTTCTTGTGCACTCGAACAGTTTGACACATAACTAGACTCACTTTTACTTAATCCGTTTAGAAGCAATTGCATAGCCCTAGCATTCATACTAAGTTTCTTTTTATCATCACTCGTATATTCTTGTCTAGTTTTAACAACTTCTAATGTGACTCCGTTTGCGGTGGATACCTTAGATGGGACATAAGGACCATCTTCAATGAGTGACCAAAGATCTATATCTATAGCCATAAGAAAAAGCTTCATTCTAAGTTTCCACTGAATAAACGACTCACCGTCAAAAAGTGGAGGCCTTTGGCTCGACATACCTTCTTGCTCGGTTTTGAGATTTGTGGATGTCATCTCACTGAATCGTTGGATTCCTTGAAGTGAGTGTTCCTGCTCTCTGATACCATTTGTAGGATCTGCAAGGCACCACTAGAAGGGGGGGTTGAATAGATGGTGCGGAAAGTGTGGTTTTTAAAATTTTTTTAAACTTGAACAATTCAACTTCTGAAAACAGATTCTGTTTTCAGGACCAGTTTTAAAACGTTTTCAAAACTAGGTTAGAGGTCTCCAAAAATTATGAAATTTTGAGAGAACTTAGCCTCAGATGTTATGAGGGTCCCCTAAAAATTTCAAATTAAAATTAAACCTTTAACCCCTTCAAAAACCGTTGGTACTCAGATTGCTCAAATCTGCCAGAAACGGTAGATGGTTTTGAAAAATTTATTCCTATTTGTGTGAACGTCCAAATGCTCTAAAAATTTGACCACTAACTCCTTATATACTATATTTAAGTGGGTTGAAACAGTTTTACAAAATTCGTTTGGGAAGTAGGTCAATTACAATCAAAGTCTCAACCTTTGTAAGTCTGAAAATCAGACTGCACTAGTCTCAGAACGTTTGATACTTGATTGACTTATACTTATCCAAAAGGGTTGAAACTTGTGCCAAATTAACCCTAGAACAGGTGAGTATATTTCTGGAAATTTTCGTGATTTTTGAAATTCTTTAACTATTTTTACGAATGCGAACAAGAAGGTTAATCAGTGCAGTAACTGGAAAGTAAATGCTGAAAGTAAATTGCACCAAGATTTTTATACTGGTTCGGTTATAAACAACCTACTCCAGTCTTCAAGGAACACCTTCCTTGGTTCACACTAATCACACACACACAACACACCTTACCACAGGGTTGATAGAGTTACACCTAACTCCAACCCTTTACAAACCTTGTATGACGAGTACAATTCACACGAACACCACCACCTCGCAAGAATGAAGATTGATCACACCTTGATCAATCTTTTACAAAGATATGGAATATGTGGTGGTCTATATCAAGCCTATTCATGATTAAAAGATATGAATACAATAGGCTTACAAGAAGAGAGAAAGAAAGAGAATGTAGAAGAAGAAGAGCTAGGCTTTTTGATCTCTTTGATTTGCAATGCTTGTGCTTGTTTTGTTTGCTCTTTTCTCTTTCCTTTTAATGTGTATAGCTGTCCCCTAGGTGGTGCCTCCCCCTCTTGAAAATTATCTTCTAAGTCCTTGGGAGGTTGCAAGACATCATTGTGACAAGGTCTTGCTTACTTGGCATCTTCTTATTGGATGATCATTTAGTCTTCACTTACTTGGCACCTTTTTATTGGATGAATGTTGTCATCATGGATGACTTGGAAAAATCTGAGAATTACACTTAAACATGTGCCAAAATCATCACAAAATAACTTCCATAAATCATAAGATATATCACATAAATTGCAAGACATCAAATCCTTCCCAACTAAGGCAAACATTCGGCCATACTATGATATTGCCATGCTGAAAATTCAGCATGTGCATCATTCCATTTTATTCAAAATAATGCCAAATTTTCTTTGATTGTTTTCTTTATAAAATGAATCTCCAATTTATGGTAATTATTCCTATCACATGAGAAATGAATATGGACACTTTTTAGCTCATATATTCGGCCACACCATGTCTTCACACATGCTGAAAACTTTTCAGCATGTGTGATATATAAAATATCGCACTTTATTAATTTAAATAATATTCAAATCATTTCCATTTCTTCTTCCAATCAATCACACAATAAAAGATGACAAGTTATATCACATTTGAGCCACAAAATCGGCCAGCTTGTTGTAGTATGCTGAAATTTTCAGCATGTGATATAAGAGAGACAAACTTTGAATTCTTACCATTTGTAGCTTCTCTCTTTAATTCACCAACATTGTATGATTGATCCTTGACCAATCAATACGCCAACAAGGCTCCAAATAAGCTCCATCTCAGCTGTAGGTGGCGTTGGATATGTATGTACATGTGCTGAAATTTATTTTTGCTAACTTTGTGAAATAATGCACATTTAATAATACACACATGTTATATTCCAATCAGCCCTTAATTTAATTTTCTAGAACACTTTAAGATATATAACATATGTAAAAAGTTTCTAGATACGTGTCACATGATGTACCAAAAACGTTTCATGTGTTGTGTTTTACCCAACGGAAAATCATATTGTACTTGAGCATTGTACAAGTGAATTAATAAAGGTTGCATCCTTTAAGTACATTTTACCAAGTTTTATTATTACTTCTTTACTTAACTTTTGCTCAAAGCAAATATTATATAATCATACAAGTATGAGTTATGAAGCATGCGAAATGGCCAATTCACCCCCAAGACCCTAAGAGATTTCGGCCACAAGGCCTTAAAGGGCCTTAGAAGGTTTTTCAAATTATAAGAAGGCTTATCCTAAGGGCCTTCCTAAAACTAAGCCCAAAAGTAAATAGAGATTACAAGTAGTAGAGTAATTATACCAACATGAAATAAGAAAATATGGGAAATAATAGAAATACCCCTCCCAACATCCCTAGAATTCGGCCCCCCACCAAGGATTCTAGAAGACTCCTTCTAATTCCCATTCTATTATTTTGTATGAAAATTTAAGAATAAAATAAACCATGCATGCAAGCATGGGGGACAAAGTGCTAGTCAAATCTCAAGACCCTAAGATTCTTTCCCTTCCTTTCATGCCTTGTGCTCCCTCCCTTGACCAAGCATGCGCCCCCCGCCCCCCTTCACCAACAATGGAGTCTTCTTCTTCTATTTAGTTAGTAGCTTCATCTCCATATTCAAGCTCCACACCATCAAGAATTGTACAAGCAAGATATTGGAGCATTGAACACTTAGATTATTTCTAAACCCTCATCACTCCATAAGGTTGGCTAGAGCTACAATTGCCAAGATCCTCTTCATCTTCAAGCTCCAAGAATCATCTAGGTAAGTTGCATGTCAAGATACTTAGTTGAATTTCACAATTCTTAGATTGAAGCTCACATTGCCTCTCTTATGCTTGCCAAAACCGTGACCTCCATGGTCACTAGGTTCAAACTTTCCAAGCTCCTAAGTGGTGTTAGCTTCTTGGTGGATTAAACTCCATTCAAGCCTCATCTTGGTAAGATAATCTAGCCTTCATTTAGCTCTATTCTTCACTTAAGATAATAGCTAACATTCATTCTCTTTCTTCCTCCAAAACCGTGGGGTGTGATTGAAGTTGGAGGGAGACTTCACTTCATTTCATCCAAGATTCAAGCTAGAGGAAGGTTCCTAGCTTAAAAGAGGCAAGTATACTCTAGACAATCTTGACTTATTTGTGAAGTGTATGCTTGAATGACTAGCCATCTTTAATCTATGAATCTTAGTTGAAGATTCTAAGTATAAGACATGAAAACTAGTTGTTATAAAGAAAGGTGTTGGCATGATTGAATGATTTGCTACATGAATGTGTTGTGACTGTTTGTTATGAGTTATGTGTAGCCTAAAATGAGTTATGAGACTTGGAATAACTATGTTTAAATGTGTAATTGATGTATGGTAAGTCATCTTAATAAATGAAGTTGGTTGAAGAATGTTTGAACAATGAAAAAATGAAGAAGTGCTGAAACTACTGGAACTGGACAGATTTGTGTTGCTGATTTTATGACCTGAGAACGAACCTTAGAAGTGATCAATTAAGTTAATTTTTGGCATGAAACTAGCTCTATGTGTGTAGTAAAAGTGAGAGTTGGAATTGCAGTAAAAAGAGTTATGGTTTATTTTTAATAAATCTTTTGGTAGAACTGCTCAAGATGAAATTACTGGAACTGGGCAGAACAGTGTGACGTTTTGCATGACCTAAAAATGAATCTTAGGAGTATGTAAATTGGCTAACTTTTGGTGTGATGTTAACCTCATATGTATATGAAATGTGTGAGTTGTAATTTCAATGAAAGGAGTTGTGGTTTGTCTTTAATGAAGTTCTTAGTAAGAAGTGGTCAAACAGAAGCACTGGAGCTGAGCAGTTTTATGTGTCATGTTGAACGACCTGAAAACGTACCTTAGAAAGGTGCAAATTGGCTAATTTGTGGTATGGTGATAGATTTGTATGTTTATGAAATGTGTGAGTTGGAATCTCATTAAAAGGAGATGTGCTTTGTCCTAAATGAAATGCTTAGTAAGAGTTGGTCAAACAGAAGTACTGGAGCTGGACAGATTTATGTTGCCTGTTGTACGACCTGAAAAGGGGCCTTAGGAGTGTTCAAATGGGCTAATTTTTGGTATGATGATAGCCTTATATGTTTACGAAATGTGTGAGTTGGAAGTTTAGTAAAAAGAGTTGTGGATTATTTTTAATGAAGTTTTTGATAAAACTGCTCAAACAGAGTCGCTGGAACAGGACAGTTTTGAGTAGTAAGTTGTGTGGCTTGAAAATGAATTTTAGGAACGTGTAAATGAGCTGATTTTTGACATGATGATAATTTGATGTGTGTATGACATCTGTGAGTTGGAATTTTGGTAAAAGGAGTTGTGGTTTGGTCACAATTCAATTCGTGATATAACTGCTCATTCCAGGTTCTGCATGTGTCCATTTTGGGAAAGTAATTAGATGACCCCCTTAAACTTATTAGATTGCCTTGGAACTTTTATGGTAATTACCTAAGGCATAAATGTACATGTTAATATAAAGAAAACATCATAAAACCACCATTTTGATGGTTAACAACTGAGTTGAAGTTAGTGGTACGAAATTGGAAAACAGGACAGTTTGATGTCATAAGTTATAAGGCTTCGATCTTGATCATTTAGGCTTGAATGTGATGTTTAGCCTTATGAATACTGTTTCTTGGTGAATTAGCTATGTTTTACAGGTGATGGATTAAAATGAATAAAGTTTTATGACCCACGAAACTGAGGTAAGGCGGTACTGCCCTGCTGATTTCAGCAGTACCCTTTTTATGGTAATCTGATGTTTCGAGGACTTTAAACATTTCGGAATGTTACGAAATTATTATGACATCTGTCTAAGTCTCCGTAATGCATATGTATGGCAAGAGAGTATGAAAATAGGCCTGATTTGTTATGTTGGAGGCCTCATGAACAGAGCATAAGTTCTGGAAAATTTCTCCAGCTTAAAGAACAAGGTCATACTTGTATTTAGGTGATGCATTTTGTCACGAATTGCATATCGCACGTCATGCATTGCATCATCGTCATTTACATGATTTATGAAACTGATTTTATGCCAAAGAATGATGAAAAAGCGCTTTTAAAGAAAAGAAGTTTTCAGTTTTGAAAGAAGATTCCTATGGTACCATTTATTTCTGGCCAGCTTAACCCGCTCCAGATCCGGGGTTAATTGATCTGATGATTATGACCGTTCAGGCCCGGAAAGAATAGACCTGATTATGACGATTATGACCGTTCAGGCTCGGAAAGAATAAACCTGATTATGACCGTTCAGGCCTGGAAAGAATAGACCTGATTATGACCGTTCAGGCCCGGAAAGAATAGACCTGACGACTATGATTGATGATGTGATCGTTTTTGGATCCGGAAATAATAGATTCGAAGGGATGAATATGACCGCCTCAGATCCGGATATAATAGATCTGAACACTCTCTTGTTTCCATTGACGATGATGTTTTGAAAGAAAGAATGAACGAATTTGCCCTATTTTATCATACTGCATCACATGTGCATGTCCATGCATGTGCATTTAATAGCTAGTCGCATGTTCGGTACACTGTTGCTTAGGCCAGTATGTTATGATTTGAGATCCCCTAAGTTATGATTTTAATGTTATTTCGTAAGTTATGATCTTGTTATCTAAGGATACTGGTCGGAAGGTCAGGTATGTTACTAAACCAAATTTTGGGGTTTGGTTCTCGTGTATACTTTCCATTTAATTCATGATCGTTTATGGTATACTTGCTGGTAACGTTGTCACTTACCCCTTATTTTTCCTCCTAGAACCTGCAGGGAACAGGGTTGAGTGGATCGAGGATGAGCCTAGGGTTCCCTATCCATAGGAGTGCGAGAGGAGGATGGCTTAAGGATTTTTATTATGACAGTTATGTTTGATGGACTTTGATGAATTTATGCTGGGAGTATTGATTTTCGGATTTTCAGACTTTCATTATTTCAAGAACCTGGTTATAGACTTTATGATGGATGTCTAGAATGTTCTAATTTAAAAGTTTTTATTCTGCCTCAGTCTTCGCTTACCTGTTGATGTGTAAGCAGGAAAGTCCGTATATTTTGTCATGGACTACGACATGTTATGGATTGACGCCTGGTACTCTCCGTAGTGAAGTACGGCGGACGCACCGTATTCGGCTAGGCCGGGGTGCGGGGCGCTACAGGTGGTATCAGAGCCGAGGCTCTAGATCTGGGCAGAATATAGAATTAAGATATGCTTTTAGAAATCTAAGTTTGACCTTAGCTCTAAGTCACGATTTTAGATGAGAGGTTACCTTAGACTAGGATGATTTAGACTGGAAACTAGGTTCATGACTTAGTAACGAAATCTGTCTATGAAATTTTATACCTTCTTGAGTTATCCATTTAAATTCCTAGTGGATTATGAATTAATTTCCGTCACTTATTTCGATATTCTAAACTTGAATAAAACCCCGAAACTTCATAGTGCAGATGGCACGACCACGAGGCAGACCTGCTAGGGCCAGACCAGATGTGCAGGAGCCTATTCCTCCTCCGCCTGCTCAGGTTCCTCCACCACCGCCACAGGATCAAAATCCGCCCCCGGTTCAGAATATTCATCCACCCCAGGGGCCTTTGCCACAGATGATCCCAGACATTAATGCTTTTCAGAATTTCTGTCAGACCGTGACTCAGATCGGTCAAGTGATGTTACAGCAGAATGCTCCTCAGCCTCATGAGCCTGTCAGGGATGCCCAGTACTACTTCGAGAAACTGAAAAGAGCTAACGTTCTGCCCTTTGAGGGAAAATCGGACTCAGATGCTGCTGAGAAATGGTTGGACGAGGTGGAAAATTGTTTTGAATTGATTCGTGCACATGAGGAGGTGAAGACTCAAGCTGTCAGACCATTTTTACTTGGAGAAGCGAACCAGTGGTGGAAGGCCAATTTGCAATCTTTGCCGCGACCAATTTCATGGGAGAGATTTCTTCAAGAATTTAACAAATTTTACATACCACCCTCTGTAAAGTTGCAAAAGAGACATAAGTTTGAATCGCTGATACAAGAGCAAGGGATGACAGTTGCGGAGTATGCCAATAAGTTTATAGCTTTGGGCAGGTTTCAGCCATCTACCATGAACGACGAGAAGACCAAAATGCTGAAATTTGAGAGAGTATTAAATCCAAGAATCCGAACATGGTTAGTTAATGCGAATCCAGTCAATTTTGGTGCACTGTTGGATGCTTGCTACATAATTGAGAGAGATATTATTCGTCGAGACGAGATGGGACAGAAAAGAGGAAGGGAAGTGTCAGGAAATAGAGGGTCCCGCAAAGCGGCTAGGCAGAATTCAAGAGGACCAGGACGACAAGGGAAGAACCGTTTTCAGCACCGTTCTCAGCAGAAGAATCAGACAAAGAATCAGGGCCAGCAGCCCGCTATTCTGACCTGTTCTCACTGTAAGAAGCATCACGTTGGGGAGTGTTTTATCCAGGGAGGTAAGTGCTTTGGGTGTGGGAAGGTGGGTCATATCCTCAAGGATTGTCCAGATAAGGGGACCACGTGCTTCGGATGTGGAAAAGTTGGACATATAAGTAAAGACTGCCCAGAGAAGGGGACCCAGCAGCAGGAACAACCAAGGAATCAACGTCAGCGCGCTACTGCAAGAGTCCATGCTATGACTGACGCAGCAGTTGAGGAGGCTAATGACGTAGTGACGGGTATGTTTTAAAAGTCATGCAATATTTAAATATTTGCAAAGGTATCGTTGCATTGTTGTTTCTTAGTTAACCTTGCATGATTCAGGAACTATGTTAGTGTGTTCTGTACCTGCGAATGTATTGTTTGACAGTGGCGCTAGCCACTCATTTATCTCGAGGAAATTCGCAAAGAATATTGACCATAGTCCAGTCCCCCTTGAGACACCCTATAGAGTTCAAGCAACTGGTGACCAGGTGCTTGTTTCCCATCAATTGTACAACGGATGTGAAATTGAATTCGATGAACAACGATTTATAGCAGACTTGATCCCCATACACATGAGCGACTTCGACATAATTCTTGGAATGGATTGGCTTTCCAAGAACTTCGCGCACATCGATTGCAGTGAAAGGCGGGTTACTATTAAGGACCCAACACGAAAGGAGGTGACTTTTCAGGGAGGTTCGAAGCTGAAGAAATCTTCTAAAAACATATATGTGAATGCGATTCGTGCCAGTAAGGCGTTAAAGAAAGGGCACGAAGGATTTTTAGTTTATGCGCTAAGCGTTGATCAAGCGCCACATGACCCTTCGCAAGTTCCGGTAGTTCGAGAATATTCTGATGTCTTCCCAGAGGAATTACTGGGCCTTCCCCTAGATCGGGAAATAGCATTTGAAATCAATCTAATTCCGGGAGCTGAGCCGATATCAAAGGCTCCTTATCGAATGGCACCTGCTGAATTGAAAGAATTAAAAGAGCAGCTGTGTGAGCTGCTAGAAAAGAAGCTTATCCGACCAAGTGTCTCGCCTTGGGGTGCTCCAGTACTGTTTGTAAAGAAAAAGGATGGAAGTATGCGGTTGTGTATCGACTATCGAGAACTCAACAAGATCACGATAAAGAACAAGTACCCATTGCCTAGGATCGACGATCTATTCGATCAGCTTCGGGTAAGCGATTTAAAAGTTTTATTTCAATGATTAATCCTATTTTGAACACTGCCTAAAGATATCTTGATACAGGGAGCACGAATCTTCAGTAAGATTGATCTTCGTTCTGGATACTTCCAATTAAAAATCAAAGCCGAGGATGTTTCGAAAACCGCATTTCGGACACGTTATGGACACTATGAATTTCTTGTAATGCCGTTCGGATTGACCAACGCCCCTGCAGCATTTATGGATCTGATGAATCGAGTATTTCAAGAGCAACTGGACAAATTTGTTGTGGTTTTAATCGATGATATCTTGATCTACTCACCTGATGAAGAGTCCCATGTAGCCCATTTAAGGATCGTCCTAGACATTTTACGAAGGAAGCAACTGTATGCCAAATTTAGTAAATGCGAATTTTGGCTGCACAGTGTAGCATTTCTGGGACACGTTATCTCTGAGGATGGAATATCTGTAGATCCCAAGAAGATTGAGGCAATCATAGAGTGGCCAAGGCCGACAAATGTTACGGAAGTACGGAGTTTCCTTGGTCTCGCTGGCTATTATCGCAAGTTTGTTGAAGGGTTTTCTCGAATTGCTATGCCTCTCACCCGTTTGACCCAGAAAAAGACCAAGTTCGAATGGACCTCAGATTGTGAAAGGAGTTTTACAGAATTGAAGGAGAAGTTGACATCTGCTCCAGTTTTGGCACAACCTATTTCGGGTGAAAGTTTTGTAGTGTATAGTGATGCCTCTAAGAATGGACTTGGATGTGTGTTGATGCAGAAAGATCGAGTGATTGCGTATGCATCTCGACAGCTAAAGCCGTTTGAGCAAAACTACCCGGTACACGATCTCGAGCTTGCTGCTATAGTCTTTGCCCTAAAGATATGGAGACATTATTTGTACGGTGAAAGGTGCGAAATCTTCACGGATCACAAGAGTCTTAAGTACCTTTTCACCCAGAAAGAATTAAATATGCGTCAACGTAGATGGCTAGAGTTGATGAAGGACTATGACCTCTCTATTCAGTATCATCCGGGAAAAGCCAATAAAGTTGCCGACGCCTTGAGTCGAAAGACAAGCCATCCGCGTCAACCACCTTTGCAGCGTGATATGGAAGAGTTTGATCTTGAGATGGTTGATTCCATTGATGGCATGCTCGCCAAGTTGGTATTGATCCCTTCACTGATTAACAGGATTAAGGAGGGTCAAGAAAGAGATGAAACTTTGAAGAAAACCAAGGACAAGTTGAAAACAAGACCATCTGAAGATTTTGAGATCAGAAATGATGATAGCTTGTGGTTTAGAGGACGACTATGCGTACCCAATGACGATGATATAAGGAATGAAGTTCTTCGTGAAGCTCATAATTCTCGTTTGTCTATCCATCCTGGAGCCAACAAAATGTACCAAGACTTAAAGCAAAGATTCTGGTGGCATGGCATGAAGAGGCAAATTGCGGAGTTCGTAGAGAAATGCCTTGTTTGTCAGAAAGAAAAAGCGGAACATCAGAGACCCGCTGGATTACTACAACCTCTTGAAGTCCCCGAGTGGAAGTGGGATCACATTACTATGGACTTCGTGACTGACTTACCAAGGACGAAGAATGGACATGACGCTATTTGGATTGTAGTCGATCGTTTGACAAAATCTGCCCATTTCATGGCCATGACGATCAAGGCCCCTATGGAGAAGTTAGCTACTATGTATGTTGATCAGATTGTGTGCCTGCATGGGATGCCCATGAGTATTGTTTGTGATTGCGACCCTCGATTCACATCTCGATTTTGGACAGCTTTCCAAAAAGCAATGGGCACTGAGATACGAATGAGCTCTGCATTTCACCCTCAGACGGATGGTCAATCGGAGAGAACCATCCAAACACTGGAAGACATGTTGCGAGCTTGTATAGTCGACTTTGGAGGAAGTTGGGACAAGAGTCTCAAACTAGTAGAGTTCTCTTATAATAATAGTTACCATCGATCTCTTGGGATGGCTCCTTATGAAGCACTATATGGGAGAAAGTGCCGTTCTCCACTGTATTGGGATGAAATCGGAGATAAAGTTTTCACGGGACCTGACCTAGTAGAAGAAACTCGAGAGAAAATAATGATCATCAAGCAAAGGTTGCAAGCAGCCCAAGATAGAAGCAAGATTTGGGCAGACGAGAAGCGGCGACCATTGGAATTTCAATCTGTGGAAAAGGTGTTCTTGAAGGTATCGCCATCCAAAGGAGTTAAGAGATTTGGTATCAAAGGAAAATTAAGCCCAAGGTTTATAGGACCATAAGAGATTCTTGAAAGAATTGGAGAAGTCGCTTATCGGCTAGCACTACCGCCATCGCTATCTCAATTGCACGATGTATTTCACGTATCCCCAGCTTCGTCGGTATGTGAACGAGCCTAGCCATATCATTGAGGAGCAACCCTTGAAATTTGAAGCCGACGCGACATATGTAGAGGAACCAGAAAGGATTGTTGATCGCAAAGAGAAGGCGCTGAGGAAACGATCCATTCCTATGGTTAAGGTGCAATGGAAGCACCACACTATTGATGAGGCCACTTGGGAGATGGAAGAAAATATGAAGAACTTGTACCCTCCTCTTTTTGATTAACGCTCCTAAGTTTCGAGGACGAAACTTGTAATAAGGGGGGAGAATGTTGTACCCACCGGAAAATCATATTGTACTTGAGCATTGTACAAGTGAATTAATAAAGGTTGCATCCTTTAAGTACATTTTACCAAGTTTTATTATTACTTCTTTACTTAACTTTTGCTCAAAGCAAATATTTTATAATCATACAAGTATGAGTTATGAAGCATGCGAAATGGCCAATTCACCCCCCAAGACCCTAAGAGATTTCGGCCACAAGGCCTTAAAGGGCCTTAGAAGGTTTTTCAAATTATAAGAAGGCTTATCCTAAGGGCTTTCTTAAAACTAAGCCCAAAAGTAAATAGAGATTACAAGTAGTAGAGTAATTATACCAACATGAAATAAGAAAATATGGGAAATAATAGAAATACCCCTTCCAACACCCCTAGAATTCGCCCCCCCACCAAGGATTCTAGAAGACTCCTTCTAATTCCCATTCTATTATTTTGTATGAAAATTTA
>AP025057.1:6356619-6406525 GCA_036186865.1 Eustoma russellianum | reverse complement strand
ATAGAAATACCCCTTCCAACACCCCTAGAATTCGCCCCCCCACCAAGGATTCTAGAAGACTCCTTCTAATTCCCATTCTATTATTTTGTATGAAAATTTAAGAATAAAATAAACCATGCATGCAAGCATGGGGGACAAAGTGCTAGTCCAATCTCAAGACCCTAAGATTCTTTCCCTTCCTTTCATGCCTTGTGCTCCCTCCCTTGACCAAGCATGCGCCCCCCCCTTCACCAACAATGGAGTCTTCTTCTTCTATTTAGTTAGTAGCTTCATCTCCATATTCAAGCTCCACACCATCAAGAATTGTACAAGCAAAGATATTAGAGCATTGAACACTTAGATTATTTCTAAACCCTCATCACTCCATAAGGTTGGCTAAAGCTACAATTGCCAAGATCCTCTTCATCTTCAAGCTCCAAGAATCATCTAGGTAAGTTGCATGTCAAGATACTTAGTTGAATTTTATAATTCTTAGATTGAAGCTCACATTGCCTCTCTTATGCTTGCCAAAACCGTGACCTCCATGGTCACTAGGTTCAAACTTTCCAAGCTCCTAAGTGGTGTTAGCTTCTTGGTGGATTAAACTCCATTCAAGCCTCATCTTGGTAAGATAATCTAGCCTTCATTTAGCTCTATTCTTCACTTAAGATAATAGCTAACGTTCATTCTCTTTCTTCCTCCAAAAACGTGGGGTGTGATTGAAGTTGGAGGGAGACTTCACTTCATTTCATCCAAGATTCAAGCTAGAGGAAGGTTCCTAGCTTAAAAGAGGCAAGTATACTCTAGACAATCTTGACTTATTTGTGAAGTGTATGCTTGAATGACTAGCCATCTTTAATCTATGAATCTTAGTTGAAGATTCTAAGTATAAGACATGAAAACTAGTTGTTATAAAGAAAGGTGTTGGCATGATTGAATGATCTGCTACATGAATGTGTTGTGACTGTTTGGTATGAGTTATGTGTAGCCTAAAATGAGTTATGAGACTTGGAATAACTATGTTTAAATGTGTAATTGATGTATGGTAAGTCATCTTAATAAATGAAGTTGGTTGAAGAATGTTTGAACAATGAAAAAATGAAGAAGTGCTGAAACTACTGGAACTGGACAGATTTGTGTTGCTGATTGTATGACCTGAGAACGAACCTTAGAAGTGATCAATTAAGTTAATTTTTGGCATGAAACTAGCTCTATGTGTGTAGTAAAAGTGAGAGTTGGAATTGCAGTAAAAAGAGTTATGGTTTATTTTTAATAAATCTTTTGGTAGAACTGCTCAAGATGAAATTACTGGAACTGGGCAGAACAGTGTGACGTTTTGCATGACCTAAAAATGAATCTTAGGAGTATGTAAATTGGCTAACTTTTGGTGTGATGTTAACCTCATATGTATATGAAATGTGTGAGTTGTAATTTCAATGAAAGGAGTTGTGGTTTGTCTTTAATGAAGTTTTTAGTAAGAAGTGGTCAAACAGAAGCACTGGAGCTGAGCAGTTTTATGTGTCATGTTGAACGACCTGAAAACGTACCTTAGAAAGGTGCAAATTGGCTAATTTGTGGTATGGTGATAGATTTGTATGTTTATGAAATGTGTGAGTTGGAATCTCATTAAAAGGAGATGTGCTTTGTCCTAAATGAAATGCTTAGTAAGAGTTGGTCAAACAGAAGTACTGGAGCTGGACAGATTTATGTTGCCTGTTGTACGACCTGAAAAGGGGCCTTAGGAGTGTTCAAATGGGCTAATTTTTGGTATGATGATAGCCTTATATGTTTATGAAATGTGTGAGTTGGAAGTTTAGTAAAAATAGTTGTGGATTATTTTTAATGAAGTTTTTGATAAAACTGCTCAAACAGAGTCGCTGGAACAGGACAGTTTTGAGTAGTAAGTTGTGTGGCTTGAAAATGAATTTTAGGAACGTGTAAATGAGCTGATTTTTGACATGATGATAATTTGATGTGTGTATGACATCTGTGAGTTGGAATTTTGGTAAAAGGAGTTGTGGTTTGGTCACAATTCAATTCGTGATATAACTGCTCATTCCAGGTTCTGCATGTGTCCATTTTGGGAAAGTAATTAGATGACCCCCTTAAACTTATTAGATTGCCTTGGAACTTTTATGGTAATTACCTAAGGCATAAATGTACATGTTAATATAAAGAAAACATCATAAAACCACCATTTTGATGGTTAACAACTGAGTTGAAGTTAGTGGTACGAAATTGGAAAACAGGACAGTTTGATGTCATAAGTTATAAGGCTTCGATCTTGATCATTTAGGCTTGAATGTGATGTTTAGCCTTATGAATACTGTTTCTTGGTGAATTAGCTATGTTTTACAGGTGATGGATTAAAATGAATAAAGTTTTATGACCCACGAAACTGAGGTAAGGCGGTACTGCCCTGCTGATTTCAGCAGTACCCTTTTTATGGTAATCTGATGTTTCGAGGACTTTAAACATTTCGGAATGTTACGAAATTATTATGACATCTGTCTAAGTCTCCGTAATGCATATGTATGGCAAGAGAGTATGAAAATAGGCCTGATTTGTTATGTTGGAGGCCTCATGAACAGAGCATAAGTTCTGGAAAATTTCTCCAGCTTAAAGAACAAGGTCATACTTGTATTTAGGTGATGCATTTTGTCACGAATTGCATATCGCACGTCATGCATTGCATCATCGTCATTTACATGATTTATGAAACTGATTTTATGCCAAAGAATGATGAAAAAGCGCTTTTAAAGAAAAGAAGTTTTCAGTTTTGAAAGAAGATTCCTATGGTACCATTTATTTCTGGCCAGCTTAACCCGCTCCAGATCCGGGGTTAATTGATCTGATGATTATGACCGTTCAGGCCCAGAAAGAATAGACCTGATTATGACGATTATGACCGTTCAGGCCCGGAAAGAATAAACCTGATTATGACCGTTCAGGCCCGGAAAGAATAGACCTGATTATGACCGTTCAGGCCCGGAAAGAATAGACCTGACGACTATGATTGATGATGTGACCGTTTTTGGATCCGGAAATAATAGATTCGAAGGGATGAATATGACCGCCTCAGATCCGGATATAATAGATCTGAACACTCTCTTGTTTCCATTGACGATGATGTTTTGAAAGAAAGAATGAACGAATTTGCCCTATTTTATCATACTGCATCACATGTGCATGTCCATGCATGTGCATTTAATAGCTAGTCGCATGTTCGGTACACTGTTGCTTAGGCCAGTATGTTATGATTTGAGATCCCCTAAGTTATGATTTTAATGTTATTTCGTAAGTTATGATCTTGTTATCTAAGGATACTGGTCGGAAGGTCAGGTATGTTACTAAACCAAATTTTGGGGTTTGGTTCTCGTGTATACTTTCCATTTAATTCATGATCGTTTATGGTATACTTGCTGGTAACGTTGTCACTTACCCCTTATTTTTCCTCCTAGAACCTGCAGGGAACAGGGTTGAGTGGATCGAGGATGAGCCTAGGGTTCCCTATCCATAGGAGTGCGAGAGGAGGATGGCTTAAGGATTTTTATTATGACAGTTATGTTTGATGGACTTTGATGAATTTATGCTGGGAGTATTGATTTTCGGATTTTCAGACTTTCGTTATTTCAAGAACCTGGTTATAGACTTTATGATGGATGTCTAGAATGTTCTAATTTAAAAGTTTTTATTCTGCCTCAGTCTTCGCTTACCTGTTGATGTGTAAGCAGGAAAGTCCGTATATTTTGTCATGGACTACGACATGTTATGGATTGACGCCTGGTACTCTCCGTAGTGAAGTACGGCGGGCGCACCGTATTCGGCTAGGCCGGGGTGCGGGGCGCTACAGGTGGTATCAGAGCCGAGGCTCTAGATCTGGGCAGAATATAGAATTAAGATATGATTTTAGAAATCTAAGTTTGACCTTAGCTCTAAGTCACGATTTTAGATGAGAGTTGACCTTAGACTAGGATGATTTAGACTGGAAACTAGGTTCATGACTTAGTAACGAAATCTGTCTATGAAATTTTATACCTTCTTGAGTTATCCATTTAAATTCCTAGTGGATTATGAATTAATTTCCGTCACTTATTTCGATATTCTAAACTTGAATAAAACCCCGAAACTTCATAGTGCAGATGGCACGACCACGAGGCAGACCTGCTAGGGCCAGACCAGATGTGCAGGAGCCTATTCCTCCTCCGCCTGCTCAGGTTCCTCCACCACCGCCACATGATCAAAATCCGCCCCCGGTTCAGAATATTCATCCACCCCAGAGGCCTTTGCCACAGATGATCCCAGACATTAATGCTTTTCAGAATTTCTGTCAGACCGTGACTCAGATCGGTCAAGTGATGTTACAGCAGAATGCTCCTCAGCCTCATGAGCCTGTCAGGGATGCCCAGTACTACTTCGAGAAACTGAAAAGAGCTAACGTTCCACCCTTTGAGGGAAAATCGGACTCAGATGCTGCTGAGAAATGGTTGGACGAGGTGGAAAATTGTTTTGAATTGATTCGTGCACCTGAGGAGGTGAAGACTCAAGCTGTCAGACCATTTTTACTTGGAGAAGCGAACCAGTGGTGGAAGGCCAATTTGCAATCTTTGCCGCGACCAATTTCATGGGAGAGATTTCTTCAAGAATTTAACAAATTTTACATACCACCTTCTGTAAAGTTGCAAAAGAGACATGAGTTTGAATCGCTGATACAAGAGCAAGGGATGACAGTTGCGGAGTATGCCAATAAGTTTATAGCTTTGGGCAGGTTTCAGCCATCTACCATGAACGACGAGGAGACCAAAATGCTGAAATTTGAGAGAGGATTAAATCCAAGAATCCAAACATGGTTAGTTAATGCGAATCCAGTCAATTTTGGTGCACTGTTGGATGCTTGCTACATAATTGAGAGAGATATTATTCGCCGAGACGAGATGGGACAGAAAAGAGGAAGGGAAGTGTCAGGAAATGGAGGGTCCCGCAAAGCGGCTAGGCAGAATTCAAGAGGACCAGGACGACAAGGGAAGAACCGTTTTCAGCACCGTTCTCAGCAGAAGAATCAGACAAAGAATCAGGGCCAGCAGCCTAATTTAAATTCCAACTTTTACACATGTTATATATATTATGTTATACATAATATATATAATATATATTTTAAATCTCAGCACTTGGCGGGTCTAAAGTGGTACCATTAACATGTGACAAAATTAAACTTGGAATCTTCACATTTTGGCCTTAATGTGGATTAATTTGTGTGTGCCAACATGGAAAGTATTTTTGCCTGAATATTCTGCCATGTGCACAAAATTTTCATCAATTTTTGAAGTATAGGGGCTGACCATTTATTTATGGCAAGTACGTGACACGTTGGCGAAGTTTCAGTATTCGCCTGATACGACAATTTTCGGTTTAGAACCTTTTATCGTGTCGTATTTGATTTGTCATCACCATATCTTATATCATATGATATAAGACCTGAATATACTCATAAATATGAGTTAAGTATAGTGGTGTGATGTTAACGTACGTACGTAAAATATATAACGTGTCGGTAGTACGTTGGAATACATGTGTAAGTGCCTTTTTTCAAAAAATCTGAAAATATATGTAATATATGTATATGTGGCGTGTATAATTGAGAGGGGAGGAGGAGAAAACTTTCCTTCCTTAGCTTTGTTGCCTTTGTGCCTTTTCCAAATGTGGCTTCCTTTAATGAACTACTTAGTTTAATAAACTAAGTACTTCACTTAATGAACTACTTTAGTTCATTAATAGTGGCACCTGAAAATAGTATAAACACAACAAATGTTTGCCATATGATGTAAGCTTTAACGCTTCATGGCTCGTTAGTCCGGCAACATTATATATAAGCTAAATAAGGCAAGTAATAGCAAAGTATCATGCATACATGTACACGTTTTGTATATATATCATGCATTTAAGTCACTTATTTTGAAATCACTCAAACCCCCTTTTCTCTACATCGGAGACCTAGGTTTATGTCATAGGAAGTCCTAAGTTACGATTTCGACCTTAAGTTGATTCATAGGTCTAAGTATTTGATCTTATGTATAAGATGGATTGGGTTGGGTGTGTACAAGTGCGATATAATTTAATTAATGACTATACGGTTCATTTCCGTAATTTATGCAAGTTTCGCTCCGTGTAACACATATGAGCCTTCAGTACTATCTTTTGAATTACTGGATGCTGATAAGTGCTGGCCTTATAGAAAGATGCCTCCTTGAAGAGAAAACCCTGGAAATGGTGGAAATGAGAATGAAAATCCTCAGCCACCGCAGATGGTAATGCCTCAGGCTTTGATGGATGCCTTGACTGTGATTGCACCCTAGGGATCCGTCCTAGTGTATCACCCTAGGGATCCCCAGTTTTATTCGTCAAGAAGAAGGATGGCAATTTGAGATTATGTATCGACTACAGAGAACTGAACAAAATAACCATCAAGAATAAATATCAATTGCCAAGGATTGAGGATCTATTTGACCAGTTGAGGGGTTCCAGATGGTTTTCAAAAATTGATCTTCGTCAGGGAAATCGTCAGTTGCTTGTGAAAGCAGGTGACGTCCATAAAACAGCTTTTTGTACTCGTTATGGACATTATGAGTTTCTAGTGATGCCTTTTGGATTGACCAATGCCCCAGTAGCTTTTATGGATTTAATTAACACCGTGTTTTGAGAACAGCTAGATCAGTTTGTGGTGGTGTTCATTGATGACGTTTTGGTCTAGTCCCCTGATGAGCAGTCCCATGCGGAGCATCTGAGAGTGGTGTTGGAGATTCTGAGACAGCAGGAGCTGTATGCTAAATTCACCAAGTGTGAATTTTGGCTAAGGAGTGTGACCTTTCTTGGTCACTTGATTTCTGTGGATGGAAGTTCAGTAGACCCTAAGAAAGTGGAAGCAATCATTGAGTGGCCGAGACCTATGAATGTGACAGAAGTCAGAAGCTTTTTAGGTCTGATAGGCTACTACAAGAAATTACTTGAAGGATTTTCCAAAATTGCAGTTCTATTGAGCCGACTTACCCAGAAGAAGACTAAGTTTGAGTGGACTACAAAATGTGAGCAGAGCTTTTCTAAACTCAAAAAAGGATTGACCACGGCCCCGGTGTTGTCACAACCCTCCGGCACTGATGGTTTCGTGATATATAGTGATGCGTCGAAGAAAGGACTAGGTTGTATTTTGATGCAAGATGGACGAGTTATTGCTTATGCTTCAAGACAGTTGAAACCTTATGAACAGAACTACCAACACATGACTTGGAGTTCGCAGGAGTAGTGTTTGCCCTTAAGATTTGGAGACACTACTTATATGGAGAAAAGTGTGCCGTATTCACTGGCCACAAAAGCCTGAAATACTTATTCTCGTAGAAAGAGCTAAATATGAGATGGAGGAGATGGTTGAAGTTACTTAAAGATTATGACTTAACCATCAATTATCATCCTGGTAAAGCTAATAGATTGGCAGACGCATTGAGCAGAAAGTCTAGCCATGCAAGACAGTCTCCTTTGGAGCGAGAAATTGAAGAGTTTGGCCTGGATGTCATGGATTCAGTGGTGAATGTCCTTACAGCCCTGTCTATAACCCCAGGCTTGGTAGACAGAATTAAAGAAGCTCAGTATGATGACGTGTCACTGAAAGATATCTGTGACAAATTGAAGATGGAACCAGTAAAGGATTTTCAGTTGAGTGGAGATGGAAGTTTATGTTTTCAGAATTGACTATGCGTACGAGACAATGAAGAGCTTCGAAGAGAATTGTTGAGTGAAGCTCATAACTCAAGGTTGTCTATCCATCCTGGAAGCACAAAAATTTATAAGGACCTTAAAAAGAATTATTGGTGGATAGGGTTGAAGAGAAGTATTGCAGAATATGTTGACAGGTGTCTGGTATACTAGCAGGTCAAAGCGGAGCATCAGCGACTCGGCAGTTTAATGATGCCATTGGAGATTCCAGAATGGAAGTGGGAACATGTGACCATGGACTTTGTGATGGGATTGCCAGAACTCAGAGTGGGAATGAGATAATTTGGGTGATTGTGGATTGTCTCACAAAGTTAGCGCATTTTCTGGCTATGCCGAATGGTACCTCTTATGAGAAATTGGCAAACATGTACGTGAATAATATTGTGAGTCTGCATGGAGTTACCATCAGTATTGTATCAGACCGTGATCCTAGGTTCACTTCTAAGTTTTGGATAGCTTTTCAGAAAGCCATGGGCACTGATCTGAGGATGAGCACAACTTATCACCCCCAGGCGGACAGACAGTCTGAGAGGACTATTCAAACTCTGGAAGATATGCAGAGAGCATGCCCGTTGGATTTTAAGGGAAACTGGGATAATATGTTGAAGCTGATGGAATTCTCATACAATAATAGTCACCACAGTGCGATTGGTATGGCGCCATTTGAGGCTCTATACGGACGAAAGTACAAATCCCCAGTTTGTTGGGACAAAGTTGGAGAAAGGACGGTCACTGCTCCAGAATTGGTCGAGAAGACTGTTGGGAAGGTGAAGATAATAAGAGATAGACTTAAAGTGGCACAAGATCGTAGTAAGAGTTGGGCGGATTCTAAAAGACGACCCTTGCAGTTTGAAGAAGGTGAAAAGGCTTATCTGCGAGTTTCACCAACCAAGGGAGTTGCGAGATTCGGAATGAAAGGCAAGTTAAGCCCTCGGTATAAAGACTCGTACGAGGTGCTTGGCAGAGTCGGAGAAAGAGCATATCGATTATCATTGCCTCCGGTTTTATCGCAAGTCCACAATGTGTTTCACGTTTCTTAACTGAGGAAGTACGTGGCGGATCCGAGTCATTTTCTTGAAGCTCAACCGTTGGAGATTAGGGATGATGTCTCGTACGAAGATTACCCTGTGAAGATTGTAGACAGGAAGGATCAAGTTCTATGCAACCGTGTGATTCCGTATATCACGATTCAGTAGAGTAATCATACGGAGCATGAGGCCACATGGGAACTGGAGGAGCAGATGAAAGAGTTGTATCCATACCTCTTCCAATAAGGTACGTTAGTTTTGAGGAGGAAACCTTTTTCTAAGGAGGGTGAAATGTTATGCCCCGCACCCTCTGGAACTTAATTAAATGAGGGAAGCAATTATGTGAAATTAAAATTAATTAAGAAAATTGGATTAGATATTAGAATTTAAGAATTAAAGAAAAATGATTTAAGTAAAATACAATTTAGAAATTCCAGTTTTGTCCTTTCCCATAAATAAAAACTGAAAAGAGCATCATTCTCCCCACTCTTTTTAGAAAAAGAGTCGATCTTCTTCCCCCCAAGCCCTAGTCGACTTTCACAAGCCATAGGTGAGGAAGACAGCCTTCGGGAATTGATCCAAATCTCGTCTGTTTTTCAATCCGATTATCAGTAATCAAAGACAAGTAACTTTTTTTATAAGTTCTTCTGATTTGTGAAAGGAAAAAGGCCCTACTTTTGTATCAAAATTGGATCACCATGCAGTATTATACCATTATTTATCTATATGTGAATTCTGTGCAATTTCTGTGTTTTGGATTTGATGTTTTGGCCATTGTATGTTGAAAATTTAGTTTGATGTTGGTGAAAACGTGAATCTCTGTAAATCCTTATCCCTTGAATCCTTTTTCTGTAATTTTACTGCTGTGTTAGGGTTTGAGGGAGAAAGATGTGATCTTTGGGTCATAGGAATTGGAATCCTTGAGTTTTAGGCTTTGATCCTTGGTATGTATGTGTGTAGCGTTCAATTCGTAGTTTAATCATGAATTGATAGCAGGGATTAGGCCTGGAATGACTGGGATGAAATTTAGGGATGTTTGTATGTTTGGTTCTGCAGGTTTCTGCAGAAATCGCGTATATTTTGCTGGGAAACAGGGACATCGCTCGATCGATGTCATCAAATGATGTACATCGATCGATCAATGTAGGCAAATAGAGCGACTGATGTGAGGCAGAATGTTTCTGACAGACTTCGATCGATCGATGTTAGGGTATGAAGTCACTTCGATTGATCGATGTAGGCAAATGGAGCGACTGATATGAGACAGAAAGTTTCTGACCGACTTTGATCGATCGATGTTAGGGTATGAAGTCACATTGATCGATCGATGTCAGGGTATGATGTCAACAATTTTCTTTGGAAAGTAGAAGGAAGAAAGGGAAGTTAGAGGGCCAATTGGGTGACATTAGAGGCATCTTAGGATGTGATTGAGGTCAGTTTAAGTCCTGGGAATATGTCTTAAGATGGAAAATCAACGGTGAAAATTTCAAGAGGTATTTGAACTAGAATTCAGTGTGAATGGTCTAGGGGGCTAAGGATGAATGCTTGAGGCTTCGATAAGGTTCAAATGGAGTGTGTGAGGTTGTCTAACCCGTCCTTTGTGTTCCTAAGATGAATGTTAATGTTGAGGTAGGCATGAGCATGTAGGGGCATGCTTGAATATGTGAATGAGATGATGCTCAAGTGATTGAATGACATGTTTGAATGTGCATCTTTGCATCATGGCACTCGCATTTGCAGTATGTTGTGATAAGAGCTGTGCTTTGGCACAGGGTATAAAGTTCTTCGTGAGGTGAGCTGTGATGTGCTAAAGGGTATAAAGGCAAGCTGTAGCCATCACAGGATATAAAGTGAGCTGTAATGTTGCACAGGGTATAAAGGCAAGCTGTGGCCCATTACAAGGTATAAAATTATATGACCGGGCATTATGACATGCATTGCACTGTGTGAACCGTATTGCATGAGCATTTGTGAATGGGTAGTGTAGAGCATGATTTGAAATGGCATGCATCCTATGTTCCGTTCCAGTATGATTTCTATGTAAGTGACTCGGTGTTTACTTGTGCATTACTTGATTATTCTTTTATTATGCGAAGAAATCAGAACTTTTGGAGCAACTCAGGACATGTGCCCCTCTTCCCATTGATATTGATATTCACTCATGTCTTGCCATGTGAGGATCCCGTATGTCTTATAAGCGGGTTACTTGCTAGCATTTTTCGCTAAGGGTTCTACCCCGTTTTTTTTTGCAGATGAGACCGAGTATGATATGATTTTCATTGAGGACGATGGCGAGTGGGCTGAGTGGGGTGCTTAATGCTGTCTTGGGGTCGTCTTAGATTGCTTACTTTTAATTGAACTTTATTCCATTTGTTTGAGGTTTAGATGGCTGCGTGCATAAACAGTTTTACTTTCTTATGCTGTTGGGAGTTTAGGTTCAGTTGATTCATATTTTAATTTACATGTGTTTCTACATTTGTTTCTCTTACGTCAGTGATGATGTGTATGTGAGAGCATTGACGTCTGGTAGTCCCCTTAGTGGGCTACGACGGGTGTACCGGTTCGGGTCCGCTGTCTGGGCCGGGGCGCTACACCCATGTCTTCAAGTCAATCTCAAGTCTTGACAATTTGAAAATAGCCTTTAGCCACTCTGTAGATTGATTTGATCCTCCAAAGCTACCCTAGAGAATCTTAGACATGGATATAATAGTCAAGAAAGCATGATTAATGTTAGGAAAAAGTTCACAAAAAATTTGAGCAAGATTGGAAAGAGAAAACACCATGAATCCCCCTTGGATTTTGTTCCAAAGGTTATAAAATTTGAATTATATCAATCGATCAATTTGTCCGCATTGAGAGATCGATGTCCTCTAGTGAGGTTCCAGTTTTGAACCTACCATACATCGATCAATCGATGTCCCAAAGCTGAGAGACCGATGTCCTTCAATAAGGTTCCAACTTTGAACCTTCACTACATCGATCGATCAATGTCCTTAACCTTAGATATTGATGTCACATTGATCGATCGATGTCTCCCAACTTGAGAGATCGATGTTGGACAATAAGGTTCCAACATTGGACATTTCCAACATGGATCGATCCATGTCTCTCCTTGAGAGGCAAATGTATACATCAATCGATCCATGTGAGAGATTGATGTGTCACAGTGTGTTTTTCTAATTTAACTTCAAATCCGAAGTGTGAAATTCCATTTTACTCAAAATATCTTTTAACTTCATCAAAACATGTCGTATTCCAACAATCTCCTTCTTTTTGATGATTTCAAAACCAAGATTTTCAAAAGATGTTTTTGTTTGAAAATCTACGTTTGAGCTAGCTAAGAGTTTCAAAAACTTGAAATTTTAGATCTCCCCCTTAGTCCATGCATTCTATGCTCCCCTAGGGACATCAAACATATTAACATATCCAAAACTCTCCTTAAATAAGTAATCCTCCCAAAACCAATAGTTGTGAAAAACTTTTCAAAAACTCTCCCTTAACCAAGTCATGCTTCGATTTGTAAGTGCGACATGTCATATTTCCATTTACACTAGTTACGCACCATATATGCCGACATTTTCATTTTTACCTTAAGCAAGCAAGCAAGTATATCCATCAAGCAAGCAAGTAAGTATATTCCATCAAGCAAACAAGTAACTCAAACACCAATGTAAAGATATTCCAACTTCTCCCCGTTTTTGAAAACATCAAAACCAATACTTAAAGATAAGCACAATATATCATTTATTACAACTACGGGACACAATGAAGTTTAGTAAACACATAATACCATAATATGCTCTATTCTAAGCTAGAATCTATATCTAACATGGAAATGGGGATGAATAAGAAATATGAATCCTAGTCTTCATCCGAGGAGAAAGCCAATCCATGAATGCACTCCTTCATCTTTTCTATGAGATTGGAAAATCTTGATTCGTGCATCGTCACTTTGCTCTGTAGCTCACCCACCTCTTGTAGAAGAGAAATTACTTGAGCTTGGAGTTCCAAAACGTTTGAGCTCAAGCTACCATTTCCTTCTTGGGTTTTTGGAATAGGAACTTGCACTTCTTCCGTAGCTCCCGCATTTTCAGTCATTTCTTCTTCATTTGCCCTTTCTTTTATAGCTTCTTTTCTTTCCTTGTTTGTTGGATATTGACCTTATCACAATAATCCTTATTAGTTATTTGGTCAAGATCCGTGTCATCTATATATAACCCTGATTTTAATAGCATGCGATAAATTAGACTGTTGCATGGGAGTGCTTTGCTTTGCTTTGTTGCAGCCTTAATCACACTAGTTATGAAAAGCTCTCCGAAATTAATTTTCTCTCAGTTTGCTATGCGGAAGGCAATGTAGAATTCTAGGTTGCTAAACCCTTTTGTGGACTTTCCATTTATACAAAAAGTAACTATGGCAAGTAAGGTTCGGTACACTAAGTGCATGTCATTTGTATTCTTGGTTGAATGAAAACCTAAGAATGTCTTTACTTCATCCTCAGTGACCTTCCATTGGACATTATCCCACTTTCAAATGTCAAACTCATAATATCCCTCGTTTGGTACCCCAATTAACTCACAAATTATCCCAACATCCCATTCAATGTGAGTATCGTCTATCACAGTGTGCGGAGCTAATGGGAGATCATTTATATATTGTACCCAAAGATTAGCACAAAAAAACCTTGTGTACCTAGTGGACATTTTGTCCATTTCCCTCTCTAACAAAATATTTCTCCATTGTTGGACATCCAACCAATCAATAATTGGCCTTAATTTACTATTACTCATGATGTCATTGATCCTAAGCAACTTAAAGAGAATGGGGGCCCGTTCACCTCTCTCTCATCTATCATACAAACTTTGGGCATGTCTAGTAATTTATCTAACGCAACCTGGTGGGAATGGTTCTTTCAAGCCATCCTTGGCCTCCCTAGTCTTGATCCATGGAAAGTTGGAGAAGGTCAGTCCACTCCGGAGGTCGGCCAACACCTTGGCTTGACTAAAATCCATGGGTTGTTTCATCCTACGTTGAGTTCTTGTTTGTGGCTGTGAGGTTTGTCCTTGGGGAGGGTTGCTTGACCCTCCTTCTTCACCTTGAGTTGTTCTTGCCTGTTTTGTGGTGTTTTTGCTTATTGTTGACATCTTAAAGAACTTTAGGGCATGAGAAAGAGCAATTTCTAAGGTAGGATGGAAAAATTTTGAAATAGAAGGCAAGAATCAAGTGTAGGGAGGATGAAATTCGGATTTTATGATGAAATTGAAGAGTGGGATGGTTTTTGGAGAAGAGAGCGCAGTTGATTTGAGGTTTTCGATCGATTTTTGTAAAGCAGAAGTCAAAAGAATCGCATTTTTGACAGAAGTTATAGTGCAGCGACCGATGACGTCAATCGATCGATGTCAGCGATCGATGTACATAGATCTCTTAGTTTAATACATGGATCGATCCATGTATGCCATTTCATAAAATTTGTAATTTTAACCCTTTTAAACGTTGTTAATCATTCCTAATCTTGTTCTAATTGATTCAAAGGTCTCGGTAGGAAGAGATTTGGTAAAAATATCAGCTAATTGGTTATTTGTTGGAACCAATTCAACACATACCATTCCTATTTGAATACAATCCCTTATAAAGTGATGCCTCACTTCAATATGCTTAGTTATGCTGTGGTGTACTGGGTTTTGAGCTATACTTATGGCTGAAGTGTTGTCACATAAAATTGGTACTTTGTCAAAATTGACATTATAACCTTTCAAGGTGTTTATCGTCCAAAGTAGTTGGGCACAACATGAAGCGGCTGATACGTATTCAGATTCCGCAGTTGAAAGTGACACACTATTTTGCTTATTGTAGAACCAAAATCTAACCAATCTCAAAGGAATTGACATGTCCTGGAGCTGCTTTTTCTATCGACTAGGTTTCCGGCATAGTCAGAGTCACTACACCCTCTTAGGTCAAAACACCCATTTTTGGGATAAAATAGCCAAAAGTTCAAAGTACCTTTCAAATACCTAAAAATACGTTTTATGGCAACTAGATGCGATTCCTTAGGCATACTTTAAAATCTAGTACATAAACACAGCATGTAAAATATCCGGTCTACTAGCAGTTAAACAAAGTGGGGTACCAATCATACCCCTATATTTGGTTACCTCAACCGGTTTTCCTTTTTCATCTTTGTCGAGCTTTTTACTTGTGTTCATTGGTGTGCTAACACTCCTTTCATCCTCAAACTTGTATTTCTTGAGGAGATCCTTGGTTTACTTTGTTTAGGATATGAATACTCCATATTGAGTTTGCTTGATTTGAAGTCCAAGGAAGTAATTGAGTTCATCCATCATGTTCATTTCGAATTCTCCTTCCATCAACTTAGCAAATTCTCACAAAGAGAATCATTCGTGGCACCAAATATAATATCATCAACATAGATTTGAACAAGTAACTAATGATTTCCTTGTTCCTTAATAAAAAGAGTAGCGTCAACTTTACCACTTGAAAAACCATTTTCAAGGAGAAAGTTACTTAATCTCTCATACCATACCCTAGGAGCTTGTTTAAGTCCATAAAGGGTCTTTTTGAGTTTGAATACATGATTTGGATAATCATGATTTTCAAACCTTGGTGGTTGAGCTATATACACTTCTTCTTGAAATATTCTATTCAAGAAGGTGGATTTCGCATCTATTTGGTATAGTTTAAAATCTTTATAGCATGCATACGTTAGTAGCATCCTAATAGCTTCTAATCTAGCTACGGGGGCAAAAATTTTCATCATAATCTATGTCTTCTTCTTGTCTATATCCTTGATCTACTAACCCAGATTTGTTTCTAGTTACGTTACCTTTATCATCCATTTTAATTCTAAATACCCATTGAGTGCCAATTACAAGGTGATCACTAGGTTTAGTCACTAATTCCCAAACATTACTTCTTTCAAATTGAATATTCTAAGGCTCAACTAGTGAAATAAAAGCATTTTCATTAAATTTTCTCCTAGCTAATATTCCTTGACTTGTTTCTCCTAATATTAACTCTTTTCGGTGGTCTTTCTTATATTTATATGAATCCGGTAAATTTGAAGTGTCTTCTCTTACTTCTTCTTCTTCTACCATAGGTCTATTTTCAAGTGGATCAATCCTAATGTCAATAACAATATTTCCTTTTGGATTTTCAAACTTTTATATATGACTTACTTCGATTGTTTCTTCTTCATAATCATCATTTATGCATGGTTCATCATCAAGGAGTTCACTAAACTTAAAATGAATTGATTCTTCAACTTTCGTATTCCTTTTATTATATACCCAATATGCCTTTCTATTTTGAGCATAACGCATAAAGATTCCTTCATCCACTTTGAAATCGAGTTTATCCAAGTTATCTTTGGTGTTAAGTATAGAACACTTACAACCAAGTACCTTGAAATAACCAATGTTAGGTACTCTTCTTTTGCAAAGCTCATAAGGAGTCTTTTTGAGAGATAGTCTCAAATAAACTATATTTATTACATGAAAAGCGGTGTTTACTGCTTCAGCCCAAAAATACTAAGGTAGCTCAAATTCATTTAGAACTACTCATTTCTTGAAGTGTTCTATTCTTCCTTTCCGCAACACCATTTTGTTGAGGAGTTCTAGGAGCCAAGAAATTGTGGCCATACCCCTTGGATACACAAAATTCTTAGAACTCACCATCAAACTCATCACCTCTATCACTTCTAATTCCTTAATGCTATCTTCCTTTTGGTTTTCTAGTCTTTTATAAAGTTTTATAAACTCTTGGCATGCATCGTTCTTTTTGGCTAAGAACATGGCCTAAGTGTACCTAGAGAAGTCATCTACCATTACAAAGATGTAATGTTTTCTACTTAGACTTGCCGTACTAATATCCCCATACAAATTTATATGAATCAATTGTAGAGGTTTGGTGGTGGATATTTCACTTTTGGACTTGAAACTTGCTTTTACATGCTTTGTCTTTTGACAAGTGTCACATAAGCCATGGTTTTCGAAATTTAGTTTTGGAAGACCTTGGACCTTTTTATTTTTGCAAATCTCTTTGAAATTCTTGAAACTAATGTGTCCAAGTCGTCTATGCCATAATCGTGTCAAATCATTTTTGGCAACTAGACATGAAACTTTTTGTGGTATTAAATTATGTGTGCTAAATTTATAAATATCATTTTTCCTTATAGTAACAAAAACGATTTGATCATTCTTTTTTCATGATGCATTTTCGTTTCACAAATTCAACCTGAAAATTAGCATCACGTAGTTGGCTAACACTTATCAAATTATACTTAAGCTTTTTTTACATATAATACATTATTAATAATGAAAGAAGAGTTACCAATTTCTCTATGTCTAAGGATTTTGGCTCTCTCATTCCCAAAATGCACCGTTCTATCATCTTGGAGCTTGAGCTTGGTGAACAAAGTCTTGTCTCCGGTCATATGCATGGAACATCCGCTGTCCATAAGACATTTGGTTCCTTCTTCTTTGGCTACTCCATTTATCTTGAGAGACTACAAAATCAAGAGATTTATACATTGGTACCCTTTGATGGTTGGGTCCTTTTGGGTTAGATTGTCGACCCTTATTGTTTCAAACATACATGTTACTCAATCTAGCTCTACATACACTTTTTACATGTCCCATCTTATTACAATAAAAACAAGTGGGTGTATGCCTTGGTCGTGTGTTTTTGTGTTTGTGAGATGATGAGCCATGTTGAGTTTTTCTCTTATTTGGCTTTTTCTTTAATAACTTGGGCTTAATAGAAGAATATAATGAATTAAATTCTAAACCGGGTTTATCATTTCCTATCCTTTGGTTTCCGAGCAATTTGTCTAAATTACTTTTACCATCGGTTAGTTTTTGTAAGTCTATTCTAAATTTATCACATTCTTTCCTAATCTCCATATTTTCTAGAGGTACGGTTTTATGCATGGTAAATATGATGTCATGTTCTTGGTAAATCAAAAATATTCTTATCGTGCAAGCACTTATTTTATAATATATACTTTTCAAAATCTTTCTTCAAGTGTTTATATTTTAAATTTATTTTTTCACAATCATCTTGCAAATCTCCTATTTTATCTTATAAATTAGAAGAGTTAAAGTTAACTTCAATGCCATTCTCAATTACCATGAGACAAGTATGTTGTGCTATTGGATTTTCAACTATTGCAACAAGTCCAACATCCTTGTCTTCACTTCCTTCTGCTTCCGATTCGGAAAGAAGATCATCCCATGTAGTTACGTCCGCATTTAAAGCTTTCTCCTTTTGAGCAAAAGCTTTCTTTTTATGCTTTTGCGGCTATTTGACATGGCAATCGTCAATGAAATGACCGGGTCAAACACACCTATAGCAATTTTCACTTGCTTCTTTATCCTTGGGTGGTTTCTTAAAATACTTTCTTACTTGAGCCTTATTTCTTGTGGCCATTCTTCTAAATTTCCTAACTAGAAGAGCAACTTCCTCATCCGATTCATCGGACTCCACCACCAATCCTTTGTGTGATGCATCTGTGGGCTTGATTGCACATAAATAAGAATTTCATAAGTAAGAAGATTACCGGATAGCTCATCAAGGGTAAGAGTCTTGAGATTTTTAGATTCGGTGATGACAGTTACTTTGGGTGTCCATTCTCTTGGTAAAGAATTGAGGAGTTTCGAGACAAGATCTTCATTTGAGATTTCCTTGTCAACTACAGAGAGTTGATTCACCATTCGAGTGAATCGCTCGATTGTCTCCTTAATTTTTTCACCACTCTTCATCCCAAACATTTCATACTCCTTCATGAGCATGACTCTTTTGGCAATTCTTACTTGCTCAGTCCCTTCATGTATCATTTCTAGCCTTTCCATGCTTCATGAGCTGTTTCAAGACCTTGAAGTCTTATGAGCTCGGTGGTGGTTAGAACACTTGAAAGGATATCGAATGCTTTTCCGTTTATGGCAAAGTTTATCTTTTCTTTGACGATGTAGTCATCCTCATCTCTGAATATTGACTCTCATTTTCGAGTTGGTGATCATAGGAACTTCAATTCATTTGACAACAGCACTCCATATATCAAATCCACAACCTTTCAAATGATTTATCATCCGAAACATCCATAAAGAATAATTTTGGGCATCAAACATAAGTGCTTTAGTGTTTGAGTCTTAGAATAATGCAGTTGGTTTGGAAGTTGAGATGTAGGATGAAAAGGATGTCATTTCCATGACCTTTAACCTTACTACATGCAAAAATTTGCCAAGCAATCAAGGTTAGACTCTGATACCAATTGTTAGGTCCGTGACAATCACTCTAGAGGGGAGGGAGATGAATAGAGTGTTGGGCTATTTTGCGGAATTTTCTCATTTTTGGCTATCTCGAACTCAAATGAAAATCAAAATCAAAGTAAAGAACATGAGATGTGAGACAATGAATGAGTATACCTGATATAGAGTGCTTCGAATCATAAATGATTCTACTCCACTACCACATTGTTTCCAAAGTGGATTTTCAACAACTACTTTTCTTATTATTCTTAATAAGAACAATCACATCAATACTTACACTAACAGCTTAGTGTAAGAAATCACAACAACTTCTTGCATAAAACGACTTTGTGTAACTACAACAACTTCAGCTCTAAGCAAGAACAAGTTCTTGCTACCTCACAACTTTAACGAAATTCTCACAAGGAACTTTCTCACAGTGGGTTTTAGAAAGTAGTGGGGTTGGCACTTTCTCACTAGTCTAGACACAAGCAAGAGATCAAATATATATGGTTCCTTTTGTGTTAGACTTACAATCTCTAGATTTACAATATTGAAGAACAAACAAGTGCTTATCAAGCTTTAAGCACTTTTACACAAATGGAAGAAATTTACAACAATGACGAATGAAGCTTGAAGAGGATGAAAGTGTGTTTCTGCCTCATCTGAGCTTCTTCTAATTATAGAAGGTGTAATCCACGTTTTGGAGCCTTCTCATGCCTTCAAGTCAATCTCAAGTCTTGACAATTTGAAAATAGCCTTTAGCCATTCTATGGATTGATTTTGTAGGATCTGCAAGGCACCACTAGAAGGGGGGGTTGAATAGGTGGTGCGGAAAGTGTGGTTTTTTAAAATTTGTTTGAACCTAAACAATTCAACTTCTGAAAACAGATTCTGTTTTCAGGACCAGTTTTAAAACATTTTTAAAACCAGGTTATAGGTCTCCAAAAATTCCGAAAATTTGAGAGCACATAGCCTCAGATGTTATGAGGGTCCCCTAAAAATTTCAAATTAAAATTCAACCTTTAACCCTTTCAAAAACCGTTGGTAATCAGATTTTGCGAATCTGCCAGAAACGGTAGATGGTTTTGAAAAATTTATTCCTATTTGTGTGTATGTCCAAATGCTCTGAAACTTTGACCACTAACTCCTTATATACTATATTTAAGTGGGTTGAAACAGTTTTAAAAAATTATTTTGGGAAGTAGGTCAACTACAATCAAAGTCTCAACCTTTGCAAGTCTGAAAATCAAACTGCACTAGTCTCAGAACTTTTGATGTTTGATCGACTTATACTTATCCAAAAGAGTTTAAACCTATGCCAAATTAACCCTAGAACGTGTGGGTATATTTCTGGATATTTTTGTGATTTTTGAAAATCATTTACTATTTTTACGAATGCGAACAAAAAGCGTAAACTGTGCAGTAACTGAAAAGTAAATGCAGAAAGTAAATGGCACCAAGATTTTTATACTGGTTCGGTTATAAACAACCTACTCCAGTCTTCAAGGATCACCTTCCTTGGTTCACACTAATCACACACACACACAGCACACCTTACCACAGGGTTGATAGAGTTACACCTAACTCCAGCCCTTTACAAACCTTGTACGATGGATACAATTTGCACGAACACCACAACCAAGCAAGAATGAAGATTGATCACACCTTGATCAATCTTTTACAAAGATATGGAATATGTGGTGGTCTATATCAAGCCTATTCAAGATTGAAAAATATGAATACAATAGGCTTTCAAGAAGAGAGAAAGACAGAGAATGTAGAAGAAGAAGAGCTAGGCTTTTGATCACTTTGATTTTGCAATGCTTGTGCTTGTCTTGTTTTTGCTCATCTTCTTTCCTTTTAACTTGGTGCAGCCGTCCCCCTGTAGATGCCTCCCCCTATTAAAAATTATCTTCTAAGTCCTTGGGAGGATGTAAGACATCATTGTGACATGGCCTTGCTTACTTGGCATCTTCTTATTGGATGATCATTTAAGCTTCGCTTACTTGGCACTTCATGACTGGTTGAATGTTGTCATCATTGATGACTTGGAAAAATCTGAGAATAACACTTAAACATGTGCCAAAATCATCATAAAATAATTTCCATAAAGCATAAGATTATCACATAAATGTTGCAAGACAATTTTCTCACAAAATTGAGCCAAAAATTCGGCCATGCCATGCTGAATTTTCAGCATGTGCATCATTCCATTTCATTCAAAATAATGCCAAATTTAATTTGATTTTTCTTTATAAAATGAATCACCAATTGATGGTAAATAACTTTATCACATTGGAAATGAACATGGACATCTTTATGCTCAATAATTCGGCCACTCTATGTCTCACACATGCTGAAAAAATTTCAGCATGTGTGATATGTAGAATATCACACTTTATTAATTTAAATAATATTCAAATCATTTCCATTTGTAGCTTCTCTCTTTAATTCACCAACATTGTATGATTGATCCTTGACCAATCAATATGCCAACAAGGCTCCAAATAAGCTCCATCTCAGCTGCAGGTGGCGTTGGATATGTATGTGCATGTGCTGAAATTTATTTTTGCTAACTTTGTAAAATAATGCACATTTAATAATACACACATGTTATATTCCAATCAGCCCTTAATTTAATTTTATAGAAGAATTTAAGATGTATAACATATGTAAAAAGTGTCTAGATACGTGTCACATGATGTACCAAAAACGTTCCATGTGTTGTGTGAGTAGAAAACCGAATTTTCGATATTTATCGATTACCCGATTTTTCTCTAATTTAAATTCCAACTTTTGCACATGTTATATATATTATGTTATACATAATATATATAATATATACTTTAAATCTCAGCACTTGGCTGGTCTAAAGTGGTACCATTAACATGTGACAAAATTAAACTTGGAATCTTCACATTTTGGCCTTAATGTGGAGTAATTTGTGTGTGCCAAAATGGAAAGTATTTTTGGCTGAATATTACATGTAACCCACGAAAATAATAATGATTTTTGAGGTATAGGGGCTGGCCATCTATTTATGGCAAGTACGTGACACGTTGGCGAAGTTTCGGTATTCGCCCGATACGACAATTTTTTGGTTTAGAACCTTTTATCGTGTCGTATTTAATTTGTCAACACCATATCTTATATCATATGATATAAGACCTGAATATACTCATAAATATGAGTTAAGTATAGTGGTGTGACGTTAACATACGTACGTAAAATATATAACGTGTCGGTAGTACGTTGGAATACATGTGTATGTGCCTTTTTCAAAAAATTTGAAAATATATGTAATATATATGTATGTATGGCGTGTATATTTAATAAGGAGAGGAGGAGAAGACTTTCCTTCCTTAGCCTTGTTGCCTTTGTGCCTTTTCCAAATGTAGCTTCCTTTAATGAACTACTTAGTTAATTAACTAAGTACTTCACTTAATGAACTAGTTTAGTTCATTAATGGTGGCACCTGAAAATAGTATAAACACAACAAATGTTTGCCATTTGATGTAAGCTTTTTAGCTTTATGGCTCGTTAGTACGGCAACATAATATATGAACTATATAAGGCAAGTAATAAGCAATATCACATTTATCTTATGCTCGTTTTTGTGCACATTTAAATCATGTATTTGAAAATCATTCAAACCCCTTTTTCTCTACAATCTCCCCCTTTCGATGATTTTCAAAATAACTTATGCACATGATTTAAATACTATCGCTCCCCCTTCAAACATGCATAAATTTGAAATTTGAATTTCAAATTTCAAATCCGGCTCCCCCTTGATTTGTGCAATCAGTATCTCTCTCCCCCTTAAATCATGCTTTCTCTCCCCCTTTATTTTGGAAAGCAAATCAAAAGATGCCTGTAAAGAAAAAAATCATGCATTTCATATACGTGCGTTCGTATGGGTTATTTATTTAACCCTTTGAAAATGTCCCTTTTGGTACCCACATTTGGTTGACCTTTCTAGGTCTTCCAAAAGGTGAGAAAGATGATGAGAACGCAACATAATATACTTTAGATGCACCAGTATCTGGCCTTTGGCCAAGAACTCCTTTATACGCATTATATGTAGGACGTTTTTGATATGTCCTTGTGTTTGTATGAGTAGTTCATGGATGGAATGAACGCCGTTTATGTATCACTCTTTTCTTTTCATATCTATATGGTACAAAATTGTATTTCGCATGATATGATGAAGAAGTGGGGCGTGATGAGGGAATAGGCAATTTTTGCGTCATCTTAGACGCCATTTGAGGCTTTGGGGTGTCTACTTTCTTAGACACAACAAACTTAGTTTGTTTGGTGGATACTTCATTAGTATCAATGTATCCCAACCCCGTTTTGTCACTATCATGCTTTTGTGATAAGATAATACGATGCAGCATGTTAGAACCCGTGTCAAATTGTTTCACCTTTTTCTCTACATCCGCATTCCTTGATTTTAAGTTTGAAATCTCGGATTTCAATTCAATGTTCTTGGATTTCAATGATGAAATTTCAGATTTTAATGAATTTATAATGCATGTCGACTCTTCTTTTGAATCGTTTAATTGAGACACAAGATCTTTGTTAGAAGATTCTAACAATTTCTTGTCTTCAATTAATCGCTTCTTTTCTTTTGCAAGAGTCTTTGAAAACTTATGCAATTCTAAATATTGACTAAATAAATCATCATAAGAATATTCAGAATCGGAATCAGAATCAGAATTTACCTCATTTTCAAATAGTGGAGGCATTTGGCTTGACATTTCTTTTTCCTCGGTTTCGTGGCTAGTGGTTGCCATCTCACTAAGATCGTTGGATCCTTTTGTTGTGAGTGTTCCTGCGCTCTGATACCACCTGTAGGATCTACAAGGCACCCCTAGAAGGGGGGGTTGAATAGGTGGTGCGGAAAGTGTGGTTTTTTTAAAATTTGTTTGAACCTAAACAATTCAACTTCTGAAAACAGATTCTGTTTTCAGGACCAGTTTTAAAACGTTTTTAAAACCAGATTATAGGTCTCCAAAAATTCCGAAATTTTGAGAGAACTTAGCGTCAGATGTTATGAGGGTCCCCTAAAAATTTTAAATTAAAATTCAACCTTTAACCCCTTCAAAAGCCGTTGGTAATCAGATTGTGCGAATCTGCCAGAAACGGTAGATGGTTTTGAAAAATTTATTCCTATTTGTGTGTATGTCCAAATGCTCTAAAAATTTGACCACTAACTCCTTATATACTATATTTAAGTGGGTTGAAACAGTTTTGCAAAATTCTTTTGGGAAGTAGGTCAACTACAATCAAAGTCTCAACCTTTGCAAGTCTGAAAATCAAACTGCACTAGTCTCAGAACTTTTGATGTTTGATCGACTTATACTTATCCAAAAGGGTTGAAACCTGTGCCAAATTAACCCTAGAACGTGTGGGTATATTTCTGGAAATGTTTGTGATTTTTGAAAATCGTTTACTATTTTTACGAATGCGAACAAGAAGCATAAACTGTGCAGTAACTGAAAAGTAAATGCAGAAAGTAAATGGCACCAAGATTTTTATACTGGTTCGGTTGTAAACAACCTACTCTAGTCTTCAAGGAACACCTTCCTTGGTTCAAACTAATCACACACACACAGCACACCTTACCACAGGGTTGATAGAGTTACACCTAACTCCAACCCTTTACAAACCTTGTACGGTGAATACAATTTGCACGAACACCACCCCCAAGCAAGAATGAAGATTGATCACACCTTGATCAATCTTTTTCAAAGATATGGAATATGTGGTGGTCTATATCAAGCCTATTCAAGATTGAAAAATATGAATACAATAGGCTTTCAAGAAGAGAGAAAGACAGAGAATGTAGAAGAAGAAGAGCTAGGCTTTTGATCACTTTGATTTTGCAATGCTTGTGCTTGTCTTGTTTTTGCTCATCTTCTTTCCTTTTAACTTGGTGCAGCCGTCCCCCTATAGATGCCTCCCCCTATTGAAAATTATCTTATCAGTCATTGGGAGGATGTAAGACATCATTGTGACATGCCGTTGCTTACTTGGCATCTTCTTATTGGATGATCATTTAAGCTTCGCTTACTTGGCACTTCATGATTGGTTGAATGATGTCATCATTGATGACTTGGAAAAATCTGAGAATAACACTTAAACATGTGCCAAAATCATCATAAAATAATTTCCATAAAGCATAAGATTATCACATAAATGTTGCAAGACAATTTTCTCACAAAATTGAGCCAAAAATTCGGCCATGCCATGCTGAATTTTCAGCATGTGCATCATTCCATTTCATTCAAAATAATGCCAAATTTAATTTGATTTTTCTTTATAAAATGAATCACCAATTGATGGTAAATAACTTTATCACATTGGAAATGAACATGGACATCTTTATGCTCAATAATTCGGCCACTCTATGTCTCACACATGCTGAAAAAATTTCAGCATGTGTGATATGTAGAATATCACACTTTATTAATTTAAATAATATTCAAATCATTTCCATTTGTAGCTTCTCTCTTTAATTCACCAACATTGTATGATTGATCCTTGACCAATCAATATGCCAACAAGGCTCCAAATAAGCTCCATCTCAGCTGTAGGTGGCGTTGGATATGTATGTGCATGTGCTGAAATTTATTTTTGCTAACTTTGTAAAATAATGCACATTTAATAATACACACATGTTATATTCCAATCAGCCCTTAATTTAATTTTATAGAAGAATTTAAGATGTATAACATATGTAAAAAGTGTCTAGATACGTGTCACATGATGTACCAAAAACGTTCCATGTGTTGTGTGAGTAGAAAACCGAATTTTCGATATTTATCGATTACCCGATTTTTCTCTAATTTAAATTCCAACTTTTGCACATGTTATATATATTATGTTATACATAATATATATAATATATATTTTAAATCTCAGCACTTGGCTGGTCTAAAGTGGTACCATTTGTTAGGAAATCGAACGAGATCACTGCAAAAACGCGCAGCGGAAAACAAAAATTGATCTCCGATTTCCTACCAAGGATCCATGTTGTTCGTTTAATTCGACAAAAAAAACAAAAAGTACCTCCGTAGATTCGAAATCTGCAGATGGAAGAGGTGCGAAAATACGATCACCCTCTGTCGGTATCCACACGAACGCTTCCGCCCGGAGTGCTAGCTCTTCAAACGGCGCGGCTGAAGAACTCGGTTTTTCACAAAAACGGCTCTAGGGTTTCTTTGATGACTCTGTGTATTTTTCGTGTGTCTTGTGTATACGAGATACACAAGTATATATGCACATACGTAGACATCAGAATCCGAGTCCTAATCGGATTAGTGGATGCCAATCAAAATCCATATCAGATACGGATTCTATCAGGATATTCAAAATCCATATCAGATATGGATTCTCTCGTTATTATCCGATAATACACATGTATATATAATCACCAAAAACCCGAAAATAATAATAATAATAATTAATATCCAATACTAATATTATTAATATTAAAAACGATAATAATAATACTAATAATTAATATCCAATATTAATATTATTAATATTATTAATCTCAGCCTTACGCATTCTTGTGTGTGACCCGATAGGCCCATATTAATTGGCAGTTGATTAAATCTCTATTAAACCAACAAGTCGTAATTGGCCTTTAGCAAGGCATTACAACTACCCAATTAATACGAGTAAAGTCCAACTAGCCTAATAATAGTACATGCATTAATCCCTTTGTCACACGATATCTAGTTTGAACATAAGTCATGGTCATCGTCATACTTATATAGTTCAAACATATGATTACTCGATCTCTAAGTAGACTGATAAAACAAATGATATTGATCACACTATCAATTCATTTGAGCACGGCCATGCATTTCACAGTCTCACTAATCGAGGGGCCCAAAGATATCTCTCTCAAAAGAGAGGGACAAATTCTATCTTGATTGTTCAATATCCTCTACATAATTTCTATCACATTCAATCATGACCTTTATTATTATCCAGTTACGGATAACGTTTGATCATGTCAAAATATAATAGTCCTTATGTTGGAAACTATGACAATCTCAAGTCAAAGGATTAAAACATGACTATCATGAGATTTACTTATGACGCTAATCCATGTAGCAATCTCATGATGGGTCTATCCAATACACTGTTCTCTAACAAGTATCTATGAGATTGATTCGTATCACCATACACATAATCATCTCATGATTATCAAATCAATACTCATACTGATTATAAATTATTTTATCTCCATAACAATAATGAATCAGGGACATATATCAAAATTGTGTAACATACTAACCAACAATAATGATAATAAAACCTCTTTTATTAATAATAAATGCATAACATAAATATCCAAATCATGGCCTAGGGCACATACACTAACACCATTAACATGTGACAAAATTAAACTTGGAATCTTCACATTTTGGCCTTAATGTGGAGTAATTTGTGTGTGCCAACACGGAAAGTATTTTTGTTTGAATATTACATGTAACCCACGAAAATAATAATGCTTTTTGAGGTATAGGGGCTGGCCATCTATTTATGGCAAGTACGTGACACGTTGGCGAAGTTTCGGTATTCGCCCGATACGACAATTTTTTGGTTTAGAACCTTTTATCGTGTCGTATTTAATTTGTCAACACCATATCTTATATCATATGATATAAGACCTGAATATACTCATAAATATGAGTTAAGTATAGTGGTGTGACGTTAACGTACGTACGTAAAATATATAACGTGTCGGTAGTACGTTGGAATACATGTGTATGTGCCTTTTTCAAAAAATCTGAAAATATATGTAATATATATGTATGTATGTCATGTATATTTAATAAGGAGAGGAGGAGAAGACTTTCCTTCCTTAGCCTTGTTGCCTTTGTGCCTTTTCCAAATGTAGCTTCTTTTAATGAACTACTTAGTTTAATTAACTAAGTACTTCACTTAATGAACTAGTTTAGTTCATTAATGGTGGCACCTGAAAATAGTATAAACACAACAAATGTTTGCCATTTGATGTAAGCTTTGTAGCTTCATGGCTCGTTAGTACGGCAACATAATATATGAACTATATAAGGCAAGTAATAAGCAATATCACATTTATCTTATGCTCGTTTTTGTGCACATTTAAATCATGTATTTGAAAATCATTCAAACCCCTTTTTCTCTACAGATTTGATCCTCCAAAGCCACCCTAGAAAATCTTAGACATGGATATAATAATCAAGGAAGCATGATTAATGTTAGGAAAATGTCCACAAGAAATTTGAGCAAGACTGGAAAAAGAAAACACCATGAATCTCTCTTGGATTTTGTTCTAACGATCACAAAAATTTAAATTATAGATGACATCGATCGATCAATGTGTCTGCATTGAGAGATCAATGTACTCCAATGAGGTTCCCGTTTTGAACCTACCATACATTGATTGATCGATGCCTCTCCCTATGAGACTGATGTGCATATCGATCGATCGATCGATGTCCCAAAGCTGAGAGATCGATGTCCCAAAGTAAGGTTCCAACTTTGAACATTCACTACATCGAACGGTCGATGTCTTTAACCTTAGAGACTGATGTCACATCGATCGATCGATGTCTCCTAGCTTGAGAGATCGATGTTGAACAGTAAAGGTTCCAACCTTGCACATTTCCGACATGGATCGATCCATGTCTCTCCCTGAGAGACTGATGTATACATCGATAGATCCATGTGAGATATTGATGTCTGACAATGTGTTTTTCTCATTTTGCTTCAATCCCAAGTGTGAAATTCCTTTTTGATTTAAAACATCTCTTAACTTCATCAAAACATGTCATATTCTAACAAAGGAAGAAGGAAATTGCAGTTAGAAAAATACCCCAATAAAATAACAAGTGTATTAAGCAAGAAAGGAAAACAAAGTTTTTTTCTTCTTCAACCAATTATACATCATTTTTTTCTATCCAAAATCTTACACCATCTTACACACCTCTTACACTCTATTCTTACACATCCAACAAATCTCCAACCACTCCCTTCCCACCCCTTTTGCCCGGCCAAACTAAGGAAAAAGGAAGAAAATATTTTGTTGTTTTCCAACCACATGGAACCATAATTCATTCCACCAAAATGCCTTACATTTCTTACACTTTTCCTACACCTTTCTTACACACTTAAATTAAGCCACAACGACTATTTTTTCTGCTCCTAAAATTAGGCCAACATAACAAAAAAGAAGAAGATATTATCTTCCAACACTCCATCTTTCTCTTCTTTGTCAAGACAACCAACCACCATCACTTTCTTCCATCAATCATTCAATCTCATGATCATTTCTTTTTCCCACTCCAAAATGGCCCAAAACCCGTCCCCCTCTCTTCCTCTATCATTATCATTTTCTTCATCTTCAAATTATTTCATTTCACACAATCCATCTTCTTACACATTTCAATCACCATCATTCTTTCTTCCAACTTTCTCCCAACATCAAATATCCTTCCAACCTCTTCCAACTCTCCATAATGGTTTTCTTCTCCACCTTCTACCCCAAAAATTGTCCCCCTCTACCCCAAGAAGAAGATAATTTCTTCTCTCTTTTCTTTCCTTTCACTCCAATGTCTTACACATTCAAGACAACTTTCATTTCATGTTCCTAATTCTCATAATGTGTTCCTCATTCTCCACACTATCTCCCAACCGTCCCTCTCTTTTCCTCCCACTAATTTTCATCTTCAACTCATTTTTTCTCTTACACACTCTTTCTTCTTCATCCCAAGTAAGAACAAGTCCTCCAAACTCCTTCCTTTTCTCCATGGCCGAAACTTCTAGGGAGAATGGAATAAAGAAAAAACTTTCTTCTTCTTCTCCTTTCATACTTAGCAAATCTTCATATCCAAGACACTTATCTTTCCTCTCCAAGAAAAGAAAAACAAGTCTTTCAAGTCCCCATTTTTTTGTGTTTGGCCAAGAACTACCCACACAAGAACAAAGAAGAATTTACTTCTCTTTGTCTCATACGCATCTCCAAAAAAATAACTACAACATCCTCTTTCATTTCAAGCACCATATCTAAAGTTTGTAAGGGTTGAGAACCAAGGTGTAGCAAGGTAAGAGCATCATCTAAGTTAAGATATTCTTCTCCATTTATCCAGTTTTATAAGTTGCTCACTAGCCCTCTATTTTTGAGGTCAAACCCGTGGGTGTATCAAGGTACAAAGGAGAAATTTTCTTTAAGCCAAGTGAAGGAAATCTTAACTTTCATACTAAGGTTAAGTGATCAAATAAAGTAATCTTCCTAGATACTTCATGGATGTTTAAAGATCTATATATAAATGTTCATATAAAGTTGGATCATTCATGATATATGTTCAATGTTTTAGTATCAAGGATATGTAAATACTATATTCATATGTGGTGTAAATATGAGGATACTTGTATACATATACATACACGGCCTACATGAAAGAAATCGGACTATATGTACAAATGAAATGGAATGAACTCTCTTATATGATATATATATATAATTTTAAAAAAATAAAATGAAGATACATGGGATATTAGGAAAAAGGTACTAAGAAGACATTTTTATGCATGTGTTTATATGTTTTTTTTCTCATAAAGATCATCACTTATGTATTTATTTATGATTTTGGTTTTCATGAACTTTTGTGTTCTTGATTTAGCATGTTATGAGGCAATCATATTCATGTCTAAGATTCTAGTTCACAAAAGATGTTTCTTGATGATCTCCATGTTTATTTCATGTATGTATGAAATCGGCCAAGTAGGGTTTTTGTAGCATATTTACTTTATTTTCATGGTTTCCATCATTCGACATGTTTATGTATTTTCTGATGATTTTACAAGTTATTATGATGATGGAAACTAACATGCATATAGTTGGAATAAATGTCCAAACAAAGGTATAGGTAAAGGAGGTGATAAAGAGAAGATTTATGTGACAAACTATATTTTTTGTATTCGGCCATATGACCCAAAAAAAGGGAGAATAAACTTTGTTACATGTTATAGATATAGAAATGCATGTTATATAGAAAGAAATGGTTATAAGATTAAAATATGGAATAAAGAAGAGTGCTATATGAAAAGAAAAATATAGATATGTATATATACTTGTATTCGGCCATAAGGCTCAAAAGATGAAAAATAAACCTTGTACATATGATAAATATACATATGGATGTTATATAAAGATTTGACTACAAGTCCAAAAATACAGAATAAAGAAGTATGTTAAAGGAATGAAAAATGTAAATGTAAATATATATATATATATACACACACACATATATGTATATATACACATATATATACACACACATTCGGCTAAAAGGGCCAATTATGTTTGTGTATATATATACACAGCCAATATAGTTATTTTGACAAGGAATAAATAGCTTTGTATGTATTTATGGATATAAAGATGTATAAAATAAAGTATGACAGAAAATATGGTTACTTTATGTATACTTTTATGAAATAAGAAAGTATATAGAAATGAATAATGAATTAGGGTTTTTGGCCCTTTTTTATTAAGTATATGATGTATATTTTAAGAATATCTGGATGGATAAACTTGTACAAAAATAGGGCTTTTGGCCGAGGTTAAGGACATACAAAAGAATGTGGAATTTTCATGATTCAGGACAGATTATATACATATATGTTGGGTTTTAGGTATATGATGATACAAGGATATTGGAGTATTTATATATGTTGAATGGATCAGAAATGAAGGCATTTGCATACATGTTTGCATTTCATGAAAAGTTTAAAAGTTTTCATACGTAATGAACTATACCGACGAGATGATTGATTCCATCGACACATGGTTATATGATATGATATGTTTTGGAGGCCATCATGACACCGACCGACGATGATGGTGGTCATGGGCATATAGTAAGTTATCAATGACCGGAAGCTGGTATGACACTGGAACCTAGGAGAGGTTGGTGTCATGGGCATATAGTACCCTACAATTACAGTTATATAAAGAAATATCACACAACAGTCACTTGAATCTCACTTGAAGAGAGAAAAAAACACTTCTCATTCACAATTTTATTGAATGGACCGGATGAATGATTATATACAAGGGAGAAGCCAACTATCCGTTAGCCTATGATGTGAGAGGTGCAACGGATCCATTTACAAACCAATGTAAACTACACGCACCTAATTAACCCCAAAAATGATGCCTAATCTGCAGATTAATGATCATACTTGAATCTAAGCAGCTACATTAAAATTATATACAATGTAGAAGGAGAATTAATATTTGCAATAGGTGTTTGACGCATTCAGCAATCTGCTCGATGAAATGTCCCAATGAACATGCTGCACTGATTAAGAAACTCCTCAGGCAGTCTTCAGGCATCAAGATCCTCTTGCATTTCAACACACTCCCGCAAGCTAGATGTGTATATATTTATACAACCAAGCTTGCCAAGAAGGGACTGAAGACTTGTACTATGACTGGCTTGGTGAGTATGTCTGCCACTTGAAATTTGGAGTGAATGTGATGTAGCTTTACGATCTTGTCCTCAACCTTTTACCTTAGAAAATACCTGTCAATTTCAATGTATTTGGACTTGTCATGCTGAACATGATTTTCTATCATGTTAATGACAAAATTGTTGTCACAGTATACATAGACTGGAGCCTCAATGGATGGCCTTAGATCTTGCATTACCCTGTTTATCTAGAGACCCTCACAAACACCAAGAGACAGGCCATCAATTATGCCTCTGCACTGCTCCTGGACACTACTTGCTACCTCTTGCTCTTCCAAGTGATTAAGTTTCCCCATAGGTAGGTGGCATATCCAGATATAGACCTCATATAACTCTTGGAGCCAGCCCAATCAGCATTAGTGTATATATTTAGGCATCTGTCAGCAGTTCCTTGAAGAACAGGCTTTGTCCAGGGGTGGTCTTTATGTTCCTAAGTATCATGAGTGCATAATTGTAGTGCTCAGCAGTAGGATTATGCATAAATTGGGTAATAAAACTTACCTCATAGTAGATGTTAGATCCGGTGTGTGAAAGATAAATAAGTTTACCTGTAAGCCTCTAATACCTAGTTCTGTCACTGTAGTTAGAATCCCATACCTCGATTGGCTTGTTGCCTGGCTCAATAAGGGTTAACAGGCTTGCATCCAAACATTTTGGTTTCCTACAGAAGATCAAGTACATATTTCCTCTGGGAGATACAGATACCTCCTGAGATCCTAGCAACTTCCATCCCAAGAAAATGCCTCAACTGTCCAAGATCCTTAACCTCAAAGGCCTTAGACAGCTGCCTCTTGGTTTCACCAATGTCAGGATGGTGGTTCCTAGTTAAGATAATATCATCAACATAAACTAATATTACATTGCACATGTGACCCTTAGCATATTTGACAAATAAAGTGCAATCACTGTGTGATTGAGTAAAGCCAAGGATGGAAACAATAGCATTAAACCTTCTAAACCAAGACCTAGGTAATTGCTTTAGGCCATATAAAGATTTCTTTAACCTGCAGACCATATTATTGTTTTCTCTTGTGACAAAACCTGGAGGAACCTCCATGTGAACTTCCTCCTTATGATCACCATTTAAGAATGCATCTTTGGTATCTAATTGATACACTGGCCAATAAAGATTCACAGCAATAGTAAATAGAATTCTTACAGTGTTGAGTTTGGTAACTAGAGCAAATGTCTTTTCATAGTCAATGCCATGTGTCTGAGTAAAGACCTTTGCCAGTAGTCTGGCCTTGTACCCGTTAATAGAACCATCAAAGTTGTACTTCACAGCAAATACCCACTTGCATCCAACAGGTCTGATGCCCTCAACAGCAAGTATCTGCTCCCACATTGATTCTTCAGGAAGACAGTCATTTCTGTTGAGAAATATGTTTGGATAATTTTCAAAGTCATGATTTTAAGTGGTGAATACTTAGAAATGTCACATATGGTGTTATAAGTGATTAAAGGATGAAAAAGTGAAGAAAAATGACGTGGATCTCTCAGACAGAGACACATGGATCGATTGATGTACGTCAGCCCCTCACGTGGATTGATCCATGTTGGACTGAGAAGAACCAAAACTTACTGTGAGACATCGATCTTTCACGTGGATCGATCGACGTACGTCAGCCCCTCACATAGATCGATCCACGTCTCACATAATGTTTAGGATTTTTAGAAATATTTTTCTAAAATATTTTAAAGTGGTTGTTTTCATTTGTATATGATTTATACATGCTCATTATGTGAATCTTATGTGATTTTGATGATTTTAAATGTATTGTGACTAACGTGCCTTGGAAGTTTCTACAACTTACCAAAAAGGGCAAGTTTGGTATTTTGAGTTTTGTAGGAATATCACATGGTAAAAATATTTCAAGGATGTATTATCATTATATTTATCATGACAAAGGTGATATCATGAGTATTTATGACCATCCAGGTCATTTCTGGAGTTTTCATATACCAGGGGTATTTTGGTCATTTTACCTCCAAGGGTATTTTTGATATTTTAACTCAAGGAATCCCTTGAGCATATTATTATCTTCATTCTGGAGCTGATGTATTATTAACTTAAAGATAATATGGTGATTCTTCATCTTATTCTCTCACATGATGATATTGTTGATTATAACTGAATATGTGACGATTTGAGATGTCACATTCTATTTTTTCTTGAAGACACTCTTATATATGTTATAAGAGCATATTTATCATCACTATTAAGAGATATTAAAGGTGTCAAAGGTGTGAAAATGTTCATGACATATAAGAAGAAATATTAGGAATTTCGGTGTTACACGTTGACATAATCTTGTCAACTATTATCGATTTATTTCTTCTTCAAACATTTGAGTTGCTTCACATATTTGTATGCTCAAAAATGTGTATGAGAAGTTGGAGGTGATATATTATTCATTTTATGATTTAGAGACAAGTGGATAAATCAAAAAGGAGCTAGTTGGCAAAAATGCCAACTTGGAAATATTCAAATGTAGCCAAACGGCAACTTGGTTTTCTTGGCTATTTTCAGCAGACTTTTGAAGTCATATCAAGACTTCACATGTCCTATTATTGTTCTTGGAGTTGAGGATATTTTGGTGGTATTATCCTTTCTTATTTTATTAAGGAAAATCAAAAATCATTTTAGGAAAATATTGAAAGTAGCCAACGGCTACTTGCACATTTTGGAGCTGAATTTTTAAGTTTGAAATGGTAAATGCCCACATGTCTATAATCTTGCCAAAGAGTTGAGAAGATGATAGATTTGTTATGATCATATTATCTTCACTTTTTCAAGATAATTTCAAGTCATTTTTGAAGGTGTAAAAATCGGCCAAGGTGACATCCTATGTGGACCAATTATGTTGTCTTATTTTGCCAAGTGTACAAGGCCAACTATTGATGAGAAGACATTTGGATTTGATGATGAAGATGGTGACACATTGGAGTTCTTATCTTCAAGGCTCAAATCATACTATAAATAGAGGCAATGGTGAAGAAGATGAAACACACTTGAAGCTCACAAGCATTTGTTGAATTGTCTAGCTTTCATCATCATCTTCTTATTGTTCTTGTACCATTCTTTGTAGCAAAGGTGTTATTGTTGTTTTTGTTGAGCTACAAGCCTCTTGAGCTTCATTTGTAAGATTGATTAGCCATTCTTATAAGGCTATATCAATATGTGGTAGAGGTGTTGCAACTAAGTGTTGCTTAGAAGGTGATTATCCAAGTCTTAAGTAGGGTTGGTGTATAACCCAAGGATCAAGCTTGGTTCTTGTTGTAAGGTGATTCATTTGATAGTGAAATCCAAGGAAAGGTGTTCCTTGGGACTGGAGTAGGTCACATTGACTGAACCAGGATAAATCCCGGTGTTCTTGTCTTGTTTCTTCATTTCTGTTTTCTGCCTGTTTTACTACAGATTTCACACAACTTCTCACGTCTTAAAAAAATAGCTAAACATTTTCAAAATTCGTGATTGTTGGTAGAGTTATAATTCATACTGTTAGATTTCATTTGCAATAAGAATCACATGATTTGAGCAAGGGAAAGTTAGTCTTTCAGTCTTTGCAAGATAACTGCTCCAATCTGGCTGCAATCTGACCAATTTTGAAAGAACTTAAATTCTGTATTTATCAAGAATTGTATAAGGTCAAGGCCTTTTGGAAACATCATCTACACATCCTAAGGAGTGTTTTGATATAAAGATCAACCTTTTTGGTTCAATATTAAAAGAGAAACCAGTTTTGCAAAATCAGCAACATTCTGTCCAATTCTGTCCAGATTGACCATCTGAATCTTTTTATTTGTTTAAAGGGTCAAAAAATATTATTTTTATTTGATTTTTGGAAAGAATCTTGTTAACACATTGAAGTTATATTCTGAAAATTTTCATAATTTTTGGAGTTGTGTACAATTCCTTTTGAATTTGTCAAAAATGGGTCCTGAATCTGAGGTGGTCTCAGATTCTGTTTTCAAAGGGGATTTTTACAAAGGGTTGTAGTGTAATTTCCGCTAACCACTATTCACCCCCTCTAGTGGTGTTTATTACAGGTGCACGGTCCAACAATGCCTTCATGGACAACATGCTTCCACTCAAGATCAGACAAAGCTTCTTGCATGGACTTTGGTACATGAATGTTATCCACAGTTGAAACAAATGATTTCATATGTTTGGATAAGTGATCATAAGATACAAAGTCGTTTAAAGGATATAGCCTCTTACACACTCCTGACCCCCTTTCTGATGGCAATAGTTCTGTCATTAAGAGGTGTAACAGCTCTGTGGGTGGAGGAGGCTTTAGAGGGATTAACAATGTTTCCTTCTTCTTTAGCATCTTGAGAAGCATCCCTTGCCAGAGGTTCATCAGAACACCCCTGAGCTGGAGTCTCCTTGGTTGTGGCGGCATCAGTGTTAGTGATGTCAATAATGCTCCAAATCAGCTTCATTCTGCCTGTCCAGCTCAGTAAAATCCTTAGAACAGAAAGAAGAAGACTCATTGAATATGACATCAAGAGACACATACATCCTCCTTGATTGAGGAGAGCAACATTTGTATCCTTTTTGAGTGTGAGAGTAACCCAGAAAAATATATTTTTCAGATCTCACATCCAGCTTACTCCTGAATTGTTCAGGGTTATGTCTGAACACAGTGCATCTAAACACCTTCAATGGTAAATCAGAAAACAGACAGGTGTTGGGATGATTATTGACACGAACAGACTTAGGTGTATGGTAGTTTAACACCTTAGACGGTATTCTATTGATCAAGTGTGTAGCAATTAGGACACCTTCTCTTAGTAATGCTTAGGCACCTTCATGGTCATCATGAGTGCCCTAGTAACCTAAAGAAGGTGTTTGTTCTTTCTCTCTGCTACCCCATTCTGTTGAAGAGTATAAGTGCATGATGACTGATGATGAATGCCTTTAGTGTTTAAGCATTCAGTTAATTGTTTTTCAAAATACTCCAATCCATTATCAGACCTGAGAGTTTTTATAGTGACATTAAACTGATTCTTAACCATTTCCACAAACCTCTTGATTATGTCACCTACTTCAGTTTTATGTTTCATTAGATATAGTCAGGTTACTCTAGTATGATCATCCATAAAAATAATAAACCATTTTGTCCCGTTGATGTTTGAGACCCTTGTAGGACCCCAAATATCAGTGGATAAGATTGAAAGCAAAAGACACAATATGATTCTTTCCAGGATATGATGTTGTATAACTCTTTGCATACTGGCATTCCTCACAAAAGAGGTCAGAATGATTGACATTAGAAAATAAAGTTGGCATAAGCCTTCTTAGACACAAAAAATTAGGATGTCCTAATCTTCTATGCCACAACAAAATGCTCTTAGTAGTCCTACTAGATGCAACCATGGTTTCAATCCTAGTTTGAGTACTGAGAGATGCAGGTGGTTTTACTTTTAAGAGGAAGAGACCATTAATCTTGTTAGCACTGCCAATCATCCTCTTGGAGGAAGTCTCCTGAAAACAACACTTAGATGATGAGAACTTAACTTCACAATGATTATCCTCAGTAATCTTGCCAATAGAGAGTAAATTAAAGCTCAATTCTGGTATATACAATATATCTCTTAGGCACAATTCAGGAGTTATTGATAGGGTCCCTTTACCAACAATGTTTATGCAAGTACTATTAGCAATTTTAACACCGGTGGGTGTGTGAAACAATTTGAAATCAGTAATGTGATCCCTGCACCATGTTATGTGGTATGTGGCACCAGAATCAATAATCCAATTGTGCAAAGGTTTAGAATCATTACCTTAGGAGGCCATGGTGGTCTGAATTGCTTCCTGGTTGATGTCGAGTGGACTTGACTGAGCTTGATGTTGTTTCATGAACTACAAGATGGCATCAAGCTGGTTTTAGATAGAAACCTTGGGAATAGACATTGTGGCACAATGGCTGGAATACCCTCCACTGTAACTGTTGCTGAGGTTATAACCCCTCCAATTTCTGCTGAAGATGACTGAGGCCTCCAGGTATATGAATCAGAATTTCTCCAATTCACGGGAGGCCTACCATGTTTTTTATAGCACCTTTCCTCAAGGTGCCCATACTTCTTACAGAATTTGTATAATTTCTTAGGATCGGGACCTTTTCTCTGAGGATTTTGGGCAGGTGGAGTGTATCTTCTGCCTGCAACACTGGCAACAGCCTGAGTAGAAAGCTGAGGAGGTTGCTTAGAACTAGCAGCCATTACTGCTCCCTCAGTGTTGGAGGAAAAACTCATCATTGATTTAATTCTACTCTCCTCCTGCTTAATTTCAGAAAATACAGTGTTGATAGAGGGGAGAGGTCTTGTTCCAAGAATCCTGCCCTGACAGCATCAAACTCCTTGTTGAGGCCTGTCAGGAACCTAAAAGTTCTTTTGGTCTCAATGATGGACTTTGTATATTTTGTTTGCCTCTTGGAAGGGCCATTTATGTGTGTCATGTACATCAATTTGCTGCGATATCTGTTTCAGTTAGCCAAAGTACACGTTGATAGCTGAATCCCCTTGCTTGATGTCATGTAACAGGACACCAAGCTCATAGAACTCAAAAATGTTATCCACCTTGGAATACATTTCTTGTGTTTCCTTCCAAATATTAGAGGTAGAGTCATAAAGGATGAAGCTATTACTTACATCCGTAGTCATTGATCCAATAAGCCATGACATGATCATGGCATTCTCAACATTCCGCAGCTTGAAGCTTGGGTCATTCTCTTAAGGAATGCTGGAATCACCTTTGAGGTAGCCCTCCTTGCCTTTACCTGTAATAAACATTTTAACTTCTCTAGACCAGGCAAGGTAGTTGCTCCCATTCAACTTATGATTAGTGATGATGACTTGAGTAGAATCAGTAGAACTGGAGGCTTGACTAGCTCTAGATGAACCAGTATGTGCTGTAGCAATAGCAGGTGCTGGTACAGATGGTGCTTCATTTCCAACTAACTCCATAACTTATCACAATGAAAGAACAATAGGATAGATCACTTATTTAACTGATATCAGGAAGATCGCTTGAGAAAGAATTCAAAAAGAATCAATAGAGCTCAGAGAAGAAGATGATGAATAGTAAACAATTCAAAAACAACACTTGCACACGATGAGCTCAATGGCTCTGATACTATATTGAGAAATATCACGCAACAATCACTTGAAGATAGAAGAAAACACTTCTCATTCACTATTTTATTGAATGCACTAAATGAATGATTATATACAAGGGAGAAGCCAACTATCCTTTAGCCTTTGATGTGACAGTTGCAAAGGATCTATTTACAAACCAATGTGAACTACACGCGCCTAATTAAACACAAAAATGATGCCTAATCTACAGATTAATGATCATACAATGAATCTAGGCAGCTACATTACAATTATATACAGTGTAGAAGGAGAATTAATCATTGCAATAGGTGTTCGATGTATTCAGCAATCTGCTCGACGAAAGGTCATAATGAACATGCTACACTGATTAAGAAACTCCCTTAGGCAGTCTTCAGACATTAGGATCCTCTTGCATTCCAAAAAGTTACAGTTTGGCCCAGTGTAACACCTTGTCTAGGACAAGTGATCTCCGTCCTATCGACGTCACCATTAGATGCCATGTACATATGATGTAACACCATGTAGACTCATCCGGATTCATATTTGTACATGATGACTATAAAGGGAATCTTTTGGTATGTAGTGCGGTATCATTCTTACATATGATAAGTGCTATAGCCATCATATGACATGACATATTTTAGAGGTTTATGAAAATGATATGTACAGAGAGCTTACAGAAAATTGATATGGACATGATGTTTTATCTTACTGTGTATGGACAGTTTTATGACATCGGTTTTGATTTATCTGTCATCGTTATAGAATTTTATGACATTGTCTTAAATGTATCACATCGTAGTAATATCGCATTACATGACTCGTATGAGGATTTGATGCATGTCGATGATATAACCATATAGAATGTTTACTTGATAGAGATATACATGTTACATATTATTTATCTATCTTTATGTTATGCAATTTATTTATTAAATTGGAGACATGATTCGTTAGTTCTTATTTATGCGGTATTATTTTCTTGCCTCGTCTCCTCATGCATGATCCGCATGATGTATCTAGTCGGACTACTTGCTGGGCGATTATGTTTATCGCTCATACTTGCCTTATCACTATTTGTATAGAACAGAGATCATTTTACAGGTCTATTGAAGATGAGTACATATAGATTACCGATAGCGAAAGAGTGCGCCAAGAGATTATCTTTGAAGATGTTAGTCATTTGATTATCATGTATTCAGAGCATTTCAGGATATAGTATAGGATGATTTGTACAGAATTGTAATGTTTAGTAATGCATGTCGATTGTATTTTGTTATGTTTATGTTGCTTATGCTATATCATACCATGATTATGTCGACATGCACATATATGGTATCGACACCTTGTACTTCTCGTAGCAGAGTACAGCGGATGCACCGGGCCAAAACCCTAGTTTCGAGCGGGCGCTACGTATATGACCTTACCATGGTCAATAGCTTTTATTTTTCTTTAACTTTAAAATCTTACTATGTCTATATATTTTTCCTTAAAACTTGCTTATTTCTCAAAGATGCACATGCTTGACTAGGCTACTCTAGCAACATTCAAGTAAACATCACATTAACTCAAGCATTTCATACGTCTAGCACCATAAAATCAGCAAGGGGAAAAAAACCATGGATCTTTGTGTGTTTCCATTACACAACCATTCAAGCATCAGACATGTTACCGTATTATTCACATAAAGCACACTCACTGTCAGTAATTAGTAGACATACAAAAACTCAACCAATTAACAAACGAAGTACATATACCACCATAACTCGTCAAATTGGAATTTGTCAACAAATTGCGGCCGCCGACCACTGCGTGATATACATCCTAATATAGCAACAAAGATGATGTGATCCCTTTCAATGTGATTGTTCTTTAACATGAAGTAAAGTAGTTGTCAAACCATTGAGGAAAGATGGAAGTAAACTCAAGAGCATGATCATCTTATCCTTGTATAGTACACCAAGACTCACCATTTAAGATATGAGACCATTGAAATCATTAAGATGAACGATGAATTTGTACCTTCGCTCATTTAGAGTGTGTAGAGGTGCTTCTTAAGATACAATTTATTTGTCATCGTTTTTGATATGTACAAGCTTTCTAACTTTGTCCGAATCTTTATGCCTTTGTCATTTCCGTCTATGTTGTTCAGGACTTCACCGGACAAGTGTAAGCAGATTGCACTTGAGGCCTTACCATTCATGCCTTGCCAATTATTATCTTTCATGCCTTCTAACTTTTTTGCTTTAACATAAAAAGCTCTGTGAACACCTTGTTGTACAAGTTAATCCTTCATCCTTTTCTGTCATGCGAAAAATCCATCATATCTGCTGAATTTTGCCATATTGAATTTCATCTACGCCACATCTGAGAAAATCAAGAACCGAATAACCAAGCTCTGATGCCACTTGCTGGTAATAACGACTCTAAGCGAGAAAAACTGTAGATAATAATTTACTACTCACTAAAATTTTCGATTATGAAAGCGAGATCAATAGCAATAAAACTGAAGTGAACAGATTATTTAATACCCAGAAAAGATCACAATGATCTCTTAGTCAGAGGGGTCACACGTGGTCCCTCTTAAAATTTGACTTCCTTATATAGAAATTATTCCATGGTGTTTTGACACAGTTCACCGTAAATGCCAGATAAAATAGAGACACCGAGATTTACTGGAAACCCTCTCTCTGTGGGGGGAAAGAACACGGGCAATGAGAACAACTTTCACTATTTGAAATAATGGGAATACAAGAGACAACTCAAGTTTAGATTTAAACTTGAGAAATGCAAGAGAATTGAAACGTTTAATATTTTTTTATACCGGATTGGTATAATCTCACAACTCTTTTTTCTTCTCTCTATTTTCTTTCACTCAATTCTCTCTGAAGAAGCTCTTGAATTGCTTCTTGCTTGGTGTTCGTGTGTTTTTCTTCTACCAAAACATTTCTATTTATAGGCAAGTAAAGATGAAGAAAACATATGTCCTTTACCATTCGTATTGTGACTATTTTATATTTATGAAAATTTGTTTGCCGCCAACTAAAGAAAAACTCAACAAAAAAGTGGTCTAAATCTTTTTTTTCATTTGTCTTCTTTTTTTCATTTGTCTGAATACTATCAGAGGGAGCTCTTTCATAAGTGACTTCTTGCCAAAAACCCTTAGATGCATCTCAACTCGAATCCATTTCATCATTAGCGCAAATCCAAACTTATCAATTAAAGGATTAGGGAAGTCTAGTAACACATATGCGTGCTAAACTTGGACGATTAATATTCGCAGTAGGTTCGTCTATCATCAGAGGTCTTTCTATCAAGTTTGGTATGGAATATAGCATCGGTTTACAGAGCAAGCGCATAGACAATATTTTGGTAGAGTTTATTAGATTTATTTAAAAATCTCTGAATAAGACTGTTTAATCGAATTATTGGCCAAAGTAACAAAAGGCAGAATTTTATCTTGCTCCATTTTTGATGTTGATATGTCCACCACGTACGCTCCTGCTGCTTGATGAATTTGGCGTGATCCAAGGATTCACAACCTCTCACCAATTGTTTATGTACCCCTTGAATGGATTCAACAATTCACTGCTTTACTCAATGGAGAGTATAGGCAGTGTGGATTTTATAAAAAAAGGTTGGCACACCCTCTCCCTTCTCTATATGTGGCCGGCGGCTGAGACTTAATGTGTGAGGAGGTGAAGCCTCCTCCTTAATATAGAGGGAGAAAAAGAAGAATCCTGACATGGATATGATTCAGAGTTGTGTCTGAAACCAAACACTCTTCCTTTATGGATGAGGGCTTTTCTCATCTCAAATAACTGAGGATATACTTGATATTAACAAGCGATCTTTATCCACTATCAAATATTATTTAATATTTAATAATAAATATTATTATCTAATATTTATTATCAAATATTATTTAATATTTAATATTATGTACCAACATTTATCTAAAGACAGGCCCAAACTGACTTGGAATGAACAGATTAGGCATGACCTACTAGATTTGCACCTCTCTGAGGACATGGTCCAGGATAAGAGTTCATGGAGACATAAGATTAAGGTTAGCGAGGTATAGATCGTATATAGGGACACCTTAGAGTGTATTTAGGGCCATAGATAGACGTAGACACTATCTACGTTTTAGGTTGACTTTGCACTTGTTTGTTTATATTTTACCGTTGTTTTGCATCACATGTACATATACACGTTATGTTTATTTTAATATTGAAAACCTATTCTTTGTATTTCCTGAATTTTCTCACTAACACACTAGCACATTATATCTCTATTATTATGTCGTTTATATAGGTACATATAGAGCGGGGGTCTCATTGAAAGTAGACTCTCTATCCTTTGGAACAGAGGTATTGTCTGCCTACCAATTACCCTCCTCAGACCCTAGCGATAGCGTTTTCTGTCGTTGGGATATACTGGGTACGGATGATGATGATGATGATGATGATGATGATGATGATGATGATATGTGACATATAAAATTATCATACACAATGTCCACCTAATGATTAATTCGTGTACACTTAATCAACGTGTTGTGCGTTACACGGATCTCAAATTAGTCCCAACAATCTCCCACTTGGACTATGTATGCTTCTTAAAGATTATATGTCACTCTTTTGAGCTCCCTTACTGAATGTCCCTTAGTGTGTCTTTCCTTTTCCGGTCCATCAGTAAATGTTAGCAAAAGATTTAAGCCGCACGCCGCCACATTGAATTAGTGACTTGTCCCTCTTAAGTCATAATAGTAACATTCCACTGAATGACATGGATGCTGCAATTGATATGTAGTGTGGAATTAATATGCTAGGTGATCGTACACATTTAATTCAAACTTGGCCCTAACTTGGTGAGATCAACATAATTTAGAATGTATGCCGTAACTGCTTAATGTACATTACTTCTGCAAAAAACTTTAATATAACCAAAATGTACATTATACTATTTGTCTGAAATGATCAACTTAATTGAGCAAAAGAAAACATAAACCTCTCAGACTTCCACTAGGATAAAACATCCTCAACCGGACTAAGACTCATACGGCTAACATGCTTGTAAAACACTACGGGTTCCACGACCTTAGTCAAAGGATCGGCTACCATACAGTCTGTACTGATTGCTCAATTCTGATCAGACCACTCTGAAATCTTTCTTTAATAGCCAGATACTTCATCTCTATATATTTCGCTTTTGATAAACTCTGATTGTTATTTGAATATAGCACCACATCATTACTGTCATAGTAAATCCTCATTGGAGATGAGATAGTCTCCACCACTCGCAGCCCTGTGAAAAATTGCAAATCCATATTTCCTGATTGGATGCGTGGAAGCATGCTACGAACTCCGCCTCCATAGTGGAGGATGCCAATAAGGTCTATTTCACACTTTTCCATTATATCGCTCCTCCGGCTAAAGTAAATGCATAGCCTGATGCGAACGCCCGAGGTCGATTTCATGCTATCCTGGCATCCAGCGAATTCGGAATCGGTATATCCAGTGATCTCTATCTCATCAGATCTTCGATATGTTGGTACTTGTTGCTTCGTTCCTTGTAGGTATCTCAGCACCCTCTTTGCTGCGGTCCAGTGATCCTTGCCTGAATCAGAGAGCTATCTGCCTAACATTCCAATAATGCATGCCAAGTCTGGTCGTGTGCATACTTGGGCATACATTATACTGCCTACCACCGAAGCATAAAGAGTGTTCCTCATTTATGAATGTCCAAACTCAGTTTGGGGACATTGTTTCAGGCTGAACTTGTCTCCTCTAGCCACAGAGGTATTTAGTGGCTTACAATTATCTATGCTATACCGCTTCAATACCTTTCTGATGTATGCTTTTTGTGAGAGACCTAAGATACATTAGCTACGATTCCTCCGTATCTCAAGTCCCAACATAAATGAAGATTAATCAAGGTCTTTCATTTTGAAATGTTTTCTTAAAAAGGCTTTGGTGATGCTCAACATGTTTACATCGTTTGTTGCAAGCAGTATATCATCTACGTACAAGATCATGGAAATGAACTTGCTCCCATTAAACTTGTGGTATATGCATTTGTCAATTTGGTTTGCCTCAAAACCAAAAGAGGCAACCACTTTGGCATATTTGAAGTACCACTGTCGTGACGCTTGTTTGAACCCATAGATGAATTTCTTTAGTCGGCAAACCATGCCTTTTGGATCTCTCACTTTGAATTGAGGCAGTTGAACCATATAAATGGTCTCGTCGAGTTCTCCGTTTAAGAACGTTGTCTTGACATCCATCTGATGTAGCTCAAGACATACGTGCACCACTAAAGCCATGATTATCCGAAAGGAATCCTTCATCGATATTGGAGAGAAGATTTCCGTATAGTCTATGCCTTCCCTTTGGGTAAACCCTTTAACAACAAGTCAGGCCTTATATTGTTCTATGTTGCCTTTTAAATCTCTTTTGGTTTTAAATATCCAATTACAACCAATGGGTTTCGAACCTTTAGGCAACGAGACAACTTCCCATATTTTGTTGTCGTGAATGGACTTAATTTCTTCTTCCATGGCCTTTATCCACTTTTCTGAATTTCGACATTGCAATGCTTGTTGGACGTTTTCGGGGTCATCGTCCATCATGCCAACATCGAATTCGCGTTCTTGGAGATACACCACATAATCCATAGGTATGGGGTTTCTCCTTTAACGAGTGGAGGCACTTGTTCTTGGGATACTGTAGGTTCCTGAACTGCATTAGTAGGAAATTCTTCTTATCCTTTAGTGACTTCCTCAAGAACTTGTTCCTCTGGTGCATCCCTACTGGGATGAGGTACCTCAGGTGCGGGTATCGCTGATGCTATCTCCCCAAATGTTGGTTTGATTCGCATTTCTGTCGTATCTGAGTGGCCCCCATCTAACTCAATGATCTGCTGATGCAAATCATTCCCTCCGGAACTAAAGTATCCTCAAAGAACTTTACTGAATTTGTCTTGAAAAATACTTTACTTGTGGGATCATAGAATTTATACCCTCGTGACCTTTCCGACTAACCAACAAAATAGAAACTAACTATTTTGGTGTCCAGTTTTCTTTCATTTGGTTTGTAAGGCTTTGCCTCTGCTGGACTACCCCAAACCTTTATGTGGTTAAGGCTACGCTTACGCTTAGTCCATAACTCATAAGGGGTCTTGATTGTTGCTTTAGTTGGTAATCGGTTGAGGATGTAAGCTGCGGTTTTAAGCGCTTCTCCCCAAAAGAATAATGGTAGCGTAGTTTGACTCATCATACTACATACCATGTCCATAAATGTGCGGTTTTGTCTTTCAGCTACACAATTCATGCTTGGTGACCTAGTCATGGTATACTAGGGGACGATTCTATTTTCCTCTAGATATTTAGCAAATGGTCCCGGACATTGTTCTCCTGATCCATCATATCGACTGTAGTATTCTCCTCCATGGTCTGATCTGACGACTTTAATCCTTTTGTTGAGTTGTAACTCAACTTCAGCTTTTAAAAGATTTGAATATGTCCAATGATTGCGCTTTTTCTTTAAGTAAAAATATGTAGCCAAATCGCGAATAGTCATCAATAAAGGTGATAAATTAAGAGTGCCCATTTCGGGTAGCCAGATGAAATGGGCCACTAATATTGATATGAATCAACTCTAATGAACTATTTGCATGATTTACTTCATACCTTCGGACTTTAGTTCATTTTCCTTTAGCACAAAATACACACGATTCTAAATCTGTTAAGTCTAAAGGATTGAGAATTTCTGTTTTGACAAGACGTTCTATTTTGCTTTTGAACAAGTGTCCTAAACGTCGATGCCATAATAATCTTGAATTCTCATGACTTAGTTTTGTTTTAACTTTTTGCGTAACAACATGCAAGGTTTATTAATTTGAAGCGACATTTATTGAATAAAACTTATAAATTTTGGAAGTTTTACTGTGGCCAATTAATCTAGAAGCATGATAAAGATGAAAATTTCTATTTCCAAAAAAAACCAAAAAACCACTTTTATCCAATCGATAAAAAGAAATAAGGTTTCGTCTAAACTATTGTACTACGAAAGTTTCATGCAAATTTGGATAGAAACCTGAAGTCAACATCAATCTGAAATGCACAATGGCTTCAACCTATATGCCACTGTCATTTCTCCAATAGACGTATCTCTCATCGTTCCTTGGTATTCTATGGCTGAGGCAACCCTGCATAGACACAGATAAGTGAGTCGTGGCTCCCATATCGACCAACCAAGTGGCTATATTTGAATCAAAATTAACTTCAGAATAAACCAAAAACGTACCTTTCTTCTTGAGCCAAGAATGATATCTGGTACAGTTCTTCTTTATGTGTCCTTCCTTCTTGCAAAAGAAACAAGACATGCTTTTAGTGCGTCAGCATTAGGCGCCCCCTTTTCCTTCTTGCTTGCCTTTTGCACATCAACCTTATCCGCAGCTTTACGTTTCTTACCACCGGACTTGGTGGTGACAGCATTCACAGCCTTATGCCCCTCATTCTTGAGCCTTTTCTCCTCTTGAACAGTGCGAGATAAGTTCATTCACTGTCCACTTTTCTTTTTTGCAGTTATAACTAACCAGGAAGTGTTTGAACTTAGGAGGCAAGGAGTTGAGAATTATGACAATCAGCATGTCATTAGAGACATCCAGTTTCATGTTTCGCAATTGAGAGGCAGTATTAGTCATCTCTAGGATGTACCCCCTTATGATGTCATTTCCACGGTACTATTTCAAGCATAATTTCTTTAAGAGATTGCTTGCCTCGGCTTTCTCATTCTTAACAAACCTTTGCTCAAGATCGGCCAAAAATTCTTTTGTCGCTGTGAACTTGGAAACGTTTCCCCTGAAGCACTCCGGGATAGTCTTTTGCATGAGCATAAGACACATACGATTCGACTGGAGCCAGCATGCCATGTGAGCTTTTCCTCACTTGTGCTATGATCTGTTAGCACGGATGGACGGTCTATCTACAACGAGTGTCAAGATCAGCAATCCCCAGAAAGATCTCAAGTTGATCCTTCCATTGCTTATAGTTTGAACCGTTCAATGTAGAAATGTCTTTAATGTTAGACATTATTGCTGAAAAACAAACAAGAAACAGAAGTAAATACACAACACATGTGATCTTTAAACTGCATAATAAATCCAAAATCAAAATAGAACCTTAATTCCAGCTACCAATTGTCTTTCGACATTAGGGCTCTTTGGAGTCATCCCAATATTTTCCAATAATTGGGTGTAGTGGCCAATGTGATGTCTCTCCAAGCATGGGTTAACGACCTTCCTTCGAGTCGGTGAGTTAACATATGCATTTAAAGCTTCACCACTGGGCCTATTTGGGTCCACTACCATGCTCATATACGCTTTCGACAATCACACCTTCCTTTGTGCCGGTCAATGATTTCATCCAACATATATGTGCCATTCACGATCATAACAAATATAGTGACGATGATATGATTGCCGCACTTTAAGTGGATCATATTACATCCCTACATTTGTTAAGTCACGTAACTTTATGGTTCTAAGTGATCCACAGTTTCCTGACTGACCCTGTTGCACGTACCGTGCATGCTTGACCCAAACATACATTTTTTTTGTTTAAACTAATTTGAACTAGCTTGATTCCTTTTACGGTTCAAATAAAAACCACCTTGAATCAAGCCTGGTTCTCCTTACGGTTTAAGAAAACAATATCTTATCAATCAATTTGGCAAGTGATATAACCTTATTATGAGTCATATTGAGTGTTGAAATAAACCAATTCGGTAATACCCACTTGTCATAAGTGTGTATTGCCATTCCACATGATTCCCAAGCCACCGGTGGAGTCACAATGGTCTCGCTTAAGAACTGGCTTTCTTAGGCAGAATTATGTGTACGGTGTTTTATCATAACTCGATAAGTCATTTATCACGATTATATAAACCGTATTGATTGATAAACCCGAATAACGTTGGCCAACACAGTCTTAACCTATCGAATTAACTTGGTTGAACTTGGTCAAACCGGGTCAAACAAGATTCAGATCCTTATTGCGTCAAGTTCCATAACTTATTTTACTTGTATTATTTATTTATTAACATAAATAAATAGCATAAATAAAAAATAAAAAAATAAATGCATGAATAAACAAATAATGTAATAACCGAAAATTAAACTTAATACTTAATTATTATTA
>AP025057.1:6233759-6356609 GCA_036186865.1 Eustoma russellianum | reverse complement strand
TGCTATCACTGGAGCAGCAGCTCTTTTGGTCTCAGAATAAGGGGAATTCACTCATATAGAAAAACAGTCCCTTTTATTTTCACCAGCCCGCCTGCTGGAGCAAAAGTGCTCCTAAAATTTCGCCTAGCAGGATGGAACCCGCGACCTCTCTATTGCTGAAGGGCGCTGTTACCACTGAAGCAGCAGCCCTTTTGGCTTTAGAAGAGGAGCAGGTTTTTGTTAAGTTAAAAAAATAGTATTTTTTCCACCAGAATTTCATTCCGTTGAAAAAAAATGTTTTGACCCAAAAAAAAATTTTCAATCATGAACAAATTAACAAAAATGATTCGATTAGAGCCGCTCTGATACCACTCATTAGATTTATTTAAAACTCCATGAATAAGACCGTTTAATCAAATCACAGGGCAAAGTAACAAAAGGCGAAATTTTACCTTGCTCCATTTTTTGATGTTATATGTCCACCACGTACGCTCTCGGTGCTTGATAAATCTGGCGTGATCCAAGGATTCACGGCTATCCACCAATTTTTGATGCACCCTTTTAACGGGTTCAACAATTCACTACTTTACCTGATGGAGAAGCTAGACAATGTCAGCTTTATATAAAAGGTTAGCGCACCCTCTCCCTTCTCTCTATGTGGACGGCGGCTGAGACTTAATGTGTGAGGAGGTGAAGCCTCCTCTTTTATATAGAGGGATAAAAGGAAGAATCCTGATGGAAATAGGATTTAGAGTTGTGTCTAAAACCAAACCCTTTTCCTTTATGGATGAGAGCTTTTCTCATATCAAACACATGAGGATATACTTGATATTATCAAGTGATCTTTATCCACTATTAAATATTATTTTATTTTAGTAATACATATTATTATCTAATATTTGATATTAAATATTATATACCAACATTTACCTACTAGCCACACGTGGATTGTCGCCCCTCAGGGACTAGACGTCATACACTTTAGGGTCGTTGCACTTTGAACCCATCCATCGCGGTCTCTGACCATATAACTTTCTGCATATTTGGGGTTTCCATTTTAGACCACACTATACATCCACGAACATACCCGATGATCATTTAACGTGTGGATGTTTTATGCAATAATTAATATTATTACGTGACATATGTGACATATAAAATCATCATACATAACGTCCACCTTGTGATTATTTTGTGTACACTTAATCAACGTGTTGCGCATTACACGTATCTCAAATTAGTCCCAACAGTGTTATCCAAACTGGGGCAAGCGAAAGACTCACGATTTCAGTGAAAAATCTGGTGTAACATTTGAATAAATCTATAGGAGCACCGTTTACTTACCGAACGGGCTTCATCCACATTCATATGAAGTCCTCCTCGAAGTCCAGAGAGTGATGAGGATGTGCTTTAAATAAATGAATCGCACTGTGTAGACGCCTTGCAATCCAAAGGTTGCAAATCCGCAACGAATGGTATCCATCTATGGTTTTCCATGCGGAATTTTCCAATGAGAGAGAATTTGTATAGATAAAAGGGTGTTCAAGCTCCTGTGCTTGCGTAAGGTACGGAAAGGGACTGGATCGCTTTGCGATCAGATGTATGCATCCTTACCTTATATTTTTTGTGCAAGAGCTTTCTCTGCGGCTAGAACACGTGAATTCAAGGTTTGTGGGCTTACCACAATAGACCGTTGGTTCTTGCTATGTGGTCGATTATTTGTGGGCATGCCAAAACATCGGCAAAAGACTTTCCTTTGGGACGTGGCAGCGCCGCGGCCGACATGGGAAAGCTTTAGAGAGTTCCAAAGTTCTTGGGGAGAGATGACGGCAATTCAGTGGAGATACATGATTGATTTTTTTAAAAATATGCACGATTTGCATGAGTTGTGCGATATGCTGTACAAGGAAAGGTTAGAGATGACTAGTATAGCAGATAAGATAAGAGAGGGGAGACTGAGATGGCTTGGGTATGTCAAGGGGAACAGACAACGACGTCTGTCAGAGCATTTTAAAGCCTCAGTATAGAGTGGAAGAAGAGTAAAGGCAGGTCCAAACTGACTTGGGATGAGCAGATTAGGCATGTCTTACTAGATTTGCAACTCTCGAGGACATGGTCCAAGATAGGAGTTCATGGAGACAGATGATTAAGGTTAAGGAGGTGTAGGCAGGACATATGGGCACCTTAGAGCATACTTAGAGGATTAGATGCTTTCTATATTTATTTTATTCTTTTACTTTTTTATTTTTTTGTTTTGTTTTGTTTGTGCATATTCATTGTTGACTATTCTAATATCGTAAAGTTTGGATTTATATTTAATAAAATTCATTCATTAGTATATATTCCTATTATTGTACTATCTATACAGGTACATATAGAGCCGGGGGTCTTACTGGAAGCAAACTCCCTATCCTTTGGATGGAGGTATTGTTTGCATGCCTCTTACCCTCACCAGACCCTAGCGATACCTTTGGCTATCATCGGGATATACTGGGTATGATTGTTGTTGTTGTTTTTGTCCTTTTCTTTCAATTATTTGTGCATATTCACTGTTATGACTTGTAATATCAGAATCTTGTTATTTTGTCTACTAAAATCCCTATACTAGCACATCATATTCCTATTATTGAGCCATCTATGTTGATACATATAGAGCCGGAAGTCTCACTTGAAGCAAACTCTATCCCTTTGGATGGATGTATTGTTTGTCTGTCTCTCACCCTCCCTAGACCATGGCGATAGCTTTTGCTGTCGTTGGAATATACTGAGTATGATTGTTTGTCGTTGTTGTATAGGGATCAATGTATCTGGCCAAGCTTGTATATCTGAAACTGTGCTAGAGACTGGATGAATATATTGTCTACCCCTTCTATTGGGCTAATCAAATCTTAATTCATAACGACGGCCTATTTTATTGAAACGGTGGAGAGGGCAGGATTTGGGTGCACGGTCGCTTGTACTTACTACTTTTGACGTTGCTTGGTTGCTTGTTCACATGTTGCAGAAGGTGTATTACTGAAGAGTCCGTTTAATGTTGGGCACACTTTGTGCTATCGAAGCGAACAACTTAGAAGTGCTTCTGATTACGAAGGCTGAATTCAGGGGAAGTCTTTGACAATGTAAATCATGCATTTTTAGTGTTGCAAGACATGCCAAAATGGAAGATTTCTAGGAATTTTTGACAAAGGGTTAATTACTTATGGATTTTCAATTTTTATCCAAATTTTGTTACTTTGTTGCATTAAATATTCATTTTTTTTACGATCAGCGACAATTTAACAGTCAAATTAGCATTGTGCCGTTAGTCTTGCATTAAATTAATGTTCACAGAAATTAATTACCTACTTAGTGTTGCACCAACTTTAGTTTTGAACATGGTAAGAAATGCCTGTTTACACTCACATAGATTGAATATTTTTATTTTCACGAGTTATTAGGCTTTTTCCACCTTGCATTCTCCTTTGAATCCAAGCTCCTACATAAGAAAAATCTCTATACATATGTATCCTTTTATTTTGGTTTATTTTAGTTAGTTCTTATCTTTTTAGGTCTCTAATAAATCTTACGGCTTCTCTTGGCTCTACACACTTACAACATAATCCTTTTTTGTTACAAAAAAGCTGGTACATGATGTGATTTGTGTTTTTAAGCTTGGAATGTTTAATTGCCTTCATATGCTAAGATTTCTTATCGACCTTTCTAAGAACTTCTCTTGAAGTGTAACCTTATTCTCAGATGAATCACATAAAGGTGCATATTTTATCTTAGGCAATTTCATATTGACTGAAGTAGTATAAGCTTCGAATCCAAAGTTTGATTTTCTATTAACTACTTTTGCTTACTAAAAGTTTTTCATGAATAACCTTCACATGTCATCTTATGGTGTTCTTAAAGTTTAGCACATTTATTCTAAGTATATATGTTTTCTAGAGCTCAAGACTTATACATCTCTAAGATGCTATTATGCTCTCGATAAATCAAAGTAAAGAGTCATGTAAGTTTTGTTTTTTCTAATATACATAGTATAAGTTCCTTTTTAACATGCTTGTATTTTAAAGCAAGTTTATCAAATTCCTTATGCAAAATAGGATATTCATCATATAATTTATCAAAATGAGGAAGCTTAAAGAAACATCTTCTTGTCATCTTCAACACCGGTTAAAGCTGCTACTGCAGAGGTGCAAAAAGCATAACAGAAAGCAAGAAACACAAATGCAAGCTCAAGTAGCTGTTGAAGAATTGGAGCAATTGGAAGCCAATTGAAAGCACATGGATAGTAATTAATGGCTGAAATATACAACCTTGAATCGATGAGATTGAAAACCAGCAGCTACATTGGTCAATCAAGAAGAAGTTAGCTGGAAGAAGGAGGCTTGCATGTTGTTGGCGGACAGTTTGAATAAGCAAGTGAAATGACGATTTTGTCCCTCTGTAAATAAAGCTGTTGTAGCAGTTAGTTAAGGGATATTCTTGTAATTTTACTATTTTTTCCTTTCCTGCCGTGTTTCAAGCCTGTATAACTTGATTTGGCAGCTACATTTGATGTAATTCGGTTGTTTAATCTTCAAGTTGAAATAGAAAAGCTTCTTCCTTCTCTTGATTTTTCTTTCACGTTTGCCTTGAGTTCAATTGATTCAAATTTTTCTTTGTTGAATTAGTTGATTGAGTTCTTAGTTGTTTGATCAAGTAGTTGGTTGTTCAATTTTGTCATGGTACCAGAGCATTTTTTGATCGATTGTATGTGCATTTGAGAATCATCAGTCCTACGAGTTTGTGTGATCATGGCTTCCATGTCTACTGTCAATATTCCAAAACAATAGTACTGAGAATCCAGCTTTCAATCCTCTGTATTTGCATCCAAATGAGAGCCTTGCTGCTATATTGGTACAACCTCTGCTTAATGGACATAATTTTCACTCGTGGAGTAGGACCTCGCATATGCCTTTGACAATTAAGAACACGATTGTGTTTCCTTGATTGTTCTATGGAGAAGCCTGCTGAAGATGAGGTCACTTATCTTGCGTAGAATCAATGTAACACTATGGTGCAATCATAGACACAGAATTTAATTTCGCCAGCAATTTCTCAAAGCATTATGTGGTTTGAGACAGCCTATGATGTGTGGAAGGATTTGACATTGAGGTATGCATGAGGAGATTCATTTCGCTTGTCATATTTGTTGGAACAATTTTATGCAGTGAAACAAGAAGTACGTCTATTAATGAATCTTTCACTAAATTGAAGTCATTATGGGAAGAAATGTTGATTTTGAGACCTATACCTTAGTGTTCATTATAGTAGGTGTACTTGTGATATTGTTGGAAGATGACTAAGTTTGTAGAAGGAGATTTTGTGATCAATTTCATAAAAAGCTTGAGTGTTGAATTTGACCCTGTGAGGTCTCAAAGCTTTGTGATGACACGTTTACCTAGCAATCTCTACTTCCTTCTCTATGGCTCTTCATATGAAAGGAAGATCATGATTGTTAATGTGCAGCAGCAACAGTTTACCAACAATGCTACTGCCTCAATGACTGATGTTTTTGGCGATTTTGAGCCTGCCAAGTTTTGCAGTCAGTAATTTCAATCCAGAGCATAGGGCATGAATTTTAGAGAACTACTAGAGGAACCAGTAGAGGTTATCATAATTTGTCTCAGAGGCCTGTATGCACTCATTGTGGAATGAGTGGGCCATATGTGGAAGAGTTACAAGAAGTATGGGTATCTCCTGGATTTAAGGCAAAACCACAGGTTAATGCGGTGGACACTTTCAGTCAAGATATGCATTCATCTGGAGGTTATAAAGGACATGAGTTTCAAACAGTTGCTGTATAGGCTCCCCAACAGATTATGCCTACGCCTATGCTTAATCAGAGCAATACACAAATTAATGAACATTCTAAGTGACAAGGATGATGTGAAGACTGGAGTTATCTCTGAACAGCTGTTCAACCTGCACCCATGAGTGCTCAAGCTGTGATGAATTCTGATAAGGCTGTAGGTCAGTTGTCATCTAACATGCCTAGCATATGGTTTTTAGACTCAAGAGCCACTAATCATATTGCTTGCTCTCTGTTATTTTTTGATTCTTTCACTCCCCTTGAAAATGTATCTGTAAAAATGCCAAATAATGTCTCAGCTATGGCAACTCATGTTGGTACAGTCACCATTAATCCTTGCCTCACTGTTGCAGATGTCTTATTTGTTCCGGCCTTTTCTTTCAATCTTCTCTCTTTAAGTAAATTATCCTTGGCTTCTCATTTGTGTTGCTTAATTCTGTGATTATGAATGTGTTCTTCAGAACCAATACTCCAAGAGGAAGATTGGTTCAGCTAAACTGAAAAATGGCCTTTAATATGTTGTTGGCAACCAGAAGATGCCAAGCACAAAAGCCAATCTTTCAGTGAGCACACATTCTTTGGATGAGAAGCCTTACTTGTTTGTTTTTTTTTTCTTGTTCTCATTGTTGTTCTCCCTCTATGTTGTGGCATCTGAGACTTGACCATGCATCTATGCCAAGAATAAAAGAAACAAATAAAATAAATCCTTCTATTGTCAATGATGTTAATGCACATTGCAAAGTTTGTCCAATGGCTAAGCAAAAGAAAATGCCCTTTCCCATTTCTTTGTCAGTTTGAACATCGTGCTTTGATTGATTGCATACTGACATATGGGGACCCTATAGGGTTTCAACCCTTTATGGACAAACTTATTTTCTTACCATAGTTGATGACAAAAGCAAATTTACGTGGACCTATTTACTAAAGGCCAAATCTGAAGCAAAGCAGATTCTTGTAAGTTTTGTATCAATTTGTTGAAACTCAGTTCAACAAGAAAATCAAAGTCATTAGATCAGACAATGCTTTAGAATTAGCCTTGAATCAATTCTTCTCACAGAAAGGCATTGTGCATTAAAAATTTTGCCCTTACACACCTCAGAAAATGAGCTGGTAGAAAGAAAGCAACAGCATCTGCTGACTGTTGCTAGAGCCTTAAAGTTTCAATCAAATCTCCCTGTGAAATATTGAGGATTATGCAATCAATATGCCACTTAACTTGCCAACATCTTACGTACACGAACCTTAATTCAGCATACACCCTTTGACAGTCTTTACCACCAGTCACCTCACTATGACCAACTCAAGTTATTTGGCTGCCAGACTTTTGCCTACAATACTGCACCAAAGAAAGGAAAGTTTGACACTAGAGCAACGTCATATGTCTTTCTTGGTATTCTTTTAAACACCAAAGGTTGTATACTTCAAAACATGGATGCCTAAGACGTATTCATCTCTAGACATGTCACCTTTCATGAACATGTCTTCCCTTTCCATACTTCATCATCCATGCTAACTAATCCTACCTCACAACCCTCTTCCTTTTTACCATGTGAATCTCTTCCAAACTTTAGTCCACCTGATCCTCCTGTCTCACCTATCATTCTCTTATCTACTTTTGGCATAGCTCAACTGTCACCTCATTCTCCTTCACCTTCCACCATGATGCCTCTATTGTCATCTCAATCTTCTTCATACTCCACTGCAGGCTCATCAACCTTCCCAACTCCTGAAGGCCCACAACCCACACTCATAATTGACTTGCCATATATTCAGGAACCACCCAAGTCGATTAGACAAAGGCAGAAACCTTCTTATTTGAAGGACTACTATTGCAATGTGCTTACTGATTATCTTCATCATACTTATCTGAAGGACTATTATTGCAATATGCCATGGAACTATTAGATCACAGAGGATTTCATGGGGCAAAACCTGGCAAAACACCAATGGACAAAGGCATCAAATTACAGCACAATGATTCAGCCTTAATTGAGGTGTAGCGAGATACAGGAGTCTTGTTGCCAAGCTATTGTACCTAACCATTACAAGACCTTACATTGCCTTTGTTGTACTTGGATTCACCCACTAAAGCACATCTCAAGACAATTCACAAGTTGATACGTTACATCAAGGGAACTGCAGGACAAGGCTTATATTTCCCTAAGAATGGAGAACTCATGCTCAAAGCTTTTGCAGATGCAGATTGGGCTGGCTGCCTAGAGACTAGGAGATTAATTATATTTTTTTGCATGTTCCTGGGAGAATCCTTGGTATCCTGGAAGGTAAAGAAGCAAACCACTGTCTCTAGGTCTTCCTCAGAAGTTGAGTACATGGCACTTGCAACTGCCACTTATGAAGTACAGTGGCTGCTATATATACTGAAGGACATGAAGGTCCAGTGAGTTGAGTTGTTTAGTGATAGCAGAAGTGCACTTTTGATAGTTGAAAATCATGTCTTCCATGAGAGAACTAAGCATATAGAAATAGACTGCATATTGTGAGGCAGAAGTTCTAGGAAGGTGCTGTTAACTCATGTGTGACAACTAGCCATCAGCTTGTTGATATCTTTACTAAGGGTTTGGATGCTCAAAGGATGCACAATCTGACTACACAACTTAGCCTCTGCAACATCTTTGTGCAGTCAGATTTGAGGAGGGGTGTTAAAGCTGCTGTTGCAGAGGTCCAAGAAGCACAACAGCAAGCAAGAAGCACAAATGCAAGCTCAAGTAGTTGCTGAAGAATTGGAGCAGCTGGAAGCCACTTGAAAGAACACGGGTAGCAATTAATGGCTGATATTACAAACTTGAATGGCTGAGATTAGAAAAACCAGTAGCTACACGGATCAATCAAGAAGAAGTTAGCTGGAAGAAGGAGGATTACAGGTTTTTGGCGGGCAGAGTTTAAATAAGCAAGTGAGATGACGATTTTGCCCCTCTGTAAATACGTATGTAGCAGTTAGTTAAGAGTAATTTTACTATTTTCTGCCTTTCCTGCCTTGTTTCAAGCCTGTATAAATTGATTTGGCAGATATTTGATGTAATTCAGTTGTGATCTTCAAGTTGAAATAGAAAATCTTCTTCCTTCTCTTGATTTTTCTTACACGTTTGCCTTGAGTTCAAATGATTATTCAAATGTTTCTTTGTTGAATTATTTGATTGAGTTCTTAGTTGTTTGATCAAGTAGTTAGTTGTTCAATTTTGTCAATACCTATGAGGCACCATTGTTCTTCTATCATTATGATTTATATGGATTTATGACGATTTGTATCTATATGCTGTCGTATGTTTATCTTTATGTTGCTTCTGCTATATTCATGATTCATGTCGACATGCACACGCCTTATACTTCTAATAGCAGACTACGACAGGTGCACCGTGTTGAGACCCTAGTCTTGGGCGGGGTGCTACAGATGGTATCAGAGACTAAGGCTCTAGATCCACGGAGGAAAAAGTAAAGTAAACGACTTAGAATTTAAGTGATGATTTTAGAACTTAAGTGATAATTTTAGACTGAGAGTTCTTGCCTTAGATTAAGTCAATTAGAACTGTTTAGAGTTAACGCGCAAATTAACCTTACTTAAGTAATAGACAGATAGACATTGAAAAGCCTAAAAATATAACTAAGGAATATGGAAAATAACTTGGATAAAAATTTTTATTATATGACTGTTGAATTGATATAAATATTTCTGATAGGATGTCGTCATGATCCCGAGGGAGACCACACTGTGATAGACCCACACAGTTACCTCCTGCGCCACAAGTACCTCCGCTAGCAGAGCCAGTACCACCACTTGCCGAGACAATACCCCCACCTCAACAGAAGGATCAATGAAACTTTCATTAGGTTGTACTTAATGCTTTAATAGAGATTAGGGAAGTCGAGAATAATAATAATAATAATAATATAATATAATAATAATAATAATAATAATAATAATAATAATAATAATCATAATCATAATCATAATCATGTCGCACCTTTGCCGCCACCGCCGCCACAACAACATGGTACTCTTTCATTTATGGGGAGTTGAAGAAGCCTGGGTGCCAAATTTCGAGGAAGGATCTGATTCGGAGGATGTAGCAAAGAAATGGCTAGATGAAGTACAAAATTACTTTGAGCTGATACAGACGCCAGACGAGATGAAGGCATATAGGATCATACCTTTTTTGTTGGAAATGCCAATCAGTGGTGGAAGACTAACGTTCAGCACCTGCCAGTACCAGTCACTTGGACCCGTTTACTAAAGGAGTTTCACAAGTTTTATATCTCACTATCAGTGACTTTGAAGAAGATTGCGATGTTTAAGTCTTTGGGGCAGGTGCCTGAAAAGACCGTAGCTGATTATGCTAATCAGTTTACAACTTTCGGGAGATATGTTCCATTTATTATGGGAGACGAATGCCTAAAGATTATTAAGTTCGAGAGGGGTCTGAATTCTCGCATTAGTACTTGGATTATGAATGCAAATCTAGAGAGAGACTTTGGAGAGCTACTTGACGCATGCTATCATGTTGAACGCGATATTTTGAGATGTGATGAGGAGATGAAAGGCAAGAGGCAGCAAGACTTTTTTGGTGATCGGTCCGGACAGTGGGCCAAGACACAGAGGGGAGCAGACGGTAGACCCCAGCACTGACAAAAGCCACAGCGGCCGCCACAGTTTCAGAACCTGCCGCAGTTTCAGCCACAGCCATAGCGTCAGCAGCCGTATCAGTATAGGGCTGGACCACAGCCAGATGTTCTTCGTTGCCCTACTTGCAAGAGATTGCACACCGGTGTATGCCGAATTGAGACTGATGCATGATTTAATTGTGGTAAGACGCTCTATATGATGAAGGACTGTTCAGTGCCTAGGAATGGATAGTAGAGGAATGTTCCACTGCAGAGGGATCGCCACGAGCCAATGCCTGAGTTTATTGATAACATATGCAGAAGTTCTAGATGCTCCCGACGTAGTAATAGGTATATTTAATTTCACAACTTAAGTTTTATTATGTTATACCTGTTTAGAATTGCTAGATGAATTATAAATTGTCTTGGGTTCGATTTTAGCAAACAGTATACCCGCAAATGTATTGTTTGATAGTGGTGCAAGCCACTCCTTTGTATCTAAAAGGTTCACTAAGAATCTTCATAGCTGTCTGACATGGTTAGAGATGCCTTATCGTGTTCATGCAGCTGGCGATGAAGTTCTTATTTCACATAACTTGTACAAGGATTGTGAAATTGAGATGGAAAGGCAAAACTTCGATGCCACCTTAATTATGATACACATTAGGGACTTTGACAATATTTTGGTCATAGATTGGCTGTTCAAGCACCATGCTTCTATTGACCGTCGTGGAAAGCGCGTAGTGATCAAGGACTCGACCCAAGAATAAGTTGTCTATCAAGGGAACTCTAACCTGAGAAAGACACCACATGACATATATCTGACCACCGCTCAAGCCTACCGAGCATTGAAGAAAGGAGATGAAGGAATCCTTATGTATGGCCTCAGTGACGAGCCAAAAATGCATATGCTCGATAGTATTCTGGTAGTCAGGGAGTTTTTGTGTCTTTTCCAGATGATTTGACTGGTCTATCTCTTGACAGGGAGATAGAGTTCGAGAAATGTTGTACCAGGAGTAGATCCTATCTTTAGAGGAGAGTTGAATGTGCAGTTACAAGAGTTGATCGAGAAGAAATTCATACGACCCAGCATATCATATTGGGGAGGCCCAGTTTTGTTCGTGAAGTACAAGGAAGGCAGTATGAAACTATGCATCGATTACCGGGAGCTAAATGAAATCACGATCATGAATAAGTATCCACTGCCGAGGATCGATGACTTGTTCAATCAGTTCAGGGTAAGTAATTTAAATACTTAGTGAACGCTAATATGTATGATATAAACTGTGACCGTTGCGTATAGGGTGCCAAAGTGTTCAGTAAAATTGGTCTCCACTACGGATATCATCAGCTGAAGATCAAAACCGATGATGTTGCTAAAACCACTTTCTGCACTCGATATGGACATTACGAGTTCTTGGTGATGCCATTCGGGTTGACTAATGCCCCAACATCATTTATGGATTTTATGAACACGGTTTTCTGTGAGCAGCAGAACAAGTTTGTAGTGGTTTTCATTGATGACATTCTTGTGTATTTATCGGATGAAGAAAAACCATGCCGAGCACTTAAGGATTGTACTGAGTGCATTGCAGGGGAAGCAGCTCTACGCCAAGTTCAGTAAGTGGAAGTTTTGGCTATACAGTGTAGCATTCTTGGGCCATGTTGTTTCCAAAGATGGCATATCAATGGACCCCAAAAAGATTGAGGCATTGCTAAGTGGCCAAGACTGACGAATATGACAGAGGTCAGAAGTTTCTTGGGATCGACAGAATATTATCCAAAGTTTGTCGAATGTTTCTCTAAAATTGCCATTCCATTAACTAGATTGACACAGAAGAAGATGAAGTTTGACTAGACTGTCGTAGGTGAACAAAGCTTCGGGAACCAAAGAACAGACTGAACTCTGCCCCAGTTTTAGCGCAACCCACTTCCCGTGAAGGGTTTGTAGTGTACAGTGGTGCATCCAAGAATGAGTTAGTTAAATGAATAAATGAATTCATTGTTTAACATTTCCATAGAGTATACGTGCGTTAACCTTTTTCTTGTAGGTTGTGTATTGATGCAGAAGGAGCAGGTAACTAATTATGCTTCGAGGCATTTGAAACCCTATGAGCAGAATTACCCTACTCATGACTTGGAGTTGGCGGCAGTAGTGTTCGCGTTGAAGATCTGGAGACACTAATTATACGGTGAAAGATGTGAGGTATATACGGACCATAAAAGAGTTTGAAGTATCTTTTCACCTAGAGTGACCTGAACATGAGACAGCGAAGATGACTCGAGCTCATAAAAGATTATGATCTCACAATCCATTATCATCCAGTTAAGGAAAACAATGTAGCGGACGTATTGAGTAGGAACTCGAGCCATGCTCGACAGACACCACTAGAAAAGGAGATAGCCGAGTTTGTATCGAATGTGGTTGAGTCTACTACGAATATGCTGGCTACGTTGGTGATCACTCCAACTCTGATTGACCGAATAAAAGAGGCGCAGAAGAATGATACGAGTTGATGAAGATCGTTGAGCAGTTGAAAGAGGAGCCGGTAAAGGATTTTCAACTTCATGATGACAACAGCCTTTGGTTTCAAGGGAGATTGTGCATATCCGATGTTGATGAGCTTAAGAGAGAGATTATGACCGAGGTACACAGTTCGCAATTGTCTATCCACCCAAGAGCTACTAAGATGTATCAATATCTGAAAAAAATTATTGGTAGAGTGGCATGAAGCGTCAGATTGTAGAGTTTGTGGAGAGATGTCATGTTTGCCAACAGGTTAAAGCGGAGCATCAACGACCTACCGGTCTATCGCATCAATTGAAGATTCCGGAATGAAAGTAGGAATATATCACTATGGATTTTGTTACTGGACTTCCTAAGACTCGTAGCAATAATGATACAATTTGGGTAATTGTTGATAGACTCACTAAATCAGCGCATTTTTTACCTATGTCGATTTAGGCGTCTATGGAAAAGTTAGTGAACATGTACATGGATGATATTATGAGCCTACATGAAGTACCAGTGAGCATTATATATGATCGAGATCCACATTTTACTTCACAGTTTTGGAAGACGTATCAGCATGCTATGGGTACCGAGATCAGAATGAACACAACTTTTCATCCGCAGACAGATGGACAGTCGGAACGCACCATACAAACGTTGGAGGATATGTTGCGTGTTGCGCTTTAGATTTCAAGGGTAACTGAGACAAGTCAGTGAAGTTGATTGAGCTCTCATACAATAACAGTTACCATAGTTCTATCGGTATGGCACCATTTGAAGCACTGAATGGTCCTAAGTGTCATCTCAAGTGTACTGGGATGAAGTTGGAGAAAGAGCTATCATGTGATCTAAATTGCTAGAGCAGACCTTAGTAAAGGTCAAACCGATACGCGATAGATTCAAAGCAGCCCAAGATCGTAGTAAAAGCTGGGCAGACGCGAAGAGACGGTCGATAGAGTTTGTGTGAGTGAGAAAGTCTATTTGAGGGTTTCGCCTACAATGGCATGATGAGATTCAGAATTAAGGGGAAGCTAGGCCCTCGATTTATCGGTCCATATGAGATCTTGGAGAGAGTTGGAGCAGTGGCATACCGCTTCGCATTACCTCCTACATTATCACAGTTGTATGATGTATTTCATATATCACAGTTGCGGCGTTATGTACATGGCCGGAGCCATATATTGGAGCAGCAGCGATTGATGATTCGAGAAGATGCCACTTACGAAGAGGTTCCAGTATGGATTGTGGATAGCAAGGAGCAGGTGTTGAGGATGCAATCGATTCCATTCGTCAAGGTACAGTGGAGTAATCATACCGAACGAGATGCTATACGGGAGCCGAAGCAGCAGATGATGAAGCAATATCCTCGACTTTTCGATTAAAGGTACATAAGTTTCAAGGACGAAACTTTTTATAAGGAGAGAGAATGTTATGACTCAAAAAATTTTGTTCAGTCGGTATGTGTTTAATATCGTACTTAGAGATTTCTAAATTTTTTTCGAGTATTAAAACATGCAATATATCGATATGCGATTAAATTCGATAACGAACGTTACGATTACATGATAAAAATTAAAACAAGACTAATATGTAACAACTTAGGTATTAGGATAAATTAAATCAAAACAAAAACACATGACATATTAAATTAGGGTTAACCAAATTAAAGGAAAAAGAAGGCAAAACATGACTAGATATTTTAGACAAGAGGGGAGAAAATTATATGAAATATACATACACACATGGTTAGGGCGGTCAAGGGTAGAAAAAGAAAGAAGAAAGTGTGGTTATATTAATACCCTAACAAAATACCAATTGTAGAAAATTGTGTAGAAATGAAATGATAAAATTTTGTCCTACTTTACCCACTCCTACTGCATTTGGCCGCCACCTTAGCAAGGAAGAAGACAATATTTTTGTCTTTCTTTAAGAAATCATAGGTTTATACCAAAAAGTCTTCCAACCCTTACACCTTTTCCTTACATTTCTTACACTCTTCAACCAAACCACAACCACTCCCTCCACTCCATTTTTTATCGCCCTTTCTAGTCCAATAGAGGAGAAGATTTTTTCTCTTCCTTCACTCCATTGTCTTACACTTTCAAGACAACAAATATTCCATCTTCTCCCATCAATCTTCCAACTTCATGATGAAGTCTTCCTTCCCACTCCAACCCCTTTCAACCGTTCCCTTTATTATAGATGAGAAAAGACTCTCTTCTTCTTCACATTTCCACACTTAGCACATTTTCATTTCCTAAACAGTCTCTTTCTTCTCCCAAGCAGGAAAACAAGTCTTCCAACCCTATCTTGTTGCTTTGGGTCGAGAGTATACAAGGAAGAAGCGAGAAGGAAATTTCTTCATGTAAGATGAGTTTAACTTCTTCCATTTATCCATTTCCATGGTTGCTCACTAACCCCTTCTATTTTGTGTCAAAACCGTTGGTTACTTAAGGCAAAAAGGGGAAGGTTTTCTTCAAGCCAAGTGAAGAAATTTCACTTTCATTCTATGGTTACGTGGGAAAGGCAAGTACTCCTCTTAGATCTTTCATGAATTTCCAAAGATCTAAGTATATATGTTCATCAAAAGTTGGATCATTCATGATGTATGTTCAATGTTTTAGTATCAAGAATATGCAAAAGATAAGTTTCTAAGTGATGTATATAGTGTTATATAACATATATAAATTCGGCCATTATTGGAAAAACGGACTTATATGTATAAATAAAATGAAATGAACACTCATATGTGATGTATGTGGAAGTTAAAGTAAGAATATGAGCCATATCATAAGTCAGGGAAAAGATCACTAAGAAGATATTTTGAAGTATGTGTTCATATGTTTTTCATGAAGATCATCACTTATGTGTTTGTTTATGATTTTGTCTTTCATGAACTTTTGTGTCTTTGATTTAGCATGTTATGAGGCAATCATATTCATGTCTATAATTCTAGTTCACAAAAGTTGTTCCTTGATGATCCATGCTTATTACATATATACACACGGCCTAAACTATTATTTTAATGGTTTCCGTCATTTTGTATGTTTATGTATTTTAGCATGATATTGCAAGTCATTATGTTGATGGAAGCTAGTATGCATATAGTTGAAATAAATATCAAAACGACATATATGCAAGTGTATATATTCGGCCATAATGTCAAAATGACGAGGAAGAATAAACTTATTACATGTTGTAAATGTAGATATGTATGTCATGTAAAGAAATGTCCATAAGGCTAAAGTATAAAATAAAAAAGTTTGTTACATGAATATGAAAATATAAATATGTATATGTATGTATATTCGGCCAAAAGACCTTTTTTGCATAATATATATTAATATATATAATAATATATATATATATATATATATTGTTTTTTGTTCCTTTATTTAAAATTTTTTATTTATTTTTCTAGAAATATATAGCGTTTATTATGAAGCCTCACTTATGGCAGGGGAATACTATAGAACAAAAAAATCGTGTCATCATACGAAAAATGGCAATGTAAGTAGGAGAGCAGTGTCAATGTCAAATCATATATGATATGCCGTATTAAAATCTTGACAAGAAAAACCACCCTTGTGGATAAAAACTTGGCGAAAGAAAAAGTGTACTATATATAATTGAACCATTGACATTGTACAATACATCATAGGCTTTATATATATCCCATCCTAAAGCATGTGATCCAATTGTGAAATGTAGTCTGGCCAGACTTGAAAAGTGTGAGAAGGATGCATAGGGTAGCGGAATGTAGAGCATGGCCAAACTGACAAGTGATTCTCCCATATTGCATGTCGCCAGCGTTGTGAATCATCGACCATCCAATGGGAGACTGAGTAGTGATTGCAACCAGGGGCCGAATAATCCCAATGGATACATGTATACATGGTACTCGCGAAAAAGATATTCTGTGGCTTAGCAAAAACATATTTAAAGAGCCTGGTGATACAATAAACATGAGAGCAATGAAAGCAGCACCAATGTTGCCCATATCAAAGAATGATATGGGCAACAACTAGCAAAGATTGCCTTATATATGACGCAAACGAAGAGTACCATTAGTCTACAAACTAGCCAGAACCATGCGCGGAAGTCTAGTAGTTGCCCGAAAAACTGTGAGAGAATTCCACATCTGACCATGCCGAGCGAGATAATGAGAAGTCATGTCGGCCTCCCTAGGAATATAGAAGAGGGTGAAGTCCCTCAACCGCAAAAAATCCCGAAGCATGCGGGACATAAAGGAACGCCCATGGTGAGTTGCATCCAATATAGTTTGTGCATCCACTTTGACATCAATAGAGCTCCAATGCGCAGTATAAAACAATAAGGCAAGAGTGGCTGCCTGAAGCTCCACCTCAGATAGAGTCGAGTGTGGTAAATGGAATGAAATCGCTTCCCCAAAAGAATCCTGACTATCACGAAGAACATCCTCAGCTGCAGCAGAGAATCTCCCATGAGCCGCACCAACATTCAGCTTGTATCGACCCAATGGTGGGAGAATCCAATGAATCACCTGACACCGGGGAAAGCGTAGGACAGGTAAGAGACCAGAATGCACTAGATATTCATCTGTGATAGAGTATTTTGTCCCCCTTTGTTCAGACGCCCAGTCATACACTGTTTTCCGGATGTGCTCCAAAACACGACTTCAAGACCATGCTCCATCACTGAAGATGATGGATGAATACGCTTTCCAAAGTTCCCATGTAATGATACCAGGCTAGAGAATGCGAAGACACCCCCTGAATGAACGTCCTTGAGCAGATGTTCACCCTTGTAATAGATGGGTTGTGAGAGATATTAATGATGAAGAAGGCCCATCGAGACAAGTAGAATAGTACCTCCATATGGTAAAAACCTCAACACAACGTAAGAAAAAATGATCCTTTGTCACGTTTTCCGATAAACAAAACGGACATCTAGAAGGCTAGGCTGCAACAAACCTTGGAGCCTCAGGAAGAGGTAGTTCACCATGATATAATCTCGAAAGGAAAAGTTGAATATTAGGCCGAACAAGTTTATGCCAGACAAATCGATGAGACAACCGACGAACCCCACATGACGAATCTGGTCAAAAGCCGCACGTAGTGAGAATAATCCATCAGATGTACCAACCCACGAAACAACTTCAGTGTGAGTGGTGGTATGTGTCATGCAAAGATCATAAACCCGATATATATGTTTCCATATAAGTGAATCTATGATACATGGACAGAAATCATGACAATTCCCATACTTGGAGTGAATAAAAGGACGCCAAATCGTATTGTGGGAATGATAGCACCACCAAAGCCGACATGCGTAAACAAGCTGAAGATCATTCAATCGACGAATGCCCAAACTGCCATCCTCAGCAGGCATGAATAGCTTCTCCCATGCAACCTATGCATGCCGAACACCACCATGCTCCAACCCCTAGAACAATTTACATATTAGGCGATATAACACATGAATTTTGCTCATTGGAAGAGGAATAGCCGCAATTTTATGCAAAGGAATTACCCCAATGACATGATTAATTAACACCAACCTACTTGCATAGCTCAAGAGCTTGTTCAACCACATATGAAGTTTCGCCTGAAAGGATGACATAAGAGAGAGGAAGTAAGAAGCTCGTGGCCTACCGTGAAACGAATGGACCCCTAGATATTTGATAGGCAATTCAACAGAAGTCATTTGCAAGGCACTTTCCATCAGCCGAACCCTAGAAGATGGCCATAAAATGGAGGAACGAAATGACTCTTGTGAAAATTGACTATCTGGCCCAAAACATTCTGATACAGCTGGAGATAAGAACGAAATTTTTGCAAATGCATAAGACTGCCATTAAGAAACATAAGTAGATCATCAGCAAAGGCTAACTGAGTGATACAAGGCCTAACACTACCGACATTATCAGTCTGAAGGACGCCAGAAGAGGCTAAGTGCTTCATACCCCTAGAAAACGCTTCTGAGGCAAGAATAAATAAAATTGGGGACAACGGATCTCCCTGCTTAACCCCACGAGTGGGCTGGAAAAATGCAGAAGGGACCCTATAATCAAGATGGATAATAAGTGCTTTGCAATTGATTGAAAATCAAGGAGATAAAACGATTAGAGAATCCAAAATGAGATAATAGCTCTCTCAGAAAAATCCAATTGACTCGATCAAAAGCTTTCACCATATCTAATTTTATCAGAGCATTCGATCCTCGGACTTTCTTATCTAACATATGAACCATCTCCTGAGCCAACAAAACGATCAGTAAATGGCCCGTAAGGAAACCCGCCTGCTCCACAGAGATAATCTTGGCTAATATAGGTTGTAGTCTTGATGAAAGAATGTGCGTCGCCAACTTCACAATAAAGGTTGAACGACTAATAGGGCGATAATCCAAAAAGCTTCTAGGTCCAGCAATCTTTGGGATCACTGTAATCAAAGTACTGCCCATGGCCTGGGGTAAAGGAAAGCCTAAGAAAAATTTCTGCATTGCCTTTAAAACATCATCCTTAATGATATCCCAACAAGTACGATAGAAGTGGCCATGATAAGCATCCGGGCCAAGGGCACTATGAGGGTCTAATGCCCAAACAGCGTCCTTAACATCAGCCATAGTCAGAGCAGGAACATCATATTATCAGAATCTGAGACAATAGAGGGTATAAATTAAGAAGACTATCTTCATCGGAAATGGGTTCAACGGGAAAAAGATTAGAGTAAAAGGCTATCGCTTCCTGCTAAATACTTTCCTGCAAATCATATGTCACACCATCCTCCGTATGAATAACTGTAATGCTTTGTCGTTGACGGCGTCCTTTCATAAGACTATGAAAAAATGATATATTTGCATTGCCATCCTCAACCACTTAACCCGGGCCTTCTACTCCCAGTATAAAAGCTCATTACAAGATGTAATTTTGTATGCTCCATGAGCTCCATGGTATGCCATACGATAATTAGGAGTAGGAATATGATCAAAGAGCCGCTCACATCTCACCACTTCTTGCTCCGCAACTTTTAGCTTGTCAAATACATTGCCAAAAACATTGGTATTCCAATTCCGAAATTCCCGCTTTAAACAGTTCAACTTACCATAAAAGACACACATTCCACCCCTTGTAGGATAAGCGTCCCATGATGCCCAAATGAACGCTAGAAATCCAGGTGCTCCATCCAAACATTCAGAAATCGAAATGATTTGGGCCCTGAAATGGCTGGGCGATACAATGCAATAAAAGAGGAGCATGATCTGATATCAGCCGCGGCAAATGCCTCACCTAGAGATTGGGAAAAAGACTGCTAAAAGACTCAGAGCACAACATTCTATCCAATCGATGCTTAACTATCCCTAACCCTCGGCCGCCCACCCATGTATTCATGGGCCCATCATAAGGCAAATCAATCAAAGAACAATAAGTTACATAATCGTTAAATTCCTCCAATGATGTTAGGACTGGTGATGAGCACCCAATATGCTCAGGTACTGATAGATATGAATTAAAATTGCCCCCACTAAGCCATGGTCCAGTCAAAGTTTCATAATGCATTTGAAGGTTCAACCATAAACGTCACCTGTCAATAACCGAGTGCCACCCACGGACCGATGTAAACCATGCTGATTGATTAGTGTCAACCATATTATATTAAAAATGAGAACACTGTTGACCATGAGTAAGAGATAGGAGATGAAGAACAGAATTATGCCAAAAAACCCTAACTTTGCCCCATATGTTGCCTCTGCATTCGAAAATTTGAGCTTCAAACTAAATCGAGAAATATGTGTAATTGGCTGATTCGGCTCAATGATCATTAGCAAGTGAATTTTATGAGAGATCAGCATACGCTTTAATAGTACAAGGCCTAATGTACTTTTTGGTGTGGAACAAATAGCTTTTTACATATTTATGGACCATATATGCATGAAATAAACTATGATAGAAAATATGAATACTTTATGTATATTCTCATGTTATATGTAAGTATGTGAATATCAGGAATAAATTAGATTTTTTGACCATTTAACTTGGTGTAAGATATATATTTAAGAAAATGTAGATGAATCAAATAAGAGAAAAAGTGGGTTGTTTGGGTAGACATGGCCGAGATTTAGAGTAGAGAAAAAGATGGTATATTTTCATGATTTAAGTCATGAATTATGTGCATATATGTTGGTTTTTTATTAAATAATGATATGAGAATGTTTAAGAACATATGCAAAAAACAGGAACTGAAAGTAAAAGTGCTGAAAAGTAAGAACACCGAGATTTTTATACTGGTTCGGTTAAATCAACCTACTCCAGTCTTTGAGGACACCTTCTTCAGTATTCACTAAACACAAACAACACCTTGACACAAGGGTGACTGGAGTTATACATCAACTCCACCCTTTTACAATCAAACAAACAAACACAAATACCATCACCGATCGAATGAAGGCTTGATCACACATTGATCAAATTTTTACACGAGATGAACATATGTGGATGGTTTACACAAAGCCTACATAGTATATGGAAGATATGTATGATAGGCTTGAGGCTAAGAGCACGAGAAAAGAATGGAAGAAGAAGAGAATAATCTTGCTTTGGACTTGTAAGAATATGCACTTTTCTTAGCCTTGTCTTACAACATCTTGCCCCTTTTTATAGTGTTATGGCCGACCCCTAGGGTTTGATTTATTCCTTGAGAATTGTCTTGAATACCCTTGGAAGGTTTCTTTGTATAGATGGTGACACAACCTTGCTTACATGGCACAACACGATTGGATGAATGACTTGTCTTCGCCTAATTATCACTTCTTGATAGGCCATATTTAATCCACCTTGGCACTCCTTAAATGAGCTGGAATTTCTTCTTAAAAATATGAAACATGTACTTAAAATCAAGGTGAATAAATTCCAAATAATCATGATATAATCCCCCTCTAATTTTGGAAGACAATTGAAGACATTAAGATGAAAAAATCGGCCACTCTCAAAGCATGTGCTGAAATTTCAGCATGTGTTTTATCTTGAATTGTTACCTTGTGTGATGCCTTTTTCAATGTCACCAATTATGTGTGTCATATCCTCCACCAATTCAAGTGTCAAATAAGCTCCACCTAGGCTCCAACAAAATTGAAAATGGCGTATGAAATTCCTGCAAGTGTGCTTAATTCTCTTTTGGCAAACTTTGTTACATAATGATGCACAATCTTCACACACATGGTAAATTGAAATCAGCCCTAAATTGATTTTTCTAGAACACTCTAACATGTCTTCAATGTGAAAAATTGTCTAGATACATGTTACACTCATGAAGAAAAACGTCACATGTGTGTAGGGTTATAGAAAACCAGATTTTCGACTTTATCTTCGATTAATTTCAAACTTCTTAGACATGTAATATATGATATATCACACATAATATACATAAAATGAGGTGTATATTCAGCTCCAATGGCTGAGGAAAAACCGTCACATGTGCCAAAATAGGCTTGAGTTTGATTGAATTCTCCATAAATCTAGGCTAAATTGTGATTTGTGTGTGCAAACATGATATGACCTTGTGGCTGAATATGACATGTGGATCAAGAAATGTTTGAATATTTTTGATGTATATAGGCTGACCATCTTTATATGGTAAGTATGTGACATGTCGGTGAAGTTTCGGTAGTCATCCGATACGATAATTTTTGGTTTATGACCTTGTAACATGTCGTTATAATTTTGATATCACCGTAACTTGAAATATATGACATAAGACCTGTATACTCATAATATAAGTATATAGTTTGCCATAAAAAATATGGATATAATATGTATATGTAATTGGCGTGTGTGAGGGTGTGAGATGATAAGACTTTCCATTTCAAATTTGTTGTCATATATCTCTCTCCAAATATGTCTTCAATTAATGAACTAGTTAGTTCATCAACTTAAGCACTTCACTTATTGAACTAGTTTAGTTCATTAATCATGGCACCTGAAAATAGTATAAAGATAACAAATGTTTGACATATGATGTAAGCTTTAACGCTTCATGGCACATTAGTACATCAAAATTATATAAATATTAAAGCATTCGTATTACATGCATATATCAAGTAACACTTATTTCACGTATTTCGTAAACACATAACATTTAAATCATGCATTTTCAAATCACTCAAATCCCAATTTCTCAACAGTTCTTGCTTAGAGCTAAAGTTGTTGTAGTTGCACAAAGTTGTTTTGTGCAAGAAGTTGTTGTTGTGGTTGCTTACACTAAGTTGTTAGCGTAAGTATTGTTGTGCTTGTTCTTATTAAGAATAATAAGAAGAGTAGTCGTTGAAAATCCACTTTGGGTGGTTAAAGCACTTGAAAGATGAAGGCTGTGAAAAATGAGGTCTTAAAACAGCCCATGCAGCATGTAAAAGGCTAGAAATGATACATGAAGGGACTGAGCAAGTAAGAATGGCAGCTCATTAAGGAATATGAAATGTTCGGGATGAAGGGTGTGAAAAGAATGAGGAGACAATCGAGTGATTCACTCGAATAGTGAATCAAATCTCTATGGTTGACAAGAAAATCTCAAATGCAGATCTTGTCTCAAAGCTCCTCAACTCGTTGCCAAGGGAATGGACACCCAAAGTCACCGCTATCACCGAATATAAGAATCTTAAAACTCTTACCCTTGATGAGCTATCCGGTAATCTTCTTACTCATGAAATTCTTATTAATGAGCAAAATAGGATGAATCCTATCAAGCCCACCCATGCATCACATAAAGGATTGGTGGTAGAGTTCGATGAATCGGATGAGGAAGTTGCCCTTCTAGTTAGGAAATTTAGAAGAATTGCCACAAGAAACAAGGCTCAAGCAAGAAAATTTTTCAGGAGATCACCCAAGGATAAAGAAGCAAGTGAAAATTGCTATAAGTGTGGTCGACCCAGTCACTTCATTGCCGAATGTCATGTCAAGGAACCACAAAAACAAGAAAGGAAAGCTTTTTCTCAAAAGAAGAAAGCTTTAAATTCGGAGGTGACTACATAGGATGATCTTCTTTCCAAATTGAAAGAAAGAGAAAGTGAAGACAAGGATGTTGGACTCATTGCAATAGTTGAAAATCCAAAGGCACAACATACTTGTCTCATAGCAATTGAGAAAGACCTTGAAGGTAAACTCTAACTCTTCTAATTTACAAGACGAAATAGAAGATTTGTAAGATTACTTTGAAAAACTGAATTTAAAATATAAACACTTGAAGAAAGAATTTAAAAAGTGTATATTAGAAAATAAGAGCTTGTGTGATAAGAATATTTTGATCGATCAAAAAGATGACATCATACTTACTATGCATAAAACCGTAGCTTTAGAAAAAATGGAGATTAGGAAAGAAAGTGATAAATTAAGAATCGATTTACAAAACTAACCGATGGTAAAAGTAATTTAGACAAATTGCTTGGAAACCAAAGGATAGGATATGATAAATTCGGTTTAGGATTTGATACATCATATTCTTATTTTGAGCCCAAATTATTAAAGAAAAAACCAAATAAGAGAAAAACTCAACGTGACTCATCATCTCATATACACAAAAACACACAACCAAGGCATGTACCTACTTGTTTTCATTATAACAAAATAACGACATGTAAAAAGTGCATGTAGAGCTAGATTTAGTAACATATATGTTTGGAAGCCTAAGGGTCGACAAGCTAACCCGAAAGACCCAACCTTCAAAGGGTACCAATGTATAAATCTCTTGGTTTTGTAGGCTCTCTAGATAAATGGAGTAGCCAAAGAAGAAGGAAACCAAATGGCTTATGAATAGCAGATGTTCTACGCACATGACCAGAGACAAGACTTTGTTTAACAAGCTCAAGCTCCAAGATGGTGGAACGGTGTATTTTGGAAATGGGAGAGCCAAAATCCTTGGATATGAGAAATTGGTAACTCTTCATTCACTATTAATAATGTATTATACGTAGAAGGGCTTAATTACAACTTGATAAGTGTTAGCCAACTATGTGATGCTAATTTTCAAGTTGAATTTGTGAAAAAAAATGCATTGTGAAAAAGAATGATCAAATCATTTTTGAGGCTTATAAGGAAAAATGATGTTTTTAAATTTAGCACATATGATTTGATATCACAAAAAGTTTATGTCTAGTTGCCAAAAATGATTTGATACAATTATGGCATAGATGTCTTGGACATATTAGTTTCAAAAATTTCAAACAGATTTGCAAAAACAAAAAGGTCCAAGGTCTTCCAAAATTGAATTCGAAAACTATGGTTTATGTGACACTTGTCAAAAGGCAAAGCTTGTTAAAGCAAGCTTCAAGCCCAAAAGTGAAAACTCACACAAACCCTCTACAGTTGATTCATATGGATTTCTATGGGGAATATTGGTACAGCAAGCTTAGGTGGAAGATATTACACTTTTGTAGTAGTAGATGACTTTAGTAGGAGATTTGAAACCAAAAAAATACATTATTAAGGAAATTAGAAGTGATAGAGGTGGTGAGTTTGATGGTGAGTTCTAAGAATTTGTGTATCCAATGGGTATAGACACGATTTCTCGGCTCCTAGAGCTCCTCAACAAATGGTGTTGCGGAAATGAAGAATACAACACTTCAAGAAATGAATAGAGTCATGCTAAATGAATTTGAGCTACCTAAGTATTTTTCGACTAAAGCGGTAAATACCACTTGTCATGTAATAAATACAGTTTATTTCAGACCATCTCTCAGAAATACTCCTTATGAGCTTTGGAAAAGGAAGAGTACCTAACGTTGGTTATTTTAAAGTATTGGGTTTGTAAGTGTTTTATACTTAACACCAAAGATAATTTGGATAAACTGGATTTCAAAGCGGATGAAGGAATCTTTATAGGTTATGCTCAAAATATCAAGGCATTTAGGGTATGTAATAAAAGGAGTATAAAAGTTGAAGAATCAATTCATGTTAAATTTAGTAAACTCCTTGATGATGAACCCATACATAAATGATGATGATGATGAAGAAAGAATCAAAGAAAGTCATATAGAAAAGTTTGAGAATCCAAAAGGAAATATCGTATTGACCTAGTATTGATCCACTTGAAAATGGACCTCAGGTAGAAGAAGAAGAAGAAGTGAGAGGAGACACTTCAACTTTCCGCATTCATATAAATATAAGAAAGACCACCCATAAGAGTTAATATTAGGAGAAACAAATCAGGCATATTAACTAAGAGAAAATTTAATGAAAACACTTTTATTTCACAAGTTGAGCCTAAGAATTATAAAAGAGGCTACAAATGATAAAGATTGGGTATTAGCCATGAAAGAAGAACTAAATCAATTTGAAAGATGTTATGTTTGAGAATTAGTGGCTAAACCCAGTGATCACCCTATAATTGGCACTAAATGGGTATTAGAAACAAAATGGATGATAAAGAAAACGTAGCTAGAAACAAAGCTAGGTGAGTAGCATAAGGCTATAGACAAGGAGAATGTGTAGACTATGATGAAACTTTTGCCCTCGTAGCTAGATTAGAAGCTATGAGAATGCTACTAGCATATGCATGCTATAAGGATTTCAAGCTATACCAAACGGATGTAAAATCCGTATTCTTGAATGGAATAATTCAGAGGAAGTGTATGTAGCTCAACCACCGGAGTTTGAAAATCATGATTATCCAAATTATGTGTTCAAACTCAAAAAGGCCATTTATGGACTTAAACAAGCTCTAGGGCATGGTATGAATGATTAAGTAACTTCCTCCTTGAAAATGGTTTTTCAAGAGGAAAAGTCGATACTACTCTTTTTTATCAAAGAAACAAGGAAATAATCAATTACTTATTCAAATTTATGTTTGATATATTATATTTGGTGCCACTAATGACTCTCTTTGTGAGCATTTTGCTAAGTTGATAGAAGGAGAATTTGAGATGAGCAATGATGGGGAACTCAATTACTTCCTTGGACTTCAAATCAAGCAAATTCAAAGGATGAAGTATACATACTCCAAACAAAGTACACGAAGGATCTACTCAAGAATACAAGTTTGAGGATGGAAGGAGTGTGAGCACACCAATGAGCACAAGTACAAAGCTTGACAAAGAGGAAAAGGGAAAAGCTGATTGAGGTAACCAAATATAGGGGTATGATTGGTAGTCTACTTTATTTAATCGCTAGTAGACCCGATATTTTACATGTTGTGTGTTTATGCACTAGATTTCAAATTATGCCTAAGGAATCGCATCTAGATGACATTAAACTTATTTTTAGGTATTTTAAATGTACTTAAATTTTGGGCTATTTTATCCCAAAAATAGGTGTTTTGACTTAAGAGGACATAGTGACTCTGACTATGCTGGAAAACCTAGTCGATAGAAAAAGCACATCCGGAACATGTCAATTCCTTGGATATTGTTTAGTTTCTTGGAAAACCAAGAAACAAAATAGTGTGTCACTTTCAACGGCGGAATCCGAATATGTATCAGGCGCTTTATGTTGTGCCCAACTACTTTGGATGATAAAACACTTGAATGATTACAATGTCAAGTTTGAAAAAGTACCCATCTTATATGACAAAACTTCAGCCATAAGTATAGCACAAAACTCGGTACACCGTAGTAGAACAAGCATATTGAAGTGAGACATCACTTTATAAGAGATTGTATTCAAAAAGGGTTGGCGTGTGTTGATTGTTTCAACAAATGACCAACTAGCTGATATTTCATCACCAAATCCCTTCCTACCGAGAAATTCGAATCCATTAGAACAAGATTAGGAATGATAAAACAATGTTTAAATGTCAAAATTACCAAAAACATCAGAAATCAGCATACATCGATCGATCTATGTAGCTGCTGAGAGACTGAAGTACATCAATCTCTCACATCGATTGATCGATGTGGACAAAATCGATCGATCGATGTCATCGGGCGCTAGATATATAAAAGCTGCAAAACATAAAATTCACAATTCCAACTCTTTCAAAATCGCGATACATCAACCCTAAATCTCCCTTCTTCCAAAATCCGACCCTTCTACACCAAAATTCTTGCAACAAATGTCAATTTCTCTCCAATGCAGTGGATTTCTACATCAATTCCTTCATCTTCTTCAAGCTTCTTGGAAATTTCGTGCCCTAAAGATCCTAATTTTTCAAAATGGCTTCAAGAAGAAAAAAACTCCTCTAAAGGCCAAGAACCTCTCATGAAGAGGAAGGAGTGCCACACCAATCCCACCAACAAGTCCCAACCGATCCTAGAAACAAAGGGATAATAGAAAAAGACCGATTTTTCTCAAGCAAAAATGTTGGTCGAGGTTAGGGGAGGCTACAAATCAACAATTTTCCATTGTTTCAAGTCCGGTGAATACGACAAAGCTTTAGAAGAGCCTATTGGTCCAGGTAAATTTGTCCATATTTCATTTCGGGCATAGAGCTATTTGATGAATGGGACACTAAGAAAGGTCTACCTTCCTTTGAAATTGCTCAAAATTTAAGATATTTTAAGCAATGATGAATTAAGTCCGATCTCCAATTGGTTGGATGATCAAAAATAGAGGCCTATTTGGGATGTTTGGAAATGAATTCCATGTCTACCTATTACTCCCCTCATGTTTTATGCAAATCTTTGGGTAGAATATTTACATGAACTTCTATTCTCCTTAAATTCGGTTATAGATGGTCAACTTGTTGAGTTTGACTTGAAAAAAATAAATGAGATTATTGGTGTCCCTGATGACGGTTTAGATGATTTTGACGCTTGGAAATGGGACAATTACAAGTACAAAGTGACCGAGGATGAGGTCAAAACGTTTCTTGGTTTTCACCCACAAGAAACACCAACGATATGCCTTTTGGTTTATTGTTTGTTACTGGCCATTGTCATTTTTTTTGTGTCAACGGCAAATCGGCAAAACTACCAAGTAATTTAGATTTTTATATAGCCTATCGTATAGCCATGAGGGAAAAATTGAATTTAGGGAAAATATTTTTTGTGAATGCGTTGGAAGCTGTCACCAAAAAGAGCAAGGCACTTCCATATAGCAATCTGATTTGTCGATTGCTCAAAAAGGAAAATTTGGTTTTGGATGAGGCAAATGAAGAGAAAATATCTACTAAGGACTATTACACCAAAGCCAACATCCAACAAATTCATAAATCCCGAAATGAAGCACTAAGAAGGGGTGTTCAAAATGAACCCAAAGAAGAAGAAGCCACAAACATCCCTGCTCCAGAACCAGCCCCCCAACACATCCCACCGAACCCCCACCTCAACCCAGCCCTACCTCTTGTGTAGATAAAGGAAAGGCCCTGATGGAAGAGGATAGTAGCTTGGAATATAAATTCGACTCTGAGGTTGAGATTAAAGATCTCCATAAGTACTTAAATCAATTTGGAGAAGACGTGACCAAAGAACAAATTCAGACGGATGATCTTGAGAAGGAAAATGTAAATCTCAAAAGAGGGTCACCGCACTTGAGACAGAGCTCAACGCTCAAAAGACTAAGTACCAGAAGCTCAAGGCAAAACTCAAGGCAGCAATCTCCTGATTGTGTTTTTCGTCCGATGAGGAGTAGCTTAAGTTCCCTTCCATTTTATCTCTCTTAGGCTAGTTAGGTGGTTATTTTGTATTTAAACTCCTTTGTTTATATTTAATGCAACGTTAATGTTTTCAAAAGGGGGGGGGAAGTTGTTTGTTCATATTGGCATTTGAGTTGTTTGTTATTGGTACTAAATGTTTACATTTGGTACTAAATGTTTACATTTGGAACATGTTTACATTAGTGTTTGAGTTGCTTGCTTGCTTGGTGGAGATACTTGATTGATTGGTTGATGGGTATGCAAATGACAAATATGATATACTTACTTACTTGAGGTAAAAATGACAATATTTGGCACATATGTTGAGTGATTAGTGTAAATGGAAAAATATGTCATGATGCACGCATTATACTTGCATTTCATGCATGTTTTGGTTGAGGGGAAGTTTTTGAAAATTTTTGTCATATCCATTGGTTTTGGGAAGATTACTTATTGATGGAGAGTTTTGGATATGGTAACATGTTTCAGGTCCATGGGGGGAGCATATAATGCATAGACTAAGAGGGAGATGTAAAATTTCAACTTTTGAAACTCTTAAGCTAGCTCAAATATAGATTTTCAAGAAAAAACATCTTTTAAAGTTTTGGTTTTGAAATCATCAAAAATAGGAAATTGTTGGATATGAAATGTTTTGAAGATGTAAAACGATGTTTTGAATAAGTTAAAAAGGAAATTCACACTTGGAAATTGAAACAAAATTAGAAAAACACATTGTGAGACATTGATCTCTCACATAGATCAATTTATGTATACATCAGGCTCTCAGGTAAAGATGTCGATTGATCTATGTTGGAAAGGTCCAAGGTTGGAACCTTTCTATCCAACATCAACCTCTCAAACTGGGGGGACATGGATCGATCGATGTAGTGAAAGTTCAAAGTTGGAATCTCTCTAAAGGACATCGATCGATCGAGTCACATCAGTCTCTCCATGAGAGGCAACGATCAATCGATGTATGGCAGGTTTAAAGTTGGAAACTCTCTGGAGGACATCGATCTCTCAGCTTTGAGACATCGATTGATCGATGTCACATCAGTCTCTCAAGGGAGAGACATCGATCGATCAATTCATGGCAGGTCCAAAACTGGAGTCTCTCTGAAAGACATCGATCTCTTAAGTCAGAAATTGATCGATCAATATCCTCCATAATTCAAATTTTATGACTGTTGGAACAAAATCCAAGAGAGATTCATGTTGTTTTCTCTTTCCAATCTTGCTCAAATTTCTTGTGGACTTCTCTCTAACATTAAACATGCTTCCTTGACTATTGTATTCATGTCTAAGATTCTCTAGGTTGGCTTTGGAGGATCAAATCAATCCATAGAGTGGCTAAAGGTTATTTTCAAATTGTCAAGACTTGAGATTGACTTGAAGACATGGGAAGGCTCTAAAAACCTGGATTACTGTAGCGCCCCACTCCCAAGCCCTAGCATTGGAACAGTACACCTGCCGTAGCCTACTACGAGGACTACAAAGCGGCGTTCAAACTTCTTTGCACGTCAGATCTGACGTAGAAATTTTTCGCAAAAACGATAATTAAAGAAATAAACATCTTGATTAAATTAGATCCATCAGAATAAAATCAAGTACAAGGGTTGACGAAACCCGCTATGTAAAATACGAAATACTAAAATCAAGCAATAAACCTAGGTGGAGGTCTATCTGACTATCCCAAGAACAAGCTCCCAGTCAACAAGATCTCTTCTCGAGCCCAGCTCACTCTTCTCAGCCTCGATAAACATATATACTCTTAATCTTGCTCACCTGTGGAGGGGTGGTGGGGGGTTAGTGATGGGAGTCACTCGTAGGTTACCCGTCTCTCTAAAAAAAGGACTGTCACATACTGAGTCGGGTAAACACATAAAGCACGTAAAGCAGGTGGCAGATAAGTAAAGTAATAAAACATACACATATAAATAATAAAGAAAATAAATCATAAATAAAGAAATAACACATACCCGACCCGATCCGCATCACAAAACATAGCACTGAAACAACTTAAGAACAAGGTCATCGATAATCACAACAGTAACAAATGCAATGCGCAACTTCATGATGCATGCTCTTCTATCTCCGTGTCACACGCAGTCATTTAATATCACACCCTATGCTTTTTCTTTTCCATGTTATGCTATGCATGTCCCGGGTCCTATTAGGTGAAGGTAACCATTATTACCAACACCCATCACACGCCTCGTCAGGCCACACGTCCCGTAGGACCACACGGCTCATAGGCCAAATGCAATGCTCGTGCCATGAATGCGTGACACTTGCATACTTCCGTTTGTCCTATGTTGCATGCTCCATTCTATGTTGCGTATTACCTATATTGCGTAGTTACCCTATGTTGCATGGGGTTCATTACTGTATTTTATCTTCTACCGTTATTTATCTTTCTAGACTTTATTTTAGGTTTCTACACTTTATTTTATTTTTTTCTAGGCTCTCAAACACTTTAATCTTTTATTTAAATATTTTTATCTTTCCCTACTATTTTTATTTCTTTCATTTCAATTTATTTTATGGGTTTCTAAATTTTCTTATGGTTAAAACATTATTGGTTTAATTAATTACAAATTTATGTTTATGTACATCATTTCATTTTTTTTGTTTTATTATGATTAGTATATATATTCTTCATTTTTTTCCGTGCTCAGATTCTTGGTTTGAATTATTATTATTATTATTATTATTAATTTTTTATATAAATTTATTTTATTTCAATTAGAGTCTTTACTTAAATAATCATTCTCTATCCCTTAAAAGAAACCTGGCCCTTTTTCCTTTTAGAATTGGCCCATTTCCCCAATTCTGGCCCTTCATGTTTTCTTCCCAGCACTGGCCCGCCATCACCTCCTCCTTTAATTTTTTTATTTATTACCTGCTATTTGGGCTTCCAACTCCTGGCCTGCTATGGAGTGGCGGCCCGTCTGGCTCTGGCCCGCTGGTCAAGACAGGCCAGCGGCCTGTTATTTTTTTTTCTTTTTTCTTTTAATTCCTTTAATTCATAATTTCATTTAAAATTTTATAACTTTTTCGTTTTAACTCCAATTAACCCCAAACCAGTGGCATTTGACTCATTATAATGCGGTGAACACCATGGCGCTGGACACGTCATTGCGTGTACGGCACGCGCCATCAGGGCCGCGCATGGGCCGCCGCGCGTGTGCTACATACGCCGCCTCTGTGTGCGTTTTTCGACATCTCGAACCCATTCCCACCTATTTCCATTCTAGGTGATCTATATCTAAGGCCATTCATGCACTTTCCATATCAAAATATAAAGAATTCATAATATGCATGTAAAAGATAAACATACAGCGATAATCAAATAATTAGGAGAGGGTAACCTACCTCTTGCATACAAGCCCACTAACAAAAGCGATGTTGCATTTGATGTGGGTGGCTAATTTTCCTTCTTATTCCTCTTTTCTCTTTTTATTTTCCTCTTTTTCCTTCTCTCCTCACTGCCGCTAGTTTCTTCCTCTCTCTGCTCTCAGCCGCTCTCTCTTTCTCTATCTCTCTCTCTATATTTTTTTTTCATTTTGCAATTGTTGTCATGTTTGTGAGGAGTGAGTTAGGGAGGGTTTTAATTTTTTAAAACCAAATTAGAGAACGTCTGAAGTTATGGAGGAGTGGGGTGGGGCAAAATTTTTGGGATTAAGGAGGGATTTGTGGGTTTTTTTGTTTTTAAATTTAGGATAGAATTACTTTTAATTTAATTCACCAAAAAACTTTTTCTTTTTTTTCCCCTCACTTTTCGGTTGTAACATTCTATCTCCCTTACAAAAAGTTTCGTCCTCGAAACTTGCGTATTACATAGTCAAGTCCTAATTCAGTTCTACTTAATCCATTCCCTAGATAATGATCAAGCTAATTATTCCGTGCATTTTCTAACATGCTAACCACTTCACTTATTTATCACAGGCTAAGGCCTCAAAATCATTCCTTGTACACCAACAGGGTAATTTCTGATTCATTGTCCTTCTGCTATTAAGATCATTACATAATCTATCTAAGATTATCGAATCAACCTTAAGGGTATTGTCATTATACTAAGGGTTCTACAACCCAATCATTGGTCTATAACTTACATTTATCTGCAGTCATCAGCAGCCTCGTAAATCACTTCTTAGTTGTGCCACAATTTTTAACTTAACGCCTTGTTCACAAAGCTCATCTCTTGAACCATATGTATTTTCAAAATACGTTTTACTCTAGTATGATTCAATCTAGTCATCGCTAGTCCTTATAGGGCTCAATCGTTAGTATAACTCTCTATAACTAGTATGTACATGCTTCCACTTATATCACTTTACGTGCATGATTCAACTTATCGCAGTCTACAATTTGGATTCTTAAATTAATTATATGTGGCTCATCCCCTTAGATAATTAACCAAACTAATATCCTTGATGTACGCCCACATGGTACTTCTTACACAACCAAGTCCTCGAAATCAATTCTTATGTACTTACAAACTAACTCTATGATCATGCCCTTACTTCTTTGAAAATATCATCATCCTAATATACGAAATATGTGTATGGACAATATTTTTCTTCGAGTAAAAACGTGACCTACATAGCTATAATTTGAAATATAACTTTAGTGGTTTTATTTTTATTTTTTTTTGTAAACAAAATTCGAGATAATATACTCGTTTTCGCAACACGGTGTTTCAAATGACCTCTCATAAAAAAAATGACATAACTTGTTCACAAATTGTTTCGGTGGGATGATATTAAAACAGTTGAAAACGTGATACTATAAGGTTTTATAAAACATTTTGAATACAGTACCTTTGTACTCTATAAGAAGATATACATTTTGAAAGTTATTATTATTTTTTTTCCTTCACAAAAGTTACGTAAGTTTATCGCAAGCGGATAAATACTTTTTTTAAAAAAACACTTTAAGGGATAAAATGCTTGTGATATCGATAGTCGTCAAGTAAAATTATTTTTATTATTTTTTTACTAAAGTAGATGTAATAAAAGAAAATTTTGAAATATTGTGTAAGGAATAGGTATGAACATATCGTTTTTGAAGAACATCAGTAGTTTAAAAGTTTCTTTTTTTTCCTTTATCATGTTGTCAAAAGAATTGAAAATATATATTTTTTATGTCGATATACAGATACAAAAAAAATTTAGCGTTATAAAGTATAGTAGATTACAAAAATGAGACTCAATAAGGTATTTCTGAAGACAAATATTTTTTTTTTCAAAGTACTTGTTAAAATTTAGTTATACATTGGTGTACGTGCTTATATCAAATATTTAATTGTTTGAAAAAATATATATATATCAGTCCAATATTTCGTATAATTCTATAGGTCATCTTTGTTTTTCTTTTTTTTTGGGGATAGGGTCTCCTATGTACAGTTTCTTATAAGTATAATGTTTGTCTACTATTGATAAAATCTTTAACTTCAATTGGTCCAATCCTAGAATAGCACACTAATTATTGATCAACTTAAGGTGTTCTAATTCACCATGCTTCCGCGCGCCACACTGATCTAGTGTACCTCGTTACTTGATTATTTGAACCACTAATTTTATTCTAGTTCATAAAAACAACCTTTACTTGTTCATGCCCGATCTATTTTAGTTCAAGCCTACTAAATTCAAGTCACACACTTCGACGTTTCTATAAATCAACACTTAACTAAAAGTTTGTAACAATTCATCGTACCCATGTACTTGTTATAGCCGGTTTGCGCCTTTTGCTACCGATCAATATCTCTAATAAGACTAATATCGTCGTCCCACTTAATAACCTAAATTCCAACATCTTAACAGTAGAATATAAATTCCTTCGTACGATTCTCTTACTAACGCTACTGATTATAATGCTTATGAATCGTTACTTAATTTCTATCATTTCTCTATAAATCTTCTCTTAGTATCTATCATACTATAATAATTCATTTCTTAGTAGCTATTGTCTCAACTTAGACCTAAGTCTGCTCTGTTGCTACCGACCAAGTAGGGATATGGGCTCATTTTACTTTACCCTAATGGTACCGAGTTCCATGATGTTGTTGCAGTGATGCAGCCTGAGTTGCTGCCTGACCTATTAATATGTCACTAGCGTCTGCAGTAGGGTGTTCTGGTTTACATTTTAATTTATTCAAATTAATTATATAGTATTAAATTAAGGCTATTAAGATTACAGCCTTAAGAGTTATGATCAACTTAGATAAGGCAGAATCGTATCGGATAGTCTAGGTGTACATGTTTTGTAACTGATCGTCTTCTTAAGTCTAAGGTCATCTCCTACTTTTAGGATTGTACTTAGTATAACCATTTCTTAAGTCAAGATCATATCTTATTTCTAAAATCATGCTTAGTATATAATCAACGCTAATGACTACCTTCAGTACTCATGTCCAAGGTCATCTCTTAGTCGGACTCGTTATTTATGTTTATAATTGTGACTTAGGGACAACATCGTAACTTAATTTCTAACATCATGGCCTAAATCTACATTCTCGCCGTGGATCTAGAACCATTCTTTAAAGATCGTACTCTCAGAGTGTAATACCTCTTGGACTCATTCCGAAATTAGATCCAAGCGATCAGTGGTGTCAGTTGTGTGATGCCACCATTCTTCCGCATCTCCTTGTCGAAGAATCTTCGGTCCGAGTGCTATGGTGGAGGCAGTACCTGCTAGTTCAACAGCTGGTATTACTGTGCTAAGGTGTTGGTCAGGATGACTATGGCATCTTCAAGTGCTTCAGGACGATCCCTTGGTTCTGGTGGTTCTCACCACTATTTCCTCTATCACCGACTTGTTCACATCTTGCCGGCATTTTCTAGAATTTAGAACGGTCAAAAATATATTTATTTGAATACAAATTAAGTTAGAGGGTATTTCAGAAATTTCTAACAGCTTAGGGATTGCATGTAGAGGTTCAAGGATAAAACAATAAATAACTAAAGAAAACAAAAGAACGGTCACACTCCCCTTAACCCGATTATAACTTAAGTCTAAGATCATCACTTAACCCTATTTTGTTGCTTAAGGGTAAAATCGTCATTTTAAGAGAAGATCATAGCTTAAGTCTAAGTGATCTAGTTAATCCTGCATTTACGAGGCGGATCTAGGGCCTCGGCTCTGATACCACCTGTAGCGCCCCGCTCCCAAGCCCTAGCATTGGGAACAATGCACCCGCCGTAGCCTACTACGAGGACTACAAAGCGTCATTCAAACTTCTTTGCACGTCAGATCTGACGTAGAAATTTTTCGCGGAAACGATAATTAAAGAAATAAACATCTTGATTATATTAGATCCATCAGAATAAAATCAAGTACAAGGGTTGACGAAACCCGCTATGTAAAATATGAAATACTAAAATCAAACAATAAACCTAGGTGGAGGTCTATCTGACTATCCAAAGAACAAGCTCCCGGTCAACAAGATTCCTTCTCGAGCCCAGCTCACTCTTCTCAGTCTCGATAAACATATATACTCTTAATCCTGCTCACCTGTGGAGGGGTGGTGGGGGTGAGAGATGGGAGTCACTCGTAGGTTACCCGTCTCTCTCGAAAAGGGACTGTCACATACTGAGTCGGGTAAACACATAAAGCACGTAAAGCAGGTAGCAGATAAATAAAGCAATAAAACATACACATATAAATAATAAAGCATAAATAAAGAAATAACACATACCCGACCCGATCCGTATCCCAAAACATAGCATTGAAACAACTTAAGAACAAGGTCATCGATAATCACAACAGTAACAAATGCAATGCGCAACTTGATGATGCATGCTCTTCTATCTCCATGTCACACGTAGTCATTTAATATCACACGCTATGCTTTTCCTTTTCCATGTTATGTTATGCATGTCCCGGGTCCTATTAGGTGAAGGTAACCATTATTATCAACACCCATCACACGCCTCGTCAGGCCACACGTCCCGTAGGACCACACGGCTCATAGGCCAAATGCAATGCTTGAGCCATGAATGTGTCACACTTGCACACTTCCGTTTGTCCTATGTTGCATGCTCCGTTCTATGTTGCGTATTACCTATATTGCGTAGTTACCCTATGTTGCGTGGGGTTCATTACTGTATTTTATTTTCTACCGTTATTTTATCTTTCTAGACTTTATTTTAGGTTTCCACACTTTATTTTATTTTTTTCTAGGCTCTCAAACACTTTAATATTTTATTTAAATATTTTTATTTTTCTCTACTATTTTTATTTCTTTCATTTCAATTTATTTCATGGGTTTCTAAATTTTCTTATGGTTAAAACATTATTGGTTTAATTAATTACAAATTTATGTTTATGTACGTCATTTCATTTTATTTTGTTTCATTATGATTAGTATATATATTCTTCATTTTTTCCGTGCTCAGATTCTTGGTTTGAATTATTATTATTGTTATTGTTGTTGTTGTTCTTATTATTATTATTATTATTATTATTATTATTATTATTATTATTATTATTATTATTATTATTATTATTATTATTATTTATTTATTTTAATTTATTTTATTTCAATTAGTGCCTTTATTTAAGTAATCATTATCTAGCCCTTAAAAGAAACCTGACCCTTTTTCCTTTTAGAATTGGCCCATTTCCCCAATTCTGGCCCTTCATGTTTTCTTCCCAGCACTGACACGCCATCACCTCCTCCTTTAATTTTTTTTTATTTATTACCTGCTATTTGGGCTTCCAACTCCTGGCCTGCTATGTAGTGGCAGCCCGTCTGGCTCTGGCCCACTGGTCAAGACAGGCCAGCGGCCTGTTGTTTTTTTTCTTTTTTTTCTTTTAATTCTTTAATTCCTAATTTCATTTAAAAATTCATAACTTTTTCGATTTAACTCCGATTAACCCCAAACTAATGGCATTTGACTCATTATAATACAGCGAACACCATGGCGTTGGACACGTCATCGCAAGTACGGCACGCGTCGTCAGGGCCGCGCGTGGGCCGCCGCGCGTGTGATACATACACAGCCTCTGTGTGCGTTTTTCGACATCCCGAACCCATTCCCACCTATTTCCATTCTAGGTGATCTATATCTAAGGCCATTCATGCACTTTCCATATCAAAACATAAAGAATTCATAATATACATGTAAAAGATAAACATACAGCGATAATCAAATAATTCCCAAAACAGAATGCGAGGGAATCCAAAGCAATCCGGCAGAGGGGAGGGTAACCTACCTCTTGCATACAAACTCACTGACAAAAGCGATGTTGGATTTGATGTGGGTGGCTAATTTTCCTTCCTATTCCTCTTTTCTCTTTTTCATTTCCTCTTTTTCCTTCTCTCCTCACTGCCGCTAGTTTCTTCCTCTCTCTGCTCTCAGCCGCTCTCTTTTTCTCTATCTCTCTCTCTATATTTTTTTTTCATTTTGCAATTATTGTCGTGTGTGTGAAGAGTGAGTTGGTGAGGGTTTTAATTTGTTAAAACCGAAATTAAAGTAGTGGGGGTAACGTCTGAAGTTATGGAGGAGTGGGGTGGGGCAAAATTTTTGGGATTAAGGAGGGATTTGTAGGTTTTTTTTGTTTTTAAATTTAGGATAGAATTTACTTTTAATTTAATTAACCAAAAAAACTTTTTCTTTTTCCCCCCTCAAGTTTCGGTTGTAACAATTACATCTCCTATAAATAGAATAAGTTCAGATGAGGCATTCATACACTTTCACCATCTTCAAGCTTCATTCTTCATTATTGTAAATTTCTTTCATTTGTGTAAAAGTGTTTAAAGTTTGTTAAGCTCTTATTTGTCCTTCATTGTTGTAAATTGAGAGATTGTAAGTCTAATACAAGAGGAATCATAAATATTTGATCTCTTGCTTGTATTTAGACTACTGAGATAGTGTAAACCCCACTACTTCCTTAAACCCACTGTGAGAAAGTTCATTGAGTGAACTTTGTTGAAGTTGTGAGGTAGCAAGAAGTTATTCTTGCTTAGAGCTGAAGTTGTTGTAGTTGCACAAAGTTGTTTTGTGCAAGAAGTTGTTGTTATGGTTGCTTGTACTAAGTTGTTCGTATAAGTATTGTTGTGGTTGTTCTTATTAAGAATAATAAGAAGAGTAGTTGTTGAAAATCTACTTTGGCAACAAAGTGGTAGTGGAGTAGAATCATTTATAATTCCAACCATTCTATATCCGGTGTACTCATTCATTGTCTCTCATCTCCTATTCTTGCATTGATTTTGAATTTTATTTGAGTTGGAGATAGCCAAAAACAAGAAATTTCCGTAAAATCGCCCAACACTTTGTTCACCCCTAGAGTGATTGTCACTAGCCTAACAAATTCGTTGTTAGTTTGGTTGTCACTTTGTCACTAATAATTTAAAATTGTCATGTGTATGTTAAGAATTAACAACATATAAATACATGTGTACGCTAAGAATTAACAACATATAAATACATGTGTATGTTAATAATTAACAACATATAAATGCAGGTTCTAAATAAGAAAGATATGGATAGTATTTCTATTAACCACCCAATATATGAATTTATAGCATAACTAAATCTAGGTACATGAACATTAGAGTTCATGAATCTACAACTTCGTGTATTGACAAACTGAAGGACTAATTAAGTTGAAGATGTACACGTGTCTGGACAACGTTTTAGCCATGAATATATTAATGAGTATTGCTAAACGACATGAATTAAAACGTGAATTTGACAATAAAAATTAGGTAGACCAATAAAAGATAAATAGGAAGTGTTTAAAGTACACATTTTTATACTATCTTTCTACTACTTATCGTCCCACCTCATTTATGTTCAGAATTCATACTCCCATCTCATGTTATAAAACATTATTCTATATTAATATATTGGAAACCCAATGGACAATAAATAAATTAGGCGCATTATATCTAACACTTGTGACCGTTTGTATGTATGACTCCATAAGGCAATAAAAAAGCGTTTTCGATGTATCAGTCTCTCGTGTTTATGCAGGTTCCGAGAAAAGGCTAAATCGCTTCGCCATCGGATATATAGAGCTTTACCCTACACTTTATACAAGATGTTGTTTCCATGCCAATGAAAACATAAAATGTTTTTCCCCACAAATTTTGTGAAAATGGAAATTAGCAAGCCATTGCCCCTCTATAAAGATATGTGAACGTTTGTATATATGACTCTATAAGGCAATAAAAAGCTTTTTTTCCTGTGTATCAGGTTTCCGCGCTTGCACTCAATCTAGAAAGAAACCGAATCATTTCGCGCTCTGATGTATACAGCCTTATCCTACACTTTGTGTAAGATCTGTTTACTCAGCAATGAAAGCCTAAAATGTTTTCCCCACAAATTTTGTGAATATGGAAATTAGCAAGCCATTGCCCCTCTATAAACGTCGAACAACCAGAATAGATCATTATTTCAATCTGATTAAAAATGGATTTCCTCCTCCTCAGCATTTGCCTCCTACCAATTCTCTATTTCCTCACCATCAACTTCCTTCATCGAAATCCGACAACATCGAACCCCAGAAACTATAACCCTCCTGGCAATACTGGGTGGCCCCTTCTGGGCGAAACCCTAGAATTGGGCATGCTAGGAGCTGAAGGTATCCCAGAAAAATTTTTCGAAAAAAGAATGCAAAAATACTCCCAAGAAGTATTTAAGACATCATTACTTGGTGAAACCACAGCAGTTTTTTGCGGAACTTCAGGGAACAGATTCTTGTTCTCCAATGAGAATAAGCTGGTGACCATTTTTTGGCCACGTACAATCAAGAAAATCCTCCCACACATCCTGGACACAGCGCAAACCAAAGGTCGGAACGTTCTTACAGGTTTCTTGAAACCTCAATTTCTGCAAAACTGTGTCGGAATTGTCGATGATGTAGCTCGAAAGCATTTCGATTCGACATGGGATTCACAAAAGGAAGTTACAGTGTTACCTCTTGTTAAGGAATACGCTTTTGCAGTGGCTTGCAAATTTTTCTTGAGCATTGATGATCCAAAAACCGTTGAAGAAATCGCTAAACCTTTCCATGTTTTGGCAGCCGGGATTTTCGGCATTCCGGTGAACCTACCGGGGACATCATACAATAAAGCAATCAAAGCTTCAAATTTGATACGGGAGAAACTATGTGGAATTATTAGGGAAAGAAAAGCCCATATAATGGCAGGAAAATCACCATGGAGTCATGACATCTTGTGGAATATGATTATGATGGGGGATGATGGTGGGTTTTTGTCTGAACATGAAATTGCTGATCATTTGATGGCATACTTTCTTGCTAGCCAGGACTCAACAAGTACAACTATCACTTTTCTGATCAAATATTTGGCTGAATTTCGCCCCGTCTACGAAGAAGTTCTAAAGGGTAACATATCAAAAGTTTTTTCGTTATTGTTATTATTATTATTATTATTATTATTATTATTATTATTATTATTATTATTATTATTATTATTATTATTATTATTATTATTATTATCATGATTATGATTATCATCATCGTCACATGTCCCATGCTTGTTTTGCTCCTATTATCCTTTGATTTAGTCTTCAATATTTCGATTTAAGTTACAAATATCCATGGCTCAACATCTAGCTTCACATGAACACTTTTGAAGCATTTTATCTGAAATTGATTGATATCTTTAGTGGCCACGGCGATTGGAACAACTGGTAACGTTAACTTTGAGGTCATAGTTTCGAACTGTACAAATAACCTTTCACATAAAGTGTGAGTTCATACCGCATATATCAGACCGCGAATCTCTCCAGACCCTGTGTCAACAGCCTAGTGCATCGGGAACGCCCTCTAGCTATCAATTTTGTTCTAATCGGAAATGGAGGAGGATCATCATTTGGTTATTAAATCTTCTGCTCCAAAGAATCCTGATCCTTCTCTGTTCCATGGTTTTTTGAAAAAAGCATGTCATTCATTATTATCCATCAATGATTTTGCAAATCTTTGCCAACTAACTGTTCTATATTGCATCACCAACGCATAAATGCATTATTTGCTTGAAGTCATTGAAAATCAATGATCAATTAATAGCTAACGGCTGCTTTGTATGTTTGTTTTCATCCATATAAAAGGCAGAGCTGTTCTCATCATAACAGAGCAATGTAGTACAAAATCTTTTGAAATGCCATTTCTACCCCCTATGTCTTTATCCATGGTAAGTCAACAAAAGTTTTCCTTTGTAGCAGTTATTAATTTTGCAAGTTTGCAGCCAACATCTTAAATAATTCAGTGATTAAGTATAGATTTGAATTCTTTTTTTTTCTTTTGAGCAGATTTATTTTTATCTTTTAAGTGAGCAAGTCTCACTAATTTCATGTGATTTTTCTTAATAAGTTGAAAATATGCATTTTCCACCTTTAGGTGTTATCATACTTATTCCATTCCTCTTGTGCCACTTATTCTGTTTTTCTAAACCAATATTTATACAAGGTATAGTATTGATTAAAAATTGCAAACTGTTACAATAAATTAAATATGAATATTTGATCTATTTTAATAATTATTAAAATAACTGCATGTGTGTGCTCCTCGTACATGCTCAAAATTTAATCAATTTATAACATTTGGTTCATATATTAAAAAATCTTTTTGTCTTTTGTAACGTTTCAACGTAAAGAGTACATTTTTTTCATATTAAAGGTCATGGTCGGGAAAACATACACAAGTTTTTTTTCGGGCGGAGGGGGAGGAGGGGATTGAATTACACCCATCAGTTTTTAAAAATAATTATCTCTATATTTTATCTTGTGTTAAGTATAATAATATTTATAAATTTTCAAACATTGATCCCAATAAATTTCAAATTTGTATGCATAAGATGTAATGGAGGAAAAAAAAAAGATTTACAATTACATTTAATGTTAATATTTGGAAAAAGAAAATACCAAACCTTTTCCATTTATCTATTTCGACTACAACTTGTGCAACAACAACTATTGCAACAAAGACTTGTAAAACAACAACTTCTACAGTTATTGCGACAACAACTTGTGTAACAAGTACTACATCAAGTATTGCAAAACAACTTGTGCAACAACTCCTTAAACAACTAGAAGTAAGAGCCTTATAGCTTTTCTACTTGCTTCTTCACAATTTCATCAAAGTTCTACTTAAAAACTTTCATCAAATTTTGAGAGAAGCGATAACTAGCACTTTCAAAATAAGTCTAAATCACAATGAAAAGATCAAATATTTTTAGCTCTACCTATGTTAAACTTCAATACTCTCACAATACAACAATGACAAACAAGCAACATGAGTTTGATGAGTTTTAAGAACTTTTGCACTTTGAAAGCTTTTTGATATCAATGGACGATGGAGCTTAAAGAACATGGACGTGTACAATTGCCTCTTCAAAGATTCTTGTATACATAAAGGTCTTCAATTTCGTTTTCCAAGTCTTGCCAATATCTTTTCCTTCATTGATTGTTCTTTCACAATTTAAATTTTTTCCCAGAAGTCTTTTCTCCATTGTGATTGAATATTTGCCATCTAAATGCTTGTGGGATATGAAAAAAAACTCAAAATAGAACTACGATTGACAATAAATTAGCAATCAATTGGGGATAGATAGGAGAGTGATACAACCTTTTGGTTTTTGAGTAACGGCTATATTTTAGAACGTCGAACTCATACACCAAACTCAACACTGAGTTTAGTCATAAGTTCAATCTCCTCTATGGAACTCTCTATTTTCTCATGAACTCATCATCGAATGTTCGGTGACTTCCAATGATGAACTCATATTTTTGAGTTTGGTCAACCTTTGACTTCTTGAGTAATTTTAAAATTTTAAGTTTCTCTAACCGAATGTTAATTTTGAGTTCAGAGTCACGTTCGTCACTTAAATAAAAATTTTTATGATGGTTCGTTTGGTCAAATCATTTTGAGTTTAGTGTAGTGTATACTGAAGCTTACTGAACGGTTAGTCAAGACTATTTTGGGTTCAATTTTGACTACCCTGAAAATTTCAAATTTTCTCTTGCAAATTTTTCGAAACCTTTTACACATAGCTCTGGTAAATCATCAAAATACACTTATAACCCAACAACATCCTCCTCTTTGATGATTTCAGACTATGATTCTATTTACATACTTTTGAGAGTCATTTTGAAAACTCCTACCAATGTGTCAAAATGCACCCTTTAGCTAGCAAAACTCTCTTAAGGTTATGCTTCCCATAATACTCCATCAAACTCAACTAAGTCCGCACACAAAACACATTTAGGCCAAACTAGCCTCAAAGTTTAAACTAGCAACAAACTCAAACATCTCCTCAAACCAAAACTCAAACTTAACCAAGCTTCTATTTCAAACTAGTGTTTTCAAAAACTCATACCTCAAACTTCTCCCCCTTTTGAAAAGTTAGAAAAAGACATAAAATAAACAAGTACTGGGTGAAGATATACATGAATGTTCTAAGGGTGCTTACCTCAGTATCGATTCCTCTGTGGCTTATGCACTCATGTCCCTTTCTTCATTGAATATTAACAGTTTCTCCCCCTTGCTCATGGACTTTCTGCTGAGCCTTAATGTCCAACTGATGACTTTGTCCTTGTGTCATTTCACTTCTTCTCCCAGACTTTTTCATTTGAATCAAATTTCTCAAATCAAAGGTGTCTGTTTTCAGGAGCCTTAGTCTCATCCTCTGCATCCACATTCAGCAGTACATTTTGAGAATGTGATGGATGAGATTTGCAAAGGAAAGAGCCTTGGTAGGCTTGGTGGCATCTTCTATCACCATATCTATAAATATGGACCCTAAGTTGAATTTTTTTTTTTTTGCCTAACCGCCTTGTATGCTATGTAGACATCCAAGTAACTTGGTAGCTTCGCATACTTTCCACATATACAATAGGTGATTACCATGATGAGGACATGATAATGCATAGGTACAGAATTCAAAGACTTGGAAGGGAGAAATGCGGAGAAAGTTTTCACTTAACCTTCAGTTACCCTTAATTCCTCAACGTCCCATAGTGCCATCTCAAAATTTATCTCCCCTTCATTTAAGGTTCTAAAAAAGAATTGATTCTCCCTATATTCTAGTTCACATGAACGTCATTGACTTATGAATGAATTGATGAAATATTTTTTTTCCATTAAACTCATACAAAAATTTGCATAGAAATCTCAAGTAATCATAGGAAACTCATGCCTATCATTGTTCCAAAACCGAGTCCAATCTTGGAATTTCAATCAAATTCATTTAGATATAGGGAAATATACCTCATTATGCTGACGCCAGAAACCTCTTGTTTCACCTCTTCCTAATGGCCTTTTGCCCAAGGTGAGCCACTTTGAGTGGGAAACCACCTCAAAATTCTCACCACTTTGAGGGCTTCAAGATTAGCTTGTCTACGGGTGGCTAACTTAGAAAAATCCCTCCTTGGGTGGTGCCTCCACTGCCGCTAGGGCCGCTGCTACCTCCAGCCTCGATCTCATCCCTAGTTATTTTGAGTGGCACATTTTATATTTTGTTCTTTTCATCTCAAAATTTAATAGATTTGTTTAAGGATTTGAAGATTTTGGAAGAAATTTAGAGGCAATATAGCTAGGGTTTTGTTTTCTTTGAGAGGAAATCGGAGAGGATGAGAGAAAGTTGAAAGAATGGGAAGAATGAGAAACTGAAGAGTGCCTTTTAAAAATTGTTCTTTGCAATTAGACAGAACATTCGTTCCATTTGACTGAACTCAGGTTTCTGGAATTGAATTCACCAAACTCAAAAGAGTGTTCGTAGAATGTTCAGTGACAATGAACGCAAGAGTGTACTCACTAAATGTTTTCCATTGCCCTATGCAAATCTATTTTGCATTGGATTATGCAAACCAACTATACTCACATCAAATTTGCGCTGGCTTATGCAAACCTTTCCGATCACAATTTGTGCATTGGCTTGTAGAACAACTTCTACCACAACTATAGCAACAACAACTTATACAATAACTACTACTACATCAGCTATTGCAACAACGACTTATGCAACAACTCATACAACAACTAGGAGTAAGTGTCTTTGATCTTGCTTCTTCACAACTTCAACAAAGTTCTACCTTAAAACTTTCACTAAATGGTTTTTGAAAAAAAAGTTGAGTATCACTTTCAAAACAAGCCTAAATCACAAGTAAGAGATCAGCTATGTGTAGTCACAATACAACAATAAGAAACAAGCAACGAGAGAGATTGATGAGCTTTAAGCACATTTTCAGTTTGAGAGCTTTTTGAGCAATTGGAGATGGAGCTTAAAGAAGATGAAAATTTGCAATTGCATGTTCAAAGCTTATTGTATATATAGAGGCCCTCAATTTTATTTTTTCAAGCGTTGCCCATTTCTCTTCCTTCATTAATTGTTCTTCCACGATTCAAAATTTCTCAAAAATGTTTTTCTTTATTGTGGTTGAAAATTTATCACCTAGATGGTTGTAAGACATGTAAAAACACTCAAAATAGCATTAGAAACGTTAACAATAAATGAGCAATCAATTTAGGATAGATTAAAGAGGGTGATAAAAATTTTTATAGTTTGAAAATTGTGTTGTAACGGTTACATTTCAGATTGCCAAACTCAGGCACCAAAGGTTTGGTGGCACCAAACTAAACTCTGAGTTTGGCTTGAGTTCGGTTTTCTCTTCTGGAACTCTCTGTTTCTCACAGAATCATCACCGAAAATTCGATGACTGACACTTTTGGGTTTTGTCTTGATTTTGGTCAAACTTTGACATTGACTTGTTAATTAATTTTGAATTTTGAATTTCCTTAATCGAACATTCAGAGACGCCATTTCTGAGGTCGGTGATATTAGTTACCGAACGCAAATCTTGACTTCGATGGTGTGTTCAGTCACTTGGATATAAAGTGTTCTAATCGTTCGCTAGACTTTTGGTCAATCATTTTGAGTTCGACGTAATTTATACTGAAGCTCATCGAACGTTCATTTAAGACCGATCTGAGTACGATCTTAACTATCCTGAAAACGTGACTTTTTGTTTTGTAACTTTTTTGAAACCTTTTATACATATAGCTCATATAAATCATCAAAACTCACTTATAACCCAACAAGCCTGTCTTTATGTTTAGCTTTAAGTGTGACCCATATATTAGGTTGGTAATCTAAATTAGTTTTTGTGGCAATATGATTGAAATTAACTTACTTTCAGGAATTGATTTGTGTGAATGATTCTTTGATATCACTTATGACATGAAGAACTGTGCATTATCTACCAGAGCAAAGATTCATCGGGCAACATAAGCAAGCCCAACTAAATTGGGAAGACTTGGGGAAGATGAAGTATTCATGGAATGTAGCTAGTGAAGTGATGAGATTGATGCCACCAGTTCAGGGCAATTTTCGAGAAGCATTAACTGATTTCACGTACTCCGGCTTCTTTATTCCAAAAGGATGGAAAGTAAGCATTTTCATTTGAATTTATATGTACTCTATATGTATTGTGCATTGTTTAATCAGGGCTTACTTTTCTTTTGAAAAAAAGAGTGTTAAAATCTATCAAGTCTGAAAACAAAAGAGAGACTGGTAGCATTATTGTTGGTCACGGTTATATGACTAATATGTGGTGTATTTGGTAGGTGATTATCTATTTTTTTTTAAAAAAAAAGGTGAAGATAAAGTAAAACATGAAAAGGAAAATAAAAGATACTTTTTCGACCACAAATATAACTCTATTTTGATTTGAAAAGACAAAACAAACTTACATTTTGGGACGGAAGGAGTAGTGATAAATTATTTCTTGATTCTAAAAGTAGTTAATTTGAAGCATTTATTTCTTCGGTCGGACAATTATTTTGGAAATGATATTTTATGCTTTTAATTTTTTTCCCTATTTTTTCTCACGGTTCGGTAAGTATGTTAGCTCAACACATTTCAGCATTGCACTGTTTCTGCTTTTTCCAAGGTAAGTTATTGAACAATTTATGTCCTCTGTAACATTGTATACTACATCTCTGTCATTGAATTTCAATATTTGACATGTACTAAATTATTTCGGATGTACAAAATGTATGTTGTGAATTTACATGATAAGTTAGTAGTTTTGAAATGCTGATTAATACATTATGATCATCTCCGTAGAGAAGTGTTGTAGAGATCCATGAAAATTACTGAAGAATTCAGCAAGCATATTATAATACTTCACTAGCATAAACGTCCACGGTTCTTTTTCTGTTCCATGCTTAGTTGTAATCATATAAATGAAGCAAAAAAAATATCCTCAACTCTAGAAAATACGTTTTTATTCTAGTGTTGATGATTTCCCATGCATTATATATATAAAGCCGCTGAAACATCCTCTTCTACAAAGTGAAGGGTAATGCTGAGTACATCAGATCGCGAATCTCTCCGTACTCTGCACAGACGCGGAAGCCTAATGTACCAGGAACGCCCTTTTATATATATATCTGCACAGACGCGGAAGCCTAATGCATCATGAAGGCCTTTATATATATATATATCGACGTAATGAAAGGACTAGATTTTCTATATTTGTGTTGCCCCAAAACATTTACTATGTAGTGATGATTCTCTTTGCAGTTGTATTGGTCTCCACATACTACACACAAGAACCCAAATTATTTTCCTGATCCGGAAAAGTTTGACCCATCAAGATTCGAAGGGACAGGACCACCGTCGTATTCATATGTTCCCTTTGGAGGAGGATCAAGAATTTGTCCAGGAAAAGAATTTGCGAGGATTATCATTCTTGTTTATCTCCATGGTCTGGTACAACGGTTCAGCTGGGAAAAGCTTGTTCCTGATGAAAAGACTTTGGTGCAACCTGTCCCCGTGCCGGCTAAAGGATTGCCTGTTCGCCTGCATGCAATGTGAGGAAGAATAGTTGAATGCTTATGAACTTTGTCCCCTCCATTGATGAATGAAGATGGTAATAATAGTTTTCAGTGGTTTGATGATCAAAATTATGACAGTGGAAATAATATAGTAGAACGTTGAGAGAAAACTAGAAAATTTTCATTTATCAGAATTGCAAAATGTTTACTATCGTGTTTGTTATTAAATGATTGAGAACAAATGTTATAAGTGCGTGGAGATTGAAAGAATTAGAAACTCATTCAAGTTAAGAATCTAATTGCAAAGTTACTCTTCTTTTATAGGAGTTTTCTTTTTTGTCTCTAACGGCTTCATTTTGCCACTTGTACGTTGGTTATTGTTTATCTACAGTGATTCCTAACGGCTACAAATGTAACGCTAGTTACCTGTTCTGCTGGGACATATGTACAGTAAAAGTTCTAAGTTATTATATACTAGACTAAGTGTTGCAGTTTTGTCTTAGTTTTGTTGCCTGACTTGTGCTTCACCTCGTCACCTCGGCTCAACACATCATTATTCCAGTTCTGCTTTTCTGCCTTTCTTCACATCTACTACTCTTAGTTCTGTGTTCCACTTATCCTCAGCTCTTCCTTTCTCTGACTTGATCACCTTAGCATAGCAGTAGTACTTCGTCAGTTCAGCATAGCTTCACTTCGTTCATTCTTACTTAGCTCAACCACTCCTACATCCAGGTCAGCTGAGTTTGACTGACTTACTTCAGTGACTTGTCTTATTCCCCCAGCATGACAACTACTATGTTTAGGTCGGTGTACCTCAGCTGGGCTTGCTTCTATGCTCCCCCTCAAGCTTAGTTGAATATATTCATACAACTGAGATTGGATACTAAGTACTGGAAAACATTTGTTGAAAATGGCTTTTTTAAGATGTCTACAATTTGATCTTCGGGTGGAGATGTGTACTACGCTGACCTCATTTTCTTCTATCTTTTCTCGAATGAAATGTCTGTCTATTTCTACATGCTTTGACTTATCATGCTGAACTGCGTTCTCAGCCATACTTATTGCTGAGACATTATCGCAAAAAACTTTGATGGGTAATCGTGCCTGTAGCGCCCCACACGAGACTAGGGTCTCGGCATGGTGCACTCGTCATACTCTGCTAAGAGAAGTACAAGGAATCGATACTATACATGTGCATGCCGACATAATCATGTATTGATATAGTGCAAGCAACTTACACATAATCAATTACAATCGACATGCATTACATTACATTATAAATCGTACAAGTTATAATGTACCAAGTCCCGAAATCCTGTAAGTACATAATGATCAAATGTCTAACACCTCCAAAAGATAACTCTCAGGTATACTTCTTCGTTCACGGGTAAACTATCTTGGCTCGTCCAGCAAGTAATCCACCGCGATACATCATGTAGATCATACATATGGAGACAGGGTGATAAAATAATAACGTGTGAATAAGAACATAACATGTCGCGTCTCTATTTTTAAAACATAGAAGTGACATAACATAAGTGTAATGATACAACATGTAACACATATATAATGAAAATCAGCATCAAGGTTAACATTTTTTTTACCATCAAGGTCCATAAAAACGCCGCTTATACATGTCCATCCTTAATGCCTCACATCAAAGTCTAAGATGATCATCATACTTATTCTTATTCCTTATATACATCAAGTCTCTCTATGACCCATGCAAATGCTATACTCTTAAGATGCGATGTCTTTACAAACGATGCTATAAAACTTTCCGTAACGATAAAAGATCACCATGATGTCCATATAAATTTTCCATAAACGTGTCAATATATATGATGGATATAGCACTTTTCATAATGTAAGAACGATACTTGCACGACATATCGAATGATTCCTCATACAGTCATATGAACAAACATGAACCCCTGTTGCAAACATGGTGTTACATCATATGCACATAGACTAACAGTGACTCGATAGGGCAGAGATCCCTTGTCCCGGACAAGGTGCTACACTCGGCCAATGAGGGTAAGGTACTATATACCCATGACACCAACCTCTCTCATGTTCCAGTGCCATGATGGCCTTCGGTCATCAATAACATATTGTATGCCAATGACACCACCACTCCGGTCGGTGCCATGCCGGTGCCCCATAACATAACATATCATAACATGTGTCGTCAAATTCAATCGTCTCATCGGTATGGTTCGTTACATATGAGAACTTTTAAAACATTTTATGAGATGCAATAATGTATGCACATGCTCTCGGTTTCTAGTCCATTCAACACTCTATATACTCTCATATCCGCATGGCATTAAACCTCCATATATATGCACATAATCCATGCCTAAATCGTGAAAACCTACTTTATTTTTTCCCTCTTCTAAAGCTCAGCCAAACAGCTCACAAATAGTCTACTTTTTGTACAAATTCATGCATCAACATTTTCTTAAAATATACATCTTACACATAGTCCAAATGGCCAAAAACCCTAATTTAATATTCATACTTTAACATATCATAAGAAAATACATAAAGTAGTCATAATTCATATCATATCAATGCCGCAGGAAACTTTCACTTCCATATGTTACAGTCCCTACACATGCAGACAAAAATAGTAATTCAGCATACCGTTCGCGAGGCAAACATGGCAGCTCACTATTTAGTGCAACACGGATTACAAACTCCTAGGACGGGTTAGTATACATGGCATACTCTCCCTGCCCTGGTTCGAAGTTGCGTCAGGCTTGATGTTACTATGGGACACCTTCGACATGCTTGACAATATTACCGCTACCACATTTCCATTGTCTTTTATATGGTTTGGCCATGCTACACATATGTTGCCTGTATTCTGAAGGATGGAGGCAGGCTGGATATTAATTTATACTTCTTGGTTTGCATATGTTCTTGCTCTTCTTGGCACATACTGATGTTTACTTTATTAATGTTTGGTTTTACATGGACTGCAACAGATGCAGCTGCTAGTTCTCGAGATCCTCATGAAAGTCATTCTTTGGTTGTATTGGGCAGCACTTCCAAAGTATTATGTATGTTCAAAATGGGATAAATATGTACTCTTTTTCCTTCGTGTAAGATTTTATCCACAAGGATAGTTTTGCTTGCAAGGTTTAAGTGAGGCATATCATATCTCATTTGGACATTACCCTCCCCTTTATCGCCTGATATGGACATTCACATTTTGGCCCTTAAGTAGTTACATTTTGTAATGCTTTGACTTGCTTTGTATGAAAGGTATTCCTCCGCTATAAGCAAGGACAAAATAATAAAATTGGAGACTCAGCGCTCCTTTATTTAAATATATATATATACATATATATATATACATATATATATATGACTTAAAACATGTATCAAATTTACTTGGTCCATAAATATGCATCATAGCCTTGTATTTCATCTCATATACATCTATATATGAATGTACATGTAACATCTTTGTTGGTTTTAAAATGAGGCCTTATGGCTGTATGTGTGTGTGTGTATATATGTAACACATCTACATATAAATCCGATGGCGGCACTCAGGCGATTTCTTCAGCGGTCGGCGACATGGACAGGATGTTGATGATTACCGTCTCTTCTACTTTTTTTTACAGTTTTCTTCGATACGGCATTGCTTGTTTTCATCTGAGAATTTGTTTAGATTTCCTTCGACGATATTTTGGTGGCGGTGGCTAACTTTTCAGCGACATGGATCCTCAACGATCCTATGCGTCATTATTCAAAACTGCTTTAGCACTGATTGCTCCTCACGAGATAACTAAATTTAAGGGGGTTCCGTCAATCAAATTCACTCGAGAGGAGATAACATCATTGGCGGATTCGTTCAAATTCTGCTTGGTAGGTACTTTTTGGCATGGTCGCCCAAAACTTGACGCTATATGTAAGTGCTTTGATCGTATTGGTTTTTTGGCATCTGTAAAAATTATTCTACACATATATTGATGCAATTTGACGCAGAAGCTGACTATTATAGGTGTTTTTCACGTCGTACATGGACGGTATTAGGTTATCATATGCGTGTTACCAAATGGACTTATGATTTCGATCCAAAGATTGATATGCCTATTGTGCCCATTTTGGTCGCTTTGTTAAGGCTTCCGATATATCTACATAAGACAGAGCCTCTCTTTGAGATTGCAAGAATGATAGGTGTGCCATTAAAAGATGATTCTGCGACCATTAATTTGCTACAACCGTCTGTCGCGCGCGTTTTCCTAGAGATTGATGTTTCAAAAGATCTTCCTCAGAGATTGTACATTCAGAGTGATGATTATCCTTTCTTTCAGCCAGTTGAGTATGAGAATTTGCCATCATATTGTGCTACATGTCGTATACTAGGCCATTCTTCCTCTTCATGTAAAAGGGATCATTATAGGGATGAGCCGACATTGCATCATACCATGGATATTGCGGCAGTTTGTCTGCCTCCAAAATCATCTGTGCCTCACATTGCTCAGAGGTGGACATCGAAAAAGCCTGATGTCAAAATTGCCAACGATGCACCTCAGTCAGACGTTCAGCAACAGAATGGAGGAGTCAGTATGGTACAACAACTTGTTTATGAGGAGACAGCAGCAAATATTACAGCAGTCAATAACCTTGTTGAGACAGAGTCCCAGCAGAAGAATGTGGGTGTGAATGAGACGCATCATCTTGACCTTGAGAAGCCCACACAATCTACTCCCCCAACGTGATACCTTAGAATATCAGCACTATCTCATATAGGAAATTTCCAATCAACAGGATTTAACGCGCTTACACTATTCATCTGCAACAATGCAGCCTCCCTTGATTGAGGAGGTTGATCAAACGCTGTTGCCTTCTTCTGACTCAGAATTACACGATGCCGTTGTGGTTGATTCGATGGAATTGCGTTCTGCAGTGCTAGAGATGGCACGGGTGTTATCTGCTACGCCCACCTTCAGATGACGGAGGCCCAAATGTTACACATCCAGATGTTTCGCTTGCAGTGGATAACTTATTGAAGGTTCGTGCTTGACACCCTCGACGTAAGAGAAGTGACATGCCTGTTGCGCCACCGTCTTCTATTGTTACTTGAGATGCAGTGCTACGTTCAACAGCTACCACCTCCGATCCTGCTCAATGAATGTCTTACTCTGGAATATAAGAGGTATTCAGACCTCTTTCGTCCGTCTTCAGTCATTAACTCGGTAGTACAAACTACATTTATTGGTGCTAATTGAACAAAAGCTCAGGATTACGCGACTAGAGCATTATCGTTAACAATTAGGGTTCTCTCATGCATGTTCCTCGGATGATGCTCATATATATATGGATCTTGTGGCGGGATTCTTTCATGGAGATGTTGGACGTTCGACATGGTATAGCAAAACTGTCTTTACATTTTGGATGGCTATCGACTCGCCATGAATTCTTGTTCACGTCGGTCTATGGCCGTCACACAATGGCGGAAAGAAAGCCCCTATGGCAGGATTTGCTCATGTTTCGAGAAGGAACGATGCTGCTGTGGCTAATAGGAAGGGATTTTAACACTTTATTATCGTTGGATGATCATAAAGGTCTATCTACACCAGCGCTTCGTACACTTACAGATTTCAAGCAATTCATGGAATCAGGTGCATTGATGGATTTCCCTTTTCAAGGATCACGATTTACGTGGTCAGATGGACGAGGCTTGGGTAGAGTATGGCGCATGCTAGATCGCTTTATGTGTACAACAGAGTTCTTGAATATCTTTGAGAAGAAACAGGTTCAGCACCTCCATCGTGCAACTTCTGATCATGCGCCATTGCTTTTAAGTTGTCAATTGACCACTCCTACAGGACCAGCCGCATTTCGCTATCTGGAGGCTTGGCGGACCCATACAGATTTTGATTGCTGTGTTTGAACGCATTGGCGTTCATATCCAACAGTAGGTGGTATGTACGGTTTCTATGATAAGTTGCGCAGGCTAAAGTATGATCTGCGAGCATGGAATCGAAGCGTCTTTGGCAATATTTTCACGGATTTACTAGTAGCAGAGGAAGAGACGATGTCACCAGAGAGACATATCATCAAGCTAAAGCGAGGCTTTTAATACTACAACGGCGAGCCAATATTTTCTAGAAACAGAAAGCTAATATTAAGTGGCTTAAAGAGGGAGATTCTAATTCTGCTTACTTCCATCAATCTGTTAAGATCAAGAGACGTCGTCAAACCATCGTTAGTATTTGCCGCTCTGATGGTACAACGTGTGAGGATGAGCAAGCTATTCAAGTTAAAGCTATCTGTTTTTTCAGGACCTATTTACTGAGGAGTCCACTAGTGATCATGACTCATTATTACAGCACATACCTTGTGAGTTGACAGATTCGGATAATGACTCATTGCTAGAGCTACCGCAGATGGAAGAGGTACGAGCAGCGGTATTGAACCTTAGTCCGTCTAGTGCATCGGGGCCAGATGGCTTCTTAGGTTCTTTTTATAGACATTTATGGGTGGAGATACGATTTGATGTATTACTAGCGGTTCAGGAGTTCTTCTTGGGAATTACAATGCCCAAAGTCATGGCAGCTTCCTTAATTTGTTTACTCCCAAAGGTTGCTAATCCAACTACGTTTGCAGACTATCGTCCAATTTGTTTGACAAATTTCTTGTCCAATGTGGTTACCCGCATTATTTCAAACCGGATGAATATTCTATTTCCAGGCTTGATTTCATTAGAGCAAGCAGGATTTATGTCAGGGCATGGAATTTCAGAGCAGATCTTGATGGCAAAAGAAATGGTACATATCTTACACAGCAAGTGTCGGGGGGGACAGATCATGATTAAGCTAGACATGGCTAAGGCGTTTGATCGTGTTTCTTGGAAGTATTTGGAATTTGGGTTTCATCAACGTTTTGTCAGACTTACTATGAATAATTTGTCCGCCACACGTTGTTCGATGTTGGTCAAAAGTAAGTCGTGCGGTTTCTTCAGGCCGACCAGGGGTGTTAAATAGTCAATCCACTGTCGTCGTTGCTATTCATTCTTGTTATGCCCCGCACCCTCCGTAGAATGATTAAAGGATAAAAGGGAGATTAAATGAATTGATAACGGTCAAAGGTAATGAATTAAGAAATTAAATATTGGATTAAGTGGTATTTATGAAGAGATTAAATATTAGAATTAATTAGTATTTAATTTAGAATTAAATATTAGAATTTAATCCTTTAAGATAAATGAGATAATAGGATATAACTTAGAAACTCAAATTGGACCCCTCCCATATCAAACTGACAAGACATCAGTTTTCCTATTCCATCACAAAAACCGACGCCACTTCCCCACCCCCTCCATTGGCGATTTCCCTCCCCCTCTTTAGGTGATTTTTCTCTCATCTCCAACCCTAGGTGAAGACCCTTCAAGAACACAACCCGTTCTTTGTTTGTTTTTCAATTCTTCTTCGAGTAATCACAGGCAAGTAATCTACTTATGATTTCTTACGTTTTGCGAAAGAGAAAAGGCCTACTTTTGATATCAAATTGGATCACCATGCAGTAATTTCTTTCTGTGAATCTATATGTGCCTTATGTGTTTGGGTTTCGGATTTTGGCCATTATATGTTGAAAACATTGTTGTTGTTGTTGTTGAAATATGTGAGATCATGCAAAACCCAATCCCAAGAACCCTATTTTGTGCTATTCTCGGATGGAGGGTTAAGAGGGTGAAAAAGGTGAGATTTTGGGTTGGTTTTGATAAAGATTTGAGTTTTAGGATTGAATCCTTGTGTGGTGCGTTAAAGGTGATATTTTGGAGGGTTAAGAATGGATTGATAGTGAAGATTAGACTTGGAATGGTTGGAAGAAAGTTGGAAAATGTTTGGTTGAGATCTGCAGTTTCTGCAGAAATTTGCAGAGGAAATTCTAGAGAAACGCTGACATCGATCAATCTATGTCAGAATTCGAAGTACATCGATCGATCGATGTCTGATAAGTGAGAGATCGATGTGTCTCAGTAGTACGTAGATCGATCGACGTATAAGGGGGTGAGAGTTCGATGTTCTCTGATGAACTTCGATCGATCGATGTGAGGGTTCGAAGTCACTTCGATCGATCGATGTAAAAAGGGGTGAGATATCGATGTTCTCTGATGAACATCGATCGATCGATGTATGGGTATTAAGTCACATCGATCGATCGATGTGAGGGTATGATGTCAACCAGCTTTGTGGGAAAATAAGGGAAGAAAGAGGGAAGCTAGAGGACCCTTTGTGTGACCTTAGGGACTTCTCAGGACATGATTGCGGTTAGTCTAAGTCTTGGGAACATGACTTAAGATGGTGAATCAACGGTGGAGACTTCGTAGGGTATTCGAATCGGACGTCAACGTGAATGACCTAAAGGGTTAGGAATGAACGTATGAGGCTTTACAGAGTTCAAAAAGAGGAATGTGAGGGTTCCTACATCATCCTTTGTGTTCTAGAACGAATGCTTAGGTAAGGTTGACTTGTCGGAAAGGATACGCTCAGGTGTGTGAGTGAGGTGAGTCTCGAGTGACTGATTGACATTTGTATGTGAATTGAAGAACGTGATTGATATGAGAAGTTCTGCATTCTTGCATCATGGCACTTGCATTTGCATAATGTTTTGATAAGAGTTGTGCTTCGGCACAGGGTATAAAGTTTGCAAAATGAGTTGTGACGCGTTACAAGGTATAAAGACAAGTTGTAACCATCATAGGGTATAAAGTTGAGCTGTAATGTGTCATAGGGTGGAAATATAAGTTGTGGCACATTACAGGGTATAAAGTTGAGCTGTGGTGCGTCATAGGGTATAAAGGCAAGCTGTGACCCACCACAGGGTATAAAGTTATGTGACCGAACATTGTGACATGCATTGCACTGTTTTGAAAAGAAATTGCATACGCATTTGTGGCGGTGTAGTGTAGTGCATATTTCGTCATGCATCACGCGAGTCGTTACGTTATGTTTGATTTGTAACTGGATTGTCATTGAACTGTTAAATGCGTATGAATTACGGTTATTGTTCTGGTATGCTACTAGTCTATATTTTTTTGTAGTTATACAAGACATGTGCCCCATCAATCCCTTGAATTATATATTACTCATGTCTTGCCATGTGTTGATCCGGTATGTCTTATAAGTGGGTTACTTGCTAGTGTTTTTCGCTAAGGGTACTACTTTTGTTTTGCAGATGAGGCTAGTTACGACATGATATTCATAGAAGACGACAGTGAGTGGGCTGAATGGGATGTCTAGAAGTCACCTTGGGAATTGTTCTAGACTATTTCTTGTTATTTCTGTTTCTTGGTTCATTTGAGGACTTAGATGGCTGCGTCCATAAACAGTTATTGATAGTCACTTTATCTTTTGGTGTACCGCTTGGATGGTTTGGAGTTATTGGATACATGTTTCCGCACTTATTTCTCTTACGTCATTGATGATGTGTATTCGAGAGATGAGATGTCTTGTATTCTTCTCAGTAAGCTACGACGGGTGCACCGGGTCAGATCCGCTGTCCGAGTCGGGGCGCTACAATTATGGCGTCGGAGGGATTTTCACGAGGCATAACATCTTTGTTTCGGTCAGGCGTTTTGAGACGGTTTCATGGTGGTCGAACGCATGTGGTTTCTCATCTTGGCTTCGCAGATGATTTGTTAATATTCTGAATGGTTCGGTTGATAACCTGAGAAATTTTAAAGTATTTCTAGAACAATATCAGCATGCATCTGGGCAACTGGTCAATTATCACAAAAGCCAAATGGTGGCTGGGGAAGGCGTATCTTTGCAACGCGTAGCTAACATATTGAATATGCGAGTCACTGAGTTGCCTATTAAGTACTTGGTTTCTTATCTCTTTAAAGGTGTCAACCGCTCGCGTTACTGTGCGACTCTAATGGCTCACTTTTATGTGCGTTTAGCAAGATGGTCACAAAATCTTTATATCAAAACACTCCTTAGAAAGTCTAGTTAATGTTTCCAAAAGGCCCTGACCTCAAACAATTATGGATAAATACAGAATTCAAGTTTTCTCAAAACTGGTCAGATTGCAGCCAGATTGGAGCAGTTATCTTGCAATGACTGAGAGACTAACTTTCCCTTGCTCAAATCAAGTGATTCTTGTTGCAAATGAAAACTAACAGTCTGAAGTATAACTTCACCAAAAATCACGAATTTTGAAAGTGTTTACCTATTTTTTCAAAACGTGAAAATTTGTGTGAAATCTGTAGTGAAAAAGGGCAGAAAACAGAAAAATGTAAAGAAGACAAGAACACCAAGAATTTATCCTGGTTCGGTCAATGTGACCTACTCCAGTCCCAAGGAACACCTTTCCTTGGATTTCACTATGGTATGAACCAAATTACAGCAAGAACCAAGCTTGATCCTTGGGTTAAACACCAACCCTATTCAAGACTTGGATGAACACCTTTATGCAACTCTTGGTTGCAACACCTCTATCACCTATTGATGTAGCATTATAGATTTGGCTAATCAATCTTACAAATAAGACACAAGAAGGTGTGTATAGTGTAGCTGGACAACAACTAGAAATGGAACACCTTAGCTACACAAAGTATGAACGAAAATATGAAAAGAGAATAGCAAGACAACAATCTTCAATTTTTGCTTTCAAGTGTATGTCTTCTCTTCTTCACCTTGCCTCCTATTTATAGAGTTAATTGATGGCATATTCCCTCCAACTTTTAGACCATGTGATGGCTGAGAATTTGAATTAAAACACCTCCATAATCATCTCCAACAATCTTGTCTCCATTACATTCAAATTTGAAATTTCAAGTTGGCAACTTTTGCCAACTAGCTTGCTTTTGGTTTGTCTTCTTGTCTCCAACTCATAAAATGAGAAAAACATCATCTCCACCTGTATAATCACGTTTTGGAGGCTCTGTATATGTATACCAACTCAGATTTTTGAGCAGAAATCAACAAATAATAGTTGACAAGGTTATGTCAACATATAATATCAAAATTCCTATTTCTCCTTGACATATTGTGATGAATCTTGCACCAAGGACACCTTGTAATCTCTGAAAGATGATGATTAAGAACCTCCAATAACATATATATAAGAGTCTTCAAGAGAAAATAGAACGTGACATCGAATACCGTCACATATCCCGCCACCGTCGATAAAATCATCAAATGAGAGAATAAAATAGAAAACCACCAAATAATCTTCAAGAATATACTAAATGAACTCCAGAATGAATATAATAAGATACTCAAGAGATTCTTTGAGTAAAAATACCGAAACTGTCTTCGGGGGTAAAATGACCAAAATGCCCCTAGTGAGATAAAACTGCAGAAATGACCCCGATGGTCAGAATTAAATATAATAATACCTTCTTGATAATAAATAAGATGATAATATCTTCTTGAATCATATTCACCATGTCGAGTACCTACAAAACTCAAAATACCACTTTTGCCCTTTTTGGTAAGTTGTAGAAACTTCGAGGGCACGTTAGTCACAAGACAATAATAATCACCAGAAACACATAATAAGCACATAATGAGCATGTATAAATCATGTACAAATGAAAACAACCATTTTATCATATTTTAGAAAATTATTTCTAAAAACTCTAGACATCGATCGATCGAAGTGCCTCAGCTTCATATATCGATGTCTCACATAAAGGTTCAGGTTTTGTCTCTGACCTACATCGATCGATCAAAGCGAGAGTTCGATGTACATCAATCGATCGATGTGTCTCAGGTTTAGAGATCGATGTCTCACAGAAAGGTCTTAAACTTTTCTGCCTTACATAGATCGATCGATGTGAGAGATCTATGTACATAGATCGATCGATGTGCAACAACCTGAGAGATCGATGTCAACTTGTTCAACTTTTTCAACTTTTAATCACATATAACACCATGTGTGACATTTTTAAGTATTCATCACTTAAAATCATGACTTTGAAAATTATCCAAACATATTTCTCAACATTCTCCCCTTTTGGATGATTTTCAAAATAACCTAACATGATTTTAATATCACAACTTATAACCAAAAGTTTAACCAAATGTTTAACCAAAAGTTTAACAAAATGTTTTCAACTATGTTTTCAACTTTTAAATAGTATGCTGCTCCCCCTCAACTCATACTCTCCCCCTTAACCTATGCTCCAAAATTTATACCAATAAAAAAAACTTAGCATATGATTCATCATGACTTACCAACTAAAACATGACTTACCAACTAAAATCATGTTCTTATTCTATCTCCCCCTTTATTTTGTAAATCATGCAAAAGATAGAACTATGCAATGGGATCGTAAGTCATCATGCCTAATTTGGCTCGTAAGTTTTCAAAAGTGGCTTGATTAAGGGGTTTGGTGAAGATGTCAGCGATTTGGTGATCAGTTCTTATTGGTTTATCACTATATCCTCATTTTGAACATGATCGCGAAGAAAGTGGTATCTCACCTCAATGTGTTTGGCCTTAGAATGAAGCACCGGATTCTGGGAAAGATTGATTGCACTTGTGCTATCGCAGAAAATTGGAATCTTATTCATTTTAATGCCAAAATCACTAAGTTGCTGTTTAAGCCAAAGTATTTGGGTAGTACATAAACTCAAAGCGATTTACTCGGCTTCAGTGGTAGAAAGAGCTACACTAGCTTGCTTTTTAGAAAACCAAGAGATCAAATTAGTTCCTATGAATTGACATGTACCGCTAGTGGATTTTCTATCTAACTTGCAACCACCATAATCAGTATCACTATATGCGTGTAATTCCAACTTAGCGTTTCTATCATACCACAGTCCTAAGTGAGGTGTATGCTTAAGATATCTAAAGATCTTTTTCACTGCATTGTAATGTGATACCTTAGGACAAGATTGAAACCTAGCACACATACACACACTAAACATAATATCAGGTCTTGATGCAGTTAAGTATAACAATGAGCCAATCATAGACCTATAAATGTGTCATCAAAAGGTTTACCATTTTCATCCTTATCAAGTTTGGTACTAACACTCATAGGCGTAGTTGTAGGTTTCAACTCTTCAAAGCCAAACTTCTTAATCATATCATTCACATACTTAAGTTGGCTAATGTGAATTCCTTAAGGGGTTTGTTTGATTTGAAGTCCTAAGAAATAATTCAACTCTCCTACCATTGACATTTCAAACTCTGACTTCATACATTCTTCGAAGTCTTTTACTAAAGTAGGGTTGGTTGAACCAAAGATTATATCATCTACGTATATTTGAACTATTAACAAATCATTACCTTTTCTTCTTAGGAATAATGTGTTGTCGATGGTCCCCCTTTGATAATTATTTGCAATAAGAAAGTTTGTAAATCTATCATACCAAGCTCTTGGAGCTTGTTTTAAACCATATAGATCTTTCTTAAGCTTATAAACATGGTTCGGATTCTTTGGATCTTCGAATCCAGGAGGTTGTTTGACAAACACTTCTTCTTGGATGTATCCATTCAAGAACGCACTCTTGACATCCATTTGGAAGGGCTTAATTTTGCTTATACTTGCAATCGCAAGTAACAATCTAATTGCTTCTAGTCGTGCAACGGGTGCAAAGGTTTCTTCATAATCTATTCCTTCTTGTTGATTATAACCTTGTGTGACTAGTCTAGCCTTATTCCTTGTAATATTTCCTTGTTCATCCATTTTATTCCTAAAGACCCATTTAGTTCCTATGATAGACTTGTCTTCAGGTTTAGGTACTAAGTCCCACATGTTGTTCCTTGTGAATTGATTTAATTCCTCATGCATAGCATCTATCCATGATATGTCACCTAAGGCTTCCTTTACGTACTTAGGTTCTAATTGTGAGATTAAGCTATGTCCTTCAAGTTGACTTATATTTCTACGTGTTCTAACCCCAACACTTGGATCCCCAATGATTAGTTCTCTAGGGTGCCACCAATTCCTAGATTGACTAGGTTCATCCTCATCTTGTTCAAATGTTTCATTAGTGTGAACGTTATCATATGTAATTGGATCATTAGTTGTATCTTCTAATTGCAGAGTCTCTTGATTTATTTCATCTAAGGGTTCATGTTTGTCTTGTTCAGGGGGAGTTGGTTCTAGATGATCAAGTACAGGCTCAAGTAATACATCATCATCAAACATATTTTCAACATTTGTTTCTTGTTTATGTTGATGTTTATCACTAACTTCAAAGCATGCATTTTCATTGAATTTCACATGTATGGATTTAATTATTTTTCTAGATGCAGGATTATAACACCTATATGCTCCTGAGTTAGTTGAATACCCAACAAATATGCATTCAATAGATTTTTGTTCAAATTTATCTATATTATCCTTAGTGTTTAGCACAAAACATTTACATCCAAATACTTTAAGATAATCTATCTTAGGTTGTCTATTGTTTAGCAATTCATAAGGCGTTTTATTTAATTTCTTTCTAATAGTGAGCCTATTTATAATATAGCATGCACAACTAACAGCTTCAGCCCATAAATATTTAGGTAATTTATTTTCACACAGCATTGTCCTAGCAACTTCTTGAATCATTCTATTTTTACGTTCAACAACTCCATTGAGTTGTGGTGTTCTAGGTGGTGAGAATTCATGTTTGATTCCATATAGTTCGCAAAATTTGATTATGTCTTTGTTTTTAAATTCTCCACCTCTATCGCTTATAATTCTTTTAACATTTTCTTCATAAATGTTTTCAAGTTGCTTAATAAAGATTTCGATTGCTAATGAAGCATCGTCTTTGTGTGTTAAGAACAATGTCCATGTGTAGCGTGAGTAATCATCTACTATGACACACACATAGTAGTGTCCACCTAGACTTCTTGTCCTACTTGGACCAAATAAGTCTAAGTGAAGCAATTCTAGTACATGACTAGTACTCACTTCATGTTTCGGTGTTAAGGTTTCTTTAATGTGTTTTTCCTTAATACATGTTTCACACATTTGAAAATTATCTAAGTCAAACTTAGGCATTCCTCTAATTAAATTCTTCTTAGACAATTTCTTAATAGTTGAAATTCCTATATGGCCTGATCTTCTATGCCATAAATTTACATCTAAGTCATGTGATATTAGACACTTAACCTTAGCATCTAACATGTTATCTAAGGTAAGAGTATAAATATTTCCATCTCTATTTCCTTTTAAAACCGTTTCTCCTTTTTCATTTATTATATCACAAGAATTGGGAAGAAAGGAGACATTATAACCACAAGCTATAAGTTGAGAAATACTAAGTAAATTATAAGATAGATTGCTTACTAATAACACATTTCGTATTTGAAATGTGTTAGGGTCCCCAATTGTTCCTTTTCCAACAACTTGTCCTTTGTTGTTGTCACCGAATGTTACTTTTTCTCCATTCTTGATATGTTCTAATTCGATGAATAGTTTGGGGTTCCCCGTCATATGCCTTGAACATCCACTATCTAAAACCATTTGGTTTTTAGATTCTTTGACTTTGCCTCATTGCATTCCTTGCGTTTATCCTACAATGGAGACAAAGTTTTAGGTACCCTTTATTTGGGTCCTTGAATGTTAGGGGCATTATTCTTGTTTAGATATCCCTTAGGTATCCAAACTTGAATATACCTAGGCATATTTTTAGCATTGTTATAATTTTGAAAATAAGAAGAATTAGCATATACATGATTATTCCACATAAGTGAAGATGCATTGTTATACATGTTGTGACATGGTTGATAATCATTATAGGATGGCCGAATTTTATAATGTGCGTAAGGCATGCGATTTTGTTTCTTATATGGCGCTATATAAGTGTGTTTGTAGGCATTTCTATAAGACTTATAAGAGTGTTGCCTATATTTAGGTTCATAATAAGTTGTATGCATTTTATTTGGTCTAGTTACATTTGTATACATGTAGGCATAATTTCTAGGTTGTCTAGATGCAAAGTTTGGCGTAGATGTATGTTTATGCGTGTGTGCTTTTATGGGTGTATGTTGCATTTTTGCCTTGATATTAGTAGAAGAAGGTGTAGAAGAAGATGTAGCAGGCAAAGTTGATTTTATTGTATTATATGGCAACTTTGTACTAGATGAAACAAACTTAGTCTTTTTATATACTTTTTCATTTTTTTCTTTATAGCCTAAGCCGGTTTTATCATTACCATACTTTTGTGATGAGATGAGTGTGTCTAACATGTTTGTATCGGATTTAAACTATTCTAAGCTTTTCTCTAAGCCTAGTATGCATGATTTAAGTGTAGACACTTCATTTTCATAATCATGCATCTTTGTTTTCAACGCACTATTTTCGGTTCTTAAGGTTTGTTCATTATTTCTAGATGACTCAATTTTAGTCTTTAATGAATCAAGAGCATTTGATGACTCTTGTTTGAAAGACTCTAATTGATTAGAAAGTTCCAAGTTGGTTGTCTTCAACTTGTAATTTTCTTCAATTAGTTTCTTTTCCTCTTTTGACAACCTTTTACAATGAGCATGCATTTTCATGAATTCATCATACATTTCATCGAAAGTCATCTCATTATCAGAATCAAAATCAGGAGTAGATGTTACCTCTTTCGTAGACTTTGAGAACACTCCTTTATGAGAGATAGATGACATGATATATGATTTTAGATGAATACCTTGAATCTTTAATCAAGTGAATACAAATGCTCCAAACCTTCTTGAAGTGTTCAAATGCTACAAACCTTCTTGATTTGGGATTAGCAGACAACTATGATTTCTTGCTTCTTAGCCTTGTCTTGTTTGTACGGTGTTGAATCTTGCTTCTTTTGAGTGGTGTTGGTCTGGCTCTGATACCAAATGTTGGACCGTGCACCTGCAATAAACACCACAAGAGGGGGGGTGAATAGTGGTTAGCAGAAATTACACTACAACCCTTTGTTAAAATCCTCTTTGAAAACAGAATGTGAGACCACCTCAGATTCAGAACTCCTTTTTGAAAAATTCACAAATAAATGTACACAACTCCAAAAATCGTGAAACTTTCCAGAATTGAACTTCAATGTGTTAGCAAGACTCTATCCAAAAATCAGATACAAATAAGATCGTTTGACCATTCAAACAAATAAAAAGATTCAGATGGTCAAACAGGACAGAATTGGACAGAATGTTGCTGATTTTGCAAAATGTATTTCTCTTTGAATACTTGACCAAAAAGATTAATCTTTATATCAAAACACTCCTTAGAAAGTCTAGTTAATGTTTCCAAAAGGCCCTGACCTCAAACAATTATGGATAAATACAGAATTCAAGTTTTCTCAAAACTGGTCAGATTGCAGCCAGATTGGAGCAGTTATCTTGCAATGACTGAGAGACTAACTTTCCCTTGCTCAAATCAAGTGATTCTTGTTGCAAATGAAAACTAACAGTCTAAAGTATAACTTCACCAAAAATCACGAATTTTGAAAGTGTTTACCTATTTTTTCAAAACGTGAAAAGTTGTGTGAAATCTGTAGTGAAAAAGGGCAGAAAACAGAAAAATGTAAAGAAGACAAGAACACCAAGAATTTATCCTGGTTCGGTCAATGTGACCTACTCCAGTCCCAAGGAACACCTTTCCTTGGATTTCACTATGGTATGAACCAAATTACAGCAAGAACCAAGCTTGATCCTTGGGTTAAACACCAACCCTATTCAAGACTTGGATGAACACCTTTATGCAACTCTTGGTTGCAACACCTCTATCACCTATTGATGTAGCATTATAGATTTGGCTAATCAATCTTACAAATAAGACACAAGAAGGTGTGTATAGTGTAGCTGGACAACAACTAGAAATGGAACACCTTAGTTACACAAAGTATGAACGAAAATATGAAAAGAGAATAGCAAGACAACAATCTTCAATTTTTGCTTTCAAGTGTGTGTCTTCTCTTCTTCACCTTGCCTCCTATTTATAGAGTTAATTGATGGCATGTTCCCTCCAACTTTTAGACCATGTGATGGCTGAGAATTTTGAATTAAAACACCTCCATAATCATCTCCAACAATCTTGTCTCCATTACATTCAAATTTGAAATTTCAAGTTGGCAACTTTTGCCAACTAGCTTGCTTTTGGTTTGTCTTCTTGTCTCCAACTCATAAAATGAGAAAAACATCATCTCCACCTGTATAATCACGTTTTGGAGGCTGTGTATATGTATACCAACTCAGATTTTTGAGGAGAAATCAACAAATAATAGTTGACAAGGTTATGTCAACATATAATATCAAAATTCCTATTTCTCCTTGACATATTGTGATGAATCTTGCACCAAGGACACCTTGTAATCTCTGAAAGATGATGATTAAGAACCTCCAATAACATATATATAAGAGTCTTCAAGAGAAAATAGAACGTGACATCGAATACCGTCACATATCCCGCTACCGTCGATAAAATCATCAAATGAGAGAATAAAATAGAAAACCACCAAATAATCTTCAAGAATATACTAAATGAACTCCAGAATGAATATAATAAGATACTCAAGAGATTCCTTGAGTAAAAATACCGAAACTGTCTTCGGGGGTAAAATGACCAAAATGCCCCTAGTGAGATAAAACTCCAGAAATGACCACGATGGTCAGAATTAAATATAATAACACGTTCTTGATAATAAATAAGATGATAATATCTTCTTGAATCATATTCACCATGTCGAGTACCTACAAAACTCAAAATACCACTTTTGCCCTTTTTGGTAAGTTGTAGAAACTTCGAGGGCACGTTAGTCACAAGACAATAATAATCACCAGAAACACATAATAAGCACATAATGAGCATGTATAAATCATGTACAAATGAAAACAACCATTTTATCATATTTTAGAAAATTATTTCAAAAAACTCTAGACATCGATCGATCGAAGTGCCTCAGCTTCATATATCGATGTCTCACATAAAGGTTCAGGTTTTGTCTCTGACCTACATCGATCGATCAAAGCGAGAGTTCGATGTACATCAATCGATCGATGTGTCTCAGGTTTAGAGATCGATGTCTCACAGAAAGGTCTTAAACTTTTCTGCCTTACATAGATCGATTGATGTGAGAGATCTATGTACATAGATCGATCGATATGCAACAACCTGAGAGATCGATGTCAACTTGTTCAACTTTTTCAACTTTTAATCACATATAACACCACGTGTGACATTTTTAAGTATTCATCACTTAAAATCATGACTTTGAAAATTATCCAAACATATTTCTTCAACAAAGGCTCCTAAGCATGGCAGGACGATTGGCACTCATTCAGTCGGTACTTACTACTATGCCATTACATGTCATAGCTGCAGCAAAATTACCCAAGAGTTTCATAGCGGAATTGAATCGTACAATTTCTAACTTTTTGTGGGGAAATCGGCACCATTGGAGAGCCTAGGATGCAGTGTGCTGTCCAAAGGATGAGGGAGGCCTAAGGCTTCGCAATCTAAGTGCTTTGCAAAAAGCTTATGAATGTACATTATGGTGAATGTATCACACATCCTCCTCATTGTGGTCGAGGTACTTACGACAAAAATATGGCAGACGGCAAGGAATGTATGCGCAGATTTATGAATTAGCATATTGGAGAAGGTTATGTCGCATAAACTCATTTTGTTCTTTACATACAATGTAGTCATCCAAGGGACTCATGTGGAAAGATGAGACATGTTTCAGCCTGAGGATTTCTTATGAAGCTTGTCGCACCAGAAGTACTCAGTTCACATGTGCTCGTTATATTTGGTGCCCAGGAACAGCCCCTGCGGGACAAGTTTTTCTTTGGCGACTTTGGTTTAACGCCCTCCCGTTTCCAGATAATCTAAACAGATGGCTTGTGTCTTCACCTACTTGTTGTGTTTTTTGCCGGAGTACGACAATTGATCACAATCATGTTTTTTACAATTGTCCTGTTATCAAGATGATTTGGATACACTTAGCAAACATCTTTGAAGGACCGCTGCCAAATGCGTCTACATTTAAACAATATTTACGTAGCTGGTGGTATCGAGCTCGTCGTACAACAATGCATGGGCAGCTGGCTGCAGTTGTTCCGTTAGCTATAGCTTGGGCTATCTGGAAGGCTTACGCGTTGGTATAGTTTGGAGATGCGGCGTTTTCTGTGGCATGACTCCGAGAGCAAATCCGTCAAGATGTCTTCAGATGGTGCTTATCGGTGTCTGGAAACAAATATGCAGTGTCCATTCAGACATTGATTGATCAACATTATTCTCTGCCATTGCGGTCTCGGCAACTACAGATACTTTGTTGGCAGTTGCCACCGTCAGGCAAATTAAAAATGAATGTGGATGCGGCAGCGAGTAGACGAGGAGTGGCGGGAGGAGCAATTTTACGTGATGATGCAGGAAATTTAGTCCAGGCGGTTTGTTTCATGTTGACAACGCTACCTCCGTTGCATGCTGAACTTCAAGCGCTACTATTCTCCATCATTTTTATCACTATAGCAAATTAAATAAATCTTAAGGTGGAGGTTGATTGCTTGGCTCTTTTGAATCTGCTTCATAACCATACTTCGGGACCCATGCGATTGGGTAAGGACTGCGATCGCCTTAGGCTATTTTTAACACTTTCTCACGTATCATTATCGTATGTGCCGCGTGAGGTAAACTTTACAGCACATTACCTAGCACAATATGGGATCATGCATAGGCAAACACATGTTTTCGCTCTACCATCGGGTCTTCCTCTGCTTGTACGTGGCAGATTACAGACATACATTCATAGAGCCTACGTTCAAGCTTAAAAAGTTAATGACAGTTTACATTTTTCCTTCCTGCATCTCTCTGATGTAGGCGGTTGGGTATGTATTATCACATACTTATTCTTTATTCAATTTGCTTTTTGCTGGATGCCTAATGCTTGATGTATTTCCTGTGCTGAGGCTCGCTATTTGTCTGTTACTGTCTATTGTCCGTTACCTTGTTGGACATGGCTCTTTATTAGTTTTGTTGCCCGAACCATCCTTGGTGTCGGGCAACCCAGGTACTATTTTCTTGCTCATATCACTGTGTCGTATTCCACACTTTAGATATTGTGTTTATGTGATGTTTCATGCAATTGTCTTCTTGAGGTGTAAGGTCTATCAATGGAGAAGATTCGCATGCTTGACGCCGACTTAATGGAGAAGATTCGCATGCTTAACGCTGACTGATTGTCTGACGCTGTCTCACCAATTGGATGCTCAATCAATACAGGATATGTATATATTTTTGTTATACAGACAGATGATTGTTTCAGTGTATCAGTTTTTATATGTATTTCGCTTGTTATTTCATTTAGTTTCAGGAAGGTCTCCCTCCTTAGGGATATGCGCGATGTAATCATGGGATTCCTCTGCCATAAGTGAGGGTCATATTATTAATAAATTACCCGGATGGTACCGCCCGTCCTTCACCTAAAAAGTGTAACACATCTACTTGTTCCATAAATAGGCCTTAAGGCCGTGTATTATATCTTTACAAATTTATATCTCCATAAACATGTAACAACTTATTTGTTCAATATTTAGGCCTTATGGCCGAAAATCGCACTTGTACATACACAGCATATAAATCTTCTCCTAATTACATATTCTACATAACTCATAAGTTTGACATGTAATCTTCTAACATACAATGGCTTTTCACCTATATCCATGTAACACATTTAACTTATTCTTTCCATCACTAACTCATGCATCATACTTATGATTTATATCAACATGACTATATGCATGTTGGCTTCCATCAAATGAGAATTTTCAAAGTTATCATCATGATGACAAATACATATAACATAAAGAATGATGGAACCCATAAAAATATACTTTTTTGAGGTATGATAGACATCATCTATGATCAAGCTCAAGTGAAGAGACCAAACAGCGTGTGGTATATATATGTTCATAAGGGCATGATGATCATCAAAAAGCAACTCTTGTTATCTAGAATTATAGTCATGAATATGATTGCCTCATAACATGCTAAATCAAGACCAGTAAAGCTCCTAAAACCAAAAATACATGAAAAGATCCTCATGACAATACGTACCTAAATGCATCAAAGTTAACTTCTTAGTGATCTTTTCCTATCATAAAATTTGACTTCATATTATTTCCTTTATTCTTACATACTATCACATAAGAGTTGTTCATTTTTTTTTCATTTATACATATGACGCGATATCATTTATCCTGTTTACATATTCAAATAGATTCATGTATCACAACATATATATCACATATAAACAAAACTTTTGCATATTCATACTACAAAAACATTGAAAGTACTTCATGAATGATCCAAGTTAAATATGAATATAGATACATTATTCTTTGAAAATTCATGAAGAATCAAGGAATGGTACTTGCCTCTCTTACTTAATTCAAAATAAAGATTTTTTCACTTGGCTTGGAGAAATCTTTCTCCTTTCTCCTTGGTATACCCATGGTTTGGATGACAAAAAGAGAGGATCAGTGAGTAAGTATGGAAAGTGATAAAATCATTATGCATGAAGTTCTTACCTTTCTTCATCTTGTTTCTTGGTTCTACAATTCTCAGCCAATACTACATGATGAAGGAGGATGTTCTAACTCTTGTCTTGAATCATGGTGTGGGGTGAAGAGAAGAAGTTTCCCTCTTTGTTTCTTCTTGTTAATTGTTATAACCAGTAATTAAGAAAAAATAATACATAAATTGATATGATATATAAAAAAAATATATGACATATACTTTTACATAAATAAATAAATAAAATAAAATAAAAAACCTTTCAAATAACCCACACTTAATGCTATCTTATCCTAACCATTCTAGGGGGATGAACCTACAATCTCTTTTAGAAATAAAAAGGCCAAACGGCCAAACAAACAAAAAAAAAAGAGAAAAGGTAAGGAAGTGGGGTGAGTAGGCTGAGGAAAAGGGAACATTTGAGAGCAAAGTTAGGAAAGTGAAGTGCTGAGGAAAAGAATAAGGAAGAAAAAGAAGGAAAAAGAAAGGAGGTGGAGGGGAAGTGCACCACTACACCACCACCAGTCTTAGGCTATAACCAAGAGGTAGGTGGCCCCTCTCTTTTTGAGCCAATTTCATATATGTGATTATTTGCTATTTGTTTAATGTGTATTAATTGTTTATATTTTTCTGAAGAAATATGTGTATATGTATATTGGTTAGATACAAATTATGTTAAAAGCATGTCAATTTCATTTTTTGTTGTAAGCTATGGAGGTGTAAATGTTGAGTGCAATTTCGTTGTTATATATGCCTCATTATGTTTCATGTGCCCGGAGAAACGAAAATAACGGGTCAAAGCCGAAAGTTTTTGGGTTTTTTTTTGGTTTCAGTGGGTTAAGGTGTAAATTGGAGGGTTGTATATTTATAGTGTGTAAATGAATTAAGGGAGAAAAACAAAAACCTTCTTGTACGTGAGTGGGTCTTCAGGGGGGGAAAGGGTTGCAGGCTGGGGTTATGGGGGGTTGGGGGCACGGGCTGGGCTGGGCTGGGGTGGGGGAGTTTTATTTTGGTTTAGTTTGGTTATTGATTAGAATAAAATAAAAAACAGAATTCTTTTAAAAGGAAAAAATTCTAGGTTCGGCAAATAAGTGAAATAAAAAATAAAATAAAAATTGGATATTAAATATATAAAAGAACAAGTTCAGTTGTTTAAGAAAAAAATAATAATAATGAAATATATCTATGTATATTAAAATGTACTTAGACATAAAAATCTAAAACATAATTGAGGAAGCAAATGAGATTTTATTAAGAGAAGTCAATAAACAAGAGGAAATGGTTATTACAAGGAAATTGAGAAGGAATGTGAAAATGAAGAAGAAGAAAAGAGGAAAACAAGAAGAAAAAAATTTGTGTTGTGCGACATATTACATTTGCATTTCATGGCACGTGCATTGTTCCTCATGACGTGTGACCGTATGAGGCGTGTGATCTTACGGGACGTGTGGTCCTATGAGGCGTGTGGTCCTACGGGACGTGTGACCCTGTGAGGCGTGTGGCCCCAAAGGCCGTGTGGCCTGACGAGGCGTGTGGTAGGATCACCTCGAGGTTCATGCATTGCAAGATAGAGAGACAGACATTCGTGTGTTGAAATATCGTTGCGTGTGACACAGGCATGCACCATGACATCGCATAACTGTTGTGTTGTGCTTTTATTTACTTACATAGTTATTCTTGTTTATACATGTATTACGTGTTATTTGTTGGCATATATGAAATTATTCGGAATGAGGCGGGAACCTACTGTGTGATATTTCTATATCACTCACCCCTATATTTTCTCCCCAAGTGAACAGGAGTACGATTATATTTACATAGAAGATGAAGCGGAGTACGGCCAGTGGGGTAGTTAGAGCCACAAGATGTTTATCTTGGCAGTTTTATTTTCCTTATGTTGAAATGTAATAATGAACTTAGACATGGTAATTATCTGATCTTGGATTTGAAATGTTGGAATAAAATGAATGTTTATTTTATTTATTTCATTTCTGCTGTGAAATTTTCTACGTCACTGTTGACGTATAAGAGAATTGAACGACGCCTTGTAGTCCTCGTAGCAAACTACGGTGGGTGCACCGTTTCCGATGTTAAGGTTCGGGAGCAAGGCGCTACGGGTGGCATCAGAGCCAGGTTTTAAATTCGCCTCGAGAACCCAGGATTAACTAGATCACTTAGACGTAAGTGATGATTGTAGACCTAAGACATCATCTAGTTAAGGGGTGTAAGGACCGTTAGTTAAATTATTACTTTTACTTTCGGTATACGTAAATTACCAAAATACCCTTGGTTAATGAAGTTCCGGCTAACGTACTTTTTGATAGTGGCACGAGTCACTCGTTTGTCTGAAAGAGATTCGTGAAATACTTGAACAAGTGTCCAGAATGGTTAAAATCCCTTATCGAGTGCAAGCTGCCAGTGATACAGTGATAATTTCACATCATCAGTATAAGGGGTGTGAATTAAAAATTGAGGAACAGACGTTCACTGCTACGCTTATTCAGATTCAGCTAAGCGATTTCGATGTCATTCTTGGGATGGACTGGTTGGCAGAGCATCATGCGAATATAAATTGCCGCCAGAAGCAAGTGAGTCTTAGAGGCCCTGATGCGAGAGAAGTTGTGTTTCAGGGAAATTTTAAGTTAAAGAAGGTTCCGAAGAAAATCTATCTGACCGCAGTGCAGGCATATCGGATGCTGCAGAAATGCACAGAAGGTTTCTTGGTATATGCAAGGGACTCAAAGCAAGAGGTGCCGACAATTGATCACATTCCGGTAGTGAACGAATTCAAAGATGTATTTCCAGATGAGTTGTCGGGTTTGCCGCCGAGTCGTGAAGTTGAGTTCGAGATAAATCTCATTCCAGGAGCTGAGCCTATCTCAAAGGCACCTTACCGTATGGCTCCGGCGGAGTTGAAAGAATTGAAAGACCATTTGCAAGAGCTTCTTGATCAGAAGTTTATTCGTCTGAGTATTTCACCGTGCGGAGCGCCGGTGTTGTTTGTCAAGAAGAAGGACGAAAGCTTGAGACTGTATTGATTATTGTGAGATCAATAAGATCATGATAAAGAATAAATATCCTCTACCTCTCATTAATGATTTTTTTGATCCGCTGAAAGGCGCACGGGCGTTTTCTAAGATTGATCTGCAGTCCGGTTATCATCAACTAAGAATCAAAGCAGAAGATGTTGAAAAGACAGCGTTTTGTACTCGATACGGTCATTATGAATTTCTGGTGATGCCGTTCGGTCTGACTAATGCTCCAGCTGCATTTATGGACTTGATGAATACTGTATTCAGAGAACAACTGGACAAGTTTGTGGTTGTCTTTATTGATGACGTTTTGGTGTACTCTCCGAGCAAAGAGAAACATATTGAACATTTGAGAGAGGTGTTGGAGAATCTGAGACATAAGGAATTGTACGTTAAGTTCAGCAAATACGATTCTGGCTGAAGAGCGTGACATTTTTGGGTCATGTGGTTTCAGAAAAAGTGATATCAGTATACCTAAAGAAGATCGAGGCAATCACTGAATGGCCACGGCCAACCAATGTGACGGAAGTCAGAAGCTTCTTGGGGTTGGCTGGCTATTACCGAAAGTTTGTGGAAGGATTTTCAAGCATTGCAGTTCCGCTGAGTCGATTAACGTAGAAAAAGACTAAATTTGAACGGCTGCTGATTGCGAGAGGAGTTTTAATGATTTGAAGAAGAGACTGACCACATCACCTGTATTAGCGCAGCCCTCTGCTTTGGAAGGGTTTGTCATATACTTATGCAAGAAGGAATGGACTAGGTTGTGTACTTATGCAAGAAGGCAAGGTTATCGCATATGCCTCTCGACAATTAAAGGCATATGAGCGGAATTATCCAACTCATGATCTTGAGTTGGCAGCGGTGGTGTTCGCACTAAAAATATGGCGACATTATCTTTATGGAGCAAAGTGCGAGATTTTCACAGATCACAAAAGTCTGAAATATTTGTCCACACAAAAGGAGTTAAATATGTGACACAGAAGATGGTTAGAATTGTTGAAGGATTACGATCTGACCATCAGTTATCACCCTGGAAAAGCCAATGTAGTAGCTAATGCGTTGAGTCGTAAATCCAGTCATGCAAGTCAGTCACCACTGGAGAGAGAAATGGCTGAGTTTGATATTGATATAGTTGACTCGACAACGAGTGTTCTAGCGACACTCACTATTACTCCTACGCTGGTGGAGCATATCAAGGAGGCACAGAAAGAAGATGCTGATTTGAGAATGGTCCGTAACCGTATGCTGACTAGTCAGGTAGATGGATTTCAGGTACACGATGATGGAAGTTTATGGCTTCAAGGGAGACTGTGTGGACCAGATAAAGAAGAACTGCGGAAAGAGTTGCTGAAAGAGGCTCATAACTCTAAATTGTCCATTCATCTTGGAGCGACTAAGATGTACAATGATCTCAAGAAACATTACTGGTGGAGTGGGATGAAGCGTCATATTGCTGAATTTATCGAGAGATACCTAGTCTGTCAGCAAGCAAAAGCCGAGCACCAGAGACCTGGAGGGTTAATGATTCCATTGGAGATACCTGAGTGGAAATGGGAGCACACTACGATGGACTTTGTGGTGGGACTCCCGAGAACCTGTAATGGCAATGCTTTGATTTGGGTAATAGTAGATCGGTTGACGAAGTCGGCTCATTTCGTACCTGTGCGGAGTAATGCGACTCTTGAAAGACTAGTGCCTCTATATATTGACAACATTGTCAGCTTACATGGGGTGCCGGTAAGTATCATGTCGGACCGTGATCCGAGATTTACATCTAGATTCTGGTCGTCTTGTCAGAGGAGAATGGACACAAATCTGCGTTTGAGCATGGCATTTCATCTACAGACAGAGCTCCTTTTGAGATGCAGGTGATTCTTGCTGACTTGGCTTCGGCCGAGGCTGAAGTTCCAGGTAAAATTCTTTCCTTATGTTGGTTTTGATCATACCTTGTTTCCATTTAATCAATTGACCTTTGGTATTTTCTGCAGCTGGAACTTTTGATAATCCCATCCGAGCTGAAGCTCAAGTCTCTGCCCCAGCCACAGCTCAACCAGACGATGGAATTGGGGGAATTGACGCCCTCATCTTGATTCCTCCTTCTCCAGTCGCCGAAGAAGAAGTTGCGTCTCAACCAAGGCTGGTTTCTTCTGAGGCTGTTCCCCCTGCTAATCTTTTAGGAGAAACTTCCAGGGGAAATGATGTACTGGAAGGAGAATCTTCCCAAAGAAACCGCCGAGGCAGGAGAACGATGGAGTTCTCTTTTGCTGACACTGCTATAAATCCTAGCGTGTCTAGGAAAGTAACTGAGATGTCAGTATTACCCAGGGATTGGCAACTTTATGGCAGTCTAGACTGGGACACTACCATGAATTCGTTTGCAAGCAACATGTCCATGGTAAGACTTCCCGATATCTTCTATCTTTTTCAGCTTGATCACTCATGTTTTCTCTAATCAATCTGATTTCTGCAGTATCGGGTTCAAGAGTGCAATATACTCAAACGGGCTGAGGAGTTGCGTGCCAAATTTAATCAACTCTCTGAAATCAATGCCAATCTCAGAAACGCTTATGACGGGTTGGCAGAGGCGGCAACACCCAGCAATACAAGGTTGGAACAGCTGGAAGCACAAATGAACAGTCTGAAGTCTGAAGTGTCTGTTCTTTCTGAAGAAAACTCCAGGCTTCGAGAAGGGAAAAAAGATTCAGACATCAAGTTGGTCACTGCTAATTCCCAAGTATACGAGCTGAAAGAAATGGTGGCCAACGTTGAGTTGATTTCAACCAAAACTCAGGCTGAACTGGAGTTTTACCAGAAAGAGCTCAGCACTTGTGAGCAAGAGCTGTCCAATAATAAGAATTAGCTAGAAGCAGAGCGCAAGAGCAAAGCTGAACTCATTCTTCAATTTGAACTTCAAGCTGAAGAAATCAAGCAAAAAGCAATTGCTGAGTTCAAACAATCTGAGTTTTTCATGGGTAACTTCTTGAAGATGCAAGGCTCAGCAATAGCCATTGGACAGACTGGGGCAATCGATGTCTGCTCTGAAGTTTACCCGGACTTGGACAAAAACCATCCTCAAATTGCTGACCTTTACAACCCCGAAGCTGAAAGCTTATTTGAGAACCAACTGGCCCTATTTCAGAGTGGGGCCGATCTCAAAGATGATGAGGATGATAAAGAATAGAATAGGGTCTTCTCTTTTTGTAACTTTCGTAGTTGTAATAGATAATTTCCTTAATGAAAATTTCACTTTCTCCAACTTGTGCTCTTCGGCTTTACTTGCCATAATTCTCATAATTTTTGCAAGTGTTTATCTTCTGCTTTTTTACTTCTGCTCTGCCAAAGTTCTTTAAATTATCCTCCGTAGTAATTGTTTGTCCTCGGCTCTGCCAAAGACTTATTGCCTTGAAGTGTTGGACTTCGGCCTCTACCCTTGGCTCTGTCGATCTATAACGAAAGAATCACACGTCGGCTTTGCCGTAAAACACTGTTTTATTCGAACTTCAACACTGCTGATAATTACCCATGATTTACACTTTTCTAGCACTGCTAAAAAACCGTGAATCCTGTACTCAACAGTTTGTCCCTCCTCGGGCATTTGCCTCAGACCTACTGAGATCTTATTGAGACGAGTCCTGCTCGGCCATCTCAGTCCTGCTGAGGTGGGATATAGGGAAACCTGTCCCAAGTGTTGAGTCCTGCTCAACCCACTCAGCCCTGCTGAGGTGGGATATAGAATTCATTGGAAACCTGTTCCAATGTGTTGAGTCCTGCTCAACCCACTCAGACCCGCTGAGGTGGGATATAGGGAAGCATGTCCCAGTGTTGAGTCCTGCTCAACCCACTCAGTCCTGCTGAGGTATAGAATTCATTGGAAACCTATTCCAATGTGTTGAGTCCTGCTCAACCTACTCAGACCTGCTGAGGTGAAGTATAGGGAAGCTTGTCCCAGTGTTGAGTCCTGCTCAGCCCACTCAGTCTTGCAGAGGTGGGATATAGAATTCATTGCAAAAATGTTCCAATGTGTTGAGTCCTGCTCAACCCACTCAGACCTGCTGAGGTCGGATATAGGGAAGCATGTCCCAGTGTTGAGTCCTGCTCAACCCACTCAGTCCTGCTGAGGTATAGAATTCATTGAAAACCTGTTCCAATGTGTTGAGTCCTGCTCAACCTACTCAGACCTGCTGAGGTGAAGTATAGGGAAGCCTGTCCCAGTGTTGAGTCCTGCTCAGCCCACTTAGTCCTGCTGAGGTGGGATATAGAATTCATTGGAAACCTGTTCCAATGTGTTGAAACCTGATCAACCCTCCAATGTGTTGAGTCCTGCTCAATCCACTCAGACCTGCTGAGGTGGAATATAGGGAAGCATGTCCCAGTGTTGAGTCTTGCTCAACCCACTCAGTCCTGCTAAGGTATAGAATTCATTTGAAACCTGTTCCAATGTGTTGAGTGTAGTTATGCCCCCACTCCTGTTACGGGTTATAAAGTGGATGTTAGGTAGGCATAAACTGTTCTTCTTCTCTAGATGAGCCTCTTCATGCACCATAAGGTGACTTAACTTTCTTGGATGAATGCCGAATCAGAGGATTAAGCCGAACAGAGCCGGGCGAGAGTTTAGTAAAAGATTGACCCTCAAACAATACAAGGCTGAGCTGAAAAATGTCGGACACACGCAAAAGGGATTAAATCCTAATTCTCTTGAATTATGGACTTTTGCCGTTAGGTCAGCCTTGTATGCTCAGGAACCCGCAGCCTCTTTTCATCTGAATCTGAATCCTCATCTCTTGGCGACTTGCGATGATGTTCAAGTCTGCAATTTCATCCGGTGGGGGCCTACCAAAGTCCAGCCTGTTGTGCAGCCGTGACCTTGGGTTGTAAAACCGTTGTAGGTGTCCGAGCTCGATTAGACGCCCAATTTCCTGTCCAAGCTGCCTACAGTCTTCTGTATCATGTCCAATATCATGATGATAAAGGCAGTACAGTTGGTGATTTCTTTTGTGGATGGGTCCTGCCAGGGGCTGAGGTTCCCTTGCTAAGGTCTTCTTCCTCATGTAGGAGAGAATATGGGCCTTTGAAGCCAGTAGAGAGTTCCTTTCTTTTCCTCGGCCTCCCAACCGAATCTTGACAGAGCACCTTTCTTAAAGTAGGGCTTTGCCTTTATTGTCAACTTCTCTGCCGTGTTTGAATGGCAGTAACGCCTTTTGTGCGCGTTTTAAGCTCTAGTGGCTAGACCCTTGTCCTGAACGCCTAGCCTCAGCCATAAATTCGGCCTGACGCCTGGGATGATAGTCAGGCCGAGTCAGAGAGTACTTCAGGTGTTCTTGCGGGTGAGAGTTACTGGAGTGAGACCCATTGGGCCCCGCTGCGGAAGCTTTCCCCTTCATTTCTCTCACTACAGATTGGAACACACCCGGATTTTGAGCCACATAACGTATGGCTCGCATATACTCTTCATATGTGAAGGCAACGGTAGGAGTTGAGGATTCTCCCCGCTCTGAGGAGAACTGTTCCGTTTGTTGTTGAGAAGATCTTTAACTTCTCTTAGATGTCACATGTTGCTTGGACCCTTTTCCATCCTTTTTCTCCATCTTTCCCGCAATAGCCGGGTAAGGATAAAATTAAGAAAGCCTTGAGAAACTGTTTTAAGGAATTGAGGGCCCTCCTTCTAGCACCAAATGATGAAGTCAGATCTTCACCAAGGGTTAAAGATGACCTCAAATAACGTCGTCAACTGATTTGAAGAATATAGCTGGAATAGCTTCCTGGAAGTTCTGCACAAGGAAGCACAAATCAAAGGTCCCGGGGGTGTGACTCCGGGTAAAACCCTCCGACGCTCAAGTCAGTTTGGGACATTTCTCACTGAGAATATAATTTGGTATGGAGTTAGAAAGTTCTCACAGTTCTTGGCTGAGGAGAAAATTCAATGTATTAGCTCCAGAAGATGAAAATGTTTCGATCAGATCCCCTTTCTGGTCTGCGTTAGCTTGCTTTTATTAGTTTTTCCCGCCCTCTGCCTCTGATAGCGGATGAGACATTTGCTTGGGGCAGAAAACCTATGACGCAGTAGGTCTGCTGATATGGCTGGTAGGTCTGCGGACGTGACTAGTAGGCCGGCCGATGTGACCTTGGCGTGTACAGGCTGAACAGCCCAACTTGTATTCTTTCTTTGAATTGCACTTCTGCCTGATGGTCCCACGATGAAATGATATGTTCAACTCCTTCGCCGAAGTGTAAAACCAAGCTTGGCCGAAGTGGAGGTTGAAGTTAGGTGCCGAAGTGCAATCCTTATAGCATATTCTTTGATAATATAGGGCACAGCCGAAGTGCAGTCAAGGCTGAAGACCAATGCTTGGATGCTGAACTATATGAGTTATATACTTGCACAATATCTGCCGTTGACTGTCGTTAACTAACAGATGATTATTTCTGGTTTATCATCATATTTTACGCGCCTCAACCTACGGTTGATTTTTATAACCTCCCAATTTCTTCATTGTTTTAGTTTGTCCTAAAGCATCAACAACTTTCATAGTGGTACATAACCTGCAAGAGAAACCACAGGTACTGGATGAATTGCAGGAAAACATAACAGTCATAAGTTTCTTTGTAGGAGTGTTAACGAGCCAAGCCAAACCGAATACTCTGTTTTTGAATTCGTATTCGTTTAGTCAAACGAACTGTTTGGCTCGGCTTGTTTGCCGTAACGAGCTTTGAAATTTGTTCGAATTCAGCTTTAAAACACTGTAACTCTTTAAACAAGCCAAACAGTTTGTGAACAGTTCGGCTTGTTTTAGTAAACGAATCTACTTTGAACTAGACTCGTTTAAGTAAAATTAACAAATGAACTCGAACCAAATACGAATCAAATTCGAACTATTCGTAAACTATTCGATTCGCTTAACACCCCTAAATCCTTATTTTTGTTAAATAAGAAAACATGTAACTGTTCTATGCTAGGGCAGAACATCTCCAAACATACTTTTGTGGCTCCAAGCAAAAGTCAACAAGGTATTACCAAGGACAAAACTAGGGGTGTTAAGGAGACGAGACGACCCGAGCCAAATACTAGGTTCTCGAATTCAGATTTGTTTAGCTAAACAAACTGCTGTTCGGTTTGGTTTGTTTAGCTAAATGAGCTTTAAAATTAGTTCGAATTCGGTTCGATAACACTATAACTGTTTAAACGAATCAAACAATTCAGCTTGTTTAACTAAATGAACACAAATAGGCGCTCTAATTCAGCTCGTTTACGTAAAATTAACAAACGAACTCGAATCAAATACTAATCGAACTCGAACAGTTCGCGAACTGTTCGATTCGCTTAACACCCCTAACACTACCAAGTAATTTCTAACAGCTTGATCTGCAAAAACGCATCTTTTTCTGGGGCTACTTTCATCTTTAGTTCGTGAATTACACTAAGAAAAAAATTTCAAGGTACAAAATCTAGAAGTGGGTCTCGGGAAAAAGATTTAAAGCTCCGTCACATCAGTTAGATTAATACAAAATTGAAGCTTGGAATACTGATGTCTCCTATGTTCTATGGCTTCAAACTCTCACCAAGTCCCGGGGGCATACCCAAGCTTTGCGCCAGATTGCTCATCCTTTCCTTCATTGCCTAAACATCAGGAGCGAACATTTTAATAGTTCCAACATAAGCTACTTTCTGGTTTTTTTTTATAGCCCCATAATTTTTAATGCGTCATTTTCCTCAATTTTCTCTCCTGTGCATGAGCACTTCGTTTTTCCCAAGTTGTGGGGGTGGGGGGGGAGGGGGAGGGTTTGGAAGTTAGAGTATACTAACCAGGACACTCTTCTGATGCGCATCCTTGTAGGCCTCATTGATCAGCTGTCCAAGCTTCTGTGACAGAGAGTGGACGTAAAAAATAAAAATAAAATAAAGGCCTCATTGATCAGCTGTCCAAGCTTCTGTGACAGAGAGAGGGGACATAAAAAACTATAATATTAAAAAATTAAAAACGATTAACGTTCTTAATGCCTCGGGAAGAATCTACTACCTCTTTGAACAGATAATCGCCACACCCTCACCAGATAAGATAACAAACTCTCACCAGATAAGATAACAACATTCACATCCTTTGTTTATGAGGATAATTGATTGTCCAACACTCAAGACCCGTACAACAACGCGGGTTTTATTACTCTCCTGTACAACTTTCTTTTAAGTTTTAAAGGTACTTTCCCATCACAAGGAAGACATGATGCTCTTCTCTGTTTTAACTACTCCGTCTGTACCCTGTGGTTCACATCTTTGTCAATTCTGTATCTTTCTAGAATACAAATCTCGAATACCTAAAACTCTCACTCAATTGAATCTCTTGTCTTTCAGTTTCACAAAAGATTCTAAGGTCAGTTTTTTGTTGCTAAAATTAAATTTCATACCTGGTCTTTTTTCGACTAAATATGAAGCCTTTTTCCTTTGTATTCCGTCAACATTCCAACTTAGCATTCTCTTCTTCACTATTCTCATCTATCAACACAATGTCATATGCAAATAACTAGCTTTACGGATCTGTAACTTGAATATATCGAGTGAACTCATACATAACTAAAACAAAAAAGTATGGACTTAATGCAGATCTTTGGTGTAAACACACTGTAATAGGGAACTCTGAACTGAGTCCTCATGAAGTCTTTACGCTTATCGCGTTCTTATAAATGTCTTTTATACTTTCTATATATACTACTATAACACCTTTATTTTCAATCACACTCTACATGATTCTCATAGAACTTTAACATATGCGTTTTCCAAGCCAATGAAAACCATATACAAATCTTGCTTCTTCTCTTGATATATCTCTCTTAATCTTGTCAATAAATGAATAATCTCTTTTGTTGACTTTCCTGGCATAAATTCAAATTGATTTTTAGATACACTAGTCTTTTTGCAAAGTCTTTTCTGAACCACTCGCTCCCAGAGCTTAATCGTATAGCTCATTAACCTAATTCCTCAATAATTTTCATAATCTTGTACATCTCCTTTGTTTATATAAAAGTACTAAAGTGATTTTCCTCCATTAGTCAGGGATCTTTCCGATCTTTACTATATTTTTAGAAAGAACTGTGAGGCACATAATATGTTTTTTCTCCTAGGCATTTCCAAGCCTCAATTGGAATACCGTCAGCTCCAATAGTTTTACCATTTTTTATCATTTTCAAAGCATCTCCTACCTCTAGCAACCGAATTTTCCTACTATATGTTGCATTCCTATCATTTTCTGAGTTACGTAACTAGCCAATACAAGTTCATCTGTCACCGATTCATCAAAAATTTTCTCAAAGTATCTTCTCAATATATCTTATATTGCATTTTCCTCTACCAAAATATTGTTATTTCGTCTTTAATACATTTGACTCGAGTCAAATCTCTATTCTTCTTTTCTCTCGCTCTAGCAATTGTATACACATCTCTTTCACATTCTTTCATGTCCAACTGCTTATAAAATCTCCAAACGCTTTGATTTGGTTTCAATTACTGTTTGTTTAGCTTCTTTCTTAACAAGCCTATATTTTTCCTAATTCTCTTGATTCCTGCAAAGTTAAAATGTCCTATAACTAGTTCTCTTGGTTTTACTTTATATTGCACTTCTTCGACCACCAAGATTCGTTATTCACATGTACTCAACATTTTGAGTCGCCAAGTAAATTTCTTCCTATTTTCTTTATCTTTATTGCTACATCCTCCCACACTTAATTTGCATCACCACTTGAATTTCTTCTGAGTTCTCGCTCTAATACTATTTTTCTAAAATTTTCTCGCTTGGCTTCCTCCAAATTCCACCATTTTATCTTGAGTTCTATAGGCCTTTATTTTCTAAATCTTCTATGTCGGATACAGACATCTAACACTAGAAGACGGTGTCACACTGTTAAGCTTTCTTATGGGATCACCTTAGAGTCTTTACAAGTTATTCTCTCTCTCCTTCGAGTCATGAAATAGTTCAACTGCGACTTATTTGGTCCACTTTTGAATGCAATGAAGTATTCATCTCTTCGTTGAAAAAATTTATTAGCCACTATAAGGTCATACGCTATTGCAAAATCCAAAATAGATTTTCCTTCATCATTCATGTTTCTAAAATCAAATCCACCATGTACCTCATTGTAATCATTATTCTCCGCACCTGCATTTCAATTTAAATCTCCTCTCATACAGATTTTCTTACCTATTGGAATTTCATTTACTATGTCTTCTAAATTTCAAAATTGAACCTTTATACCTTCTTCTAAACCCACTTGAGGGGCAAATACCTTAATAATATTGATTTATACTTTTCAAGCACCAGTTTAAGGGCTATAATTCTATCTCTTTTTCTAATAACACCTACTACTTCGCCTCTTAATGAGGCATATATAACAATCTCAACTCCATTCTTGTCTTATTCTTTCTTATGTAACAGAGTTTAAATCTCGGCTTGTCCAAAATACTAGTTTTTTCACCTAACCACTTTGTTTCTTGTAAACATAAAATATTTACTTTTCTCCTTATCATCATGTTCACTGTCACAGTTCCAATGTTTCATGTCCCTAGTCTAATACTCCTAACTAATATAGTAATTCTCCTCTTAGTATCTAACTTACGCCCTAAGAACTCTTCCTTATTTCTCAATGCATTCAAGCTCTCTAGAAGATGCAGAGCCCTAGCTTCATTGTCGCCGCATTCGAACCATGTGACGAGAACCCTTGCTTATTTGACACTACATCCAAGCCCCCGAGATGCAGCGGTCCTTGTCGAGACACCGCATTCTGACCATATAGTGTGTTCCATATGGGAAACAGCCTAGTATTAGCTCAATTTCTTGTTTGATCCGTAATCATGTCTAGTGATGAAGTTTTACACTGGCAATCAATCTAATGGACCCTCCTCCTTTATCTAGACTTCTCGGCCAGCCGGAATTCACCAAATAAGATAAATCAAGGAAAAATAAAAACCCCAAGAAATTTAGATATATAACATATGAGGCTGATCAGAAATGGAGCATGTCTGTGCTTGCCACATAATCACTTAAAAAATTTATAAATGTTAACAATCAGATTATTACTTCTATAACTTGAAAACCCACTGGAACCTTAACACATGTTCCAGCGATTCTTGGGTTACCGACACTGTCATTATAAAATGTAACAAGAGACTCCCCAGAAAGAAAAAGTAGATGCCAACTAGAGAAATAGCGCAAGTATTGAAGATGGGCTCACCACCTCATATACAATCTTAAGATATGGCAGAACAGTATTTTGCATATTGATAGACTACACATGTCTCCTCGGATTTGGTATTACCACACCAAAAGGGAGACCCAAAAAAAAAAAAAAAAAAATCCAGCAGAAGCCCGTTACCTCCCACCAAACCATGATGAAGCTTTAGGCACGATGGTGATTTATCGGTTGAAAATGAAGAGATCACTATTTCAGAATTATTATAGAAAATAAATGGGCCGCCTAGTAAATGAAGGGATGGTAGCTCATAGAGTAGTCAATGAAAACAATTAATGGATAATAGCAGATACAGTAAAAAGAAAAACATTTCGTGGGAACCTAGTGTCAGGCGACGTTTGGATAGCCTTCAAGAGAGAAGTTTGAGACACGAGGTTCCAGAGAAGTTGTTCCAACCTTTTTATGAAATTCCAACCCCATAAATGTCTCTCTCTTAAGAACTTTAAAACATCTCTCTCTCTCACACACACACATTATTAAAATAACCAAATAAACACAATTGCACCAAAATAATCTGATTGTTGAACAATAATTAGCACATAAAGAAAGCATTTATAAGATCAAGATGAGTATTTGTAATTATACTGACATGCATTTCTAGTATCAAACACCAGTATGCATTTTAGTTTTCAAGTATCATATTCATATCACCTCTCACAGTGTGCCATCTGAAATAACTAAAATCAATGCGCGTCGTAAGTTATTAAGGCTAGAACAGAAACACAACCAATTCATTGTATCACTTGACCATTGTCTGGACGGCAAATTTCTAAATTCAGCTCAAGAAAACTTGTTGTGCACCACTTTCTGTGACAAAAACTAGTCATTTGCATTGAGGTAAAAACGATTACAAGCCTCAGGAAATAATGATTGGAAAATGACACAATTGAAGCAACTTAATTGACACAATAAACATTCAAATAAAAAGAAATAAATCAGGAAACTTACTTCTGCACCTAACTCCATAGCAGCCTCTGTAATTTCAGTGCGTACAGGCTGCTGATTACCTGATAGAGTTACCTGAAAGAAGTTTGGCAGCAGTCTTTAAGTAGATCTGCAAAGAAAGAATAGCTAACCCGAAGGGAAAAAAACAAGCCACGGGAAGCTTCCGCTAACTGACCTATTTATGATATAAAAAAAAACGGACTAGCATGCTCAAATTAACTGCATTTAACAACCCTCTTCAGCACCAAAAGATGAGGGAAAAAGTAAAACAAAGCAATAGATAGAAACTATATGTGAAGTCTGGTATACAATCTACATAGGCTCAAAACTTCAATGTGTAAAAGGTTCTCCTCACTTTTCACACATATAGTAAAACACTGAAGCTATAACTCTGGTTATATGGTATACCTTTCACACATTGAAGTTTTGAGCCTTTCTCCTCACTTTTTTTTTTCAGGGAAACTACGACACACTACTTCTCAAAGAAAAATGTCTAAGCAAAAAGATTTCCAAGCTACTTCGTCTCTCAACTTCACCGTAGACGTAATCCTTTTAGACAGATATCGAACAATAACTCAATTTGATAATGTGTATGCCTATAAGATCTTGCCCATGATATTTACCAAAACGTTTACTTTGTCATACATGACCTTTTTCGGCTAATTTATCGGATGAATTGGGACAAGGCAAACGCACCAACTGCAGAAGTACTTCAATTATAGAGCAGAAACTACTGATCCATAAAATGTTTCCAGAATCAAATATTATTTTCTCCAATATACATTGCTGACTCTCCATGCAGTTCAAGACTAAGAAGATAAAACCACCCACTTCTTACATGCCAAAAGGCCAGATGTTTCAGGCCTAAAAGTCCAGATGCGGCAAGCTCAGAAACAGTAAGAAAAATAAGATTTTTATATCTTTCCTTTTTTCTAATTTGCTAGTATGTCATTGTTCTTTTTCCTGGAAAGTCATGTGGTTCGTTGTTTTAAACAAGCTAACATCTATGTCCCAGTTAGGTCCTTCAATTAACTTCATAGTTAGTTCCATATAAGAACATCAGTGCAGGAAAAGTACCTTAACCAGTTCGCCTTCACAATAGCCATCAAACTCCGCTCTGTAAAAGGGACAAATAAAGTAAGGGATTAATGGTCATAAATATTTAAAGCATCCACAGCTATGCATTGGCTCTAAGGCATGTCAACTCACACAGCAAGTTCTTTTTGCACCCTTACAGCTTCTACCTGGACAACCATTTGGGCCTTCTTCACTGTCTCATATAAATTTTGCATGTTCCCAAGAATTCCTGCCTAACATCAAATTTTTATCAATATCCTCATAGAAAGATCAAAACTCACTTTGTTCGAACAGATAGAAGATAACGAAGTTAACAATTGCAACATGAAAACTGGTTACTCAACAATTACGAGGAAGACAACAGATGAATGCGGTTGTCAAATTTGCTCAACCAACTAAAGTATATTTCGAAAGCATCTTGAACAAGTTGATGCCATTTTTATCTAAATCACACACAAGATAATGCTGCTGTTCCAAAAAGCCCACAATCCAATGCGTCTGAATAGGCAATACGGTGCTGATAAGTAGTTACATTGGCTAAAAGGAATTCATCACCTTGTTCCTTTGATTTTCTTATGTTCCCTCTTCCAACTACTGGAGAGGCATCATGCTTTAAGCATACCATAAACATAGGAATAATGCCAATCCTCAAAAGATGAAACATGCAAACAAATTGTTGCCTTTAATTTTGCCTTCCAGTGACCACTACTTGTACGAAGAACACTTCCTCAACCACCGCAGAATCAATCTCTAGGATCTACACCACCATTGAAATTTTGAAGGAGAAAAATGGAAACTGCATAACATACAGTTATAGTAAACATGAAAAATTTTCATAATTGATGGCCAGAGAGCAAAAAATTAATTAAAGGATAAACACAACAGAAAAGAAGCACATTAGGATCACCTAATATATAAGAACATTAGGATCACCTAATATATAAATCGATACCAAACCATACAAGAGAGTAAACAAATTTCCAGTACTAGTGGGTAATCCGTAAACTACTAGTTCTACAATACCTTCGAAGAATTATCATCCTTCTTATCATTGTTGTCCTTCTTTCCTCCAAACAGACAGCAAATTTGAATCCGCCCTCGGGATTGAACCATCTTCGAGTAGCCAGAAAAAGATAAACCCCGTATACTAACCACATTTCTGATTTGATCTACATGGACTGCATAATAGGATGAACAAAAACATCAGGATGCATCTGCAGAATAGAGGTGGCACACGAAGATAAGCTTTAAGAATCTGCACTTTAAGGAAAATAAAAAAAATAAAAAAAAGGCTCCCTAGACCAATGCCTACTCATCCAATTCCTTCTAGATTACCAACAACCAACAACCATGCCCAGTAATATCCCAACGAAAGCAAAAACTATCGCTAGGGTCTGGGAAGAGTGAGAGACACGCAAACAATGTCTCGATCCCAAAGGATAGAGAGTTTACTTCCATTGAGACCCCCGATTTCCAGAATTAATCGTATAGTAATAATTCGGTGGTTTAACCTAACTTTCCACACACGTAAAGGCTCAACATTAGGATTGTTCCCCTCCATGTTATATGTGACCATTCTCAAATTCTATAGAATTAAATCAAATGCATATGGAAACATACATTAGTCAACAATGTGTGAATATGATTTTACTTTCTAAATGGGTATGTAGCAATTTCAACTTTGTTTATTTTGTTCACATACTTTGCATATTTTGTTAACATAGCTTTTACATATAAACATGTATAGTATTCGCCTATAAATAGGCTAATTTCTTCAATATTATAACATACCTCCAAAAACAATTCTAAGGCTCCAAAACAAGAGCATTAAGTATTGAGCAACGCTTGGTGTTCTTTTATTTTCTTCTTTCAATTTCTTAAATATTTATCAGTTTAAATTCCTTCAAATTGATAGCAGAGTCAGTTTACTGTGAATTGTGATAAATACACTATGCACGTAATTTTTGTCTAAGAAAGTCGGGTTTTAAATGGAACCATGTCTGACCCTTCCGGCTAAACCTGTGATTTTACGTGGAATGGTAATACTGTCTAAGAGGTCATTGTGATCTTTTCTAGGCAATTGCCGAATCGGTTCACTTTGTTTTTTTAGTGAAAGGAGAGAATTATCCAACCTTGTCAAGTTATTATCTTTAATGGTAAAAACAATTTTGCTCAACGGATTATACTTATGAGAGATTTTTTTTTGAAGTTCTCGGCATATGGGATGTCATAGAAAACAACTATGACATTTCAAATGTGAGCAAAAAATTAAGTGGCGAGGAAATCAAAGCTTTAGAGATAAATAAGAGGCAAGATCGTTTAGTTCGACATTATCTTAACAACCGAGTCGAGTTATCGGTCTTAAACAAATTTATGAATACCAAGGTTGCAAAAGGGGTTGAAAATTTTTTGTGAATATCAATAGAGGAAACATCAAAGTTAAAAAAGTTCGCTTACAAGAATTTCGGACGCAGTTTGAAATGGCTCAAATGAAAACAAACGAGTATGTTGCACATTTCATCCAACGTACGTAATATTAGTGGAAAAATACGGTGAAGTCATCACCGAAGCCTAACTTGTCTAGAAAATTCTTAGATCTTTGATTCAAAAGTTCACATAAAAAAATAGTCATTGAAGCTACCAAGGATCTTGACGAAATGACTATTGATCTACTAACAAGTGAATTACTATCTTATGAAATATCACCAGATCAGCAGTCTGCTGGTATTATAGAGGATGCATTGCAAGCTCAAACAATTGCTTCGAAAGATCAAAGGTTGTCTATAACTCATGCTGGATCTAGTCAAAGCGGCCAAAATTTTCGAGGCAGAGGACGTGGGCAAGGAAGAGGGCGTGTTAGAAGCAATTTTAATTACTAGTAAAATAATCTTTCTTGATAAACATAATCAAAATAACATTTTTCAAATGATATATCAAAAATCCAACGGTTTAATTGCAAAAAGTTTGGACATTTTCAAAGTCTGTATAAGAATAGTCCAAAAATGCATGCGAAAGTGGCTAAAAATGACAAGTGATAAGACTTTGGTTTTGGCTGATTTAGGTGTTGAGGTTGCAGCAATCATATGTAGAGATAAAGAAATGTTTACAGATTTAGATACTTCTGTAAGATCTACTGCGAAATTTGGAAGTAATTATGAGATACATGTTCTTGGTAAGGGAGAATTGCCATTAATTTGAAAGATGATTCTTCTAACTTTATCTATGATGTATTCTGTGTACAAAGTTTACAGCAAAATTTATTGAGCATCAGACAATTATTTCTGAAATATTATAACATAGTCTTTGATCATAGGGTTTGCACGGTAAGTGATTCGAGGAGAAAACGAATTGCAAAGGTAAACATGAATAATAGTCGTTTATTTCCGCTGCCAATCAACTATGACAGCTGACCTTGCTTCAGTTCTATGAGATATGATAATGCATGGCTATAGCATCTGAGATTTGGATGATTGAATTTTCGAAGTTAAAAGTTCCTTGTTAGAAATAAATATATTTTAGGATTCCAGATATTGATTTTTCACAGAAAGTTCGTGAGCCATGAACGTTAAGAAAGCAACACAGATTTCCATTTTTGAAGTATAAGGCCTAAAGAGGGAGTCCAACACTAGAGTTGATCTATTCAAACTTGTGCTATGTGAAAGTACCTACAAATGGTGGTTATAAGTATCATAACTTTTATTGACGCTTTCAGTCAAAAAGCTTGGATGTATTTCTTTAAAACAAATCGGACGCATGTGATACGTTCAAAAGTTTCAAAGTGTATATGGAAAAACAAAGTGGATTCATGATCAAAACTTTGAAAACAGACAGAGAAACTGAGTTTACTATCACTAATGATTATCTGGAGAGAAATGACGTTAAGCATTAAGTGACAGAGAGATATACACCTCAGCAAAACAGTGTGGCAGAAACAAAACACATAATGATCATTGACATGGTAAGATCAATGAGCATTCAAAGAAATTTCTAAAATCATTTTGGACAAAGGTCGTTGCTTGTGTTGCCTATGTCTTGAACAAGTGTCCTACAAGGAGTATTGCACAAGGAAAAACTCTTTACAAGGTATGTACAAGTCGGAAACCAAATATTGGACATTTGAAAGTATTTTGTTACATTGCTTATGTTCATGTTCCAGATGTTTTAAGGAAAAACTTGGATGATAAATCTAAAAAATGTGTTTTTGCTGGGTATTCTCAAGAAACAAAACGATATAAACTCTATAATCTTGTTACCAAAAAATTTGCTATCAGTCGAGATGCTATTTGTAAAGAGATGGATGCTTAAGATTGGATAGGAAAAGAGCCTGAGAAAACATAAAATTCTTCACTTTCGCTGATTGTTAGTTCTCGCATATAGGTCCAACACCACTAAGGGAGGATATTGTGTCTAAACCATCATTGAGTCGCCTGCAATGAGAGAGGAGATTACCAACATGATTACATGATTATGAAATTGGTAATCACAATGAATTATCTGATAAAGAAGTTGTGAATTTTGCCTTATTTGCAGATTGTGATCTAGTGACATTCAAAAAAGCTTTCAGAAATGATCATTAGATTCATGTCATATATCAATAGATCTTTTTTTTGTCAGTGAAATTTCGTATAAAGCCAATTGGCAAATTTACAAAAGTTGTTGCACATAATTTAGCAACTAAACGCAGCTTAGACTGCAGTAGGTGGCTTACAACATTCCTCACAGCCAATGCCAACCTTGACAGAAGCTGTCTGACAGTGGCACTGTCGTCCAAGCATATTCTCAATTTAAAGTAAGTAAACTATACAAAATGCCACTCCTGAGCAGAGTAGTTACATCAGGAATAACAACCAGGGGCGCTTGCGACAATAACGATAACTAATAACAGTTAGGCCAAAAGTAAAACTAAAGCAATAGCAATTAACACCACAGCATATGTCAAAAGATTCATGCTATTGAGAAAATAATACATGGGAATTGATTAATCTTCCATCAAAGAAGAAATCCGTTGGAGCCAAATGAGTGTCCAAGTTTAAAGTACAAAGCAAATAGAGAGATTGATCGCTTTAAAGCAAGACTTGTTGCAAAAGGATACAAGCAGGATACAGTTAATTATTATTTTGAGGTCTTTGCTCCTGTCGCAAGACTTGACACAATTCATATGGTTATTTCTATTGCGCACAAAGTGAATGGAAGATTTACCAAATTGATGTCAAATTCGCTCTCTTAAATGGAGTTCTGGAAGAAGTTCATATAGATCAACCAGATTAATATATTGTCAAAGGACAAGAAAGCAAGGTCTACTTGTTGAAAAGAGCTCTGTACGGGCTCAAGCAAGCTCCACGAGCATGGTATACTTGCATCAATTCTTATTTCATCGAGCATGGTTTTCAAAGATGTCCATATGAGCATACTTTATATGAGAAATATTCTGATTGATGAGATATTATTATTGTATGCTTATATGCTAATGACCTTATTTTTACCGGTAAAAATGCTTAAATGATTTCTTAGTTTCAGATGGATAGTGGAATATTCATTTCACAAAAGAAATATGCTGGTCATATTCTGAAAAATTTGAAGATGGAATTTGCAAAATTCATCTTAACACCGGTTGAAGAAAAGTTGAAGATAACAAAAGACTATACCATTGAGCTAGTTGATCCAACATACTTCTGAAGACTAGTTGGAAACTTGAGATATTGGATTGCGACTAAGCCGGATATAACATATGATGTTGGACTTATCAGTCGTTTCACAGAGTTACCGCATCAATCACACATACAATCAGCTACACAGAGTTTAAGATATGTCAACGGTACATAAATTCATGGTATATTCTATTATTGTGCTAATGATATTTCTCTTCTGGGATACATAGACAGCGATTGGGCTGGTGACACCATAGGGAAAAAAAGCACATCAGGTTATGCATTTTTCTTGGAATCTGGCGTTTTCTCATGGTCTTCAAAGAAACAACAAGTCATGGCTTTTTCTACAGCTGAAGCAGAGTATACAACAGCATCAAACAGTGCTACAGAAGCACTATGGCTTAGACGGATTCTTGGTTTTATACATCATGAATAAGATGAACCAACGCCGATTTATTGCGATAACAAATCAGCAATTGGTTATCAAAGAATCCATTATTTCATAGACGAAGCAAACACATTGATATCAAGTTTCTCTTTATTCGTGACCTAGTTTGTGAAAAAAGAGTTTGACATTAATTATTGCCAAATTGAATGCTTTCCAAATTAGTAGATTGCAATTTCAAGTTTGTTTATTTTGTTGACATAGCTTTTACTAACTTTGTCTATTTTGTTCCCATAGCTTTTACATATGAACATGTGTAATATCTGCGTATAAATAGGCAAGTTTCTTCAATATGTAACATACCTCCAAAAACAATTTTAAGAATTCAAAACAAGAGCATTGAGTACTGAGCAAAATTTTGTGTTCTTCTATTTTCTTCTTCTTTCAATTTCTTAGATATTTATCGGTTTAAATTCTTTCAGTTCTTCTCTTCCAAAATAAAAAGATAGACTAACTTCACAAGATATGTTTATTGCTACTCATGTAACAATGCAGAAGAGAAAGCAAAGGCAAGGGAGAACACATTGACACGGCAGGGGTGTAATGAGAAGAGAAACAAAAAGAAAAGAGTTACACATCTTGAAATGGTTCCCACTTCAACATTTAGAATCACACTTATTAGCTCCTCTCAAATCAGAGGTGAAATGGTCTTCTCTCCTTGAACAGACACTATTGTCCAAACTCGGCTGAGAATAGATATAAAGATCGAGAAAAATGCATCAAGAATTTCTACCCTCACAGAAATCGATTTCAAGTGCCAAGAAACTAGAACAAAAGATCACATTTCCTGATCTGCAACAAAAATCTTTAAGCATCTATAAATATAACCATTCAAACCGAATCTATCTTAGCACAATAGACTATTTTTATATATTTCCATTGCTGTGACGAAAGGGAAAGTAGAACACTTCATTGTGAGACTAGAATGACACGATTACAGACAAAATTAAACACAATGCTCTGCTTGAAAATGTATGGTTTTTAACATTTTAATGAAACAAGAAGTCAAGCACCATATTACCAAAATATCCAAAACTCAAACGTGAAAGGTCCACAAGATTTTAATACATTTGCTTTTTTCTTTTAGGCAGGTAATTTCAACAAAATAAGTAAACCAGTAAGCACTACGAAAAATATGGAATATACAATTCAAAAATTAGACTATGAACACATTCCAAGTAAATTACCCAAACCAACTTTATTCTATCAGCAATAATGATGCACGAAACTTCAGCCGAATTAGCATCAAGTAATCGAACAAAGAAGCACAGAGGACAAGTGAGAAATAGATTACGGATAGAGGATGGAGAAAGCGCCGGCTTTCTGCAATTGTGAGGGGTTGCGAACAGAGCCGTGCCGGTGAGAGCATTCCTCGACGCCATTTTCAACTCGGTATGAGTCCCCACAAAAGTTACTTCGAGGTTTTTAGGTGGATAACAAGAATATGAAAATCAGCAGATACTTCTGTTTACATCCTTTTCGTCTTTTCTTTTTTCATTATTTTTCTCGGACAAATTATATTTATATAAAGCATAGTTGTCAATATTTTTTTTTCATTTTTATGCATATACATATAATACATTACACCAGAGGATGGAGATAAATATAGTACATTAAATAAACTTATGGTATCTCATATGTTAACTAATACACACAACAACAAGTATATCATAACGACGGTAAAAATTATCTCTAATGTCTGGAGAGAGTAAGAGACACGCAAACAATGCTAAATATATGTAATAAACTAACATTGTAAAGTGAATGCTAAGTACATAAAATTAACCATTATTATAAGAGAGGGCATTATAAAAATCAGAAAAAAATTTGCATTTGAAAGGGTTTTAAACGCAAAATGTTAGTATTAAGAACTGTTTTATAGCCTCTTGAGATATGCCTCATTAGCGTTATCAATATTGTTTCAGTGATGATAAATAAAAGTCTCTTTCTGTAATTATATTTGTATCATTTTTGAAATCGAGAAGAAAATTAATGTATCATAATAATAATTAGCTAAATATAATCTTTGTCCATGATTGTATTACTAAGATAAACTGACTATCTTCATGATAACCTAACTAATGCATTAAAGTTCTTGCTAATGCAATAACTTAATATAACGAAAAAAGTAATCATAATATCACAAATCCACAAACTAATCTGCAAAACACGTTTCTTAAAGAATTGTCAAAATGTTGACAGAATTGATCAATAATCTTTCTAAGACTGGGTGACTAATTTTCCTTTTATCAAATTTGATGATTCTTATTACAAACAATAGCTAAGAGTCTGAAGTTTATTGTCATCAAAAATCAAAACTTTTGAAAACTTTTTACTATTTTAAACTGTTATGTAAAGTTGAGTGCTAAAACTTTACATGCGGGGACCTTCACCTGACCCTACTAGTAATGGCTTACAATATTTTGTAACATTTTTCGATGATTTTTCCTGTATGACATGGGTATATTTTCTTAAACACAAAAATGAAGTGCATGCCAAGTTTGTGGAGTTTTACCGAATGATACATACCCATTTTAATGCCAGATAAAATCCTTCGATCTGACAATACCAGTAAATACATGGATCGAGAACTGAAAACCTTCTTCAAAGGAAATGTTCTCATCCACCAAACCTCATGCCCAAATACGCCTCAACAGAATGGAGTTGCGGAACGGAAATTTTTCACTCTCCTAGAAATGTCCCGATCTCTAATGTTTGAATCTCATATCTCCAGATATTTCTGGCCAGAAGCTGTTGCTATCTCCGCCTATCTTTTAGGCCATCTCACGACACAAATACTTGATCATCAAACATCGCTAAACATCCTGGAAATCCAAACACAATACCACCTCCACTCGCCCTGCCTCTACGAATCTTTGGTTGTACGCTCTACGTACACGTTCCAAAACACATACGAACTAAATTAGATCCGTGTGCTACTAAATGTGTTTTCGTCGGATACGCCCTCCCTCAAGAAGGATACCGATGTTATAATCTATTTACGCATCGCATCCATGCCATGATAGATTGTAACTTTCTTGAAACATAACTTTACTACTCTTTCCAACCTCGTGATTCGAGAGAGATTATACATGATTCACTTGGTTGGTTAAATACAACAATTATTCTAGAGCATGATCCTGCGGTGTCACCCACCACTATAGAAACCAATGCCTCTGTCCTTGACCCGGATCCTCCTTTGGTTGATGTTCAACAAGAGATAAGTGAGTCCTTCGGTTCAAATATTGTAATTCATGATAATATTTCTATTGATGGTACTAGTCCTAACATGCCAAGAGAAAGTACATATGCTCTTTCACACAGGAGCAACAGTGGTATTCCACCCACACGATACTCTCTGGAACGAGTCTCTAGAGCCAGCAGATACCCGGTGAGAAACCTGGCTAGAGGGAGCACGTCAGAATCTATGAAGGCATTTAATGCGAGTTTGTACAGTTATAATATCCCAAGAAATGCATGGGAAGTAAAACAGGAGAAAAAGTAGAAATAGGCCATGGACGCAGAAATAGAGGCACTTGAAAAGAATGGAACGTGGGACAAATGCAAGCTGCCAGAAGGAAAGAGGCCAGTTAGGTACATGTGAGTTTTCAATATAAAACATAATGCTGATAGATCATTAAACGATATAAAACCCAACTGGTAGTAAAAGGATATACACATACTAATTGCGTTGATTATTCTGAAATGTTCTCTATAGCTGCAAAGATTGACACGATTCGGATGTTGTTCTCAATTGTAGTAAACAAAGACTGGCCGCTTTGCCAATTTGACTCAAAGAACGCATTCCCTCACGGAGATTTGAAAGAGGAAGTATATATGAAGGCTCCTCCTGGATTCTCGGACGGCCTTAAAGGAGTAGAAGTATATTGACTCAAGAAAGCCATGTACAAGACTGAAACAATCATCCAGAGCTTGGTCCCAAAGATTCACTATAGCAATGAGGTGATACGGTTATCGAAAACACAACTCGGACCATACTTTGTTCATAAAGAGGAGGGATGGTCTGGTCACTTGCTTGATCAGTTACATAGATAACATGATTATAACGAAAAGTGATCCAAGAGATTTCTAAACTAAAGAAAAAGATGCTCTAGGAGTTTGAGATGAAAGATCTTGGTGGATTAAAATACTTTCTTGGCATTGAGGTTCTACGATCAAAAAAGGAAATATTTATTATCATAGCGGAAGTATACTTTGGATTTACTTGCAGAGACAGGAATGATCAATTGTAAACTGGCAGAGACAGCGATACAAGTCAACCATGGACTCAGAGTTAAAGAAAGAGCTGATCCGGCAAAAAAGGTTAGGTATCAGCGATTGATGGATAAACTAATTTACTTAGCACATACGAGGCTAGATATAGCATGTGCTGTCGGGGTAATAGGTCAATTTATGCACCAGCCACAGAAGACCATACGGAATCTATAATGAGAATAATTTGATACTTGAAAGGTAAAGTAGGAAAGAGACTTGTGTTTAAAAGAAATGAGCATTTCTACATCGGGGCATATACTGGTATGAACCAGGTCACCAACCCGAATGACCGGCGATCAACATCAGGGTATCTGTTACTAATAGGGGAAATCTCGTAACGTGGAGAAATAAGAAGCAAATAGTAGTAGTATTATCTAGCAATTAGATGGAACCAGGGGTATTGCCAAGGGCATAACTGAAATTTTATGGGTAAGAAAATTGTTAACCAAAAAAGTGCTACCATCAAATCTTATGAATCAACTAAAGTGTGACAACAAAGCATCAATAAGCATTTCAGAAAATACGGTTCAACATGATCGCGCCAAATACATAGAAGTGGATCGACATTTCATCAAAGAGAAGATAGAGGATGGAACAGTTGAACTTCCTTTCGTATGATCCGAAGATTAGCTAGCAGGTATCCTTATTAAGGATGTGGCAGGAAGGAGTTTCACTGAAGTATTGTGCAAGGTGGTATCGGGCGATCCTCTACTCAACTTGAGGGAGAGTATTAAGATATACCTACGGAAATGGATACAAATAAGCATTTATGGCAAAGAGGGAAATTGGCAATCAACAATTATTTATAATTATTCTGTAATTATTAGTAGTATTACGTAATTATTAGTATTTCCATACATAGTATGATAAGCAGACTATATTAGAGACTTGAATGAAAAAGATCATATTTTTCTTTCATTTTGAACATAAACGGTTCTTTATATGTTTTCTTTCAGTTAGGGTCCTTCTGTCTTTTTCTTTGACAGATCAACTTCGTTTCCCTGGTCTTTGTATACGCTGGATGATATGTTTTCTATATCTTTTTTTCAAGTCACCACGTTTGTGCACCTTTGCTGTGAATTAGTCAGAAGTTTATTCATAAACTGTTCTTTAGTATGGTTTTGGCGCATGGAAAAGGAAAACTTGATTATCAGAAAGAAGATATAATAAAAAGGGAATTTCTAGCACATGTATTCTGTAGTATATTGAATGTATGGTTTTTGGTGTTCTTTTTTCATTTATTGCAAATCATGGTTCAGTTTTGCGCGTTTAGGATGATAAGATGAAAAGGAAGACCTAAGTCATGACAGAGAACTATAAAAGCAAAAGGGTTTACGATAATTTCCCTGAATATCATGATAAGGAATTTCTCGGTGCACTATACTTCCACGACTCGAACCCGTAACTTCCAAGTCACAAAGCACCAATCTTACCAGTTGCTCCAAGGCCCGCCTTCAATATCTAATCATGATAATAAAGGATATAATTAAAAGAAATTATTGTAATCTCCCTTTGTTACTGAATTCTCTCACTAACACACTAATACATAATATTCATATTATTGTGGTATTTATGCAGGTACATATAGTGATGAGGTCTTACTGGAAGCAAACTCTCTATCCCAAGAGATAGAGATATTGTTTGTCTGCCACTGACTCATCTCATACCCTAATGATAGCTTTTGCAGCTGTTGGAATATATTGAGTATGATTGATGGTGATTGTAATCTCCCTTTCAATTCTGTAATTTTGTCATGACTGTTAAAACACATTCTGAGGATAAGGATCAAGCAACAAACAACCAACTCAAAAAAGAGATAAGAGATTAATGTTTCAAACTACAGCTTGAACGAATACATTCAAATCCGTTTTCAAATGTATATTCCTTTTCAAATGTATATCTTTCTTTTCAAATGTATTCAAATATTGGATGTAACCACAATACTAAGATATATAAAATATACATGCCGTAAACCATCAAGAGTGATCGGCTTCCAGCATACCAACGTGTTCTTCATTCCTTTTGTTTATTTGTTAATCTTTTATGGTATCAGAGTCAAAGTCCCACGTAAAATGACCGACTCCACCTCCTCCACAACAAACCCTCCCTCAAACGTTGCTATCACTGCAAGCAACACGCCAACTGCAAGCAACATACCAACCTTTGTACACTCTCACAGTATAGTCACTGTTAAACTCAACAAAGACAACTTCTTACTTTGGAAAGCACATATTGTGCCCTATCTACGTGGCCAGAAAGTGTTTGGCTTTCATGATGGCACCACAGTGCCGCCACCCCCTACGTTACCTCAGTCGAGTGATACACTCACAGGATCCATTGACAATCCTGATTATCTTGTCTGGGTTCAGCAAGATCAACTCATCCTAAGTACACTCTTGTCTTCCCTTACAGAAGGAGTCCTCACACAAGTTTTCGGATGCGTCACGTTACGTGACCTTTGGGTGACCCTTGAACGCATGTTCACTTCTCAATCTCGGGCCAGAATTATGCAAATTCACTATCAGCTTGCCACAATCAAGAAGTCTGGCTCCTCCATTCCAGACTATTTTCAAAAAATCAAGGGTCTTGCTGACACCTTTGCAGCTGCAGGGCAACCTCTAAATGACTTTGAAATTGGGTCATACATACTTGCTGGCTTGGAACCAGAATATGACCCTTTCGTCACCTCAGTCACCACTCGTGTTGACCCTCTCACAACGGACGAGCTCTATGGACATCTTCTTGCCCATGAATCTCGGTTGGAACAACATGCATTACCTACTACTGAAGCCTTCCCATCTGCCCACATGGCGTCAAAACAATCCCGTGGCCGTGGCACGCACGTAGGTCCCAGGCGTGGTCCAACCCCCTTCCCTGGAGCACGGCAACAGTAGTCTTATTCCCGTGGGCATCGTGGACGTGGTCGTGGAGGATGACCATCTCCATCTCAGTTTTCGGCCAACTTCCAGAATGATGGTTCCGGCCCTACTCGCCCTACATGCTAGGTATGTAACAAGGTTGGTCACACCGCACTACAATGTTATAATAGGTTCAACCATGCATATCACGGTGAACAGTCCGCACCACCAGCAGCCTTTCTAACGGCTCCCTCATTCAATGATTACAATTGGTATCCTGACACCGGTGCAAAAAATCATCTCACCTCTGATCTCAACAACCTCAATATTCATTGTGAGGAGTATGTGGGAACAGACAAGGTCCAAGTAGGTAATGGTGCTGCACTCCCTATCTCTCACACAGGTTCTACCTCTCTTTCGACCTTCTCACAAAGCTTTACTCTCAAAAATGTCTTACATGTTCCACATATCACCAAAAATCTTATTTCTGTTAGTCGATTTACCAAAGACAACAATTGTTATCTCGAATTTCACCTTACTTTTTTCTGTGTTAAGGATCAAGCAACGGGACGCATACTCCACCGCGGACCGAGTAATGCTGGCCTATACTCCTTCTATGCGTTACCCGCCTGCCCTCCTTCACATCGTGCCTATGTTGGTGAGAGCGCAACACTCAGTGCCTGGCATGGACATCTTGGCCATCCTGCTCTTAGGACTGTTCGTCATGTTGTGTCCAAGTTTCATCTCCCTGTTACCCCCAATAAACCACCCACTGTATGCCCTGCTTGTTAGCAAGGAAAGATTCATCAACTCCCCTTCCCTACCTCCCCAAACAAATCAAAGTTTCCTTTAGAACTTCTGTTTGCTGATGTATGGGGACCTTCCCCTATTGCTTCAATAAATGGTGAACGTTACTATGTCAGTTTTGTAGATGACTTCAGTCGCTATACATGGATTTTTCCGATTAATGCTAAATCCGATGTTCTATCTATCTTTCAACACTTTTACAAAACAGTTGAACGCTTATTTGAACGTAAGATCAAAAACTTACAATCCGGCCAAGGCGGTGAATTTCAAAAATTAGACCCTCTACTATCTCAACTTGGTATCTCCCATCGTCTTTCTTGTCCCCACACTCATCAACAAAATGGGTCCGTCGAAAGAAAACACCGCCACATCATTGAAACAGGTCTCACACTCCTTAGCCATGTGTCACTTCCGCACTTATTTTGGGTCGATGCCTTTACCACTGCTTGCTACTTAATAAACCGTCTCCCTACCCCCTTCTTATCCAACAAATCACACTACGAAACCCTCTTTCATCGTCCTCCTGACTACACCTTCCTCAAAACATTTGGTTGTGCCTGCTGGCCTCTCCTGCGTCCCTACAACTGTCACAAAATACAATTTCGATCCACAAAATGCACCTTCCTCGGATACAGTAATTCACACCATGGCTACAAATGCTTCGACCCTCACTCTGGTAAACTCTATATATCCCGCAATGTTGTATTTGATGAAACCCATTTTCCAGCATCCAATTCCAACCCGCCCAGCACCTATCCCAACCACTGATCCCGCCGTGCTTAATCTACCTATCATACCATTCACACCCCTCGTTCATCAGTCCACCCATTCGCCCTCATCGCCACACCACCAACCTTCCCCAACTATTCCTCCAAACAACCCTCCCAACCCAGCTTCGTATCCCACAGAACCACCACCCTAAATACACAATATCCACCCCATTCAAACCCGTTCCAAATCTAACATCCACAAACCAAAACATCCTACAGACGGCACCATTCACTATCCAATTTCCCATGCACTACTCACTGAAAACGCCCCAAACCCGTCCGAACCCACCTCATACACAACCGCATCCAAACACCCCGAGTGGCGCAAAGCCATGACCACCGAATTTGATGCTCTTCTTCGTAATGGCACTTGGACTCTTGTTCCTCCTACCCCCTCTATGAATATTGTAGGCTGCAAATGGGTCTTCCGCATCAAACGCAGGGCTGATGGATCTTTAGACATGTACAAGGCACGCTTAGTTGCAAAAGGATTTCATCAAAAACCCGGCATTGAATTTCATGATACTTATAGCCCCGTGGTAAAACCCACAACTATACGCACATTTCTATCTATTGAAGTATCACATGGATGGTCTCTTAGACAAATTGATGTCCAAAATGCGTTCCTCCATGGCTTCCTTAAAGAAGATGTCTATATGTCCCAACCCCCGGGCTTTACTCATCCACATTATCCTCATCATGTATGCAAACTCCGTAAGGCACTCTATGGTCTGAAGCAAGCTTCTCGTGCATGGTTCTCTCGTCTCAGCAGACGCCTCTTAGAACTCGGATTTCATGGCTCTAAATCCGACTCATCTCTCTTCATCTACAAATCTACAGATATTATAATCTATATCCTTATCTATGTTGATGACATTATCATTACTGGCTCTCACCCAACCGCCATTCAACATTTGCTCTCAAGTCTAAGTACGGATTTTGCTATCAAGGATTTGGGGCCCCTACATTACTTCCTTGGAGTGAAAGTCATCCCTACCAACGACGGCTTGTTCCTCACACAACAAAGGTACATTCTTGACTTACTTCAACGGACAAAAATGGCACATGCCAAACCTATTTCCTCCCCCATGAGTGCCGCCCACACTCTCTCCCTCTTCGCAGGAGACCCCTTACCCGATGCAACTGAGTACCGCAGCACTGTCGGTGCTTTACAATACTTATCTCTGACTCGTCCGGACATCTCCTTCGACGTCAACAAAGTATGTCAGTTCATGCACCGCCCAACTACGGTTCATTGGCAAGCAGTGAAACGCGTCCTTCATTACCTCAAGGCTACACTCACTCACGGACTATTGCCTCGCCACACCAATACTACTCATCTTGAAGCATATTCTGACGCTGACTGGGCCGGCTGTCCTGACGATCGAAAATCCACTAGCCGCTACTGTGTTTTTCTTGGCCCAAATCTCATTTCATGGAGCTCGCGGAAACAGCCGACTGTGTCTCGTTCTAGCACGGAATCGGAATACCGTGCGCTAGCCACCACTGCTGCTGAACTCTTATGGCTAAAATCTCTTCTACGCGAGCTTGGACTATGCCTACGGCGTCCCCCAACACTTTGGTGTGATAATATTGGAGCTACATATCTTTCTTCTAATCCAGTATTTCATGCGCGCACCAAACATATTGAAATTGACTTCCACTTTGTTCGTGACCGTGTAGCTAATGGATGTCTTGATGTTCGGTATCGGTGTACACAAGACCAAGTTGCTGACGTTCTTACAAAACCCATTGTCTCACGACGATTTCTTACATTACGAGACAAACTCAACGTCCGTGATACGCCGTTGACTTTGCGGAGGCGTGTTAAAGCACATTCTGAGGATAAGGATCAAGCAACAAACAACCAACTCAAAAAGAGATAAGAGATTAGTGTTTCAAACTACAGCTTGAACGGATACATTCAAATCCGTTTTCAAATGTATATTCCTTTTCAAATGTATATCTTTCTTTTCAAATATATTCAAATATTGGATGTAACCACAATACTGAGATATATAAAATATACATGCCATAAACCATCAAGAGTGATCGGCTTCAAGCATACCAACGTGTTCTTCATTCCTTTTGTTTATTTGTTAATCTTTTAATGACCTGAATCTTCCTTTCCAATCTTGGAGCGCAGAGGAGAGATTGTCTTGGTGCGATTAGTCCCAGTCTGGTTATGCGGTGCTTGGAATAAGGAAAGCTACCTACATACTGAGTTCAAGTGTTGCCTCTTTAATGTAAGTAATTGATGCCTTGGAAGTAGCAGATTTCATAAAGATTGTTAGCATTTTATGACAGCCTTGCGATAGCTTGCTATCGTTGAGATATACTGAGTATATGTTGAGTATATGTTGTTGTTGTTGTTTGCATTTTATGACAGCCTTTCTATATTTTACTACGCATGTGTGCCTGCTTCTCGCAATTTAGGTGCAAGGTTCCCAAGGAAACGTAGCACTGCTGCTTCTACAGTAGAGTAGAAGCTTGTTATTCGTGCAGACTACTATTTTGCTTTTGTCGAGTATAATTTTAACGCCCTTTTTCTTTTTCATTTTTGATAATCAGGAACAACATAGTATGATCATTATGAGATTTATCGACCTGTGCTTTTGCTAGGTTCGTTCTAGATTGAACACATCTATATATGTCTTTGGTATAACAATTAATTTTTGTTCCTGGTATCTGCCCAGAGATTTACCTGTTTGTTACTCTCTACAGAACGTGTTCCGGACAAGAACCAAGTCGGAAGCTGCAAAATATTAGAAAAAGGGATTACTAGATGAAGTTAGGTGCGATCATTGTTGACAGCTATTACGTAATTTTATTTTTTTTTGGGGATGATTTTTGCAAGTTCTTCTTTCTTCATTCCATTTCTTGATAGTTACATCTGTTGGAGGATAATTGAAAAAATTGGAAAATTAGAAAAAATGGGTTTGTCCAAAATTAGTGAGCGACATATTTTGAGCTTAATTATGATTAGTTTTCGCTAATCAAAAATAAAAACTGATGATTCCTAAATTATCTACGTAATGAGTAGATGATTTTAGGCTTTTGAATCACTCAATTTCGGTACCGGGTGAATAAGAAATCAATATTCAAAGCAGGAGTTAAAAATGATTGAGAATTAAAAAAATGATGATGTGGCTTCATGAGAATTGAACACATCACCATTTTCCGAATATAATGCATTGGTCAATTGTATGAAATTTGCCACCAAATATAGTGCTATCACTTTAGATGTGTCCTAAGGGCAAGAGAATTTTTGATCGGAGGGAAGACGCAGATGGCTGCCATACACGCACACATGGCCGGCAAGCTCGGCTCAGGCTCGTGGCTTGTGCGCCCGGTTCTTATCTTTTTGGACAATTTTCTTTTAAAATTTTCAGAAAATAATTTACCTAATCCTACGGTTATGATTTAATCATGTGATCTAACAACCAAGATTGAACCAGTCTGTGGATTACCCTGTGGATTATCTCTGATTGTGGTGGTTTACTGGGGGAGATCATGGATGGTGGGTTACTGGCGGAGATCGTGGGCCTACTGGTGATCGTGTAACCTCTCTGTGGGTTAACTGGTGATCTTGTAACCTCCGTCCAGTTCCCTATATAAACAGAGGCAGAACATTGCATCTGCACACAAAAATTTTTCTTCTTCTGCTACGAATTTCTTCATCGTCCCTGCACCTTCCTGCATTTTGCACTGCATCGTTTTTTACACTTCCTGAGCAAACATCTGATTGCTACATTGCTACACTGCATCCTGCATTCGTTCATTACGAGAAGTTCGAACACTTGACAGGTTCGTAGAGTTCTTACGTTGTTGTGCCGCTCGTCAGAACTGATATCCGATGTATCCTGGGAGACGTTTGCTACATCCGGTTTTGGCAGAGTATACCGGAGCAATTTGTATTAAGGGAAAAGTCCTGGACTCTCCTCGGTTTGCATTGTTATTCTGTTTCATTTTACACGAACACACGGACACACAGTACAGGATCTGAGTTTTCGTTTACCTAACAACATGTTAAACATGACACTAATACCTGCTTCATTTCCAGATTTGCTGGAACTCATGTTTTTCATTCTCAATGGAGTCAAGGACATACTCTTCCTTAATTTTGGAATATGATTGAATGAAGAAAAATGATTCACTAAATTGAATGCGCTTCTTATATTGTGAAGTAGCAGTTGATGGACACAGCTTGACGCAATTTTCATTATGGGTCATCGGGAAACAACCTCTGTGTGTTTTTAACATATGAGTATGGTTGCGTACATCCGACCGTTTATACCCCGGCATAGGTAGAAGTCTCTAAGCCAATAGAGTAATATTGTTGTAGTATTTGATGGAACTCAAGAGCAGTAGCTAATTGTATTAACATACTGAATCGAACTAAAAATGGGTTCTTTTTTCTTTGTCATATGTAGTACCTGCTATGATTGAATGGGTGAGAAGCATTTCAGCTGATATACTCATATGGTGTTTGGTTGGGGTTTAGGAATAAGGTAATGAGTTTGGAGGAATCCAAACATATTGAAGTTGTTTGTTTGGAGAAATGATGGGTATGAGTTTTAGTTTGATATCTAAGTTTTTGGTAATGGATGTCGTTTTTTGATATACTAGGAATGAGGGGTATGGACGATCAACGCCGGTCAACGCCGCCGGCCGTTGCCGTTCACTATTCCGGCCGGTCAAATTTTTCCGTCCATTTTTTCAGCTGCTGATACCCATTTCAATTCCGATACATTCCAAACACCATCAACATCTATCATACTCATCCTCACATCAATACCAGACAACTATCACTTTTAGGCCCAAACCCATATACTATAAACCCATACCCTGTCATACCCATTCTGATTTTGATTCCGATAGTCAAATGTGAACCAAGCGCCACCTCAGTTGCAATTAAATACCCGAAGTATTTGGATCGAGTCTAAATAATTGTATCAGTTTATCTGTTTTGTCTGTGGCCTAATTTCATAGCACACATGAATGTAATATTCTTTCTTTCTTCTGCTTGACTCTGCTTGATAAACCATAATTAAATCGTCTGTTAGTCAGCACTAGTCAACAGTATAACTCCTGCAGTTCATCGCACAAGAATTACTGTTCAGCAGTTCAGCACCCAAGCATTGCTGTTCAGCCTTGGCTGCACTTCAGCGGGCCTGCTTGACACACATTATATTATTGAAGAATATACCAAGGTTTGCACCTCGGCACCAACTTCAGCTTATATCCAAATGCCGCACTTCAGACTACTTCGGCTAGATTCGACCTTGCACTTCGGTAAGGCTTAGTTGGGCACTCCAGCAAAAGAATCGAGCACAACGTTACATCGAGGAACCATCAGACAGAAGTGCAATTCAAATATAGTGACTACAGCTGGCTATTCAACCTGTACACGCCAAGGTCACAACAGCCGGCCTATTAGTCACATCAGTCAGTCTACTGGTCACATCAGCAGACCTACGGCGTCCTAGGCTTTCTACCCCAAGCAAACATCTCATCCGCCATCAGAGTCCAAAGGCGGAAAAAGGTTAATAAAAGCAAGCCAATACAGGGGAGGAGAGGGATCCGAAATCCAGACATTGACATCCCAAAGCAAATTCATACACTTTGCTCTTCAGCTCATACTGTGAGAAACACTTAACTCACCATTTAAATTATATTCTCAGTGAGAAATGGCCCAGACTGACTTGAGCGTCAAAGGGTTTTTTCCGGGGCCAACCCCCTGGGACCTCTGATCTGTGCTTCCTTGTGCAGGATATTTTGGAAGCTATTCCAGCTACAACGTTCAATCCAGTTAACAACTATTCAAGTTAACTGACGACGTTAATTTGAGGTCATCTTGACCCTTGGTGAAGATCCGACTTCATCATTTGGCGCTAGAGGAAGGCCCCCTTAGTCCCTTAATCCAGTAAAATAGCTCAAACTCAAAACAGCCAATATTTACCTATGACAAAGGGTCGTCGAGAAGGTTTGGGTGAGTTATCCAACCCACCACGACGCATGGTTACGCGTTCAGGTGTCCTAGAATAGGTTTCTCGGGTACCTGAATCACCAATGCCTAATTCTAATCCTGTCCCGGAAGTTTCAAAAGAAGTAAGGGATAAAGCAATAAAATACGTTGCTGAGAACATGGAAGTGTTCGAAGCCATGGTACAGCATCTCAAAAGCAAGCAACCAGAGGTGCAAAATATGGAGGTGGATCCACCTCCTCCCCATAGAGAAGTATCACAAGGCCAGTCTTCTAGACCGCATAAAGGTTTCATGGCAGATGCTAGAAGACACAGTTTCAAAGCTCCAACCGTGGAGTCAGAACATATGTCCAGACCTCACTTAAGTGTGAGGTCAAAGTCTCTGAAAAGCGTCCCCAGGGACGAAGAAGTTCCTCGCAGGCCGAGAGCTTACTACGAAGAGCACATGCAAGAGTTTGTGCAAGCAGTCCACGTTTTCCTGGGATATAACAGAGTATTTGGCACCGGACATCTTTAAGGTGCCAAAGATGGATACTTATGATGGGACCACAGTCTGAAAATAATCCCAGACCCTTTACGTTGCAAGACTTTCCCTTTATATTTAAGGGGAAAGGCCAGGAGATGGTTCCAAGAACTTCCATCAAAATCTGTGAAGTCCTTTAAACAGCTGGCACAGAAGTTCAAGTCACAGTTCGTGTCCAGCACCCCGTTTGTGAAGAACTCATCTCATCTGATGACCTTGAGACAAGGTCCAGATGAATCTGTGTTGAAGTACATGCAGCGTTTCTCAGACGAGTCACTGCAGGTCAGTGGCAGAAATGAGAGGGTTAAAGCTGCATCCTTCATTAATGGACTCCAAGCTGGTCGCCTCTTCTCTCAACTGGCTGAAGAGGGACCTACAACTCTAAGAGAATGCTTAGAGAAAGCTCATCAATTTGCCCGAGGAGAGGAGGCAAACAGATTAAAGAGAGAAGCCGAGCATGGAGCCCGGAAAGAAAGCCGATCTAGTTCAAAGAAGGAAGGTTGGCCCCATGAAGGGAAAAACCGTGATCGGCGCAGTGCGTTCGATCGCATAAGCGGAAAGGACAAGGGTGGTAAGGAAGGCTTACCATTGTTGGCCTCACAAGACTACATTTTGACCGTCATGGAAAAAGGCGGTCTGAGGATAGACCCAGAGCCTCTGTACGGGCCTAGGACAAAGAGGAATCCTAAATTCTATTGCTGCTACCATAGAGATATCGGGCATGATACAGAAGATTGCAGGCAGTTGACTCAGGCTATTAAACGACTTATTGAACAGGGTCATTTAAAACAATTTTATGACCCTCGATCACGCTTGAACAGCCGTCTGGATTTCCACAAGGACCCCCCCAGAAAGACAAATGCTGACCAGAGTCTCCACCTCGGCATCGCAGGAACGAGGATGATGGGGAACAAGGAAGGCGTGGGGCTGCAGGTCAGCCCCAAGTCAATACTATTATATATACAATCTCTGGAGGCCCACCTCACTCAGGCCAAGGAGCACCTAGTTCCTCAGGAACCTCGTCAGATCCACCATCTAAAAGAGCCAAGATGGCAAGAGAGCTAACTTATGGGCCGGAAGATCCCATTCCTCTGGACTCCAACAACACAGGCTTAGTGATAGAACTATGTGTACACCTTCCTCCTGATAAAGTTGTGCAGGTCTGACGTGTCTATGTGGATACCAGCAGTGCCGTAAATATAATGTTCTATCGGGTATATCAGCAGCTTGGTTTACCCGATTCCTTGATGAAACCAATTACCTCGTCCTTGTATGGATTCACTGGAGCTGCAGTGCGGCCAGCAGGTCTGGTCACGCTCAGCTGCAGTTTTGGCAAACCCCCTGCCTATCGATGCATATGGATAGACTTTGTGGTTGTCAATGACGTATCCCCATACAATGTCATATTGGGACACCCAGCTTTGGTGGAATTGGAGGCCATTGTGTCACCTCTGCATGTCAGCATGAAGTTTCCCACCCCAGGGGGAGTGGCAACTATACAAGGCGATACACAAGTGGCACAGAGTTGCTACGCTATTGCCACTAAGGGAAATGAATCAGTTCAGCAAGTCAGTCTTGATGAACTGATACCTTCAGATGAAGAACGCTTGCAGTCAGATGATGCAGTGCAGGACTTCATCCTTGATCCGAACAGACCTGAAAATGTCATAAAGATCGGGACCTGGATGCCATCTGAACTGTTAGCTCAGCTACAGGATTTGCTGAGAGAATTTGTGATTATTTTCGCATGGACTGCTGAAGACATGCCATGGATTCCATCACATGTGGCTGAGCATAAACTGAATGTTGATCCTTTAGCAAAGCCAGTGAAGCAGAAGAAGCGATACTTCGCACCAGAGAGGAATAAAGTCATCAAAGAAGAAGTCAAAAAATTATTGGCTATAAAATTCATCGTTGAAGTGCTTTATCCGATCTGGTTGGCTAACCCAGTTGTGGTCCCTAAGCAGGATGAATCTTGGAGAATGTGTATAGACTACACTGACCTCAACAAAACATGTCCGAAAGATTGTTACCCACTTCCGAAAATCGATAGGTTAGTGGATTCAACACTTGGGCATGAAATCTTTGATTTCTTGGATGCCTTCAAAGGCTATCATCAGATTATCGTGGCATTAGAAGATCAAGAAAAAACTGCTTTCATAACAGAGTCAGACACTTATTGTTATGTAACTATGCCATTTGGATTGAAGAATGCCGGGGCCACCTATCAACGTCTGGTCAATTCCTTGTTCAGTGAACAAATTGGCCGAATAATGGAAGTCTACATTGACGATATGCTTATCAAGAGCAGGACTCTTGATCAGTATATTCAAAACTTAAGGGAAGTTTTTACTATGCTGAGAGACTCACACATGAGACTAAACCCAAAGAAGTGCACGTTTGGAGTATGCACTGGAAAGTTTTTGGGGTACATGGTTTCCAAAGAAGGGGTACAAGCAAACCCTGCTAAAATTGAGGCTATACAAAACATGCATCCCCCCAGGAATGTAAAGAAAGTGCAGAGGTTAACGGGCCAAATTGCCGCGCTGAGCAGATTTCTATCCAAATATGCTGAGAGGTCCCTTCCTTTCTTCCAGGTCTTGAAGAAGAAGACAGCTTTCCAGTGGGACGATCAATGTCAAAAGGCCTTCGACGAGCTGAAGTCTCATTTGGTTGAGGTGTCAATGCTCACTTCACCTCTACTCGGAGAAGAGCTTTATATCTATCTCTCAACGTGCAAAGAAGCTGTAAGCGCAGTCCTGCTCAGGGAATAGGATAATGTGCAAAGGCCCATCTATTTCGCAAGCAAAATCTTACATGGGCCTGAAGTGAGATACTCCAATGCTGAGAAGGTAGTCTTGGCACTCGTAGTGTCAGCAAGAAAGTTCAGACCTTACCTGCAAGCTCATCCTATTATAGTAGTCACTGACCAGCCCTGAAACAAATTTTATCAAGACCAGACACATCTGGCCGAGATGCAAAATGGGCTGTGGAGCTTGCAGAGTACGACATTCAGTACAAATCAAGGACTTCTATCAAAGCTCAAGCATTAGCAGATTTCTTAGCAGAAGAGATATATGTGGAGGAAGATATCAAGCCAGTGACTGACTGGACATTATATGTGGATGGGTCTTCCTCCAAAGATGGTTGTGGAGCAGGACTCCTAATCATCAACCCCAACAAAGAAGAATTTGAATACGCCTTGCGATTTGACTTTGAATCAACTAACAACGAGGCAGAATACGAGGCCCTCATAGCAGGACTAGGCCTCGCGAGAAAGTTGGGGGCAAAACGAATCATCTCCCGAAGTGATTCACAACTGATTGTTTCTCAGGTCAATGGGGATTATGAGGCCAAAGAGGAAAACATGAAAACATATCTGGCTAAAGTGCTGCAGCTCGGACAGGCATTCGAGCACTTCAGCATTGAACACATCCCCAGATTTTCCAACAAAAGAGCTGACGCGTTATCTCGGCTAGCATCATCCACTTCAACAACTTTAGGAAAAAAGATAGTTGTGGAACTGGTAAAGCATCGTGCTTATGATGCTAATGAAGTGCTGCAAATGGACTATCGCAATTCCTGGATGGACGAACTTGTTAATTTCTTGCAGCATGGAGTCCAGCCGGAGGACAAACGTGCAGCTCGGTGCCTTCGTCTGAAGGCAACAAGGTATGCCCTTTTCAACGACCATCTTTATAAAAAATCATTTTCGCAGCCTTGGTTGAAATGCGTGACTGAAGAGGAAGGAGATTACATCCTTCGAGAGATGCACCAAGGAATCTGCGGAAATCATTCTGGTGCCCGGTCGTTGGCAAGGAAATGTTATCTTGCTGGATATTACTAGCCCACCCTGCTACGTGATGCAGAAGAATTGGTCAAAAAATGTCCAGCATGCCAAGTCAATGCTCTAATGACACATTTGCCAAGCCAAGAGCTCACCTCTATTGCAAGTCCCTGACCATTTGTACAATGGGGGATAGATCTTGTTGGACCTCTGCCACAAGCTCCAGGATCAGTTAAATTTTTGTTTGTTGCCATTGATTACTTCACCAAATGGGTGGAAGCAGAACCCTTAGCTACAATAACGGGGAATCAAATCAAGAAGTTCTTGTGGAAGAACATCATATGTCGTTTCGGCCTTCCACAAGTTCTTATATCAGACAATGGAAAACAGATCGCTGATGACCCTGTTAAGAGTTTGTGTGCCGAGCTCAAGATTGAACAACGTTTTACTTTGGTAGCACACCCTCAAGCTAACGGACAAGTTGAATTGGCCAACAGAACAATCAAGGATGGACTAAGAAAACGTCTATACCAAATTGGAGCAAGTTGGGTAAAGGAGCTCCCAAGCATATTATGGGCATATCGAACTACTCCCTCTACCTCCACTAAGGAAACAACATTTTCCTTAGTGTATTGCACTGAGGCGGTCACCCCAGCCGAAATTGATTCCAGCTCTACCCGAGATTATTACTCTACTGGAATCAATGACCAGGAGTTACGGTTGAAATTAGATGAACTAGAAGAGAAAAGGGAGCGGGCTCATGTCCGCATGGCTCAATACAAGAATCTAATTGCGCAATATTACAATTCCCGAGTACAGCCAAGATCCTATCAAGTGGGGGACTTGGTATTGCGCAACAATGAAGCCAGCCATGCAGCACCAACTGGAACTCTCAATCCTAAGTGGGAAGGACCTTATCGAATAGAGGAGGTGCGCTCAAATGGGGCTTATAAATTACAAACCTTGGAAGGCAAAACTTTACCAAGGACTTGGCATTCTACTCATTTAAGGCTTCTACATCAATGATGAATTTCACCTTAGCAGGTCTGAGTGGTTTTCCCAAAGAAGTCTTTCATGGTTTTCTTTTTTCTAGCAGTGCTAGAAAAATGTAAATGATTTATTACCAGTGGTACTGAAGACTGAATAAAACAATGTTCGTGACAAAGTCGACTTGTGGTTCATTCATTTTGCCTAAATGGATTAAGTTACAGATTTTACTTTATCTAAAAATTATTATCATTGGCAAGTTACAGCATGGCTGAGCTGCACTTCAGTCAAACAGCGAAATATTTTGGCGGAGCCAAGGGCCAAGACTAAATATTTGCATAACTATTGAAATAGAGCAAACAAAACTTCGCAGTGCAGAAGAGAGATGTTTGCAAACTATTGAAATAGAGCAAATGAATATGGAACTTCGCAGTGCAGAAGATCAAATATTTGCATAACTATTGAAATAGAGAGCAAACAAAACTTCGCAGTGCAGAAGAGAGATGTTTGCAAACTATTGAAATAGAGCAAATGAATATGGAACTTCGCAATGCAGAAGATCAAATATTTGCATAACTATTGAAATAGAGCAAACAAAACTTCGAAGTGCAGAAGAGAGATGTTTGCAAACTATTGAAATATAGCAAATGAATATGGAACTTCGCAGTGCAGAAGATCAAATATTTGCATAACTATTGAAATAGAGCAAACAAAACTTCGCAGTACAGAAGAGAGATGTTTGCAAACTATTGAAATAGAACAAATGAAGATGGAACTTCGCAGTGCATAAGATCAAATATTTGCACAACTATTGAAATAGAGCAAAGAAGATCAAATATTTGCATAACTATTGAAATAGAGCAAACAAAACTTCGCAATGCAGAAGAGAGATGTTTGCAAACTATTGAAATAGAGCAAATGAAGATGGAACTTCGCAGTGCAGAAGATCAAATATTTGCATAACTATTGAAATAGAGCAAATGAAGATGGAACTTCGCAGTGCAGAAGATCAAATATTTGCATAACTATTGAAATAGAGCAAACAAAACTTCGCAGTGCAGAAGAGAGATGTTTGCAAACTATTGAAATAGAGCAAATGAAGATGGAACTTCGCAGTGCAGAAGATCAAATATTTGCATACCTATTGAAATAGAGCAAACAAAACTTCGCATTGCAAAAGAGAGATGTTTGCAAACTATTGAAATAGAGCAAATAAAAGTCTCTCAGAGCCGAGGACAAATATTTGCACAACTATTGAAATAGAGCAAAAAAACTTCGCAGTGCAGAAGAGAGATGTTTGCAAACTATTGAAATAGAGCAAATAAAGATGGAACTTCACAGTACAGAAGATCAAATATTTGCAAACTATGGAAATAGTGCAAGTAAAACTTCGCAGTGCTGAAGACAAATACTTGCAATAACTATGGATATAGAGCAAATGAAAGCTTCTCAAGCCGAAGACAAACACTTGTAAACTATGAAAATAGAGCAAGAAGATTCTCTCAGAGCCGAGGACAAGTATTTGCAAAGGAGCAAATGAAACTTTGCATGCAAAAGACAAAGACAGTTAAAGAAATTGAAACAAGCTGAAGAGCAGGAGTTGGAAAAAAGTGGATTTTCATTAAATAAATAGTCTATTACAATTACAATAGATTACAAGAAACAATCCTAAACTACTTCTCCTCCTGGTCGGCCTCTCTGAGGTCAACTCTTTCTTTGAACTGGTCAAGGAGCTTATCAAAAATAGCTTCAGCCTCAGTATTGTAGAGATCGGCAAGTTGAGGATGCTCCTTATCCAGGTCTGAATAAACTTCTTGGCAGGTGTCAATTGCACAACTCTGCCCCATTGCCAAAATAGCCCCTTGCATCTTCAGCAGATTTTCTTCAAAGTACTGAGACTTCCTGAACTCAGCAACTACAGATTTCTTGGTCTCTTCAGCTTGAGACTCAAACTGGAAAATGAGCTCAGCTTTGCTTTTCTTTTCTGCTTCAAGCTGCTGAGCCAGTTCATCTTTGATCTTCTGGTCTGCTTCAGATTGGCTCTTCAGCTGGGACAGTTCCTGCTCCACTTCATGGAATCCCTTCTGGAAGGACTCCAACTCAGCCTGGGTCTTGTTAGATGCCAGCTCTAAGTTGGAGATAACTCCCTTCAGCTCGTCCACTTGTGAATTGGCCACCGCTAGCCGAGTGTCGGATTCCTCCTTTCCTTCTCTCAGTTGGGAGTTTTCAGACCTTAGGGAGTACAACTCTGATTTCGTTGAGTCCATTTCTGACCTCAACGTCTTCAGCTCAGCATCCATCTCATCCAGCCTGGAATCATCAGGTCTTGCCGTCTCAGCTAACTCATCATTGGCCCTTTTCAGTTCAGAATTGGCCACAGAGAGCTTCACCACCAAGCTGCGCATTTCCTCAGCTCTCCTCAGCATGTCACACTCCTGGGCACGGTACAGCAATAACCAACATGGTCAAGATATCATTTCAACAATCTAACTAAAAGGATTGTAGGATTTGAAAGAAACTCACCAAGGACATGTTTCTGAAGTAAGTGTCAAAGGCAGACTCCCAGTCCTAGCGTGCAAATTGGGCCTCATCCACGGGCAGCATGGGTAGATCAGCTAACTTTCTTGTTACGCCTGAATGAGCCGCAGTATCAGCAAGCCCATACACCAGGTTTCTCCGTTCACGGCGATATTGATGGGAGGGCTCCCCTCAGATGGAGCTTTCCCAAGAGGATGTCAGGGACCTCTCCTGAAGTAATCACAACTCCTCCAGTAAGGGCATCCTTTGGGTCCCTGATAATTGACCCCCCTAGAGGAGAAACTAAGGCCGCCGAGGCTTGAATGGAGACTGGTGCAGCAGAAACTGGATCAGGAACTGGTGCAGCCATGACTGGATCAAAAATGGGTGCCTCAGGAGCTTGATCATCATTGGATGGCACAGTTGGTGGAGTCACCCTAGCTTGAGGAGCCTTGATGATGACCTTTGGAGGAGGGGCAGTCTTCTTGACACTTGCCCCAGCCTTTGCAACGGATTTAGGAGGCAAGACTAGGGCCCAGAAGTTTTCTTCTTCAGGGACTGAGCTGCAGCCTGAAGAGACTTCTTGACTACAGCAAAAGTGCCAACAGAAGTTTTGGCTGCAATAAAAACTCAAGTTAAAAGTGCTGAAATCAAATAGCAACGATATCAACAACAAAATAGTTCGTCTTTACCTTGTTTGGAGGGAGGAACGACTGGAGGAGCAGGCAGGGCCTGCACCTCGGTAGAAGCCTTGTAAGAAGGCTGAGCAGAAGAAGAAGGTTGTCTATCCTCTCTCTTCCTCTTCTTGGGAACCAGTTTCTTCAGTTTTTCAAGACTTTCAGACACCATGGTTCCTGCAAAACGGAATAACAGATTAGTCAAAATGTATGCACAACCTCAAGAAGAGTTAATAGATGCCTAAAGGATGTAAACATACCCAAGATTAAGGCTAAAGCAGAAGAGCCCAGAGTTTCATACTGATGGGAGGGCCACATGTGGTATAGGTCGGCCGCCCTTACAACCGACCTGTCCACCATCTTCCAGTCTATGGCCTGGGGAAGATGCAATAACCTTGAGGCTTCATCGCAGAATCTTTCGCTTGACCTCTTGTTATCTGCAGGGCTAGATTTCCATAGGGTTCTCCCAGGTAACCCTATGGCCTTGACAAAGAAAAATTTGCCCTTCCAGTTCTTGACAGAAGAGGGGATGTTTATAGCGTGGTTAATAGCTTTATTAGGATGTCTCCTACTAAAGTAATACCAGCTTTTTTTGTGCTTACACACAAACATCTCCCTAAAGACGTCTAAATCAAACTCAGCCTCAGCTGCTCTCAGGTAGAGCAGATAGCTGGCGATGAATTTTAAACCATTGGGCATGATTTGTGGTAATCTAAGGTGGTAAAAATCAAGGATTTGAAGAAGAGGGCCAGGGACAGAAAGGTCAAACCCTGACCTGAAGTATTCTTCATAAACTGCCTCATACCTAAGGGGTGTATCATAGGCAGTTTGATGAGGAAGAGGCAAAATTAGGGAGAAAATATCTCTATCAATGCTAAACTCACTGCAAAAGTGAGAGATATCATCAATCTTTAAAGTGCAGGGTAGGAGAACCCCTGTCAAGAGACGGCAGGGGTAACAGGGCAGAAGAGGTGGCAACAACCGTAGAAGGTCCACCAGCAGGGCGTAACCTTCTTAAAGGACGGTTGTCCTCATCAGAATCAGATTTCTCATGAAGGGATTGAACCTCATGGTCACCCTCCAGATCATCTGGGTATGAATGAGTAGATACATTTTTGGAATCCGAAGAAGGAGGGGTTGAAATAACGAAAGCCATGAGTAAGTTGAAGAAATGCTTACAGAAGAGTGAAGAGTCGAGCTGAAAGGAAGAGCACCGGATAAGATGAAGAAAGGCTTCAGAGATGGAGAAGATGAACAGAAATGCAGAACAGGCAGGTATGCAGAATAGAAGAAGAAGAAAAGAAAAGGTTAGGGTAATTGTCCCTATTTATAAGTGAGAAAAAACGAAAGGTCACAACTTTTCGTCTGAAAATTCGAAGAGGCGGTGGTTAAAGCATTTTACCCCTCGGGAGCTGAAACCGCTGAAAAGATAATAATGAGGTGTTGGAATTAACGCTTACAATAAAAGCGGGAGTTACAGCGCAAATAAGAGGATAACTGCTCAGTTAATGAAGACACGTCACAGACTCATTAGAACAAGATTTGTCTGCCTTCACAGTTTAGCTCAACCACACTAAATCTGGGGGCAAATGATAAACCATAATTAAATCATCTGTTAGTCAGCACTAGTCAACGGTATAACTCCTGCAGTTCATCGCACAAGAATTACTGTTCAGCAGTTCAGCTCCCAAGCAATGCTGTTCAGCCTTGGCTGCACTTCATCGGGCATGCTTTACACACATTATATTATCGAAGAATATACCAAGGTTTGCACCTCGGCACCAACTTCAGCTTATGTCCAAATGCCGCACTTCAGACTACTTCGGCTAGATTCGACCTTGCACTTCGGTAAGGCTTAGTTTGGCACTCCAGCAAAAGAATCAAGCACAACGTTACATCGAGGAACCATCAGACAAAAGTGCAATTCAAATATAGTGACCACAGCTGGCTATTCAGCCTGTACACGCCAAGGTCACAACAGACGGCCTATTAGTCACATCAGCAGACCTACGGCGTCCTAGGCTTTCTGCCCCAAGCAAACGTCTCATCCGCCATCAGAGTCCAAAGGCGGGAAAATGTTAGTAAAAGCAAGCCAATACAGAGGAGGAGAGGGATCCGAAATCCAGACATTGACATCCTAAAGCAAATTCATACACTTTGCTCTTCAGCTCATACTGTGAGAAACACTTAACTCAACATTTAAATTATATTTTCAGTGAGAAATGTCCCAAACTGACTTGAGCGTCGGAGGGTTTTTACCAGGGCCAACCCCCTGTGACCTCTGATCTGTGCTTCCTTGTGCAGGATATTTTGTAAGCTATTCCAGCTACAACCTTCAATCCAATTAACAACTCTTCAAGCTAACTGACTACGTTAATTTGAGATCATCTTTTCCCTTGGTGAAGATCTGACTTCATCACTGCTGAAAAGCAGGTGTTTACGACAAAGATACATACATCTAACTGAGACAAATTCTTTGAGCCAGCGACAAGAACAATCGCTGGGAGCAGAAATTCAAAGCAAGCCTTCTCTTGGAGGTCGGAAATCACATATAAAAGAAGCCACGCAGTTTAAATTGCCACCCCTTCCAGACTTGACATAGCGAAAGGGTTTATGCTGGAAAGGCGAGTTCACTTGGCTTGAGCCATAAGTTGGCATCACTCGTCCCCGACGAGATCATAGGAAGCCAAAAGTGAGGTCATTTGTGATGCCTCCTATCAAAAGCCGCCACGTGTTAAAAAAGTCATTTACTAAAAAAGAAAATTTCAATCCCTTAAAAATTTCAATACGTGGCAGCTGTTGATAGGAGGCCTCTCAAAAAGCCTTACTTTTTGCATCCTTTGATCTCATCCGCGCACATCCGGGAGGAAGCTTCACGGCTTAGTCCATTTGCTGGGTCAAACAAGAGGCTATCAGGTGTAGAGGGATTCTGGTTTTCTCAATGCCCAGCCATCTATGAAGTGGAGCAAATTTGAGAACTTGGACGATAGCATAACTAATGGCTCAGAGATCAGATTTCCAATTTTCGACATAAATCAAGATACCTGTCTTTCCAGAAAAGAAACCCACTTGCCCAACCGAGCTCCTGGCTTTGGTTTGAATGAAATCTCAGTACTGAGCTACGAGCTATGAAAGGTTATTAGCATAATCGTTTTCATCTTTGTCAAATATTAGCATATTCCTTTTCATCTTTGTCAAATATTAACCCCCCCCCTTCCTCTCTAACGTATTATTTTATAACCTAACAAGTAGAATGGAAGTTTAGTCTTGATTACTTGACCATGTTTTCCAAGTAGCAAAAGTCTAAAATCATTTTTTCTAGTCCGATCTACCGGTCTAGCTTGATGCAAAAATCGAAACTTTATTTGATAAGAGAAATTGTGCATCATGCGATCCGTGTGTTGAGTTTGTGATGCGTGCCTCATGCAAAAAGATTGAACATTTCCGACGTTCTAAACGTGTCTTCCACAAGAAACCTTGTTTGTTGACAAGAACGGTTCTACAATCATCCTTGGCCATGTGCCTCTTGTTTGGACTGAGCTATATCTGTTGGGATTAATTCGAGATACGTGTGATGCGCAGCACGTTGATAAAGTTTTGTTCCACCTTTGGAAGACCCTGCGTTATATCACTTGATCTCGATTTTTCATATATAAATATAAATATCTATACGAATTAATCATAAGGTGGACGTTATGTATGATAATATTATATGTCACATCTGTCACGTAATGATATTAATTATTACGTAAAACACCAACACGTTAAGTGATCATCGGGTATGTTCGTGGATGTATAGTGTGGTCTAAATGGAAACCCCAAATATGTAGACAGTTATATGGTCAGAGACCGCGATGGATGGGCTCAAAGTGCAGTGACCATAAAGTTACGACATCTGGTCCCCGATGGGCGACAACCCACGTGTGGCTAGTAGATAATTATTGGTACAATAATTAAATATTAAATAATATTTAATAATAATATTTATTATTAAATATTAGATAATATTTGATAAAGGAAGATAAGGTTGGGTTTTAAATTCAGATTTAAATTTGAATTTAAGTTTAAATTTAAATTTAAATATAAGTTTAAATTTAAATCCTAATCTATCAGATCCTTTCATCCCCCTCTATATAAAGGAGGAGGCTTCAACTCCTCAGATCAATCAAAAGAAAATAGACGCATACACAGTATCAAAAGAAAGAGCGCCCCATTGCCCCATTACAGTATATTAGAGGGAAGGTGTGCCAAGTTTTCTATAAAGCCCACATTGCCTAGTCTCTCCATCGGGTAAAGTAGTGAATTGTTGAAACCAGTCAAGGGGTGTATCAACAATTGGTGGGAGGTCGTGAATCCTTGGATCACGCTAGATTCTTCATCAGCCGGAGCAGTTGCAGCGTACGTGTTCAGATTAACAACAGCAATGGAGCAAGGTATATTTTCCGCATTTTGTTACTTTGTCCATTGATTCGATTAAACGGTCCTATTCAGGGGTTTATTAAATTAAATCCAACAAGTGGTATCAGAACAGGCCTAATCGAATCATTATGTTAATCTGTTCATGTTCGAAAAAACAAAATTTTCTTGCTTAAAAACGTTTTCCCGGAACGATTTGTGGTGAAGAAAAAGGTTCTGTTTTCGGTTTTAAAATACAGCACCGACCAAAATTGACAAAAACCAAAGCTAGCGCTGTCGGCCAGTGCCCAGTTTTTCAAACTGAACATCGCGTGTTCAAACCCTCCAGCGATATTCCAGGGACCTTGTTTCATTTTTCCTGGAATTCAAGTTTTCTTTTAATATAAAAAAACAAAATGCTCCTTTTGGTAAACCTGGTGGCCATCGCCTTCCTGCTTGCGAAAATTTCGGCTGTTTTTGGGTCTCTTGAATTCTGGTGGGTTTAATGTATAACTAAAAAGATTTTTTTTTCAAGTGAACAAAAGGTTGTATGGCCTAGTGGTCAGCATTCTAGTTTTTCAGCAAGAGGTCTCCTGTTCGATCCTTTCTCCCAGTTAAATCCAGGAGTACTTTTTTTTGCTCCAGCAATTCGGTTCCAGTAGGATGGGCTCCGGATCCAGGTGACCCGGTCCGGCGCTGTTCCAGAATAGGGCTTCAGCCCATTACAATATGTGAAATAATTGATAGAAAAATATAGCGGATTGGGCTTTCAGTTCTGGCCCTAATTCGGTTTCAGTAAAGGGCTTGGCCCAATTTCAGTAAAGGGCTCAGCCCTAATTTCGCGCCCCTGCACCATTTATTTATTTTTATTTTCAATTTATTTGGTTTATTATTATTATTTTGGATAAAGTAAATAATAATAAATTTTATTGTTATTATTATTTAAAGTTTATTCTAAGGAAAATAGTAATAATAATAAATTGTTATCATTATTATTATTATTTTAAAGTTTCCTTTAAAGAATATAATAATAATGATGATGATAATTCAATTATTATTGTTATTATTATTAAAAGAAAATAGTAATAATAATAAGTAATTATTATTATTATTATTTTAAAGTTCT
>AP025057.1:6116288-6233749 GCA_036186865.1 Eustoma russellianum | reverse complement strand
ATTATTATTATTTTAAAGTTCTTTTAAAGGAAAATAAAGTAAATAATAATAATAATAATAATTTGATTATTATTGTTATTATTTAAAGCTTATTAAGAAAATAGTAATAATAATAATAATAATAAATTCTTGTTATTATTATTATTATTTTAAAGAAATCCAAAATAATAATAATCAAGTGTTAAGTTTAATTTCTGGTTATTGCATTATTTGTTTATATGCATGCAGTTATTTGTTTATTTATTTATTTATGCCTTATGTTTATGCATGTTAATAAATAAACAAAATAAAGTTAAGGAACTTAACCCAATAAGGATCCGAATCTTACTTGACCCGGTTTGACCGAGTTCAACCAAGTTAATTCGATGGGCTAAGTTGACTGAATTAACCAACGCTTATCAATCAATGCGGTTTATACTCGTGATAGATGACTCATTGAGTTGTAATAAAAACACCGTACACATAGTTTTGTCTAAGAAAGCCGGTACTTAAGCGACACCATTGTAACTCCACCGGTGGCCTGGAAATTATGTGGAATGGTAATACACCCTTATGGCAAGTGGGTATTACTGAATCGGTTCACTTCACACTTAATGTGACCCATCATAAAGTTATATCACTTGTTATATTGATTGATAAAGATATTGCTTTCTTAAACCATAAGGAGAATCGAGCTTGGTTCAAGGTGGTTCTTATTTGAGCCGTAAAGGGAATCAAGCTGGTTCGAAATTGGTTTAAGTGAAACAAAACGGATGTTGGTGTTAAGTATGCACGGTACGTGCAAAAGGGTCAGTCAGTAAACTGCGGATCATATAGAACCATAAAGTTACGCGACTTAGCAAATGTAGGGCTTTAATATGATCCCCTTAAAGTGCGGCAATCATATCGTCGCCACTATATTTGTTATGATCATGAAGGGCATGCATGTGTTGGAGGCAATCATTGACCGGCCCAAAGGAAGGTGTGATTGTCGAAAACACATATAAGTATGGTAGTGGACCCAAATAGGACCGGCGGCGAAGCTTTAGATGCATAGGTTAACTCATCGGCCCAAAGGAAGGTGGTTAACCCATGCTTGGAGAGCCGTCATATTGACCACTACACCCAATTGTTGGAAGGTATTGGGATGACTCCAAAGAGTCCCAATATTAGAAGACAATTGGTAGATGGAATCGGGGTTCTATTTTGATATTTGTTTTTATGCAGTTTAAAGATTACACGTGTTGTGTATTTAAGTCTGTTTCTTTTTTGCTTTTCAGCAATAATGTCTAACATTAAGGATATTCCTACAATGAACGGTTCAAACTATAAGCAACGGAGAGGTCAATTTGAGATCTTTCTGGGGATTGCTGATCTAGACAATGCGTTACAGATAGATCGTCCAGCTGCGCTAACAGACGAAAGTACCAGTGAGGAAAAATCTCACATGGAACGCTTGCTACGATCAAATCGCATGTGTCTTATGATCATGCAAAAGACTATCCCCAAATGCTTCAGGGGACACGTTTCTGAGTCCACGACAGCTAAAGAATTTTTAGCCGATCTCGGGCAAAGATATGTAAAGAATGAGAAAGCCGAGGCAGGCAATCTCTTAATGAAACTTTGCTCAAAACAGTACTGTGGAATCGACAGCATAAGGGTGCATAAAGTTATGAATGCTGTCGCCACCAAGTTCGGTGGTAAGAAACGCAAAGCTGCAGAAATGGTTACTGTGCAAAAGGCAAGTCAAAAGGAAAAGGAGGTGCTACTACTGACACACCCAAAAGCATGACTTGTTTCTTTTGCAATAAGGAAGGACATTTAAGGAAGAATTGTACCGGTTATATATCTTGTCTCAAGAAAAATAGTACATTCTTAGTTTGTTCTGAAGTTAATTTTGTTTCGGATATAGCCACTTGGTGGGTCTATACGGGAGCCACGACTCACCTATCTGTGACTATGCAAGGTTGCCTAAGCCATATAAAACCAAGAGACGATGAAAGATACGTCTATTGGGGAAATGGCAGCGGCATAAAGGTTGAAGACATCGGGCATTTCAGATTGCTGTTGACATTCGGTTTCTATCTAGATTTGCATGACACTTTTGTAGTACCATCGTTTAAATGAAATCTTATTTCGTTTTATCGATTGGATAAAAGTAGATATTACGGTTATTTTGGAAATGGAAATTTCCAACTTAATCATGCTTCTAGATTGATTGGTCATGGTATAATGTCCGAAATTGATAAACTTTATTTAATAAATGTTGCTTCAAATCAAGAAACCTTGCATGTTGTAACGCGAAACGTTAAAGCAAAATTAACTCGTGAGAATTCAGGATCACTTTGGCATCGACGTTTAGGACACGTGTCCAAATACAGAATAGAACGTCTTGTCAAAACAGAAATTCTCAATCCTTTGGACTTAACCGACTTAGAGTCGTGTATATTTTGTGCTAAAGGAAAACAAACTAAAGTCCGAAGATATGAAGCAAATCGTGCAAATAGTCCATTCGAGTTGATTCATACCGATATTAGTGGCCCATTTCATCCGGTTACTCAAAATGGCCACTCTTATTTTATCACCTTTATTGACGACTATTCGCGATATGGCTACATATTCTTGATTAAAGAAAAAGCGCAAGCAATAGACATGTTCAAATCCTTTAAAGCTGAAGTTGAGTTACAACTCAACAAAAGGATTAAAGCCGTCAGATCGGACCGTGGGGGTGAATACTACGGTCGATATGATGGATCAAGAGAACAGTGTCCAGGATCATTTGCTAAATACCCAGAGGAAAACGGAATAGTCCCTCAATACACCATGCCTGGGTCACCAAGCATGAATGGTGTAGCTGAAAGACAAAACCGTACACTTATGGACATGGTGCGTAGTATGATGAGTCAAACTACACTACCATTATTCCTCTGGAGAGAAGCGCTTAAAGCCGCAGCTTACATCCTCAACCGAGTACCAACTAAAGCAACGATAAGGACCCCTTATGAGTTATGGACTGAGCGTAAGCCTAGCCTTAACTATATAAGGGTTTGGGGCTGTCCAACAGAGGCGAAGCCTTACAGACCAAATGAAAGAAAGCTGGACACCAAAACAGTTAGTTATTATTTTGTTGGTTACTCGGAAAGGTCACGAGGGTATAAATTCTACGATCCCACAAGTAAAGTGTTTTTCGAGACAAATTCAGTAAAGTTCTTTGAGGATACCTTGGTTCCGGGGGGAATGATTTGCATCAGCAGATCATCGAGTTAGATGAGGCACACTCAGATGCGACAGACATGCGAATCGAACCATCTTTTGGGGAGATAGCATCAGCGATACCCGCACCTGAGGTACCTCATCCCAGTAGTGACGCTCCATAGGAACAAGTTCATATTCCTGAGGAAGTTACTGAAGAACCCGATGAATTACCGGCTGATGCAGTTCAGGAACCTACAGTATCCCAAGAACAAGTGCCCCTAAGGAGATCCACTCGTGCTCGGAGAAACTCCATACTTAGTGATTATGTGGTGTATCTCCAAGAACACGAATTCGATGTTGGTATGTTGGACGATGACCCCGAAAATGTCCAACAAGCATTGCAATGTCGAAATTCAGAAAAGTGGATAAAGGCCATGGAAGAAGAAATAAAGTCTATGCACGACAACAAGGTATGGGATGTCGTCTTGTTGCCTAAAGGTTCGAAACTCGTTGGTTGCAAATGGATATTTAAAATCAAACGGGATTCAAAAGGCAACGTAGAACGATATAAGGCTCGACTTGTTGCTAAAGGGTTTACCCAAAAGGAGGGTATAGACTATACGGAAACCTTCTCTCCACTATCCACGAAGGATTCCTTTCGGATAATCATGGCTTTAGTGGCACATTTAGATCTTGAGCTACATCAGATGGATGTCAAGACTGCGTTTTTAAACGGAGAACTCGACGAGACCATCTACATGGTTCAACCGCCTCGATTCGAGGTGGAAGATCCAAAAGGCATGGTTTTTCGACTAAAGAAATCCATCTATGGGTTCAAGCAAGCGTCTCGACAGTGGTACTTCAAATTCGCCAAAGTGGTTGTCTCTTTCGGTTTTGAGGCAAACCAAATTGACGAATGCGTGTATCACAAGTTCAGCGGGAGCAAGTTCATATTCATGATCTTGTACGTAGATGATATACTGCTTGCAACAAACGATGTAAACATGTTGAGCGACACCAAAGCCTTTCTGAGAAAGCATTTCAAGATGAAAGACCTTGGTGAAGCCTCATATGTGTTGGGACTTGAGATACGGAGGAATCGTATCCAAGGTATCTTAGGTCTCTCACAACAGGCATACATCGAAAAGGTGTTGAAGCGGTATAGCATGGATAAGTGTAAACCACTTAATACCCCTATGGCAAGAGGAGACAAATTCAGCCTGAAACAATGTCCCCAAATAGAGTTTGAACGTTCGGAAATGAGGAATACTCCCTATGCTTCGGTAGTAGGGAGTATAATGTATGCCCAAGTATGTACACGACCAGACTTGGCATTCATTACAGGAATGTTAGGCAGATACCTCTCTGATCCAGACAAGGATCACTAGACCGCGGCAAAGAAGGTGCTGAGATACTTACAAGGAACGAAGCAACACGTACTGACGTATCGGAGATCTGATGAGTTAGAGATCACTGGATATACAGATTCCGATTTTGCTGGATGTCAGGATAGCATGAAATCGACCTCGGGCTATGTGTTTACTTTAGCCGGAGGTGCGATCTCGTGGAAAAGCGCGAAACATACCTTATTGGCGTCTTCCACTATGGAGGCGGAATTCGTTGCATCATTCCACGCATCCAATCAGGCGATATGGCTTCGCAATTTTGTCACAAGGCTGCTAGTATGGAGACTATCTCGTCTTCAATGAGGATTTACTGTGACAGTAAAGCTGCGGTGCTATATTCAAATAACAACCGGAGTTCATCTAAAGCGAAATACATAGAGATGAAGTATCTGGCTGTTAAAGAAAGAATTTAGAGTGGTCTGATCAGTATTGAGCACATCAGTATAGACTCTATGGTGGCCAACCCTTTGACTAAGGCAGTGGAACAGGTTGTGTTTCACAAGCATGTTAGCCGTATGGGTCTTAGTCAAGTTGAGGATGTTTTATCCTAGTGGGAGTCTGTAAGGTTTTTCTTGTGTTCGATAAAGTTGTTTATTTCAGACAAACAGTATAATGTACATTTCGGTTTCATTAAAGTTTTTCTGCAGAAGTAATGTACATTAAGCAGTTACGGCATACATTCTGAATTCTATTGATCTCGCTAAAGAGGGCCAAGTTGGAATTAATATGTACAATCACCTAGCATATTAATTCCACACTACATATCCATTTCGGTATCCATATCATTCAGTAGAATGTTAGCATCATAATTTAAGAGGGACAAGTCACTAATTCAATGTGGCGGCGTGCGGCTTAAGTCTTTTGCTAACATTTGCTGATGGACCGGATAAAGAAAGACACACTAAAAGACATACGGTATATGCTCAAAAGGAGTGACATATAATCTTTAAGATACATACATAGTCCAAGTGGGAGATTGTTGGGATTAATTCGAGATACGTGTGATGCGCAGCACGTTGATAAAGTTTATACGAATTAATCATAAGATGGACGTTATGTATGATAATTTTATATGTCACATATGTCACGTAATGATATTAATTATTACGTAAAACATCCATACGTTAAGTGATCATCGGGTATGTTCGTGGATGTATAGTGTGGTATAAATGGAAACCCCAAATATGTAGACAGTCATATGGTCAGAGACCGCGATGGATGGGCTCAAAGTGCAGCGACCATAAAGTTACGACATCTGGTCTCCGAGGGACGACAACCCACGTGTGGCTAGTAGATAATTATTGGTACAATAATTAAATATTAAATAATATTTAATAATAATATTTATTATTAAATATTAGATAATATTTAATAAAGGAAGATCAGGTTGGGTTTTAAATTCAGATTTAAATTTGAATTCAGATTTAAATTTGAATTTAAGTTTAAATTTAAATTTAAATATAAGTTTAAATTTAAATCCTAACCTATCAGATCCTTCCATCCCCTCTATATAAAGGAGGAGGCTTCATCTCCTCAGATCAATCAAAAGAAAATAAACGCATACACAATATCAAAAGAAAGAGCGCCCATTACAGTATATTAGAGGGAAGGTGTGCCAAGTTTTCTATAAAGCTCACACTGCCTAGCCTCTCCATCGGGTAAAGCAGTGAATTGTTGAAACCAGTCAAGGGGTGTATCAACAATTGGTGGGAGGTCGTGAATCCTTGGATCACGCCAGATTCTTCATCAGCCGGAGCAGTTGCAGCGTACGTGTTCAGATTAACAACAGCAATGGAGCAAGGTATATTTTCCGTATTTTGTTACTTTGTCCATTGATTCGATTAAACGGTCCTATTCAGGGGTTTATTAAATTAAATCCAACAATATCAGCCTCCTTAAAGCTTGTTCGTGGACCAAGAATGGCAAACTACTCCTGATACGTGTCTTCAAGACAATAGGATTTGCTTCCCCCACAACATGTGCTCCAGATGTTGATATAGAATCTATTTTTGATCGATGATCAAAGAAAACACAAAGAAATACCTTATAGGACAGCCTTTGTCCCAAAAATGTTGTTTGTCATTCAATTCTCTCCTTCTCCAGGCAGTAGGCCGGTCATACATATAGCCTTACTATGTTAAACCTAACTTTACAAGAGATATGATATAGAATCTATTTTTGATCGATGATCAACGGAAATACCTTGTAGGACTTCTTCTAAAAAGTTGTAGCCCCGGATGTCTAGTTTACATAACATCTTGAATCACCTCAAAACGATGTCGTATGAGAGAGTTGTGGCTAAAATATCGAGATAGAGTGATTCTGTGAAACCCTACTTTTAGACTTTTTTCCCCCAAATTTGGAAAGCCTATTTTCCTATCTTTTAAATAACGTTTTTAATGTCTAAAAACACTCTTAACACCTGTAATATGACTCCAAAATGTATTACAAAAGGGCACAAGCCATGACGTCGGAAAACTAGGCCATGCAAGACCTTTTTACACGTGATCGATACACAAGCATGCCTAGACATTGTGTCCAGCCAACCCTCCATCCCATGCTCTTTCTTCATTCGTCGAATCTGATTTTGAGGGTCTTAAAAGATAGCACCAATGCTCAGCTACATTGTCTCCTGGTGTCACACAAGTCCTGCAAATCTTGAGATAACGTCCAGCTTCAGTTCTTTCGCTTTGCTTTTAGTGACTGGACCCTTTGGTGCCTCTTTAGACATGCTTCCACCCTCTCCGACTCTTTGCATGTCTTCTACTTGTGGGTTGTGCTTCACGTCTTCATCAGTTTGTGGTGTAATGTCATATCGATGTTGACATGGATCCCTAGGTCTGATTGGCCTGACTTGCTTAAAAAAAAGAATTTCACAAAATAACTGTTGGAGTAAGACATTGTCCCAATCCAGTGGATTCTCTTTCATTTTTATCCCAAATTAAATATGTATTTATTAGCGGCATCTTTGATACTATTTTGAGTGTTTTTGTACATTTCTTAATCAATTTTAGGTTTCCATCAACCAACCAAATGAGGAATACAGTTGTTGGACACAACTTAGACTATGTAAGAGCAATTAATGAGGTAAGAAATCAAGACGGAAGCTGCAAAAAGAAAAGAAAGCATTGTATATACACAAGAAGTATTGAGGAGAGGTGTTAACACTTTCATCTATTTCAAATTCAATTTTCTCTTCATCTTAAATCTCAAATGCGAAAGCGTTGAAAATTCTTCTAACATTAATTGTTGGTATTGATTATTTTATTGTTAAAATTATTAATTCTACACAAGAATGATTTAGCATGCTTGTCTTTTGCCTTTTGGTAACAAAAAAAATACATATTAGACTTCATAAAAAAAACGTAAGGACGTTGCGTCTATTGTGAACCTAGGTCAGACCCAAATACGGGTCACGAAATAGAATACACCAATCTTTTGTGAATATATATATATATATATATATATATATATATATATATATATATATATATATATATATATATAACGGGCTTTGGAGCAACTGGTAAGGTTGCTGCTTTATGGCAACTACCTACACCTATATTATTGTAATTTTCTATTCAGTCAGAAAAAAGTCAACTTTCTGTCCCTTTCAATACACATTTTATAACACGCATTTGACAACCACCTACATCAATGCCAAAAAGGTCCAAAAAAAGTCAATGTGCTGTCCCTTATAAGTTATAATACGCACTATATAATACACATTTAACTATTACCTACATCTATACCACAAAATTCTTTGACCGGTTTGACTACCTTGATATCTTTTACACTGAAATATAAGTAATTAATGAAAACTACAAGTTCAGTAAGAACTTAGCATGATTTTAACACACACTTTCACTTTCTACCTAAAACATGTATATTGAGACACAATTAAACCATGGTTCTTGTTCAAGCTGTTACGTTATTAATATCACAGTTAGTGCAAATGATCATTTCATATGCTCTTTACTCACTTGCTACTTTAACCCTCTTTACATTGACACACCCAGCTTTGTTGGCAAAAGGTTGAACCACAATCCGAAGTGTCCCCAATTGCCTCAACCCCAAAGAGCTGCATGAAGGATGTAAATCAGGAGTCCAACGGCCTCTTAGATTGGGTGAGATCTTACATAGTTACCCACAAAAGGTGTCTCCCCACAAACAAGACCTTTGGTTTGGCAGCAGAGGAATACCTACAATGTGCGCATCCCTGGATTCAAACTCATGACCTCTTGTTAGCAATCTCCAACCCAAATACCAACTGAACTATGCCCTGGGGGCGGACTCACCAAACTTTGTATTTATTATGGAGAGTGCAGTTCAATTTACTATTGAACTAGGTAGTTCACCCTCTTTGCTAAGGTATGACAAGTGTAGCGCCCCGACCCGGACAGCGGAATCCGAATCGGTACACCCGTCGTAGCTTACTGCGAAGACTACAAGACGTCTCATCTCTCGAATACACATCATCGATGACGTAAGAGAAATAAGCGCGGAAACATATCTCGATAATCTAAATCATCAACACAGTACGTCAACCGACAATGTGAATACCAAAAGAACTGTGTATGGTCGTAGCCATCTAAAATTCCAAATGAGTTAAGAAATAAAAATGACAGAAAACTATCTAATCAATCCATTCCACAAGGTCTAAACATCCCACTCTGGCCACTCGCCGTCGTCCTCAATGAAAATCATGTCGTAACTAGGTTCATCTGCAAATACAAAGACAGTATCCTTAGCGAAAACGCTAGCAAGTAACCCGCTTATAAGACATACGGGATCAACACATGGCAAGACATGAGTAATATGTAATTCAAGGGAATTGTGGGGCACATGTCTTGTAAACTTTCAAATATATAACAAATCACGCAATAGAGCAAGTACAGCAGTTTGCACGCAAATAACAACTCATTGCCAATCAAATAACGCACACATTCATACCACATTGACCCTCGTAATGCATGTAAAAGTATGCACTACACTACATTCACATATGCATGAACACTTTCTCTTTTAAAATAGTGCAATGCATGTCACAATGTCCGGTCACTTCACATAACTTTATACCCTGTAACGCGCTTCGGCTTATATTTCCATCCCGGTTTACGTTACAGCCAACTTTATACCCTGTAATGCACCTCGGCTTATATTTCCATCCCGATTAGCATTACAGACAACTTTATACCCTGTAACGCGCCCCGGCTTATATTTCCATCTCGGTTTACGTTACAGTCTGTTGTGCCCTGCAATGCACCCCGGCTTAAATTTCCATCCCGGTTAACATTGCAGGTCACCTTTGCAAATCTGTGCCGAAGCACCTTTCTTTTCAAATCAATATGCAAATGCAAGTGCCATGATGCAAGACTCCTCGTTTCAATCACATTTCTTGTTCTCGTATGCAATTCACGTTCACATAAGTAGTTCATGTACCATGCGCAAGTATAAGCAACACACAAGCTTTCACTAATTTACACATCATAACTTAGGCTTCAACCATCTCGTCAACACTTAGTTTTGGCTCTAAGATTCTCGACCTAAGGCAAGTATCCCTAACAATTCCTCGTTGAACTCTCAAACACCTCGTACGTTCATCTCCTAACCCCTCTAAGTCATGTACATTGAAATGCGATTCGAAAACCCCTTTCGAACTCTCCAAATTGATTCACCATCCTAAGCCATGTTCCCGAGACTTAAACTACCTTTAATCCGATCTTACAAAGTCTCTAAAATCACCCAAAGACTCCCCGAGCTTCCCTCTTTCTTCTTCTATTTTTCCACAAACTTGATGGACTTCATTCCTTAGCTTCGATCGTTCGATGTCCAACTGGGGACATCGAACCCTCCACTTCGATCGATCGATGTCCAACTGGGGACATCGATCTCTCAGCCTCACTTACATCGATCGATCGATGTCCAACTGAGGACATCGATCTCTCAGGCTACCTGCACATCGATCGATCGATGTCCAACTGGGGACATCGATCTCTCAGCAACCACTACATCGATCGATCGATGTCCAACTAGGGACATCGATCTCTGACATCGATCGATCGATGTCAACATTCCAGCCCAGCAGTTCTGCGTTTTCTGCAACAATCTCAGGATCCTACCCCAATTTGATTCCAAACTTCATCCCATCAATCCAAACCTAATCCCTGCTATAATCTCACGCTTAAACCACGAATCAAACACTGCACACATATCAATTACCGATTCAAACCTAACACTCAACCATCCACCGAAACACACCAAAAATCCTGCCTTTCTCTCCATTCTTCCTTCGATCTAGAATAGCAGCAAAGAGAGGGTTCAGGGTATTGGGATTTGCAGGATTTCACATAATCAACAACCACAACGAATGATCTTTCATATACGTCGGCCAAATCTCGAAGTCAAAACACATATATCATAAGCAAATAACCACAAAGAGAAACTACTGCATGGTGATCCAATTTGATATCAAAAGTAGGCCTTTTAATTCGAAAATACGTAAGAACTTATAAGTAGATTACTTGCCTTTGATTACTCGAGAACTAATTGAAAAATGAAGGAAGATTGTATGACTTTCCGAAGCGATTCTTCTCCTAGGGTTGAAGAGCCTCAAAACCGCCTAGAGGGAGAAGAGACTGCGCGTCAGTTTCTTTCTGCTAATGGGAGAACTGACGTTCAGTCACTTTTATATGGAAAGGGGAAAAGTTTGGTGTTTCTAAATTATATCTATTATCTATTTATCCTAAAGGATAAACTTAATTATTTAATTCTAAATTAAATATAAATAAGTTCTGATATTAAATCCCCTCATTAACTTGTAATTAATTCTCATATTAATGCCTACTTAATTTCCATTGACCGTCATTAATTTCCATAAAATCTTTCTTTGTCTTTTAATTACCCTATGGAGGGTGCGGGGCATAACATTCCACCCCCTTACAAAAAGTTTCGTCCTCGAAACTGGCGTACCTTATTGGAAGAGATGTGGATATAGCTCCTTCATTTGCTCCTCAAGCTCCCACGTGGCTTCGCGCTCCGTATGGTTACTCCACTGAACTTTGACATACGGAATGACGCGTCGGCGTAGGACTTGATCTTTTCTATCCACAATCTTTATTGGCTGCTCTTCGTAAGTGACGTCTTCTTTCACATCTAAGGGTTGGGCTTCAAGGACATGGCTCGGGTCCGATACGTATTTCCGTAGTTGAGATACGTGAAATACGTTATGGACTTGTGACAAACTCGGAGGTAAGGCTAGTCGGTATGCTCTTTCTCCAACTTTGCCTAGTACTTCGTAAGGGCCAATATATCTAGGGCTTAACTTGCCCTTCACTCCGAACCTTGCAACTCCCTTGGTAGGTGAAACTCTTAAATAAACCTTCTCACCTTCCTCAAACTCCAAGGGTCGCCTCTTTGTGTCAGCCCAACTCTTATTGCGGTCTTGTGCCACCTTGAGTTTCTCTCTTATCAACTTGACCTTTTCCACTGTTTGCTCTACCAACTCGGGTGCAGTGATCATCCTTTCTCCGACTTCGTCCCAACAAACCGGGGACCTGCACTTGCGCCCATATAACGCTTCAAATGGCGCCATGCCAATTGCACTGTGATAGCTGTTATTATACGAAAACTCCATTAGCTTCAACATGCTATCCCAGTTTCCTTTAAAATCTAAGGCGCATGCTCTCAACATGTCCTCCAAGGTTTGGATGGTTCTCTCGGATTGTCCATCCGTTTGAGGGTGGTATGCGGTACTCATCCTCAGTTCGGTACCCATCGCCTTCTGAAACGCCCTCCAAAACTTGGAAGTAAACTTGGGATCACGGTCTGACACAATGCTGACTGGGACTCCGTGTAGGCTCACAATGTTATCCACATAGATATTGGATAACTTTTCATACGCGGTACCATGTGGCATGGCTATGAAATGAGCCGTCTTTGTTAATCGGTCTACTATCACCCAAATCATCTCATTTCCATTTCGGGTCTTGGGTAATCCCATTACGAAGTCCATCGTCACGTGCTCCCACTTCCATTCCGGAATCTCTAGTGGTTTCATCAGACCACCAGGTCGTTGATGTTCGGCTTTGACTTGTTGGCAAACCAAACACCTTTCAATATACTCCGCTATAGATCTTTTCATCCCTATCCACCAATAATTTCTTTTGAGGTCCTTGTACATCTTAGTGCTCCCGGGGTGGATAGACAACCTTGAGTTATGCGCTTCTCGGAGCAATTCCGTTCGAAGTTCGTCTTTAACTGGCACGCACAACCGATTATGGAACCATAGACTTCCGTCTCCTTGCAATTGGAAATCTTTTACAGGTCCCGCAGCTAGTTTGTCGCGAATTTCTTTCAGTGCTGGATCCTCATGCTGTACTTCTTTAATTCTGTCTACCAAGTCTGGACTAATAGACAAAGCTGTAAGGACATTTGCTACTGAATCCACCAATTCAAGATTAAACTCCTCGATCTCTCTTTCCAACGGAGATTGTCTCGCGTGGCTAGACTTTCTGCTCAATGCGTCCGCCACTCTATTGGCCTTACCCGGATGGTAGTTGATGGTTAGGTCGTAATCCTTAAGTAATTCTAACCATCTTCTTTGTCTCATATTTAGCTCCTTCTGCGAGAATAGATATTTCAAACTCTTATGATCTGTGAACACGGCACATTTTTCTCCGTATAGGTAGTGTCTCCAGATCTTAAGAGCAAATACCACCGCTGCGAGTTCCAAGTCATGCGTCGGGTAGTTCTGCTCATATGGTTTTAGTTGTCTTGACGCATATGATATGACTCGTTCATTTTGCATCAAGACACACCCTATAAACAGAACGTTAGTTTAAGACTAGCATATGTATATACACTGTATTAATTGTAATGATGTACATACCTAGTCCTTTCTTAGACGCGTCGCTATAGATCACGAAACCGTCGGTGCCAGAAGGTTGTGCCAACACCGGAGCTGTGGTCAATTTCTTCTTGAGCTCAGTAAAGCTCTGTTCGCATTCAGCAGTCCATTCGAACTTAGTCTTCTTCTGCGTAAGTCGACTCAATGGAACTGCTATTGTTGAGAAACCCTCAACAAACTTCCTATAGTAGCCTGCCAAGCCTAGGAAGCTTCTTACTTCAGTCACGTTTGTAGGTCCTGGCCATTCAGTGATGGCTTCTATCTTCTTAGGGTCTACCGAGATCCCATCCTCAGAAATCACGTGACCGAGAAAGGCTACACTCCTTAGCCAAAATTCACACTTACTGAATTTGGCGTAGAGATTTTGTTGTCTCAAGATTTGCAACACCACTCTTAAGTGTTCAGCGTGTGCTTGCTCGTTGGGAGAGTAGACTAGGATATCATCGATGAACACTACTACAAATTGGTCCAACTGTTCTCGAAATACGGTGTTCATCAAGTCCATGAATGCAGCTGGAGCATTAGTTAATCCAAAAGGCATCACCAAGAATTCATAATGCCCGTATCTAGTCCGAAAAGCGGTCTTAGTGACATCTCCTGCTTTCACAAGCAACTGATGGTACCCTTGGCGAAGATCAATCTTTGAGAACCAGCGAGCTCCTTTTAGTTGGTCAAATAAGTCCTCTATCCTTGGCAGAGGATATTTATTCTTAATGGTGATCTTGTTCAACTCCCGGTAATCGATGCATAACCTCATGCTGCCATCTTTCTTCTTCACAAATAGCACTGGAGCTCCCCAAGGTGATACACTGGGGCGAATTAGTTTCTTGTCTAACAACTCCTGAAGTTGTCCTTTAAGTTCCTTAAGTTCAGCTGGAGCCATTCTGTAGGGTGCCTTAGATATAGGCTCGGCTCCGGGTATCAAATTGATCTCAAACTCCACTTCTCTTGCTGGTGGAACTCCCGGCAAATCTTCCGGAAATACATCCTTGAACTCATTGATCACCGGAATTTGTTCTATAGGGGGAACCTCCTGCTTCGCATCTAATGCATACACCATATATCCCTCTGCTCCTTTCTGTAAGGCTTTAAAGGCCTTAATCGCTGTCAAGTATATCTTCTTTGGAGCTTTGGTTATCTTGGCATTTCCTTGTATCGTGATGTCATTCATCTCAAGGTCCTTGAGGGTCACTTGCTTAAGTTTACAGTCAATATTGGCATGATTCTTGGTCAGCCAATCCATGCCCAATATTACATCGAAGTCCTTCATTGGAATTGGGACTAGTGTCACTGAGAATATTTTTCCATCCAATTCCAAGTCACAATCTTTGTACTGGTGGTGAGAAACCAGTACTTGCTCGCCTGCTGCCTGCACCCTAAATGGGTTCTCAAGCCATTCGGGTAAACAGTCTAGCCCTTTGGCGAATCGCTTAGAGATGAAGAAGTGGCTAGCTCTACTATCAAATAACACGTTGGCAGGTACTTTATTAACTAGGATCACACCTAGACATGAAAGGGTAGCACATAAAGACTTCACATAAAACACATTTGTTCATCAACTTAGAAAACTAAAATTCAACTTAAGCTACTATTATTGAACTTAAGTCGTACCTGTCAACACATTAGCGTCCTCCTGGACTTCCGCGTCTGTCATGGCATGGACTCTTGCATTGGGCCTGCCTCTCTGCTGCTGAGCCGGCCCTGCTCCTGCTTGTGGTTTACGGTCCCATTCAGGACAGTCCCTGATCCTATGGCCTGGCTTTCTACATCTGAAGCACGCACCTGTTATTTTCCAACATTCGCCCACGTGTCTTTTATGGCAATATGGGCATTCTGCAGGTGCTTGACGGTCAGGTTGGTTTAGTTGCTGTGCCCTTTGCACTGGCCCCGCTTGCCCTTTTCTGGGGATCTTGACCCAACGCCCGGGCCTACCTCCGCTTTGCTCTACCCTCGGCCTTTTGCTCGTCTCTTCACGAGCCTCTCTTGGTTGTGTCCTACGCATGTCACTCTCCACTCAGTAACATGCGTCCAGGATCTCCTCAAAAGTTTTCAAACTCGACCCTACGATTGCAGTCTGTATGCGGGGGTTCAACCCTTCTTCGAACTTCAGCATTTTCATCCTGTTGTTTTCCAAAACCAAGGGTGTGAACTTGCCCAAGGCATGGAATCTATCCGCATAGTCTGAAATAGTCATCCTTCCTTGTTCATCTTCTCCAAAATGGCAGTCTCAGGCACATAGTAATCTTTATAAGCATGTACAAATTGTCTCCACAGAATCGGAGGAGTCATCTTGGGCAGAATGCCATTCCACCATGCGTTGGCTCTGCCAGTCAGAAATGGCGTGGCTACATCCACCTTTAGATCTTCAGGCACTTGCACAAGCCTGAAACATTTTTCCACTTCGTCTAACCAGAACCCAGCCACCTCTGGGCCAGTGGTCCCTTCAAAGTTTGGGGCATGCATCTTGCGCATTTCCCCAATATAATACCTGATGCCTTGTTGGGGAGGTGGTGGAGGAGGTTGTTGTGGTTGTTGCTGCTGCTGAGCAACCCCTTGTGCTATCACTGTGATAGCATCAATCAGTGCTTAGGGTACTAGAACTGGAGGCGGTGGTGGTGGGTCATTGTTTCCATTGCCACCATTTCCTTAGTTGTCATGTCTAGGAGGCATTTTCTTCAAGGTCACGTTTATTAGTATCTAGCAGTTTAGAAATAAATCAGTGTTTGAGATCCATAATGTGTACAAGGCGGTGTTCACGAAATAAAATAATTAACATTTATTGCTTACACTTAATCGCGCTCGTACACACACCCATCCCAGTCAAACTTAAATCTAAGATTACATACTTAGACTTAAAGATCAACTTAAGGTGAAAATCATAACTCAAGACTCCACATGTCATACCCTAGGTCTCCGAGGTAGATCCGAAGCCTAGGCTCTGATACCACCTGTAGCGCCCCGACCCGGACAGCGGAATCCGAATCGGTACACCCGTCGTAGCTTACTGCGAAGACTACAAGACGTCTCATCTCTCGAATACACATCATCGATGACGTAAGAGAAATAAGCGCGGAAACATATCTCGGTAATCTAAATCATCAACACGGTACGTCAATCGACAATGTGAATACCAAAAGAACTGTGTATGGTCGTAGCCATCTAAAATTCCAAATGAGTTAAGAAATAAAAATGACAGAAAACTATCTAATCAATCCATTCCACAAGGTCTAAACATCCAACTCTGCCCACTCGCCGTCGTCCTCAATGAAAATCATGTCGTAACTAGGTTCATCTGCAAATACAAAGACAGTATCCTTAGCGAAAACGCTAGCAAGTAACCCGCTTATAAGACATACGGGATCAACACATAGCAAGACATGAGTAATATGTAATTCAAGGGAATTGTGGGGCACATGTCTTGTAAACTTTCAAATATATAACAAATCACGCAATAGAGCAAGTACAGCAGTTTGCACGCAAATAACAACTCATTGCCAATCAAATAACGCACACATTCATACCACATTGACCCTCGTGATGCATGTCAAAGTATGCACTACACTACACATTCACATATGCATGAACACTTTCTCTTTTAAAACAGTGCAATGCATGTCACAATGTCCGGTCACTTCACATAACTTTTTACCCTGTAACGCGCCCCGGCTTATATTTCTATCCCGGTTTACGTTACAGCCAACTTTATACCCTGTAATGCACCTCGGCTTATATTTCCATCCCGATTAGCATTACAGACAACTTTATACCCTGTAACGCGCCCCGGATTATATTTCCATCTCGGTTTACGTTACAGTCTGTTGTGCCCTGCAATGCACCCCGGCTTAAATTTCCATCCCGGTTAACATTGCAGGTCACCTTCGCAAATCTGTGTCGAAGCACCTTTCTTTTCAAATCAATATGCAAATGCAAGTGCCATGATGCAAGACTCCTCGTTTCAATCACATTTCTCGTTCTCGTATGCAATTCACGTTCACATAAGTAGTTCATGTACACATGCGCAAGTATAAGCAACACACAAGCTTTCACTAATTTACACATCATAACTTAGGCTTCAACCATCTCGTCAACACTTAGTTTTGACTCTAAGATTCTCAACCTAAGGCAAGTATCCCAAACAATTCCTCGTTGAACTCTCAAACACCTCGTACGTTCATCTCCTAATCCCTCTAAGTCATGTACATTGAAATACGATTCGAAAACCCCTTTCGAACTCTCCAAATTGATTCACCATCCTAAGCCATGTTCCCGAGACTTAAACTACCTTTAATCCGATCTTAAAAAGTCTCTAAAATCACTCAAAGACTCCCCGAGCTTCCCTCTTTCTTCCTCTATTTTTCCACAAACTTGATGGACTTCATTCCTTAGCTTCGATCGTTCGATGTCCAACTGGGGACATCGAACCCTCCACTTCGATCGATCGATGTCCAACTGGGGACATCGATCTCTCAGCCTCACTTACATCGATCGATCGATGTCCAACTAAGGACATCGATCTCTCAGGCTACCTGCACATTGATCGATCGATGTCCAACTGGGGACATCGATCTCTCAGCAACCACTACATCGATCGATCGATGTCCAACTGGGGACATCGATCTCTGACATCGATCGATCGATGTCAACGTTCCAGCCCAGCAGTTCTGCGTTTTCTACAACAATCTCAGGATCCTACCCCAATTTGATTCCAAACTTCATCCCATCAATCCAAACCTAATCTCCGCTATAATCTCACGCTTAAACCACGAATCAAACACTGCACACATATCAATTACCGATTCAAACCTAACACTCAACCATCCACCGAAACACACCAAAAATCCTGCCTTTCTCTCCATTCTTCCTTCGATCTAGAATAGCAGCAAAGAGAGGGTTCAGGGTATTGGGATTTGCAGGATTTCACATAATCAACAACCACAACGAATGATCTTTCATATACGTCGGCCAAATCTCGAAGTCAAAACACATATATCATAAGCAAATAACCACAAAGAGAAACTACTGCATGGTGATCCAATTTGATATCAAAAGTAGGCCTTTTCATTCGCAAATACGTAAGAACTTATAAGTAGATTACTTGCCTTTGATTACTCGAGAACTGATTGAAAAATGAAGGAAGATTGTATGACTTTCCGAAACGATTCTTCTCCTAGGGTTGAAGAGCCTCAAAACCGCCTAGAGGGAGAAGAGACTGCGCGTCAGTTTCTTTCTGCTAATGGGAGAACTGACGTTCAGTCACTTTTATATGGAAAGGGGAAAAGTTTGGTGTTTCTAAATTATATCTATTATCTATTTATCCTAAAGGATAAACTTAATTATTTAATTCTTAATTAAATATAAATAAGTTCTGATATTAAATCCCCTCATTAACTTCTAATTAATTCTCATATTAATGCCTACTTAATTTCCGTTGACCGTCATTAATTCCCGTAAAATCTTTCTTTGTCTTTTAATTACCCTATGGAAGATGCGGGGCATAACAACAAGAGTCCATTTTCATACACTTTACTTGATAGGGAGTCCGTCTATCATCACTTATATGTACATGGTAGCAAGTCGATCATGTACCACCTGACTTGCTTAGACTAAAAGCCAATCACGTCTTAGCTTTCTAAACCTAATAAAACAACACGTAATTTTCAAACACATTTTCACTTTTGACAATGTATGATTTCGCACTCAAGGAGTAAATATAAGTTGCAAAACTTTCAAAGAGATCTCTAACACATCTTGAATCACCTTAATTAGACGTCTATACCAAAAGTTATGTCAAAAATTAGATTTTGGCCGTGATTATACTGTAAAAGAGAGTATATGTTGAAGGTGAACCTGGAAGGTGGAGGCTGAAGGCTTGGTCTGAGCGTTTCAAGGTTTTGTGTGAAACATAAGAAACACTATACTTTAATCAATTTAAACTGATCTGTGACTTTGAACATGTAACATGAGGCCAGACGTTTGGCTAGCTATGTTAAAAACACTTATTCGGTGGATTACATGATAGAAAATCCTAGTAAATGATTTTAATCGTATTATATTCCGGTAATGCAACGAGCATGTAACATCTCATTGCCTTAGAGCCTCCCGCCCATTGTGGGGTATAGAAGTGTCAGATGTATGCAACCATACTCATATGTTAGAAACACACAGAGGTTGTTTTCCGATGACCCATAATGGAAATTACGTGTCGATCAACTGCTACTTCACAATATAAGAAGCACATCCAATTTAGTGAGTCATTTTGTTTTATTTCATCATATTCCAAAATAAAGAAGAGTGTGTCATTGACTCCATTGAAAATAAAAAGAGAGCATGTAACATCAACAAAGGCACCAAATCATCAATTTTCACTCACAAAGTCAGTTTTAAAGATAATGTACAATACATAACCACGAAATCTACGAAATTGACGAAGAAATTACTGTGGGCATTCATCCATTATTTTCCACCAATTGACGAAGAAATTCCTGTGGGCATTCATCCATTATTTTCCACCACTTCAACAGTAAATTAATTCATCTAACATACATGCAATTGAACAAAAAAATAAATAAATAAATAAGAAGATACAAAGTGGTCACAGATAAGACTGCGTACATCAGATCGCTTTCGTATTTTGACTGCTTTTTAAACTCTACACAAACGCAAAAATCTAATACATCGGAACGGTTTTTTTAGGTGACTCAGAACAATCAACCTCATTCCCTTTTCATTTTCCCTATATGGTCGTTCCCCCTCTACCTAGCGGCTCCCCCTTTTCCGTCTTTCGCTGCTTTCTCCCAATGAGGCAGCATGCGGCTCCTCTCTATATAACGTACTGGCAAGTTTTTTTTCTTCTATTTATTTATGTTTCTTTTCTAATTTATATCTCTAAAATTTCATAATATCTTAATTTCAAAAAAAGATTTGAAATTGGAACCAATTCTATCTATTTTTATCTCTTCTTTTTCATTATATTCTTTTTAACAAACGATGCTTTTACCTTTCTGGTAAAATAAATTTTTTAGGTTCATTAGATTTTGTCACTTTATCTGTTTATGAAAAGTTTGATGGTATAAAAGTAAATTGCATCAAAAATAAAAAGAGGAAGCTTCTTAGTAGTTTCTAACAATTCAACGGCTTCATTACTTTTATTTTAACACAAAAATTTTCTTTTATTTCCATACCCCTCTTTTTTTGGCCGGGGAAAGCCATTTTACACTTGTTCAATTAAGCACAACTCCTAGCTACACATTATGCTTGTCTTAATACTATAGTTGTCCTGCCTGTCATTATACAGCCTTGCACATATGGAGGAAGTTCCTCTGTCTTACTGAAGACGGTGAATCTATTGTTAATCATTCCATATTGTGCTAGATTGTGAGCAGTTGTATTAGTCTCCCTTGGGCTATATTTTATTTTTTGCTTCCACATTATGCATCAAAGTTTGCATCCTTTCTATTATTTCTTCCAATGTCTCTGATGTCCCCCGTGTTCTTTTTGCGTTTCTCCGTTTCTTCTTTGCATTTTCATTGCCAAGTTTTTGCAGTCCGTCTCTACTTCCACTTCCTTATCTCAATCTCTAGTTTTTCTGCATTTATGATGAAGTATATGAGTGATATCATCATTTCTTGAGCTTCGGCTACTGCTGGATGTGTAACTGGTAGGTAGAAAGAGATTGCATGTATCATTTCTCCGTTTGAGTCTCTTAGGACTGCCCTTCCTGCAGCAGTTTTGCTTCCGATTGCTGCATCTGTGTTGATTGTTAACTTTCCTTTGGGGGGTTGCTCCCATTTTAATACTTTTGCAGCTTTTAATTGTAATTTTGGTGTGATTCCCGTTTCTATTAGAGCTTGGGAATTGCATGCAATCTTGGTTCCGTTTAGTGTCATACACCAATCTTTGATTTCAGCTCTGATTTTCTCCTGGACTTCATTTGATTCCATTGATTGTCTTCTTGTGTTATTTTGTTATACTCTTTCCATATATTCAATAGGATGATCCCCTGAGCAATTCTCTTCAATAGCACATTCATTCTCTTTTCGGATCCCTGTATCCACCATGCAATTAGGTGTTGTCTATCTCTTGATTTGTTGGAAGTGGTCTGTCCAGTAGGCATGCGTAATTAATCCATATTGTCTTTATTTCTGGGCACTGTAGGAAGATATGATTCTGGGTTGCTCCATTTTGCTTGCATATAGGACATCTTGTGGGATAAATTGTTAAGAATTTCGATAGATTTTCAGCTGTGTTTAGTGATCCATTTAGGAGCTTCCATATGAATACTTTGATGCTTCCTCTTTGTTTGTTGTGCTATAGTAGCTTGTGTGATATTGTTGGGTTTGATGTCCAGTTGTCTTCGTATGCTGCTTTTTGTGTTACTTTCTCCGAGTCTGCATATCTCTCTTTGCATAATTGATCCACATATTTTATCATTTTCTAGCTTGGAGAGTCCATTGGTTGGATTGTCGTTGAACTTCTGTTTCCATATTTGCTATTTATATATCGTGCCCATAGACTTGTGTTGATTTGATATTTCTTCCATATTTTGCATAAATAAGCTTTCTGTATCATTTCTAGATTTCTGATTCTTAATCCTCATTCTGTTGTTGGTCTGGTGATTGAGCTCCATTGTTTCCAGTGATGCTTTCTAGGGCCCCATAGAAATGTTGTCATTTTCTTTTCCATTGTTCTTATTATTTCTTTTGGCAGTGTTGCAGCTGCTAAGGTATGTAGAGGAATTGTTGCCAGTACATGCTTTATTAGAATGAGTCTTCCAGCAACGGTCAGGAATTTGTTGCTCCATGCATTGAGTTTCCGGTCAAAATGTTGTATTATATGCTGACAATATTTGACTCTGTTGACGCCTTATTGTAGATTGCATCCTACATATTTCATAGGTTGTTTTGCTGAGGTCATTTCAAGTATGTTCTGAATGATCTTCATTTTTTGTTGAGGTATTCTTGTGCTAATCAGAAATTGGCTTTTTTTGTAGTTGATGTTCTGGCCTGATTCTTGCTGGTATGTTTCCAGAAAATTCTTGAATTTCTTTAGATTTGTTGCTGCCCCATTGATGAATATTAGCAAGTCATCAGCAAATCCTATGTATGTTGGAATATTTTGTGTTCTTCCTGCTGAGTATCCAGTTATGACATTCTCTTTATGTAGTGCTTTGATTCCTCTACTGAATCCTTCTGAGGCTATTACGAACAGTAGGAGTGACAGTGAATCTCCTTGTTTCACTCCTCTTGTAGGCTTGAAATATTCAGTTTGTGATCTGTTTATCATGATTGATAATTGAGTGGTTTCAAGGTGATTGTATAATATATTGATAAAAAACTAAGAGAAACCAAATCTTTCCAGTACTTTCCTCAAATAGCTCCAATCCACTCTATCAAATGCTTTTGTCATGTCTAACTTTATTATAACATATGACCCTCTACATTTTCTGTCAATGTGATGTATTAGTTCAGAAGCTAGCAGTATTTGGTCTGAGATTTTCTTTCCTTTCATGAACCCTGCTTGTTCTTCTGAAACAATTTTTGGTAGAATGTGGTTCATTCTTGAGGCCATGATCCTGGTATTCACTTTGCTCATAAAGTTTGATAGGCTTATTGGCCTGAAGTCAGCATATGTTTTTGGGTTCTCTATCTTTGGTATCAATGTAATTAGGGTGCTTGCTATTGCCTTTTTAGGTGGAAATCCCAAGAAGAATTCCTGTGATGCCTTTAATACATCCATCTTGATGATTTCCCAGAAGTATTTATAGAAGAAACCATTAAAGCCATCTGGTCCCGCGGCAATGTTTGGGTCCAAGTCCTATACCGCTTGCTTTACCTCTTTTATGGTTGGATGCCTTGTAAGCATTCTGTTGTCCTCATCATTTAATATTGTGGGATGTTTCTGATTAGTTCTTGATGGTCTTCTGTTTTCTCCTTGGTTCTTTTTAAAACAGAATCTTTTCTTTAAAAACGCTTTTTCATCTTTCCTTCTCATAAAATCAGTTCCATAAATCATGTAAACGACGATGATGCAATGCATGACATGTACTATGCGAATCATGATATAATGCATTACATATACACATACATACAACTTATTCTTTATGATGGAAAAATTTCCAGAATTATCCGTCCATATACACGGCCTCAATTCCTCATAGGTTAGGCCCACTATCATGAGTGCTTGTCATACATATGCATAAAAATGTCCTTTCTATTCATAATATAATTTTCGTGACGGTACGAAATGTGTAAGACACTTAGTCTAATTAATTACGAAACAAAGGCGACTGGATTTCATCAATGCGGCGCACCTTTCCTTTATCTCTCATGTAAGCCCATTAAGCTTCTTTCAATTTGGGCCAACCTTGATAAACTGTTGTAGAAATACCATTAATTAGTGCTCATAAGCCCAAACCAAATAACTAAGCCTAAGTCCATTAGAACAATGCCTTACAACGAGTTCCTTAATTCTGTTCAAAATTCCAGATTAGTGACGCTCACTTAATTATGGTGACTACCCCTCAATTCATCATTCTAAAATAAGTGGCTTATGTCTTAAGTAGTTGTCATAAAGAAATCATTTATCCTTTTTTCCAAAACCGTTACATGCTGAATTCGGTAGTGACCGATTTTACAATAAATTTTATTATGATCAAACCGTAAATCCTTTTTCAAAAATTCCAGCTCTCAAGCTTTGTAAACACATAGGGTTAGTGTCCTGCCAAGAATGAGCCCAATGTCATATTCCTAAGGTCAATTTCCTGGTCAATCCTTATGTCACATAAAATCTGTTTAACCCAGTAATTTCCAGTATGACCAGTTTTAGTAAAAATTCCATTAAAAATAATCCGTGACTCCTTTTAACAGAATTCCAGATCGAAATCGAAAAAAAATCCTATTTGAATTAAAATGAATTGAAACTAAGAAATAGGATTTTCAAGAGAAAGAATCAAATTAACTAATAAAATGATCTCATATTTAATATACACATAGGGCCTAGTGTCATACCAAAAATCAACTAAATTGAATGTCTCTAAGGTCTCTTTTCAGGTCCTACAAAACGGCCTAAAAATTTGTCCTGCTCCAGTGAGTTTCAAATTTTGTCACGTTTCCTTTCTAAATGGTCCTAACTTGCATTCTTTGACTTAAACACTTATTAAACGTCAAACACACCTTTAACATGGGAATTTACAGATTCAACATATTACAACCATCATATACCCATCCCTTTAAAACAGCTTGAATACCACATATATCATTCTTTGGGCCATGCACATCATGTTCACACTAAAATCAAGCCTAGGTGAAATTGGTGCATACGCACCCAACCCCTCAAACAGCCCATGTATACGCATGCAAGGGCAAAAATAACATCTCCAAGAGGAATGTACTAAGCTTAACACAAAAAGCATACACCTTGTTCATACTTTACCACACTAACCACAAATCTTTACAAAGCTACACTTATTTTTCACTCTTCCCTCCAACCGTCCCTCATACATGTACAAAAAGAAATTTTTGTCACATTCATCCTAGATTTACCACACATCCATACTTAAAAATAACAAAGATTCCACCTTTGGAGAAAAACTCGCACATGCAAGCCATTACACCCTAAGGCCGAAAGTTTCATGCATCAAAGCTTAGCATTTCACATCTAAGATTGAATCTTAAAGTCATCTAGACATTCAAGCATGCACTTTCACATTCAAGCCACAAGTATGTATAGTGTACTTGCCTTTTCAACTTACTCCTCTTCTTTGCTTGAAGTGTGTATGGAAAAAGGTGAAACCTTCTTCTTCTTTGTGCATGCACCCCACGGTTTTGAAGGGGAAATAGGTAAATGGTTAGTTCACATTCTTAAGCTACATAGCCATCCGGCGGTTGGGGTCTTTAATGACCCAATCATGCCATATTTTTGCTTTATTAAAAATAATCATGTGGTATTATCTCTTTAATTTTTTTCCCTCTTTTCTTTTAAAATATGAAATTAGAAAATCATTGAGCCCCTTTTTGGGCTAGGGCCGAAAAATTGGTAATTATTGGGAACAATTTTTGCCCATTACCTAAAATGGCTTATTTGTCAATTGGGCTCACTTATAAGGTGACCCTTATGATTTCTCCCCTTGAAATCTTAGAAAATTTTTATAAGGCCTTTTTACCCTTATGGCCGAAATCTCTCAAGCCCTTGGGAGTGAATTTGGTTTCCTTCACATGGTCTAATATTCGTGCTTGAAATTTATATAATACTTTCCGTATAAATAAAGCAATCATCAACTAAATAATTTATACTTGAAGATACAAATTTTTCATAAACTCTCTTGGTTAAGTCGCAAGTACAAGGTGGTTCCTTGTTGGGTACAATATCCTCCCCCCCTTATTACAAGTTTCATCCTCGAAACTTAGAATCGTTAGTCGAAGAGGTGAGGGTACAAGTTCTTCATGTTTTTCTCCACTTCCCAGGTAGCTTCATCAATTGAATGGTTCTTCCATTGTACTTTGACCATAGGTATAGATCGTCTCCTTAATGCCTTTTCCTTACGATCAATTACCTTTTCTGGTTCTTCCACGTATGTCGCGTCGGCTTCAATTTTCAAAGGTTGTTCCTCTATAACATGGCTAGGCTCGTGCACATACCTACAAAGTTGAGATACATGAAATACATCATGTAATTGAGATAGTGAGGGCAGTAGTGCTAGTCGATAAGCAACTTCCCCAACTCTCCACATATACACGCCATCTTATACATATATATATATATATACATTTTTATACATATATATATATATATTTTTTCAAAAACATACATCTGTTAATGTATGTTCCCTAGGTCATGATTTGGATGTTTATGTTATGCATTTATTATTAATAAAAGAGGTTTTATTATCATTATTGTTGGTTAGTATGTTACACAATTATGATATATGTCCCTGGTTCATTATTGTTATAGAGATAAAATAATTTATAATCAGTATGAGTATTGATTTGATAATCATGAGATGATTATGTGTATGGTGATACAAATCAATCTCATAGGTACTTGTTAGAGAATAGTGTATTGGATAGACCTATCATGAGATTACTACATGGATTAGTGTCATAAGTAAATCTCATGATAGTCATGTTTTAATCCTTAGACTTGAGATTGTCATAGTTTCCAACATAAGGACTATTATATTTTGACATGATCAAACGTTATCTGTAACTGGATAATAATAAAGGTCATGATTGAATATGATAGAAATTATGTAGAGGATATTGAACAATCAAGATAGAATTTGTCCCTCTCTTTTGAGAGAGATATCTTTGGGCCCCTCAATTAGTGATACTGTGAAATGCATGGTCGTGCTCAAATGAATTGATAGTGTGATCAATATCATTTATTTTATTAGTCTACTTACAGATCGAGTAATCATATGTTTGAACAATATAAGCATGACGCTGACCATGACTTATGTTCAAACTAGATATCGTGTGACAAAGGGATTAATGCATGTGCTATTATTAGGCTAGTTGGACTGTACTCCTATTAATTGGGTAGTCGTAATGCCCTGCTAGAGGCCAATTACGACTTGTTGGTTTAATAGCGATTTAATCAACTGCCAATTAATATGGCCTATCGGGTCACACACAAGAATGTGTATGGCTGAGATTAATAATATTAATAATATTAATATTGAATATTAATTATTATTATTATTATCATCATCATTTTTAAAATTAATAATATTAATATTGGATATTAATTATTATTATTATTATTATTATTATTTTCGTTATATATATATATATTTATATCATTGGATAATAACAATAGAATCCATATCTGATATGGATTTTGATTGATTTTATCTAATCCTAACAGAATCCGTATTTGGTACGGATTATGATAGGCATTAACCAAGTCCGATCTAGAATCGTATTTTGATATCCATATATATGTATATATCCTGGTGTGTCTTGTACATTACACAGAGAACAGAAAAACAAAACCCTAGAATCGTTTTTGTGAAAAACCGAGTTCTTCAGCCGCGCCGTTTCAAGAGCTAGCACTCAGGGCAGAAGCATTCGTGTGGATACTGACAGAGGGTGTTCGTGTTTTTGCACCTCTTCCATCTGCGGATTTCGAATCTACGTAGGTAATTTTTGAGTTTCTTTCATCGAATTAAACGAACAACATGGATCCTTGGTAAGAAATCGGAGATCAAATTTTGTTTGTCCGCTGCGCGTTTTATAGTGATCTTGTCGGATTTCCTAACAGTGGTATCAGAGCCACTTGTTGATTTTGTTTAAATCGATTATATCATGCTTATGTGATTATATGTTTACTGTTTTTTGTATGGCATGATATGTATAAATCACTAATTCGGATTTCATATGATGAGAGAAGAATGGTGTTTTTCAATTTGTTTTCATGACAATTTGTATACGGCAGTATTCGTTTGTCATGTGATGATTAAAACCGACTCTGTTTATATTAGATATAAACACACGGTATGTGTAAAACCTTATTAGAATCTCATCTGGTGAGAGCGGATTGATGTTTTCAAATCGTTTTAATGAGATGATATAACCCGAGATTATTGTAAATGGCAGAATTCGTTTGTCATGTGATGACTAAAATAATTCGGTTTATCTCAGATATAAAACATACGATTGATGATTCTGTTTTCGTGTTACGAATGGCAGATTATCAATTCAATTGATGATTCTGTTTTTGTGTTTCAAAAGACAGATTATCAATTCGATGATGATTCTGATTTCGGGTTTTGGATGGCAGATTATCAATTTGATTAATGATTCTGTTTTAAGGTTTTCTAATGACCGCTATCGATTCGATCGATGCTTCTGTAAGGGTTTACCGTAATCAAAACAGTAAGATCGTTAATATAATTGACGCGTCTGTGTTAGGGTTCTGAAAAGAAAATTACCAATCTGATTGATGTTTTCTGTTTGGCATCGAGGGATGCTGCCCCTTGACCCCGCCTAGGGGCGCTACCCCTCTGAACCACGCCCGCTAACCGGCTAGCGGGACCGCCGTATGCATACGCCCTATAGTTCGTTACCGTGACGTTAAGAATGTCATATATATTTATTTGTTATAATATGTTTGTGTAAGATAGATTATAATTGTTGATGTCTTTGCATGGTGCATAGCATGGCCTTAGGACCTATGTGATTGACTTAGTCATATTTCTATTTTGGGTTAATATGGCCTGCGTGCCGCTGTAGTTTTTGTTGTATTTTATTATACAAGTAGTTAGGTTTTTCTTTATTATTGTAATAAATGAAGAATCAAGCTACAAAAGTGGTGATACCGACACATACCAAGGACGAGTGGATTCCATGGAGATGGAGGCACGAGCTCAAGAGTAGAAGATATATATCATTGCAAATGTTGTAATAGGAAGTCTTTCACATAGGGTTTCCTTTATGATCTTCATTTGGTCTCATGAAGATCATATTTAGTTTGGCCATGCTATGTCACGTTTACATATTTATCATTTTGTATGAGATGCGTGATGATAGATTATATATATGCATATAGGATGCTATGATATAATGATATGCAATGCAAGACATAAACTAAATTGAACCCTCATTAATAATTTAAGTCTTGATGCCATCCATGTCTTAAACACCTATTAAAACTGGAATTGTATTAAAGTAGGTATTGCCAAAGCAATGTGCTTTGAACATTCCTAGCTACGTAGGATGAGTAATAGTGCTACTCATATGTTTAAAATTGGTTAGACTTAATTGTGCTATCAAAATGGTTTTGGGCCCAAGGCATTAGATGGAATTTAACATACAATGATATATGATGTCATTATTCCATAAAATCTAAGAGTTACATGAGATGTAATTGGTAAAGAAGTTACCTACCTAAATAACTTAATTTCAAGCGTCATGCCAAAGCTGAGTTTAGAATTATGTCAAATATGGATCTTAGCTCACTAAAATATTTCTTTTGAGGGTTATGTTTTAGTGGGAGTTTTATAAATTTTAACCTCATTATTAATAAAGTGTTACTTTGCATGTTTTGTAGATCATAAATGGCTGCTAATAACAATTCCACCTTATCACTGCGATCTATCCTTGACAAGGAAAAACTAAAAGAATGTGGGACTAATTTTGTTGACTGGTTTCGAAACTTGAGAATTGTTCTCAAGCAAGAAAAAAAGTCCTACGTGCTCGATGACCCTGTCCCTGAACCCCCTCCTGCTGATGCTTCTGTTGCTGCTAGGAATAAGCATAAGAAGCATGTGGAAGATTCCAACAACATAGGATGTCTTATGTTGGCAACTATGTGTCTAAGACTTCAGAAGGACCTGGAACACTTAGAAGCTTATGAGATGAGTGTGCATCTCAAACAAGCTTTCCAACAACAGGCTAGGCAGGATAGGTTTGACACCGCTGTTGCACTTTTTGACTTTAAGATGTCTAAATGTGAATCTGTTAGCGCTCATGGTTTGAAGATGAAAGGCTATATAGATCACTTTGCAAGACTTGGATATCCCCTGAGTTTGGAACTTGCTACAGATTTGATCCTACACTCTTTACCTAGCAATCTCTCGCAGTTCGTCATGAGCTACAATATGAATAATATGGAAAAGTCCATTCCTGAGCTACATAGTATGCTCAAAACTGTTGAGGGGAATATCAAAAAGCCTACCCAAGTATTGAGTGTCAATATCAAGCCAATGAAAAGGAAAGGTAAAGGCAAGGGTAAGCCCAAAGGTGCAAAGGGTGCAAAAGGATCCAAGGGTCAAGTTAAGCCAAAACCTAGACCAAAGGCAAAGGTTCCTAAGGAAGGAACTTGTTTCCATTGCAACAAGCCTGGGCATTGGAAAAGAAACTGTGACGTTTATTTAGATGAGTTGAAGAAGCTGAAGGGTAGTGCGACTACAACTTCAGGTATATATGTTATAGAAATTAATTTATCTACTTCTTCTTCCTGGGTATCAGATACTGGATTTGGATCCTATATTTGTACAAATATGTAGGGTCTTAAAAGGAGTAGGATGCTGAAGAAGGGCGAAGTGGACTTACCTGCTGGCAATAGAGCAAGACTTGCTACTATAGCTGTAGGGACTTATGAGCTTGTCTTGCCCAATGGGCTTTTGTTAGTTTTAAACAATTGCTTTTATGTTCCTACTATGAGTAGGAATCTTATTTCAGTATCTGTTTTGGATGATGAAGGTTATTCATTTTTAATTAAAAATAAGAAGTGTTCTATTTTTGATAAAAATGACTTGCTTTATTGTATTGCAAGTAGTTATAATGGCCTTTATGTCCTTAACCTTGATGATTCCAATGACGGTAATATTTATAACATATCTTCAAAGAGAACTAAGCAAAATGAATGAAACCCTACATATTTATGGCATTGTCGCCTTAGCCATATAAATGAGAAGCGCGTATCTAAACTCCATCAAGATGGATTATTAGATTCATTTGATTTTGAATCATTTGAAAATTGTGAGTCTTTTTTGCTCGGAAAGATAACAAAGGCCCCTTTTACTGGACATAGCAAAAGGGCTAGTGGCTTATTGGACTTGGTACATACAGATGTATGCGGCCCAATCAGCATTAGTGCCAGAGGAGGATTTATGTATTTCATAACTTTTACTGATGATTTCAGTTGGTATGGCTATGTTTACCTAATGAAACATAAGCATGAGTCTTTTGAAATGTTTAGAACTTTTCAAAATGAAGTACAAAATCAACATGGTAAGACAATTAAAACGCTTCGATCAGATCGAGGTGGTGAATATTTGAGCCAAGAATTTGACCAACATCTAAGAAATTGTGGAATTGTTTCACAGTTGACTCCTCCAGGAACTCCACAATGGAATGGTGTTTCTGAAAGGAGAAATCGAACTTTATTAGATATGGTTCGATCTATGATGGGTCAAGTAAATCTTCCTCTATCTTTTTGGGGTTATGCCTTGGAGACAGCTGCATTCATTTTGAACCGTGTACCATCTAAAGTGGTCAAAAAGACACCATATGAGATGTGGACTGGTAAGAGACACAGTTTGTCTTTTCTTAAGATTTGGGGTTGTGAAGCTTATGTGAAAAGATTAGTGTCAGATAAGCTAGCTCCGAAGTTTATCAAATGTATTTTTGTGGGGTATCCTAAAGAAACTAAAGGTACTATTTCTATATTCCCTCAGAGAACAAAGTGTTTGTTGCTCTAAATGGAGTCTTTTTAGAAAAGGAGTTTCTCTCTAAGAGAACTAGTGGGAGTATAGTACAACTTGAAGAAACTCAAGTTCCACAAGATATCATTGAACCGTCTTTAGAGACAATTTCAGAACCACAAACAGTTGTGGAGCCTTAAAATGTAACACAAGTCCAACGCAGATCTGATAGGATACATCGTCAGCCAGAGAGATGTGGATTTCTTATGACTGATGATAGTGAAGTTATGCTCATATATCAAGATGAGCCTACTACGTATCAGGAAGCTGTGTCAGGTCCAGATTCAGATAAATGGCTTGGAGCCATGAATTTTGAGATGCAATCCATGTTTGATAACCAAGTTTGGTCTTTAATTGATCCTCTAGAGGGTATTAAGACTATTTGTTGCAAATGGGTTTTCAAGAAGAAAACTGACATGGATGGAAATGTGCAAACCTACAAAGCAAGGCATGTGGCTAAAGGTTTCAAGCAAACTTATGGTATAGACTATGATGAAACCTTTTCACCAGTTGCTATTGTTAAGTCTATTTGAATTCTCTTTGCCATTGCACCATACTATGATTATGAGATATGGAAAATGGATGTCAAAACTGCTTTCCTTAATGGAAATTTACTCGAGGATGTGTACATGACACAACCTGAGGTTTTTGTAAATCCTGAGAATTCAAAGAAGGTTTGCAAGCTTCAAAGGTCCATCTATGGATTGAAGCAAGCATATCGAAGCTGGAATCTTCGTTTTGATGAAAAACTTAAGAACTTTGGTTTCATCAAGAATGAAGATGAACCTCTTGTTTACAAGATGGTTAGTGGGAGTGCAGTAGTGTTTCTGGTCTTATATGTGGATGACATATTGCTTATTGGGAATGATATCCCTACCTTGCAAAAGGTTAAGGCTTGGTTAGGGAATTCATTCTCAATGAAAGACTTGGGTGAGGCTACCTATATCCTTGGTATCAAGATCTATAGAGATAGATCTAAAGGGATAATAGGCTTGAGTCAAAGTACATACATACATAAAATGTTGAAGAGGTTCAACATGCAAGAGTCCAAGAAAGGGTTCCTGCCTATGTCTCATGGCATTCATCTTAGCAAGAATCAATCTCCTCAGACATCTGATGAGCGAGATCGAATGAATAAAATTCCTTATGCTTCTGCTATAGGATCGATCATGTATGCCATGTTATATACTAGACCAGATGTCTCATATCCATTGAGCATAACGAGTAGATATCAAGCTGACCCCGATGAAGGTCACTGGACAGCTGTCAAGAATATCCTTAAGTACCTCAGAAGGACTAAAGATGTATTCTCGGTTTATGGAGGTTTGGATGACGAGTTAGTTGTAAATGGTTACACAGATGCTAGTTTCCAAACCAACATAGATGATTTCAGATCGCAGTCCAGTTTTGTATTCAGTTTGAATGGTGGAGTTGTTAGTTGGAAGAGTTCGAAACAAAGCACTATGGCTGATTCTACAACAGAGGCTGAGTATATAGCATCATCAGATGCAGCTAAAGAAGCAGTTTGGTTGAAGAAGTTCATCACTGAGCTAGGAGTTGTACCTAGCATTGCAAATCCTGTGGACATTTATTGTGACAACAATGGTACCTTAGCACAAGAAAGAGCCTAGGTCTCATCAGAGATCTAAACATATACTCAGGCGCTAGCATCTCATTCGAGACATCATCGATAGGGGACATGTCAGGATATGCAAAGTTGACACAAACGATAACATAGCGGATCCATTGACTAAGCCTCTCTCACGGGTCAAGCATGATCAGCACACTAGATCTATGGGTCTTGGATATTTGTAGGCCTAGTGCAAGTGGGAGATTGTTAGTGTATGTGACCTAGGCCATGATTTGGATGTTTATATTATACATTTATTATTAATAAAAGAGGTTTTATTATCATTATTGTTGGTTAGTATGCTACACAATTATGATATATGTCTCTGGTTCATTATTGTTATAGAGATAAAATAATTTATAATCCGTATGAGTGTTGATTTGATAATCATGACATGATTATGTGTATGGTGATACAAATCAATCTCATAGATATTTGTTAGAGAACAGTGTATTGGATAGACCCATCATGAGATTACTACATGGATTAGCGTCATAAGTAAATCTCATGATAGTCATGTTTTAATCCTTAGACTTGAGATTGTCATAGTTTTCAACATAAGGACTATTATATTTTGACATGATCAAACGTTATCCGTAACTGGATAATAATAAAGGTCATGGTTGAATATGATAGAAATTATGTAGAGGATATTGAACAATCAAGATAGAATTTGTCCCTCTCTTTTGAGAGAGATATCTTTGGGCTCCTCGATTAGTGAGACTGTGAAATGGATGGTCGTGCTCAAATGCATTGATAGTGTGATCAATATCATTTGTTTTATCAGTCTACTTAGAGATCGAGTCATCATATGTTTGAACAATATAAGTATGACGCTGACCATGACCTTTGTTCAAACTAGATATCGTGTGACAAAGGAATTAATGCATGTGCTATTATTAGGCTAGTTGGACTGTACTCGTGTTAATTGGGTAGTCGTAATGTCTTGCTAGAATCCAATTATGACTTGTTGGTTTAATAGCGATTTAATCAACTGCCAATTAATATGGCCTATCGGGTCACACACAAGAATGCGTATGGCTGAGATTAATAATATTAATACTGGATATTAATTATTATTATTATTATCGTTTTTAATATTAATAATATTAATAATGGATATTAATTATTATTATTATTATTATTATTATTATTATTATTATTATTTTCGTTTTATATATATATATATATATATATATATATATATATATATACATATATATATATATATATATATATATATATCATTGGATAATAACAATATAATCCATATCTGATATGGATTTTGATTGATTTTATCTAATCCTAACATAATCCGTATTTGGTACGGATTATGATAGGCATTAACCAAGTCCGATCTAGAATCTAATTTTGATATCTATATATATGTATATATCCTGGTGTGTCTTGTACACTACACAGAGAACATAAAAACAAAACCCTAGAATCGTTTTTGTGAAAAACTGAGTTCTTCAGCCGTGCCGTTTCAAGAGCTAGCACTCAGAGCGGAAGCATTCATGTGGATACCGACAGAGGGTGTTCTTGTTTTTGCAGCTCTTCCATCTGCGGATTTCGAATCTACATAGGTAATTTTTGAGTTTTTTTCATCGAATTAAACGAACAACATGGATCCTTGGTAGGAAATCGGAGATCAAATTTTGTTTTTCGCTGTGCGTTTTGCAGTGATCTTGTCGGATTTCCTAACATCATCCCTAAACATTTTGAAAGTCCCATTTTCTTCAACATTACACAACTTAAGAGAAGGAGCTAAAAGTGTAGATGAATACTACAAAGGATTAGAGATTTTGTTGGAAAGATCTAACTTACAAGAACCAGAAGAATCAACCAAAGCAAGTTTCCTACATGGATTAAACCGAGATATAGCCTAACAGGTTGAACTCCAACCCTATCTTGATTTGACATTCATGGTGCAATGGCTGAAAAGATGGAACAACAACTTAAGGTATGTAGCTCTTCTAATTTCAATTCTGGTTTTCGTACTAATCAATCTTCTTCGAGGTTTCAAAACAGGTCTTTAGGAAATGGAAACTCTCAGCCTTCTGGAGGCCAAAACCGGGACCCTTCCTTGAGGAATGAAGCATGTGTGCAAGGCACACAAAAGCTGGAAAAGAGGCAAACAAAACACCTTTACTAGGAGTCCTTTCTAAACCTTCTAGCAGTTATAGAGATATCAAATATTTATGTGTCAAGGATGTGGTCGCATAGGAAGAGAAAGCCTTAATAATAAATGAATCGTGCTAATTGAAGAAACAAATGAATATGTAACTGAATCTGAGCATGACACTGAATCTAAGCATGATAATGAACTTGAACTGGAAGAAAACTTAGGAGAAGAAGATAACTATGACACTAAAGAATTTCTTCTTGTCAGAAGGTCTCAAAATGCATATCAGAAGATAGATGATCATGAACAACAAGGGAGAACATTTTCTAGATTCATTGCATGATAAATGGTAAAGTGTGTACTACGACCATTGATTCTTGTTCTTGTGCATACGTGGCTACCGGTGAACTGGTTAGAAAATTAAACTTGCCTATGACTAACTATCCCCACCCCTACAAACTTGCATGGCTAAATGATTGTGGAGAAGTTAGTGTAAGCAAACAAGTTTTGATTTCTTTAAGCATTGATAGCTATAAAGATGATATTTTGTGTGACATTGCCCCAATGTATGCTAGTCATATTTTACTTGGTAGACCATGACAATTTGATAGACATGTGACATATGATTGTTATCTGAACATATATTCTTTCAAATTGAATGGTAAATTGTTTAAACTGCATGCACTTCCACCACATATGATCCATGAACATCAAAAATGTATGTCTAAGTCTAGGGTTGGTCCTAGGGAAAAAGAAGCTAAGAAGAAGTTTGTGGATTGCATTAAAATATGATGCCAAACCCCAAGAGAACAAGAAAAAGGAAGTGGTACTCTTAGGTACTAAAGAACATAAGAAGAAATGTGGGTATTTCGCAAAACAACGAGAGGTGACACATGCCCATCATAGCAACCGAACTGTCCTAATCATAGTCTATAAGGAATGCCTCCTCTGTAGTGATGATTTACCCTGTACACTACCTACCTCAGTGGTGTCCCTAATCTAAGAGTATGATGTTCTTTTCTCCAATGACCCACCATCAGGATTACCACCCCTAAGAGGAATAGAACACCATATAGACTTTGTCCCAGGTGCTGTCCTCCTAAAAAACCTGCAGATACAGCCAATCCGGAGGAAACCAAAGAAATCCAAAGACAAGTGGAGGAACTTCTAGGTAGTGGACAAATTCGAGAAAGCTTAATCCCATCTGATGTTCCCGTTATCCTAGTCCCTATGAAAGATGGCACTTGGAGAATGTGCACTGATTGTCGAGCCATATATAAGATCACTGTGAAGTATAGGTACCCTATATCTATGCTGGATGATTTGTTGGATATGTTACATGGTTCTAGGAATTTCACCAAAATTGATCTTAGGCAAGGCTATTTCCAAGTGAGGATCAAAGAGGGAGATTAATGGAAGACCATGTTAAAGACTAAGTTTGAACTCTATGAGTGGTTGGTGATGTCTTTTGGCCTAACCAATGCCCTAGATCCTTTATGAGGTTAATGAACAAAGTCTTGAGAGCCTTCATAAGGAGATTTGTAGACGTATACTTTGATGGCATCTTAATCTATTCCAAGACCATAGAAGACCACATTGAACACCTTAGAGCCATTTTTGAGAAACTCAAACAAGAACATGCTGGTGCGTGATGAGGGATTCACTCTTCCACCTTCAACGTCCTCCTTCACAATAGGGAATGGCAGAAAGAAGAACCCTTCTCCTTGCTTCCTTTGTGTAGAAATCAGCTGATTTGAGTAATGTACCAAAACTGCCGAATAATTGTTGTTAGGCAAACCAACGAGGCCCTCCTATACAATACACAAAGCTATGGTAAACATATTATACCCGCAAATTTTCGAATTAGTCGTATGTGCTAATATAGAAATTAAGTAGTCGTTGAGTTGTTCACAACACTTCGAAATGAAATTAATGGTAGCATGTCGATTATGTTCAAGTAAATTTATAACTATGTAAAAATGGTTAAATGTATATAGGGTATAAATGGAAGTTGAGTACAAGAGAAATATATATACATATATAAGATTATAATAATAATCATTGTATTCAAATAAATAATAGGGATAAGGACAAACTGAATTTTTTTTTTAAAAATAATAATAATAGAATGAAAAAACAAGGGGGCAACGTGATAATAGTGGGGGAAAACTGCCCCTTGATTTTCGCACCTTGAAAAAAATTAGATATAGGGAGATTTAACGTAAGGCAATAAAGAGGGTAAAGAAAAAAAATAAAGGAAAATGGGAAATAGCAGGAAGGGAGTGCGGCGCCAGAGAAGAAGGAGGAGAAAAGGGAAGAAGAAAGAGAGGAGAGAAAGAAAAGAGAAAGGGGAAGGAAAAAGGGAGAATCCAAGCGTTCCAATCCATTGCGGTGTTATACAATGTCGTAGTTGTCTGCAATTTAGGTAGGTTCCCTTTTCTCCCTCCAATTGGTACAAATTCAAGCATACATTGGTGATATATTATGTGTTTTTGTTGTTTTAATTGTTGCAATCTATAGCATGTTAACTATCTGTGAAAAGCATGAGATCTTGGAGTCTGCGGAATGCGTTTGATGATATTGCGTGCTTTGTTTTTGATTTTAGGGAAAAATTTGATAATCAAAATCGTAAAACTGTTTGATGATTAGAGATTTTTCATTTTGTTTTGGCCTTAGAATAAGTTCCCATAGACTGGAAATAGACGAAAATGTAGACCGGGATCGAAAAACGGCCGCCTCCGCCTCACGCGCCGCTTGGAGGAGCTGCGCGTGGCTCCACGCGCCTCCTGAATATTCAGCAGTTAAGGATTGATTTTAAAAAAAAATTATTAATATAGGGTCGGCCTCCAGTCAGCGCAGACAAGGCCAGCCCCTTAATGGGCCGCTGGCTGACTGCTGCAGGACCAGCCCAAAATCACAAGGTTATAAAAAAAGGGGGGGACAGGCTAGCGGACTGGGCCGAATGGCCAACGGACCAGGCCAGCAGCCGGCCGGCCCAATTAATCGGTTAAACAAAAAAAGGGGTAGGCAGCAAGCCAGCAGCCTTAGCGCCGGGCCTGCGTAGGTCGGATCAGGGCTGGCGGTTGGCAGGCTGGCCCTGAACCTTTAATAAATAAAAAAGTTTCTGAATTTTCTGGAATTTGTGTAATTGTTATTTAATTAATTTAAAATAGTAATAATTATAAGAAAAATATAAATAAATATCAGAAAATTATAAATAAATTCCAGAAATTATAAAATACTGAAATTAAATTATTTTTACTAAATTTCAATAATTTTGATAATTTATTTAATTTGGGTAATTAGGTAATAAATAAAAATAAATAAGGGAAAAATGAGAAAAAATACAGAAAATGCACGATAAACATATAAAAGCCGTGGAAAAATGGATTTGGTGCCGAACAATGTGGATTTAGCATTCGAGCAAATAAATGAACCTGGATTGAGTGTCGGAGGATGGTGAGGATGGGCCAGGGGCCTCAGGCGATTGTGTTTTTGCATTCATGGCACGTGCATTGCATTGATGGCTGGTCGTGACATACGGGTCACGGGCGCTCAGGATGGTTTACGGTGGTGGGGCCACGACACTCAGGATGGTGTGCAGTGGCGCGGCCACACACACTCAGTATGGTGACTGTGGGGTGTACGACTTGCAGCCACTCAGTAGGACCCGGGTTCATGCACTGCATGGTGCAGATATCGGCATTCGAGGTGACATGACTTTGTTGCGTGTGACATGCATAGTAGGACATGCATCACGATGTTGCGCATTCTTTATCTGGAGTGAATTACCTTTCCGTATTCTTTCATATGCTTATGTGATATCATGTTATGTGCTATGTTCTATATCATTTTTGTATGCTCGTCTTGTACTAGTTAGAGGCAGGTGCCTACTGGGTGATTTTCCGTCACTCACCCCTACTTCCCCCCCCCCACCAGGTAAGCATGAGGAAGCGTACGACTATATCTTTGCTGAGGACGGGGCTGACACGGTAGAGTGGGCAGATTGACGGTCGCACCTAGAATACGAGCAGAACTGCGACTATTCATCTGTATCTTCTTTGGGGTCTCATCAGACATCACCTTGTTTAGTACGATAGACTCTAGATGCTAGCGTGTTGATTTTATTGTCGTGACATATTTATTGTTTTTATGGAGGATTGTCTTTTATTCATATGAATTAATGTGACGGTATTACGTTTCCGTGAGAAAAATTTCTACGTCTTTTCGGACATATTGAAAATTGATTCGACGCTTTGTATTCTCCTTAGTGAGATACGGCGGGCATACTTTTCCCGATGCTAGGGTTCGGGAGTGGGGCGCTACAAAACACCTTCAAATTGCTCACTCTTGAAGACGATTAACCTTGATTTTTATTGTAAAATCAAGAAAACAATTCTCACGCAAAAGGAGGAAAAAAACCAAAAGTATATTGATCAAATAATAAGCTGCCTTACAATCATCCATGATGGCCTTACTTATGCTAAAATTTGGACGAATAAAGGAGTCCTAGATGGATCAAATTCCATCACAAAAGCTTATCAAAAATCTAGATAAAAATAATCTATAATGCGAGATGATGTTTAATAATTGGATGAGTTATAATCTACTCTTCAAATTTAAGTTGACATGTTAATCGTTGAAGTTTCTTCTATTCACTCACGTTTAGCCATCCATAGGAATAATGTTTGACTAAAATTTAAAGTTGGGATATGTTTGGAGTTCAATTCAAAAGTTGGCTGAAGATGAACTTGTTTGGTCTTTGAATTTGGATGCAAATTTATCTTCAACTTTGTCTTCAGGCTTGTGCTTATCTTGGCCGGTTCAATGGTGCTTAATTTAATGATATTCTTGACTTTATCATGTTGATGAGTTGGCCTCCAAGCAACCTCCAAAAACTCGTCTATAAGGATGGGTAAAGATTAGGACAAATATTCCTTGAGACAAATATGCCTCAAGACAACATCCCTTAGGACAAACAATCCTTAGGACAACATTCTCTACAAAACATTCTCTTTGTCTTCCAAGATATCAACACTCCTTTTGTTCCCATTTGACTTAGATTTTTTGCATGGACCATATTCCTACATAACAAAGTCATGAAAACAAGAATTATTAGTAAATGAGACAAGAATAAATCTAGAAAACACACACACGCAAGGTGCCCAAAAGATTCACTTTCTGTGCTCAATGAGGTGAGCCCAATGAGCTTTAGGTTCATCTTGCACATGCCTACATAAGAAGCTACCATCTTATAACCAAGTTGTTTGGCCTTGCTTCTTGTTATTGGTCCGTTGATCTCATGATCGGATCTTTGATCCTCATCAAAGCAACTCTATGCTAACTTCAATAAACGTTCCTTTTGCTTAGAGTGAGTTGTTTGCTTAGGCTTTGTAATCAAGTTTGAGGGAATAGAGGCCGATGAAGAGAATATTAAGTCGATTTTAGAATGACCTACACCAAAGGCTGTAGGAGAAGTGAGAAGTTGAAAGGAGCTTCGTTAAATTATTCCACTTACGACAAAGAACTGTAGGCCCTTGTGAGATCCCTACAAAATTGGTAACACTACCTCCAAACTAAAGAGTTTGTGATCCACACTGACGATGAAAATTTGAAGCACTTTAAAGGGAAAGGTAAACTTAACAAAAGACATGCCAAGTGGGTAGAGTTTATTGAACAATTCCCATATGTAATTAAGTACAAACAAGGTAAGAATAACGTAGTTGCTTATGCCCTTTCTAGGAGATACACCCTAGTGACTCCTTGTCATCCCGATTATAGGGCTTTGAATCACTTAAGGAATTGTATCCCAACAACCATGACTTTGGCACCATATTTGAAGCTTGTCAAGAAGAACCTTTTGAAAAGCTTTACATCCATGAGGGATTCCTCTTTAAGGAGCATAAGTTATGTGTCCCACAATCGTCCGTGAGGGAGATGCTGGTTAGAGAAGACCATAAGGGAGGGTTGGCATCTTTAAAACCATAGGATCTGCAAAGCACCACTAGAAGGGGGGGTTGAATAGTTGGTGCGGAAGGTGTGGTTTTTAAAATTAGTTTAAACGAAAAACTCAACTTCTGAAAACAATTTCGATTTTCAGGACCAGTTTTAAAACCTTTTTAAGACCAGGTTGTAGGTCTTCAAAAATTCTGAAATTTTGAGAGAACTTAACCTCAGATGTTATGAGTGTCTTCTAAAAATTTCAGATTTAAATTCAACCTTTAACCCTTTCCAAAATCGTTGGTGGTCAGATTGCGCGAATCTGCCAGAAACGGTAGACTATTGTGGAAAATGTATTCCTATTTGTACGTAACTCCAAATGCTCTGAAATTTTAACCACTAAACCCTTATATGTTATATTTAAATTTTTTGAAACAGTTTTAAAAAATTCTTTTGGAAAGATAGTCAAAAACTATCAAAGTCTCAACCTTTGCAAGTCTGAAAATCAGACTGCACTGGTCTCAGAACTTTAGACGTTTGATTGACTTATACTTGTCCAAAAGGGTTGAAAATTGTGCCAAATTAACCCTAAGATGTGTGGCTATGATTCTGGAAAGTTTCATAATTTTTAAAAAACGTTTACTATTTTTACAAACGTAATCAAAAAGGATAAACAGTGCTGAAACAGAATATAAGTGCTGAAAGTAAATGACACCGAGAATTTTATACTGGTTCGGTTATAAACAACCTACTCCAGTCTTCGAGGAACACCTTCCTCGGTTCACACTAATCACACAACAAAAATACACCTTACCACAGGGTTGATGGAGTTACACACCAACTCCAACCCTTTACAAACCTTGTATGATGAATACAATACGCACGAACACCACCACCTTGCAAGATTGAAGATTGATCACACCTTGATCAATCTTTTACAAATATAAAGAATGTGTGGTTGTCTAAGATAAGCCTATCCAAGAATATGAATGTAAGTACAATAGACTTTTAGGAAGAAGAAAGAAAGAGAGTGTAGAAGAAGAAGGCTAGAACATTTTTGATGCTTCAAGAATGTAATGCTTGTTCTTGTCTTTGTTTTGCTCTTCTTCATTTCCTTTTTAAGCATAATGGTCGTCCCACTTGGAGTCCTTCTCCTCTTGAAAATTATCTACTAAGTCCTTGGGAGAATGTGTGGCATCATTGTGACATGATCTTGCTTACTTGGCACCTCCTCATTGGATGATCATTTAACTCTTGCTTACTGGCACTCATTGAGTGGTTGAATGTTGTCATCAATTGATGACTAGAAAAATCTGAAAATTCCACTAAAAACATTTGCCAAAATCAACATAAAATAGTTGGCATAACTCATAAGATTATCACCCAAATCAAGCAAGATAATATTTCTCCAAACAAGGTGAGAAAATCGGCCATAATGAGGAGTTGACATGCTGAAATTTCAGCATGTGATACATGGCTCCTTAATTCAAATTACTACCAAATTTTCTTTGATTTTTCTCTTAAAAACAAATCACCATTTAGTAGACAATATTCTTATTAATTTTGGAAATGAAATTGGACACTAATATGGCCAATATTTCGTCCAAGATGCATTCATACACATGCTGAAATTTTTCAGCATGTGTGATATTCAAGATATCATAAATTTACTTTCATTTATTATTCAAATTAATTCTAATTTGTCTTCCATTTAATTCCATGTTTCAAGACACAAAATATACCCTCATGAATGGTGAAAATCGGCCATCTCTTTGTGCACGTGCTGAAATTTTCAGCATGTGTTTCAAATGAGATAAAATTTGAAACATTCCCTTTTGTAGCTTCTTTCTTTAAATCACCAACCAATATGCCAACAAGGATCCACATATGCTCCATCTCAGCTGTATAGGCATGTATGATTGTATATACATGTGCTGAATTTTATTTTTGCAAACTTTGTAAAATAGTGCACATTCAATAATACACACATGGTATATTCCAATCAGCCCTTAATTTAATTGTATAGAACACTTCAAGATGTATGACATATGTAAAAAGTGTCTAGATACATGTCGTATGATGTGCCAAAAACGTTCCATGTGTTGTGTACGTAGAAAACCGAATTTTCGATGTTTATCGATTACCCGATTTTTCTCTAATTAAATTCTAACTTTTTGCACATGTTATATATATTATGTTACACATAATGTACATAATATAAACTTTAAATTTCAGCACTTGGATGGTCTAAAGTGGCGCCATTTACATGTGACAAAATTGAAATTGGAATCTTCACAATTTGGCCTTAATGTTGGGTGATTTGTGTGTGCCAACATTGAATGATTTTATGGCTCGGAATAACATTTAGGCCACGAAAATAATGATTATTTTTTAAGTGTAGGGGCTGGCCATCTATTTATGGCAAGTATGTGACACGTTGGCGAAGTTTCGGTATTCGTCCTATACGACAATTCTTGGTTTAGAACCTTTTAACGTGTTGTATTTAATTTGTCATCACCATGACTTATATTATATGATATAAGACCTGAATATACTCATAAATATGAGTTAAGTATGATGGTGTGACGTTAACGTACGTACGTAAAATATATAACGTGTCGATAGTACGTTGGAATACATGTGTATGTGCCTTTTTCAAAAAATCTGAAAATATATATTTTTATTGGTGAAAGGAGGAGGAGGAGACTTTCCTTTCTTAGTCTTGTTGCCTTTGTGCCTTGTCCAAATGTAGCTTCCTTTAATGAACCACTTAGTTTAATTAACTAAGTACTTCACTTAATGAACTAGTTTAGTTCATTAATGGTGGCACCTGAAAATAGTATAAACACAAAAAAATGTTTGCCATTTGATGTAAGCTTTAACGCTTCATGGCTCGTTAGTACGGCAACATTATATATGAACTATATAAGGCAAGTAATATGCAATATATCATGCACCTTTATGTCATGCTCGTTTTTATGCACATTTAAATCATATACTTTGAAATCACTCAAACCCCTTTTTCTCTACACGTACCAACATTTAAAGAGCACTTCTATTGGCCACACATGAGTGTTGATATTGAGAAGTTGTGTTGTGGTTGCATCACTTTCAAGCAAGCCAAATCCAAGTCTTAACCACATGGCCTTTATACACCTTTACCTGTCCCTGACTCACTTTGGATTGACCTTTCTACAGACTTTGTTTTAGGGCTCCCTAGGTCTAAAACTGGTACGGATAGCATTTATGTGGTGGTTGATATATTTTCTAAAATGGCACATTTCATTGCATGTAAGAAGGTTGATGATGCTACACACATTGCTGATTTATTCTTTAAAGAAATTGTTAGATTGCATGGCATGCCACGTACCATTGTCAGTGATAGAGATACGAAATTTTTGAGTCATTTCTTGCATGTTTTGTGGTCTAAAAGTGGTACCCAATTGTTGTTTTCCACCACCGCTCACCCACAAACTGATGGACAAACTGAGGTTGTCAATCGTACTCTATCTCAACTTTTGCGCACCATTTTGCAAAAACACCTCAACCATTGGGAAGATTGTTTACCATACATCATGTTTGCATTCAATAGGAGTGTTCATCACGGTACACTGCAAAGTCCTTTTGAGATTGTGTATGGCTTTAACTCTTTATCCTCTATTGATTTGATTCCCATCCCTGTGCATGGACGTTCAAGTCTAGAAGGTAAACAAAAAGCTGAAATGACAACGAAATTATATGAGAAAGTAAAAAAAACCCAACTTGAGGAAAAGAGCAAAGCTTATGGAAGATGAGAAAATAAACATAGGACGCACATTTCTTTTGAACCTAGTGATTTAAGTTGGTTACATTGAAAAAAGACATGTTTCCAAATGAAAGACAATATAACAAGGAAATAGACCATTTAAAGTACTTCAACGTGTTGGTGATAATGCATATATTCTTAATCTTCCTGAAAGGTATGGTTCAATGTCCTACACTTTAATGTAGCCGACCTATCCCCTTTTTCTGCTGATCCTTTTGATTCAAGGACAAAACCTTTAGAGGAGGGGGGATGGATGAGGATCAAGGATGCCATCATGAGGTCAATGGCCCAAAAACAAGAAGCAAGACCAAACAACTTGGCTATAAAGTTTGTAGCTTCTTGTGTAGGCATGTGCATGATAAACCTAAGGTTCATTGGGTTCACCTCATTGAGTCCCAAAAGTGAATCTTTTGGGTACCATGCGTGTGTGTGTGTTTTCTAGCTTTATTCTTGTCTCATTTACTAATGATTCTTGTTTTCATGACTTTCTTATATAGGAAGATCGTCCATGCAAAAAATCTGAGTCAAAAAGGAACAAAAAGAATGTTGATATCTGGGAAGACAAAGCGAATGTTTGAAGAGAATGTTTTGAAGAGAATGTTTTGGAGAAAAATGTTTTGTAGAGAATGTTGTCCTAAGGAATGTTTGTCTTAAAGAATGTTGTCTTGAGGAACATTTGTCTCAAGGAATATTTGTCATAATCCTTACACATCCTTATACACGGCTTTTTGGAGGTTGCTTTGAGGCCAGCTCATCAACATGATAAATTCGAGCATATCATCAAATTAAGCACCATTTAACGGGCCAAGATAAGCACAAGCTTGAAGACAAAGCTGAAGATAAATTTGCATCAAAATTCAAAGACCTAACAAGTTCAACTTCAGCTAAATTTTGAATTCAACTCCAAACATATCCCGACTTTAAATTTGGCTCAAACATTCTTCCTATGGATGGCTGAACATGGGTGAATGGAAAAACTTCAAGGATCAACATGACAACTTAAATTTGAAGACTGGATTATAGCTTATCCAATTATTAAACAACATCTTTCATTATAGATTGTTTTTTATCTAGATTTTTGATAGATTTTTGAGATGTAATTTTATCCATCTAGGGCTCCTTTAATCGTCCAAATTTCAACATAAGGCCATCATGTCCCATTGTAAGGCAGCCTATTATTTAATCAATATACTTTTGGTTTCTTCTCTCTTTTTGTGTGATAATTGTTTTCTTGATTTTCTATTAAAAATAAAGTTTAATCAGCATCAAGAGTGAGCAATTTGAAGGTGTTTACCATAGCTTCGGGTATTGTCTAGGAGGACCTCGTTGATGATAAATAAAAGTCTCTTTCTGTAATTATATTTGTATCATTTTTGAAATCGAGAAGAAAATTAATGTATCATAATATTAATTAGCTAAATATAATCTTTGTCCATGATTGTATTACTAAGATAAACTGACTATCTTCATGATAACCTAACTAATGCATTACAGTTCTTGCTAATGCAATAACTTAATATAACGAAAAAATTAATCATAATATCACAAATCCACAAACTAATCTGCAAAACACGTTGCTTAAAGAATTGTCAAAATGTTCAAAGAATTGATCAATAATCTTTCTAAGACTGGGTGACTAATTTTCCTTTTATCAAATTTGATGATTCTTATTGCAAACAATAGCTAAGAGTATGAAGTTTATTGTCATCAAAAATCAAAACTTTTGAAAACGTTTTACTATTTTAAACTGTTATGTAAAGTTGAGTGCTAAAACTTTACATGCGAGGACCTTCACCTGACCCTACTAGTAATGGCTTACAATATTTTGTAACATTTTTCGATGATTTTTCCTGTATGACATGGGTATATTTTCTTAAACACAAAAGTGAAGTGCATGCCAAGTTTGTGGAGTTTTACCGAATGATACATACCCATTTTAATGCCAGATAAAAATCCTTCGATCTGACAATACCGGTAAATACATGGATCGAGAACTGAAAACCTTCTTCAAAGGAAATGTTCTCATCCACCAAACCTCATGTCCAATTACACCTCAACAGAATGGAGTTGCGGAACGAAAAATTTTCACTCTCCTAGAAATGTCCCGATCTCTAATGTTTGAATCCCATATCTCCAGATATTTCTGGCCAGAAGCTGTTGCTATCTCCGCCTATCTTTTAGGCCATCTCACTACACAAATACTTGACCATCAAACATCGCTAAACGTCCTGGAAATCCAAACACAAATACCACCTCCACTCCCCTGCCTCTACGAATCTTTGGTTGTACGCTCTACGTTCACGTTCCAAAACACATACGAACTAAATTAGATCCGTGTGCTACTAAATGTGTTTTCGTTGGATACGCCCTCCCCCAAGAAGGATACCGATGTTATAATCTATTTACGCATCGCATCCATGCCATGATGGATTGTAACTTTCTCAAAACATAACTTTACTACTCTTTCCAACCTCATGATTCAGGAGAAATTATACATGATTCACTTGGTTGGTTAAATACAACAATTATTCTAGAGCATGCTCCTGCGGTGTCACCCACCACTATAGAAACCAATGCCTCTGTCCTTAACCTGGATCCTCCTTTGGTTGATGTTCGACAAGAGATAAGTGAGTCCTTCGGTTCAGATATTGTAATTCATGATAATATTTCTGTTGATAGTACAAGTCCTAACGTGCCAAGAGAAAGTACATATGCTCTTTCACACAGGAGCAACAGTGGTATTCCACCCACACGATACTCTCTGGAACGAGTCGCTAGAGCCAGCAGATACCCGGTGAGAAACCTAGCTAGAGGGAGCACGTCAGAATCTATGAAAGCATTTAATGCGAGTTTGTACAGTTATAATATCCCAAGAAATGCATGGGAAGTAAAACAGGAGAAAAAGTAGAAATAGGCCATGGACGCAGAAATAGAGGCACTTGAAAAGAATGCAACGTGGGACAAATGCAAGCTACCAGAAGGAAAGAGACCAGTTAGGTACATGTGGGTTTTCAATATAAAACATAATGCTGATAGATCATTGAACGATATAAACCCCAACTAGTAGCAAAAGGATGTACACATACTAATTGCGTTGATTATTCTGAAATGTTCTCTATAGCTGCAAAGATTGACACGATTCGGATGTTGTTCTCAATTGTAGTAAACAAAGATTGGTCGCTCCACCAATTTGACTCAAAGAACGCATTCCCTCACGGAGATTTGAAAGAGGAAGTATATATGAAGGATCCTCCTGGATTCTCGGACGGTTTTAAAGGAGTAGAAGTATATTGACTCAAGAAAGCCCTGTACAAGACTGAAACAATCATCCAGAGTTTGGTCCCAAAGATTCACTATAGCAATGAGGTGATACGGTTATCGAAAACACAACTCGGACCATACATTGTTCATAAAGAGAAGGGATGGTCTGGTCACTTGCTTTATCAGTTACGTAGATAACATGATTATAACGAAAAGTGATCAGGAAGAGATTTCTAAACTAAAGAAAAAGATGCTCTAGGAGTTTGAGATGAAAGATCTTGGTGGATTAAAATACTTTCTTGGCATTTAGGTTCTACGATCAAAAAAGGAAATATTTATATCATAGCGGAAGTATACTTTGGATTTACTTGCAGAGACAGGAATGATCAATTGTAAACTAGCAGAGACGGCGATACAAGTCAACCATGGACTCAGAGTTAAAGAAGGAGATGATCCGGCAAAAAAGGTTAGGTATCAGCGATTGATGGGTAAACTAATTTACTTAGCCATACGAGACTAGACATAGCATGTGCTGTCGGGGTAATAGGTCAATTTATGCACCAGCCACAGAAGACCATACGGAAGCTATAATGAGAATAATTTGATACTTGAAAGGTACAGTAGGAAAGAGACTTATGTTTAAAAGAAATGAGCATTTATACATCGAGGCATATTCTGGTATGAACCAGGTCACCAACCCGAATGATCGGCGATCAACATCAGGTATCTGTTACTAATAGGGGAAATCTCATAACGTGGAGAAGTAAGAAGCAAATAGCAGTAGTATTATCCAACGATTAGATGGAACCAGGGTATTGCCAAGGGCATAACTGAAATTTTATGGGTAAGAAAATTGTTAACCAAAAAAGTGCTACCATCAAATCTTATGAGTCAACTAAATTGTGACAACAAAGCATCAATAAGCATTTCAGAAAATACGGTTCAACATGATCGCACCAAATACATAGAAGTGGATCGACACTTCATCAAAGAGATGATAGAGGATGGAACAGTTGAACTTCCTTTCGTAAGATCCGAAGATTAGCTAGCAGGTATCCTTATTAAGGATGTGGCAGGAAGAAGTTTCACTGAAGTATTGTGCAAGGTGGTATCGGGCGATCCTCTACTCAACTTGAGGGAGAGTATTAAGATATGCCTACGGAAATGGATACAAATAAGCATTTATGGCAAAGAGGGAAATTGGCAATCAACAATTATTTATAATTATTCTGTAATTATTAGTAGTATTACGTAATTATTAGTATTTCCATACATAGTATGATAAGCAGACTATATTAGAGACTTGAATGAAAAAGATCATATTTTTCTTTCATTTTGAACATAAACGGTTCTTTATATGTTTTCTTTCAGTTAGGGTCCTTCTGTCTTTTTCTTTGACAGATCAACTTCGTTTCCCTGGTCTTTGTATACGCTGGATGATATGTTTTCTATATCTTTTTTTCAAGTCACCACGTTTGTGCACCTTTGCTGTGAATTAGTCAGAAGTTTATTCATAAACTGTTCTTTAGTATGGTTTTGGCGCATTCTTCATTTGTTTGGCCTCAGCCTATTGTTGTGTGTTCAGAATGATGTGGAAAAGGAAAACTTGATTATCAGAAAGAAGATATAATAAAAAGGGAATTTCTAGCACATGTATTCTGTAGTATATTGAATGTATGGTTTTTGGTGTTCTTTTTTCATTTATTGCAAATCATGGTTCAGTTTTGCACGTTTAGGATGATAAGATGGAAAGGAAGACCTAAGTCATGACAGAGAACTATAAAAGCAAAAGGGTTTACGATAATTTCCCTGAATACCTAATCATGATAAGGGATTTCTGAGTGCACTATACTTCCGCGACTCGAACCCGTAACCTGTCACAAAGCAGCAATCTTACATGTTGCTCCAAGGCCCGCCTTCAATATCTAATCATGATAATAAAGGATATAATTAAAAGGAATGATTGTAATCTCCCTTTGTTACTGAATTCTCTCACTAACACACTAGTACATAATATTCATATTATTGTGGTATTTATGCAGGTACATATAGTGATGGGGTCTTACTGGAAGCAAACTCTCTATCCCAAGAGATAGAGATATTGTTTGTCTGCCACTGACCCATCTCATACCCTAATGATAGCTTTTGCAGCTGTTGGAATATATTGGGTATGATTGATGATGATTGTAATCTCCCTTTCAATTCTGTAATTTTGTCATGACTGTTAAAGCACATTCTGAGGATAAGGATCAAGCAACAAACAACCAACTCAAAAAGAGATAAGAGATTAGTGTTTCAAACTACAGCTTGAACAGATACATTCAAATCCGTTTTCAAATGTATATTCCTTTTCAAATGTATATCTTTATTTTCAAATGTATTCAAATATTGGATGTAACCACAATACTAAGATATATAAAATATACATGCCGTAAACCATCAAGAGTGATCGGCTTCCAGCATACCAACGTGTTCTTCATTCCTTTTGTTTATTTGTTAATCTTTTATGGTATCAGAGTCAAAGTCCCACGTAAAATGACCGACTCCACCTCCTCCACAACAAACCCTCCCTCAAACGTTGCTATCACTGCAAGCAACACGCCAACTGCAAGCAACATACCAACCTTTGTACACTCTCACAGTATAGTCACTGTTAAACTCAACAAAGACAACTTCTTACTTTGGAAAGCACAGATTGTGCCCTATCTACGTGGCCAGAAAGTGTTTGGCTTTCTTGATGGCACCACAGTGCCGCCACCCCTACGTTACCTCAGTCGAGTGATACACTCACAGGATCCATTGACAATCCTGATTATCTTGTCTGGGTTCAGCAAGATCAACTCATCCTGAGTACACTCTTGTCTTCCCTCACAGAAGCAGTCCTCACACAAGTTTTCGGATGCGTCACGTTACGTGACCTTTGGGTGACCCTTGAACGCATGTTCACTTCTCAATCTCGGGCCAGAATTATGCAAATTCACTATCAGCATGCCACAATCAAGAAGTCTGGCTCCTCTATTCCAGACTATTTTCAAAAAATCAAGGGTCTTGCAGACACCTTTGCAGCTGCAGGGCAACCTCTAAATGAATTTGAAATTGGGTCATACATACTTGCTGGCTTGGAACCAGAATATGACCCTTTCGTCACCTCAGTCACCACTCGTGTTGACCCTCTCACAACGGACGAGCTCTATGGACATATTCTTGCCCATGAATCTCGGTTGGAACAACATGCATTACCTACTACTGAAGCCTTCCCATCTGCCCACATGGCGTCAAAACAATCCCGTGGCCGTGGAACGCACGTAGGTCCCAGGCGCGGTCCAACCCCCTTCCCTGGAGCACGGCAACAGTAGTCTTATTCCCGTGGGCATCGTGGACGTGGTCGTGGAGGACGACCATCTCCATCTCAGTTTTCGGCCAACTTCCAGAATGATGGATCTGGCCCTACTCGCCATACATGCCAGGTATGTAACAAGGTTGGTCACACCGCACTACAATGTTATAATAGGTTCAACCATGCATATCACGGCAAACAGTCCGCACCACCAGCAGCCTTTCTAACGGCTCCCTCATTCAATGATTACAATTGGTATCCTGACACCGGTGTAAAAAATCATCTCACCTCTGATCTCAACAACCTCAATATTCATTGTGAGGAGTATGTGGGAACAGACAAGGTCCAAGTAGGTAATGGTGCTGCACTCCCTATCTCTCACACATGTTCTACCTCTCTTTCGACCTTCTCACAAAGCTTTACTCTCAAAAATGTCTTACATGTTCCACATATCACCAAAAATCTTATTTCTGTTAGTCAATTTACCAAAGACAACAATTGTTATCTCGAATTTCACCTTACTTTTTTCTATGTTAAGGATCAAGCAACGGGATGCATACTCCACCGCGGACCGAGTAATGCTGGCCTATACTCCTTCTACGCGTTACCCGCCTGCCCTCCTTCACATCGTGCCTATGTTGGTGAGAGCGCACCACTCAGTGCCTGGCATGGACATCTTGGCCATCCTGCTCTTAGGACTGTTCGTCATGTTGTGTCCAAGTTTCATCTCCCTGTTACCCCCAATAAACCACCCAGTGTATGCCCTGCTTGTTAGCAAGGAAAGATTCATCAACTCCCCTTCCCTACCTCCCCAAACAAATCAAAGTTTCCTTTAGAACTTCTGTTTGCTGATGTATGGGGACCTTCCCCTATTGCTTCAATAAATGGTGAACGTTACTATGTCAGTTTTGTAGATGACTTCAGTCGCTATACATGGATTTTTTCGATTAATGCTAAATCCGATGTTCTATCTATCTTTCAACACTTTTACAAAACAATTGAACGCTTATTTGAACGTAAGATCAAAAACTTACAATCCGGCCAAGGCGGTGAATTTCAAAAATTAGACCCTCTACTATCTCAACTTGGTATCTCCCATCGTCTTTCTTGTCTCCACACTCATCAACAAAATGGGTCCGTCGAAAGAAAACACCGCCACATCATTGAAACAGGTCTCACACTCCTTAGCCATGTGTCACTTCCGCACTTATTTTGGGTCGATGCCTTTACCACTGCTTGCTACTTAATAAATCGTCTCCCTACCCCCTTCTTATCCAACAAATCACACTACAAAACCCTCTTTCATCGTCCTCCTGACTACACCTTCCTCAAAACATTTGGTTGTGCCTGCTGGCCTCTCCTGCGTCCCTACAACCGTCACAAAATACAATTTCGATCCACAAAATGCACCTTCCTCGGATACAGTAATTCACACCATGGCTACAAATGCTTCGACCCTCACTCTGGTAAACTCTATATATCCCGCAATGTTGTATTTGATGAAACCCATTTTCCAGCATCCACTACCACCCGCCCAGCACCTATCCCAACCACTGATCCCGCCGTGCTTAATCTACCTATCATACCATCCACACCCCTCGTTCATCAGTCCACCCATTCGCCCTCATCGCCACACCACCAACCTTCCCCAACCATTCCTCCAAACAACCCTCCCAACCCAGCTTCGTATCCCACAGAACCACCACCCTAAATACACAATATCCACCCCATGCAAACCCGTTCCAAATCTAACATCCACAAACCAAAACATCCTACAGACGGCACCATTCACTATCCAATTTCCCATGCACTACTCACTGAAAATGCCCCAAACCCGTCCGAACCCACTCATACACAACCGCATCCAAACACCCCGAGTGGCGCAAAGCCATGACCACCGAATTTGATGCTCTTCTTCGTAATGGCACTTGGACTCTTGTTCCTCCTACCCCCTCTATGAATATTGTAGGCTGCAAATGGGTCTTCCGCATCAAACGCAGGGCTGATGGATCTTTAGACAGGTACAAGGCACGCTTAGTCGCAAAAGGATTTCATCAAAAACCCGGCATTGAATTTCATGATACTTATAGCCCCGTGGTAAAACCCACAACTATACGCACATTTCTATCTATTGCAGTATCACATGGATGGTCTCTTAGACAAATTGATGTCCAAAATGCGTTCCTCCATGGCTTCCTTAAAGAAGATGTCTATATGTCCCAACCCCCGGGCTTTACTCATCCACATTATCCTCATCATGTATGCAAACTCCGTAAGACACTCTATGGTCTGAAGCAAGCTTCTCGTGCATGGTTCTCTCGTCTCAGCAGACGCCTCTTAGAACTCGGATTTCATGGCTCTAAATCCGACTCATCTCTGTTCATCTACAAATCTACAGATATTATAATCTATATCCTTATCTATGTTGATGACATTATCATTACTGGCTCTCACCCAACCGCCATTCAACATTTGCTCTCTTGTCTAAGTACGAATTTTGCTATCAAGGATTTGGGGCCCCTACATTACTTCCTTGGAGTGAAAGTCATCCCTACCAACGACTGCTTGTTCCTCACACAACAAAGGTACATTCTTGACTTACTTCAACGGACAAAAATGGCACATGTCAAACCTATTTCCTCCCCCATGAGTGCCGCCCACACTCTCTCCCTCTTCGCAGGAGACCCCTTACCCGATGCAACTGAGTACCGCAGCACTGTCGATGCTTTACAATACTTATCTCTGACTCGTCCAGACATCTCCTTCGACGTCAACAAAGTATGTCAGTTCATGCACCGCCCAACTACGGTTCATTGGCAAGCAGTGAAACGCGTCCTTCATTACCTCAAGGCTACACTCACTCACGACTATTGCTTCGCCGCACCAATACTACTCATCTTGAAGCATATTCTGACGCTGACTGGGCCGGCTGTCCTGACGATCGAAAATCCACTAGCGGCTACTGTGTTTTTCTTGGCCCAAATCTCATTTCATGGAGCTCGCGGAAACAGCCGACTGTGTCTCGTTCTAGCACGGAATCGGAATACTGTGCGCTAGCCACCACTGCCGCTGAACTCTTATGGCTAAAATCTCTTCTACGCGAGCTTGGACTATGCCTACGGCGTCCCCCAACACTTTGGTGTGACAATATTGGAGCTACATATCTTTCTTCTAATCCAGTATTTCATGCGCGCACCAAACATATTGAAATTGACTTCCACTTTGTTCGTGACCGTGTAGCTAATGGATGTCTTGATGTTCGGTATCGGTGTACACAAGACCAAGTTGCTGACGTTCTTACAAAACCCATTGTCTCACGACGATTTCTTACATTACGAGACAAACTCAACGTCCGTGATACGCTGTTGAATTTGCGGAGGCGTGTTAAAGCACATTCTGAGGATAAGGATCAAGCAACAAACAACCAACTCAAAAAGAGATAAGAGATTAGTGTTTCAAACTACAGCTTGAACGGATACATTCAAATCCATTTTCAAATGTATATTCCTTTTCAAATGTATATCTTTCTTTTCAAATATATTCAAATATTGGATGTAACCACAATACTGAGATATATAAATTATACATGCCGTAAACCATCAAGAGTGATCGGCTTCAAGCATACCAACGTGTTCTTCATTCCTTTTGTTTATTTGTTAATCTTTTAATGACCTGAATCTTCCTTTCCAATTTTGGAGCGCAGAGGAGAGATTGTCTTGGTGCGATTAGTCCCAGTCTGGTTATCCGGTGCTTGGAATAAGGAAAGCTACCTACGTACTGAGTTCAAGTGTTGCCTCTTTAATGTAAGTAATTGATGCCTTGGAAGTAGCAGATTTCATAAAGATTTTTTGCATTTTATGACAGCCTTGCGATAGCTTTTGCTATCGTTGAGATATACTGAGTATGTGTTGTTGTTGTTTGCATTTTATCACAGCCTTTCTGTATTTTACTACGCATGTGTGCCTGCTTCTCGCAATTTAGGTGCAAGGTTCCCAAGGAAACGTAGCACTGCTGCTTCTACAGTAGAGTAGAAGCTTGTTATTCGTGCAGACTACTATTTTGCTTTTGTCGAGTATAATTTCAACGCCCTTTTTCTTTTTCATTTTTGATAATCAGGAACAACATAGTATGATCATTTTTGCTAGGTTCGTTCTAGATTGAACACATCTATATATGTCTTTGGTATAACAATTAATTTTTGTTCCTGGTATCTGCCCAGAGATTTACCTGTTTGTTACTCTCTACAGAACGTGTTCCGGACAAGAACCAAGTCGGAAGCTGCAAAATATTAGAAAAAGGGATTACTAGATGAAGTTAGGTGCGATCATTGTTGACAGCTATTACGTAATTTTATTTTTTTTTGGGGATGATTTTTGCAAGTTCTTCTTTCTTCATTCCATTTCTTGATAGTTACATCTGTTGGAGGATAATTGAAAAAATTGGAAAATTAGAAAAAATGGGTTTGTCCAAAGTTAGTGAGCGACATAGTTTGAGCTTAATTATGATTAGTTTTCGCTAATCAAAAATAAAAACTGATGATTCCTAAATTATCTACGTAATGAGTAGATGATTTTAGGCTTTTGAATCACTCAATTTCGGTACCGGGTGAATAAGAAATCAATATTCAAAGCAGGAGTTAAAAATGGTTGAGAATTAGAAAAATGATGATGTGGCTTCATGAGAATTGAACACATCACCATTTTCCGAATATAATGCATTGGTCAATTGTATGAAAGTTGCCACCAAATATAGTGCTATCACTTTAGATGTGTCCTAAGGGCAAGAGAATTTTTGATCGGAGGGAAGACGCAGATGGCTGCTATACACGCACACATGGGCGGCAAGCTCGGCTCAGGCTCGTGGCTTGTGCGCCCGGTTCTTATCTTTTTGGACAATTTTCTTTTAAAATATTCAGAAAATAATTTACCTAATCCTACGGTTATGATTTAATCATGTGATCTAACAACCAAGATTGAACCAGTCTGTGGATTACCCTGTGGATTATCTCTGATCGTGGTGGTTTACTGGGGGAGATCATGGATGGTGGGTTACTGGCAGAGATCGTGGGCCTACTGGTGATCGTGTAACCTCTCTGTGGGTTAACTGGTGATCTTGTAACCTCCGTCCAGTTCCCTATATAAACAGAGGCAGAACATTGCATCTGCACACAAAAAATTTTCTTCTTTTGCTACGAATTCCTTCATCGTCCCTGCACCTTCCTGCGTTTTGCACTGCATCATTTTTTACACTTCCTGAGCAAACATCTGATTGCTACATTGCTACACTGCATCCTGCATTCGTTCATTACGAGAAGTTCGAACACTTGACAGGTTCGTAGAGTTCTTACGTTGTTGTGCCGCTCGTCAGAACTGATATCCGATGTATCCTGGGAGACGTTTGCTACATCCGGTTTTGGCAGAGTATACCGGAGCAATTTGTCTTAAGGGAAAAGTCCTGGACTCTCCTCGGTTTGCATTGTTATTCTGTTTGATTTTACACGAACACACAGACACACAGTACAGGATCTGAGTTTTCGTTTACCTAACAACATGTTAAACATGACACTAATACCTGCTTCATTTCCAGATTTGCTGGAACTCATGTTTTTCATTCCCAATGGAGTCAAGGACATACTCTTCCTTAATTTTGGAATATGATTGAAGGAAAAAAAATGATTCACTAAATTGAATGCGCTTCTTATATTGTGAAGTAGCAGTTGATGGACACAGCTTGACGCAATTTTCATTATGGGTCATCGGGAAACAACCTCTGTGTGTTTTTAACATATGAGTATGGTTGCGTACATCCGACCGTTTATACCCCGGCATAGGTAGAAGTCTCTAAGCCAATAGAGTAATATTGTTGTAGTATTTGATGGAACTCGAGAGCAGTAGCTAATTGTATTAACATACTGAATCGAACTAAAAATGGGTTCTTTTTTCTTTGTCATATGTAGTACCTGCTATGATTGAAAGGGTGAGAAGCATTTCAGCTGATATACTCATATGGTGTTTGGTTGGGGTTTAGGAATAAGGTAATGAGTTTGGAGGAATCCAAACATATTGAAGTTGTTTGTTTGGAGAAATGATGGGTATGAGTTTTAGTTTGATATCTAAGTTTTTGGTAATGGATGTCGTTTTTTGATATACTAGGAATGAGGGGTATGGACGATCAACGCCGGTCAACGCCGCCGGCCGCTGCCGTTCACTATTCCGGCCGGTCAAATTTTTCCGTCCATTTTTTCAGCTGCTGATACCCATTTCAATTCCGATACGTTCCAAACACCATCAACATCTATCATACTCATCCTCACATCAATACCAGACAACTATCACTTTTAGGCCCAAACCCATATACTATAAACCCATACCCTGTCATACCCATTCTGATTTTGATTCCGATAGTCAAATGTGAACCAAGCGCCACCTCAGTTGCAATTAAATACCCGAAGTATTTGGATCGAGTCTAAATAATTGTATCAGTTTATCTGTTTTGTCTGTGGCCTAATTTCATAGCACACATGAATGTAATATTCTTTCTTTCTTCTGCTTGACTCTGCTTGATAAACCATAATTAAATCGTCTGTTAGTCAGCACTAGTCAACGGTATAACTCCTGCAGTTCATCGCACAAGAATTACTGTTCAGCAGTTCAGCACCCAAGCATTGCTGTTCAGCCTTGGCTGCACTTCAGCGGGCCTGCTTGACACACATTATATTATTGAAGAATATACCAAAGTTTGCACCTCGGCACCAACTTCAGCTTATATCCAAATGCCGCACTTCAGACTACTTCGGCTAGATTCGACCTTGCACTTCGGTAAGGCTTAGTTGGGCACTCCAGCAAAAGAATCGAGCACAACGTTACATAGAGGAACCATTAGACAGAAGTGCAATTCAAATATAGTGACTACAGCTGGCTATTCAGCCTGTACACGCCAAGGTCACAACAGCCGGCCTATTAGTCACATCAGTCAGTCTACTGGTCACATCAGCAGACCTACAGCGTCCTAGGCTTTCTACCCCAAGCAAACATCTCATCCGCCATCAGAGTCCAAAGGCGGAAAAAGGTTAATAAAAGCAAGCCAATACAGGGGAGGAGAGGGGTCCGAAATCCAGACATTGACATCCCAAAGCAAATTCATACACTTTGCTCTTCAGCTCATACTGTGAGAAACACTTAACTCACCATTTAAATTATATTCTCAGTGAGAAATGGCCCAAACTGACTTGAGCGTCAGAGGATTTTTTCCGGGGCCAACCCCCTGGGACCTCTGATCTGTGCTTCCTTGTGTAGGATATTTTGGAAGCTATTCCAGCTACAACGTTCAATCCAGTTAACAACTATTCAAGTTAACTGACGACGTTAATTTGAGGTCATCTTAACTTTTGGTGAAGATCCGACTTCATCATTTGGCGCTAGAGGAAGGCCCCCTTAGTCCCTTAATCAAGTAAAATAGCTCAAACTCAAAACAGCCAATATTTACCTATGACAAAGGGTCGTCGAGAAGGTTTGGGTGAGTTATCCAACCCACCACGACACATGGTTACGCGTTCAGGTGTCCTAGAATAGGTTTCTTGGGTACCTGAATCACCAATGCCTAATTCTAATCCTGTCCCGGAAGTTTCAAAAGAAGTAAGGGATAAAGCAATAAAATACGTTGCTGAGAACATGGAAGTGTTCGAAGCCATGGTACAGCATCTCAAAAGCAAGCAACCAGAGGTGCAAAATATGGAGGTGGATCCACCTCCTCCCCATAGAGAAGTATCACAAGGCCAGTCTTCTAGACCGCATAAAGGTTTCATGGCAGATGCTAGAAGACACAGTTTCAAAGCTCCAACCGTGGAGTCAGAACATATGTCCAGACCTCACTTAAGTGTGAGGTCAAAGTTTCTGAAAAGTGTCCCCAGGGACGAAGAAGTTCCTCGCAGGCCGAGAGCTTACTACGAAGAGCACATGCAAGAGTTTGTGCAAGCAGTCCACGTTTTCCTAGGATATAGCAGAGTATTTGGCACCGGACATCTTTAAGGTGCCAAAGATGGATACTTATGATGGGACCACAGACCCAACGGGCCATCTCTTCTAGTTTCAAACTGCAATGAGTCTGAAAATCATCCCAGACCCTTTACGTTGCAAGACTTTCTCTTTATATTTAAGGGGAAAGGCCAGGAGATGGTTCCAAGAACTTCCATCAAAATCTGTGAAGTCCTTTAAACAGCTGGCACAGAAGTTCAAGTCACAGTTCGTGTCCAGCACCCCGTTTGTGAAGAACTCATCTCATCTGATGACCTTGAGACAAGGTCCAGATGAATCTGTGTTGAAGTACATGCAGTGTTTCTCAGACGAGTCACTGCAGGTCAGTGGCAGAAATGAGAGGGTTAAAGCTGCAGCCTTCATTAATGGACTCCGAGCTGGTCGCCTCTTCTCTCAACTGGCTGAAGAGGGACCTACAACTCTAAGAGAATGCTTAGAGAAAGCTCATCAATTTGCCCGAGGAGAGGAGGCAAAGAGATTAAAGAGAGAAGCCGAGCATGGAGCCTGGAAAGAAAGCCGATCTAGTTCAAAGAAGGAAGGTTGGCCCCATGAAGGGAAAAACCGTGATCGGCGCAGTGCGTTCGATCGCATAAGCGGAAAGGACAAGGGTGGTAAGGAAGGCTTACCATTGTTGGCCTCACAAGACTACATTTTGACCGTCATGGAAAAAGGCGGTCAAAGGACAGACCCAGAGCCTCTGTACGGGCCTAGGACAAAGAGGAATCCTAAATTCTATTGCTGCTACCATAGAGATATCGGGCATGATACAGAAGATTGCAGGCAGTTGACTCAGGCTATTAAACGACTTATTGAACAGGGTCATTTAAAACAGTTTTATGACCCTCGATCACGCTTGAACAGCCGTCTGGATTTCCACAAGGACCCCCCAGAAAGACAAATGCTGACCAGAGTCTCCACCTCGGCATCGCAGGAACGAGGATGATGGGGAACAAGGAAGGCGTGGGGCTGCAGGTCAGCCCCAAGTCAATACTATTATATATACAATCTCTGGAGGCCCACCTCACTCAGGCCAAGGAGCACCTAGTTCCTCAGGAACCTCGTCAGATCCACCATCTAAAAGAGCCAAGATGGCAAGAGAGATAACTTATGGGCCGGAAGATCCCATTCCTCTGGACTCCAACAACACAGGCTTAGTGATAGAACTATGTGTACACCTTCCTCCTGATAAAGTTGTGCAGGTCCGACGTGTCTATGTGGATACCAGCAGTGCCGTAAATATAATGTTCTATCGGGTATATCAGCAGCTTGGTTTACCCGATTCCTTGATGAAACCAATTACCTCGTCCTTGTATGGATTCACTGGAGCTGCAGTGCGGCCAGCAGGTCTGGTCACGCTCAGCTGCAGTTTTGGCAAACCCCCTGCCTATCGATGCATATGGATAGACTTTGTGGTTGTCAATGACGTATCCCCATACAATGTCATATTAGGACACCCAGCTTTGGTGGAATTGGAGGCCATTGTGTCACCTCTGCATGTCAGCATGAAGTTTCCCACCCCAGGGGGAGTGGCAACTATACAAGGCGATACACAAGTGGCACAGAGTTGCTACGCTATTGCCACTAAGGGAAATGAATCAGTTCAGCAAGTCAGTCTTGATGAACTGATACCTTCAGATGAACAACGCTTGCAGTCAGATGATGCAGTGCAGGACTTCATCCTTGATCCGAACAGACCTGAAAATGTCATAAAGATCGGGACCTGGATGCCATCTGAACTGTTAGCTCAGCTACAGGATTTGCTGAGAGAATTTGTGATTATTTTCGCATGGACTGCTGAAGACATGCCATGGATTCCATCACATGTGGCTGAGCATAAACTTAATGTTGATCCTTTAGCAAAGCCAGTGAAGCAGAAGAAGCGACACTTCGCACCATAGAGGAATAAAGTCATCGAAGAAGAAGTCAAAAAATTATTGGCTATAAAATTCATCGTTGAAGTGCTTTATCCGATCTGGTTGGCTAACCCAGTTGTGGTCCCTAAGCAGGATGAATCTTGGAGAATGTGTATAGACTACACTGACCTCAACAAAACATGTCCGAAAGATTGTTACCCACTTCCGAAAATCGATAGGTTAGTGGATTCAACACTTGGGCATGAAATCTTTGATTTCTTGGATGCCTTCAAAGGCTATCATTAGATTATCGTGGCATTAGAAGATCAAGAAAAAACTGCTTTCATAACAGAGTCAGACACTTATTGTTATGTAACTATGCCATTTGGATTGAAGAATGCCGGGGCCACCTATCAACGTCTGGTCAATTCCTTGTTCAGTGAACAAATTGGCCGAATAATGGAAGTCTACATTGACGATATGCTTATCAAGAGCAGGACTCTTGATCAGTATATTCAAAACTTAAGGGAAGTTTTCACTATGCTGAGAGACTCACGCATGAGACTAAACCCAAAGAAGTGCACGTTTGGAGTACGCACTGGAAATTTTTTGGGCTACATGGTTTCCAAAGAAGGGGTACAAGCAAACCCTGCTAAAATTGAGGCTATACAAAACATGCATCCCCCCAGGAATGTAAAGAAAGTGCAGAGGTTAACGGGCCAAATTGCCGCGCTGAGCAGATTTCTATCCAAATATGCTGAGAGGTTCCTTCCTTTCTTCCAGGTCTTGAAGAAGAAGACAGCTTTCCAGTGGGACGATCAATGTCAAAAGGCCTTCGACGAGCTGAAGTCTCATTTGGTTGAGGTGTCAATGCTCACTTCACCTCTACCCGGAGAAGAGCTTTATATCTATCTCTCAACGTACAAAGAAGCTGTAAGCGCAGTCCTGCTCAGGGAATAGGATAATGTGCAAAGGCCCATCTATTTCGCAAGCAAAATCTTACATGGGCCTGATGTGAGATACTCCAATGCTGAGAAGGTAGTCTTGGCACTCGTAGTGTCAGCAAGAAAGTTCAGACCTTACCTGCAAGCTCATCCTATTATAGTAGTCACTGACCAGCCCTTGAAACAAATTTTATCAAGACCAGAAACATCTGGCCGAGATGCAAAATGGGTTGTGGAGCTTGCAAAGTACGACATTCAGTACAAATCAAGGACTTCTATCAAAGCTCAAGCATTAGCAGATTTCTTAGCAGAAGAGATATATGTGGAGGAAGATATCAAGCCAGTGACTGACTGGACATTATATGTGGATGGGTCTTCCTCCAAAGATGGTTGTGGAGCAGGACTCCTAATCATCAACCCCAACAAAGAAGAATTTGAATACGCCTTGCGATTTGACTTTGAATCAACTAACAACGAGGCAGAATACGAGGCCCTCATAGCAGGACTAGGCCTCGCGAGAAAGTTGGGGGCAAAACGAATCATCTCCCGAAGTGATTCACAACTGATTGTTTCTCAGGTCAATGGGGATTATGAGGCCAAAGAGGAAAACATGAAAAAATATCTGGCTAAAGTGCTGCAGCTCGGACAGGCATTTGAGCACTTCAGCATTGAACACATCCCCAGATTTTCCAACAAAAGAGCTGACGCGTTATCTCAGCTAGCATCATCCACTTCAACAACTTTAGGAAAAAAGATAGTTGTGGAACTGGTAAAGCATCGTGCTTATGATGCTAATGAAGTGCTGCAAATGGACTATCGCAATTCCTGGATGGACGAACTTGTTAATTTCTTGCAGCATGGAGTCCAGCCGGAGGACAAACATTCAGCTCGGTGCCTTTGTCTGAAGGCAACAAGGTATGCCCTTTTCAACGACCATCTTTATAAAAAATCATTTTCGCAGCCTTGGTTGAAATGCGTGACTGAAGAGGAAGGAGATTACATCCTTCGAGAGATGCACCAAGGAATCTGCGGAAATCATTCTGGTGCCCGGTCGTTGGCAAGGAAATGTTATCTTGCTGGATATTACTAGCCCACCCTGCGACGTGATGCAGAAGAATTGGTCAAAAAATGTCCAGCATGCCAAGTCAATGCTCTAATGACACATTTGCCAAGCCAAGAGCTCACCTCTATTGCAAGTCCCTGACCATTTGTACAATGGGGGATAGATCTTGTTGGACCTCTGCCACAAGCTCCAGGATCAGTTAAATTTTTGGTTGTTGCCATTGATTACTTCACCAAATGGGTAGAAGCAGAACCCTTAGCTACAATAACAGGGAATCAAATCAAGAAGTTCTTGTGGAAGAACATCATATGTCGTTTCGGCCTTCCACAAGTTCTTATATCAGACAATGGAAAACAGATCGCTGATGACCCTGTTAAGAGTTTGTGTGCCGAGCTCAAGATTGAACAGCGTTTTACTTTGGTAGCACACCCTCAAGCTAACGGACAAGTTGAATTGGCCAACAGAACAATCAAGGATGGACTAAGAAAACGTCTATACCAAATTGGAGCAAGTTGGGTAAAGGAGCTCCCAAGCGTATTATGGGCATATCGAACTACTCCCTCTACCTCCACTAAGGAAACAACGTTTTCCTTAGTGTATGGCACTGAGGCGGTCATCCCAGCCGAAATTGATTCCAGCTCTACCCGAGATTATTACTCTACTGGAATCAATGACCAGGAGTTACGGTTGAAATTAGATGAACTATAAGAGAAAAGGGAGCGGGATCATGTCTGCATGGCTCAATACAAGAATCTAATTGCGCAATATTACAATTCCCGAGTACAGCCAAGATCCTATCAAGTGGGGGACTTGGTATTGCGCAACAATGAAGCCAGCCATGCAGCACCAACTGGAACTCTCAATCCTAAGTGGGAAGGACCTTATCGAATAGAGGAGGTGCGCTCAAATGGGGCTTATAAATTACAAACCTTGGAAGGCAAAACTTTACCAAGGACTTGGCATTCTACTCATTTAAGGCTTCTACATCAATGATGAATTTCACCTCAGCAGGTCTGAGTGGTTTTCCCAAAGAAGTCTTTCATGGTTTTCTTTTTTCTAGCAGTGCTAGAAAAATGTAAATTATTTATTACCAGTGGTACTGAAGACTGAATAAAACAATGTTCGTGACAAAGTCGACTTGTGGTTCATTCATTTTGCCTAAATGGATTAAGTTACAGATTTTACTTTATCTAAAAATTATTATCATTGGCAAGTTACAGCATGGCTGAGCTGCACTTCAGTCAAACAGCGAAATATTTTGGCGGAGCCAAGGGCCAAGACTAAATATTTGCATAACTATTGAAATAGAGCAAACAAAACTTCGCAGTGCAGAAGAGAGATGTTTGCAAACTATTGAAATAGAGCAAATGAATATGGAACTTCGCAGTGCAGAAGATCAAATATTTGCATAACTATTGAAATAGAGCAAACAAAACTTCGCAGTGCAGAAGAGAGATGTTTGCAAACTATTGAAATAGAGCAAATGAATATGGAACTTCGCAATGCAGAAGATCAATTATTTGCATAACTATTGAAATAGAGCAAACAAAACTTCGAAGTGCAGAAGAGAGATGTTTGCAAACTATTGAAATATAGCAAATGAATATGGAACTTCGCAGTGCAGAAGATCAAATATTTGCATAACTATTGAAATAGAGCAAACAAAACTTCGCAGTACAGAAGAGAGATGTTTGCAAACTATTGAAATAGAACAAATGAAGATGGAACTTCGCAGTGCAGAAGATCAAATATTTGCACAACTATTGAAATAGAGCAAAGAAGATCAAATATTTGCATAACTATTGAAATAGAGCAAACAAAACTTCGCAATGCAGAAGAGAGATGTTTGCAAACTATTGAAATACAGCAAATGAAGATGGAACTTCGCAGTGCAGAAGATCAAATATTTGCATAACTATTGAAATAGAGCAAATGAAGATGGAACTTCGCAGTGCAGAAGATCAAATATTTGCATAACTATTGAAATAGAGCAAACAAAACTTCGCAGTGCAGAAGAGAGATGTTTGCAAACTATTGAAATAGAGCAAATGAAGATGGAACTTCGCAGTGCAGAAGATCAAATATTTGCATACCTATTGAAATAGAGCAAACAAAACTTCGCATTGCAAAAGAGAGATGTTTGCAAACTATTGAAATAGAGCAAATAAAAGTCTCTCAGAGCCGAGGACAAATATTTGCATAACTATTGAAATAGAGCCAAAAAACTTCGCAGTGCAGAAGAGAGATGTTTGCAAACTATTGAAATAGAGCAAATAAAGATGGAACTTCACAGTACAGAAGATCAAATATTTGCAAACTATGGAAATAGTGCAAGTAAAACTTCGCAGTGCTGAAGACAAATACTTGCAATAACTATGGATATAGAGCAAATGAAAGCTTCTCAAGCCGAAGACAAACACTTGTAAACTATGAAAATAGAGCAAGAAGATTCTCTCAGAGCCGAGGACAAGTATTTGCAAAGGAGCAAATGAAACTTTGCATGCAAAAGACAAAGACAGTTAAAGAAATTGAAACAAGCTGAAGAGCAGGAGTTGGAAAAAAGTGGATTTTCATTAAATAAATAGTCTATTACAATAACAATAGATTACAAGAAACAATCCTAAACTACTCCTCCTGGTCGGCCTCTCTGAGGTCAACTCTTTCTTTGAACTGGTCAAGGAGCTTATCAAAAATAGCTTCAGCCTCAGTATTGTAGAGATCGGCAAGTTGAGGATGCTCCTTATCCAGGTCTGAATAAACTTCTTGGCAGGTGTTAATTGCACAACTCTGCCCCATTGCCAAAATAGCCCCTTGCATCTTCAGCAGATTTTCTTCAAAGTACTGAGACTTCCTGAACTCAGCAACTACAGATTTCTTGGTCTCTTCAGCTTGAGACTCAAACTGGAAAATGAGCTCAGCTTTGCTTTTCTTTTCTGCTTCAAGCTGCTGAGCCAGTTCATCTTTGATCTTCTGGTCTGCTTCAGATTGGCTCTTCAGCTGGGACAGTTCCTGCTCCACTTAATGGAATCCCTTCTGGAAGGACTCCAACTCAGCCTGGGTCTTGTTAGATGCCAGCTCTAAGTTGGAGATAACTCCCTTCAGCTCGTCCACTTGTGAATTGGCCACCACTAGCCGAGTGTCGGATTCCTCCTTTCCTTCTCTCAGTTGGGAGTTTTCAGACCTTAGGGAGTCCAACTCTGATTTCGTTGAGTCCATTTCTGACCTCAACGTCTTCAGCTCAGCATCCATCTCATCCAGCCTGGAATCATCAGGTCTTGCCGTCTCAGCTAACTCATCATTGGCCCTTTTCAGTTCAGAATTGGCCACAGAGAACTTCACCACCAAGCTGCACATTTCCTCAGCTCTCCTCAGCATGTCACACTCCTGGGCACGGTACTGCAATAACCAACATGGTCAAGATATCATTTCAACAATCTAACTAAAAGGATTGTAGGATTCTAAAGAAACTCACCAAGGACATGTTTCTGAAGTAAGTGTCAAAGGCAGACTCCCAGTCCTAGCGTGCAAATTGGGCCTCATCCACGGGCAGCATGGGTAGATCAGCTAACTTTATTGTTACGCCTGAATGAGCCGCAGTATCAGCAAACCCGTACACCAAGTTTCTCCATTCACAGCGATATTGATGGGAGGGCTCCACCTCAGATGGAGCTTTCCCAAGAGGATGTCAGGGACCTCTCCTGAAGTAATCACAACTCCTCCAGTAAGGGCATCCTTTGGTTCCCTGATAATTGACCCCCCCTAGAGGAGAAACTAAGGCCGCCGAGGCTTGAATGGAGACTGGTGCAGCAGAAACTGGATCAGGAACTGGTGCAGCCAGGACTGGATCAAAAATGGGTGCCTCAGGAGCTTGATCATCATTGGATGGCACAGTTGGTGGAGTCACCCTGGCTTGAGGAGCCTTGATGATGACCTTTGGAGGAGGGGCAGTCTTCTTGACACTTGCCCCAGCCTTTGCAACGGATTTAGGAGGCAAGACTGGGGCCCCAGAAGTTTTCTTCTTCAGAGACTGAGCTGCAGCCTGAAGAGACTTCTTGACTGCAGCAGAAGTGCCAACAGAAGTTTTGGCTGCAATAAAAACTCAAGTCAAAAGTGCTGAAATCAAATAGCAACGATATCAACAACAAAATAGTTCGTCTTTACCTTGTTTGGAGGGAGGAACGACTGGAGGAGCAGGCAGGGCCTGCACCTCGGTAGAAGCCTTGTAAGAAGGCTGAGCAGAAGAAGAAGGTTGTCTATCCTCTCTCTTCCTCTTCTTGGGAACCAGTTTCTTCAGTTTTTCAAGACTTTCAGACACCATGGTTCCTGCAAAACGGAATAACAGATTAGTCAAAATGTATGCACAACCTCAAGAAGAGTTAATAGATGCCTAAAGGATGTAAACATACCCAAGATTAAGGCTAAAGCAGAAGAGCCCAGAGTTTCATACTGATGGGAGGGCCACATGTGGTATAGGTCGGCCGCCCTTACAACCGACCTGTCCACCATCTTCCAGTCTATGGCCTGGGGAAGATGCAATAACCTTGAGGCTTCATCGCAGAATCTTTCGCTTGACCTCTTGTTATCTGCAGGGCTAGATTTCCATAGGGTTCTCCCAGGTAACCCTATGGCCTTGACAAAGAAAAATTTGCCCTTCCAGTTCTTGACAGAAGAGGGGATGTTTATAGCGTGGTTAATAGCTTTATTAGGATGTCTCCTACTAAAGTAATACCAGCTTTTTTGTGCTTACACACAAACATCTCCCTAAAGACGTCTAAATCAAACTCAGCCTCAGCTGCTCTCAGGTAGGGCAGATAGTTGGCGATGAATTTTAAACCATTGGGCATGATTTGTGGTAATCTAAGGTGGTAAAAATCAAGGATTTGAAGAAGAGGGCCAGTGACAGAAAGGTCAAACCCTGACCTGAAGTATTCTTCATAAACTGCCTCATACCCAAGGGGTGTATCATAGGCAGTTTGATGAGGAAGAGGCAAAATTAGGGAGAAAATATCTCTATCAATGCTAAACTCACTGCAAAAGTGAGAGATATCAGCAATCTTTAAAGTGCAGGGTAGGAGAACCCCTGTCAAGAGACGGCAGGGGTAACAGGGCAGAAGAGGTGGCAACAACCGTAGAAGGTCCACCAGCAGGACGTAACCTTCTTAAAGGACGGTTGTCCTCATCAGAATCAGATATCTCATGAAGGGATTGAACCTCATGGTCACCCTCCAGATCATCTGGGTATGAATGAGTAGATACATTTTTGGAAACCGAAGAAGGAGGGGTTGAAATAACGAAAGCCATGAGTAAGTTGAAGAAATGCTTACAGAAGAGTGAAGAGTCGAGCTGAAAGGAAGAGCACCGGATAAGATGAAGAAAGGCTTCAGAGATGGAGAAGATGAACAGAAATGCAGAACAGGCAGGTATGCAGAATAGAAGAAGAAGAAAAGAAAAGGTTAGGGTAATTGTCCCTATTTATAAGTGAGAAAAAACGAAAGGTCACAACTTTTCGTCTGAAAATTCGAAGAGGCGGTGGTTAAAGCATTTTACCCCTCGGGAGCTGAAACCGCTGAAAAGATAATAATGAGGTGTTGGAATTAACGCTTACAATAAAAGCGGGAGTTACGGCGCAAATAAGAGGATAACTGCTCAGTTAATGAAGACACGTCACAGACTCATTAGAACAAGATTTGTCTGCCTTCACAGTTTAGCTCAACCACACTAAATCTGGGGGCAAATGATAAACCATAATTAAATCATCTGTTAGTCAGCACTAGTCAACGGTATAACTCCTGCAGTTCATCGCACAAGAATTACTATTCAGCAGTTCAGCTCCCAAGCATTGCTGTTCAGCCTTGGCTGCACTTCATCGGGCATGCTTTACACACATTATATTATCGAAGAATATACCAAGGTTTGCACCTCGGCACCAACTTCAGCTTATGTCCAAATGCCGCACTTCAGACTACTTCGGCTAGATTCGACCTTGCACTTCGGTAAGGCTTAGTTTGGCACTCCAGCAAAAGAATCAAGCACAACGTTACATTGAGGAACCATCAGACAAAAGTGCAATTCAAATATAGTGACCACAGCTGGCTATTCAGCCTGTACACGCCAAGGTCACAACAGACGGCCTATTAGTCACATCAGTAGACCTACGGCGTCCTAGGCTTTCTGCCCCAAGCAAACGTCTCATCCGCCATCAGAGTCCAAAGGCAGGAAAATGTTAGTAAAAGCAAGCCAATACAGAGGAGGAGAGGGATCCGAAATCCAGACATTGACATCCTAAAGCAAATTCATACACTTTGCTCTTCAGCTCATACTGTGAGAAACACTTAACTCAACATTTAAATTATATTCTCAGTAAGAAATGGCCCAAACTGACTTGAGCGTCGGAGGGTTTTTACCAGGGCCAACCCCCTGTGACCTCTGATCTGTGCTTCCTTGTGCAGGATATTTTGGAAGCTATTCCAGCTACAACCTTCAATCCAATTAACAACTCTTCAAGCTAACTGACGACGTTAATTTGAGGTCATCTTTTCCCTTAGTGAAGATCTGACTTCATCACTGCTGAAAAGCAGGTGTTTACGACAAAGATACATACATCTAACTGAGACAAATTCTTTGAGCCAGCGACAAGAACAATCGCTGGGAGCAGAAATTCAAAGCAAGCCTTCTCTTGGAGGTCGGAAATCACATATAAAAGAAGCCACGCAGTTTAAATTGCCACCCCTTCCAGACTTGACATAGCGAAAGGGTTTATGCTGGAAAGGCGAGTTCACTTGGCTTGAGCCATAAGTTGGCATCACGCGTCCCCGACGAGATCATAGGAAGCCAAAAGTGAGGTCATTTGTGATGCCTCCTATCAAAAGCCGCCACGTGTTAAAAAAAATCATTTACTAAAAAAGAAAATTTCAATCCCTTAAAAATTTTAATACGTGGCGGCTGTTGATAGGAGGCCTCTCAAAAAGCCTTACTTTTTGCCTCCTTTGATCTCATCCGCGCACATCCGGGAGGAAGCTTCACGGCTTAGTCCATTTGCTGGGTCAAACAAGAGGCTATCAGGTGTAGAGGGATTCTGGTTTTCTCAATGCCCAGCCATCTATGAAGTGGAGCAAATTTGAGAACTTGGACGATAGCATAACTAATGGCTCAGAGATCAGATTTCCAATTTTCGACATAAATCAAGATACCTGTCTTTCCAGAAAAGAAACCCACTTGCCCAACCGAGCTCCTGGCTTTGGTTTGAATGAAATCTCAGTACTGAGCTACGAGCTATGAAAGGTTATTAGCATAATCGTTTTCATCTTTGTCAAATATTAGCATATTCCTTTTCATCTTTGTCAAATATTAACCCCCCCCCCCCCCCCCTCTTCCTCTCTAACGTATTATTTTATAACCTAACAAGTAGAATGGAAGTTTAGTCTTGATTACTTGACCATGTTTTCCAAGTAGCAAAAGTCTAAAATCATTTTTTCTAGTCCGATCTACCGGTCTAGCTTGATGCAAAAATCGAAACTTTATTTGATAAGAGAAATTGTGCATCATGCGATCCGTGTGTTGAGTTTGTGATGCGTGTCTCATGCAAAAAGATTGAACATTTTCTTCGTTCTAAACGTGTCTTCCACAAGAAACCTTGTTTGTTGACAAGAACGGTTCAACAATCATCCTTGGCCATGTTCCTCTTGTTTGGACTGAGCTATATCTGTTGGGATTAATTCGAGATACGTGTGATGCGCAGCACGTTGATAAAGTTTTGTTCCACCTTTGGAAGACCCTGCGTTATATCACCTGATCTCGATTTTTCATATATAAATATAAATATCTATACGAATTAATCATAAGGTGGACGTTATGTATGATAATTTTATATGTCACATATGTCACGTAATGATATTAATTATTACGTAAAACACCAACACGTTAAGTGATCATCGGGTATGTTCGTGGATGTATAGTGTGGTCTAAATGGAAACCCCAAATATGTAGACAGTCATATGGTCAGAGACCGCGATGGATGGACTCAAAGTGCAGTGACCATAAAGTTACGACATCTGGTCCCCGAGGGGCGACAACCCACGTGTGGCTAGTAGATAATTATTGGTACAATAATTAAATATTAAATAATATTTAATAATAATATTTATTATTAAATATTAGATAATATTTGATAAAGGAAGATAAGGTTGGGTTTTAAATTCAGATTTAAATTTGAATTTAAGTTTAAATTTAAATTTAAATATAAGCTTAAATTTAAATCCTAACCTATCAGATCCTTCCATCCCCCTCTATATAAAGGAGGAGGCTTCACCTCCTCAGATCAATCAAAAGAAAATAGACGCATACACAGTATCAAAAGAAAGAGCGCCCCATTACAGTATATTAGAGGGAAGGTGTGCCAAGTTTTCTATAAAGCCCACACTGCCTAGCCTCTCCATCGGGTAAAGTAGTGAATTGTTGAAACCAGTCAAGGGGTGTATCAACAATTGGTGGGAGGTCGTGAATCCTTGGATCACGCTAGATTCTTCATCAGCAGGAGCAGTTGCAGCGTACGCGTTCAGATTAACAACAGCAATGGAGCAAGGTATATTTTCCGCATTTTGTTACTTTGTCCATTGATTCGATTAAACGGTCCTATTCAGGGGTTTATTAAATTAAATCCAACAAGTGGTATCAGAACAGGCCTAATCGAATCATTATGTTAATCTGTTCATGTTCGAAAAAACAAAATTTTCTTGCTGAAAAACGTTTTCCCGGAACGATTTATGGTGAAGAAAAAGGTTCTGTTTTCGGTTTTAAAATACAACACCGACCAAAATTGACAAAAACCAAAGCTAGCGCTGTCGGCCAGTGCCCAGTTTTTCAAACTGAACACGCGAATCGCGTGTTCAAACCCTCCAGCGATATTCCAGGGACCTTGTTTCATTTTTCCTGGAATTCAAGTTTTCTTTTAATATAAAAAAACAAAATGCTCCTTTTGATAACATGAACCTGGTGGCCATCGCCTTCCTGCTTGCGAAAATTTCGGCTGTTTTTGGGTCTCTTGAATTCTGGTGGGTTTAATGTATAACTAAAAAGATTTTTTTTCAAGTGAACAAAAGGTTGTATGGCCTAGTGGTCAGCATTCTAGTTTTTCAGCAAGAGGTCTCCTGTTCGATCCTTTCTCCCAGTTAAATCCAGGAGTACTTTTTTTTGCTCCAGCAATTCGGTTCCAGTAGGATGGGCTCCAGATCCAGGTGACCCGGTCCGGCGCTGTTCCAGAATAGGGCTTCAGCCCATTACAATATGTGAAATAATTGATAGAAAAATATAGCGGATTGGGCTTTCAGTTCTGGCCCTAATTCGGTTTCAGGAAACGGCTTGGCCCAATTTCAGTAAAGGGCTCAGCCCTAATTTCGCGCCCCTGTACCATTTATTTATTTTTATTTTCAATTTATTTGGTTTATTATTATTATTTTGGATAAAGTAAATAATAATAAATTTTATTGTTATTATTATTTAAAGTTTCTTCTAAGGAAAATAGTAATAATAATAAATTGTTATCATTATTATTATTATTTTAAAGTTTCCTTTAAAGAATATAATAATAATGATGATGATAATTCAATTATTATTGTTATTATTATTAAAAGAAAATAGTAATAATATAAGTAATTATTATTATTATTATTTTAAAGTTCTTTTAAAGGAAAATAAAGTAAATAATAATAATAATAATTTGATTATTATTGTTATTATTTAAAGTTTATTAATAAAATAGTAATAATAATAATAAATTCTTGTTATTATTATTATTATTATTTTAAAGAAATCCAAAATAATAATAATCAAGTGTTAAGTTTAATTTCTGGTTATTGCATTATTTGTTTATATGCATGCAGTTATTTGTTTATTTATTTATTTATGCCTTATGTTTATGCATGTTAATAAATAAACAAAATAAAGTTAAGGAACTTAACCCAATAAGGATCCGAATCTTGCTTGACCCGGTTTGACCGAGTTCAACCAAGTTAATTCGATGGGCTAAGTTGACTGAATTAACCAACACTTATCAATCAATGCGGTTTATACTCGTGATAGATGACTCATTGAGTTGTAATAAAAACACCGTACACATAGTTTTGTCTAAGAAAGCCGGTACTTAAGCGACACCATTGTAACTCCACCGGTGGTCTGGAAATTATGTGGAATGGTAATACACCCTTATGGCAAGTGGGTGTTACTGAATCGGTTCACTTCACACTTAATGTGACCCATCATAAAGTTATATCACTTGTTATATTGATTGATAAAGATATTGCTTTCTTAAACCATAAGGAGAATCGAGCTTGGTTCAAGGTGGTTCTTATTTGAGTCGTAAAGGGAATCAAGCTGGTTCGAAATTGGTTTAAGTGAAACAAAACGGATGTTGGTGTTAAGTATGCACGGTACGTGCAAAAGGGTCAGTCAGTAAACTGCGGATCATATAGAACCATAAAGTTACGCGACTTAGCAAATGTAGGGCTTTAATATGATCCCCTTAAAGTGCGGCAATCATATCGTCGCCACTATATTTGTTATGATCATGAAGGGCATGCATGTGTTGGAGGCAATCATTGACCGGCCCAAAGGAAGGTGTGATTGTCGAAAACACATATAAGCATGGTAGTGGACCCAAATAGGACCGGCGGCGAAGCTTTAGATGCATAGGTTAACTCATTGGCCCAAAGGAAGGTGGTTAACCCATGCTTGGAGAGCCGTCATATTGACCACTACACCCAATTGTTGGAAGGTATTGGGATGACTCCAAAGAGCCCCAATATTAGAAGACAATTGGTAGATGGAATCGGGGTTCTATTTTGATATTTGTTTTTATGCAGTTTAAAGATTACACGTGTTGTGTATTTAAGTCTGTTTCTTGTTTGCTTTTCAGCAATAATGTCTAACATTAAGGATATTCCTACAATGAACGGTTCAAACTATAAGCAACGGAGAGGTCAATTTGAGATCTTTCTGGGGATTGCTGATCTAGACAATGCGTTACAGATAGATCGTCCAGCTGCGCTAACAGACGAAAGTACCAGTGAGGAAAAATCTCACATAGAACGCTGGCTACGATCAAATCGCATGTGTCTTATGATCATGCAAAAGACTATCCCCAAATGCTTCAGGGGACACGTTTCTGAGTCCACGACAGCTAAAGAATTTTTAGCCGATCTCGGGCAAAGATATGTAAAGAATGAGAAAGCCGAGGCAGGCAATCTCTTAATGAAACTTTGCTCAAAACAGTACCGTGGAATCGACAGCATAAGGGTGCATAAAGTTATGAATGCTGTCGCCACCAAGTTCGGTGGTAAGAAACGCAAAGCTGCGGAAATGGTTACTGTGCAAAAGGCAAGTCAAAAGGAAAAGGAGGTGCTACTGCTGACACACCCAAAAGCATGACTTGTTTCTTTTGCAATAAGGAAGGACATTTAAGGAAGAATTGTACCGGTTATATATCTTGTCTCAAGAAAAATAGTACATTCTTAGTTTGTTCTGAAGTTTATTTTGTTTCGGATATAGCCACTTGGTGGGTCTATACGGGAGCCACGACTCACCTATCTGTGACTATGCAAGGTTGCCTAAGCCATATAAAACCAAGAGACGATGAAAGATACGTCTATTGGGGAAATGGCAGCGGCATAAAGGTTGAAGACATCGGGCATTTCAGATTGCTGTTGACATTCGGTTTCTATCTAGATTTGCATGACACTTTTGTAGTACCATCGTTTAAATGAAATCTTATTTCGTTTTATCGATTGGATAAAAGTAGATATTACGGTTATTTCGGAAATAGAAATTTCCAACTTAATCATGCTTCTAGATTGATTGGTCACGGTATAATGTCCGAAATTGATAAACTTTATTTAATAAATGTTGCTTCAAATCAAGAAACCTTGCATGTTGTAACGCGAAACGTTAAAGCAAAATTAACTCGTGAGAATTCAGGATCACTTTGGCATTGACGTTTAGGACACGTGTCCAAATAAAGAATAGAACGTCTTGTCAAAACAGAAATTCTCAATCCTTTGGACTTAACCGACTTAGAGTCGTGTATATTTTGTGCTAAAGGAAAACAAACTAAAGTTCGAAGATATGAAGCAAATCGTGCAAATAGTCCATTCGAGTTGATTCATACCGATATTAGTGGCTCATTTCATCCGGTTACTCAAAATGGTCACTCTTATTTTATCACCTTTATTGACGACTATTCGCGATATGGCTATATATTCTTGATTAAAGAAAAAGCGCAAGCAATAGACATGTTCAAATCTTTTAAAGCTGAAGTTGAGTTACAACTCAACAAAAGGATTAAATCCGTCAGATCGGACCATGGGGGTGAATACTACGGTCGATATGATGGATCAAGAGAACAGTGTCCAGGACCATTTGCTAAATACCCAGAGGAAAACGGAATAGTCCCTCAGTACACCATGCCTGGGTCACCAAGCATGAATGATGTAGCTGAAAGACGAAACCGTACACTTATGGACATGGTGCGTAGTATGATGAGTCAAACTACACTACCATTATTCCTCTGGGGAGAAGCGCTTAAAGCCGCAGCTTACATCCTCAACCGAATACCAACTAAAGCAACGATAAGGACCCCTTATGAGTTATGGACTGAGCGTAAGCCTAGCCTTAACCATATAAGGGTTTGGGGCTGTCCAGCAGAGGCGAAGCCTTACAGACCAAATGAAAGAAAGCTGGACACCAAAACAGTTAGTTGTTATTTTGTTGGTTACTCGGAAAGGTCACGAGGGTATAAATTCTACGATCCCACAAGTAAAGTGTTTTTCGAGACAAATTCAGTAAAGTTCTTTGAGGATACTTTGGTTCCGAGGGGAATGATTTGCATCAGCAGATCATCGAGTTAGATGAGGCACACTCAGATGCGACAGACATGCGAATCGAACCATCTTTTGGGGAGATAGCATCAGCGATACCCGCACCAGAGGTACCTCATCCCAGTAGTGACGCTCCATAGGAACAAGTTCATATTCCTGAGGAAGTTACTGAAGAACCCGATGAATTGCTGGCTGATGCAGTTCAGGAACCTACAGTATCCCAAGAACAAGTGTCCCTAAGGAGATCCACTCGTGCTCGGAGAAACCCCATACTTAGTGATTATGTGGTGTATCTCCAAGAACACGAATTTGATGTTGGTATGTTGGACGATGACCCCGAAAATGTCCAACAAGCATTGCAATGTCAAAATTCAGAAAAGTGGATAAAGGCCATGGAAGAAGAAATAAAGTCTATGCACGACAACAAGGTATGGGATGTCGTCTTGTTGCCTAAAGGTTCGAAACCCGTTGGTTGCAAATGGATATTTAAAATCAAACGGGATTCAAAAGGCAACGTAGAACGATATAAGGCTCGACTTGTTGCTAAAAGGTTTACCCAAAAGGAGGGTATAGACTATATGGAAACCTTCTCTCCACTATCCACGAAGGATTCCTTTCGGATAATCATGGCTTTAGTGGCACATTTAGATCTTGAGCTACATCAGATGGATGTCAAGACTGCGTTTTTAAACGGAGAACTCGACGAGACTATCTACATGGTTCAACCGCCTCGATTCGAGGTGGAAGATCCAAAAGGCATGGTTTTTCGACTAAAGAAATCCATCTATGGGTTCAAGCAAGCGTCTCGACAGTGGTACTTCAAATTCGCCAAAGTGGTTGTCTCTTTCGGTTTTGAGGCAAACCAAATTGATGAATGCATGTATCACAAGTTCAGCGGGAGCAAGTTCATATTCATGATCTTGTACGTAGATGATATACTGCTTGCAACAAACGATGTAAACATGTTGAGCGACACCAAAGCCTTTCTGAGAAAGCGTTTCAAGATGAAAGACCTTGGTGAAGCCTCATATGTGTTGGGACTTGAGATACGGAGGAATCGTACCCAAGGTATCTTAGGTCTCTCACAACAGGCATACATCGAAAAGGTGTTGAAGCGGTATAGCATGGATAAGTGTAAACCACTTAATACCCCTATGGCAAGAGGAGACAAATTCAGCCTGAAACAATGTCCCCAAATAGAGTTTGAACGTTCGGAAATGAGGAATACTCCCTATGCTTCGGTAGTAGAGAGTATAATGTATGCCCAAGTATGTACACGACCAGACTTGGCATTCATTACAGGAATGTTAGGCAGATACCTCTCTGATCCAGGCAAGGATCACTGGACCGCGGCAAAGAAGGTGTTGAGATACTTACAAGGAACGAAGCAACACGTACTGACGTATCGGAGATCTGATGAGTTAGAGATCACTGGATATACAGATTCCGATTTTGCTGGATGTCAGGATAGCATGAAATCGACCTCGGGCTATGTGTTTACTTTAGCCGGAGGTGCGATCTCGTGGAAAAGCGCGAAACATACCTTATTGGCGTCTTCCACTATGGAGGCGGAATTCGTTGCATCATTTCACGCATCCAATCAGGTGATATGGCTTCGCAATTTTGTCACAAGGCTGCTAGTATGGAGACTATCTCGTCTTCAATGAGGATTTACTGTGACAGTAAAGCTGCGGTGCTATATTCAAATAACAACCGGAGTTCATCTAAAGCGAAATACATAGAGATGAAGTATCTGGCTGTTAAAGAAAGAATTTAGAGTGGTCTGATCAGTATTGAGCACATCAGTACAGACTCTATGGTGGCCAACCCTTTGACTAAGGCAGTGGAACAGGTTGTGTTTCACAAGCATGTTAGCCGTATGGGTCTTAGTCAAGTTGAGGATGTTTTATCCTAGTGGGAGTCTGTAAGGTTTTTCTTGTGTTCAATAAAGTTGTTTATTTCAGACAAACAGTATAATGTACATTTCGGTTTCATTAAAGTTTTTCTGCAGAAGTAATGTACATTAAGCAGTTACGGCATACATTCTGAATTCTATTGATCTCGCTAAAGAGGGCCAAGTTGGAATTAATATGTACGATCACCTAGCATATTAATTCCACACTACATATCCATTTCAGTATCCATGTCATTCAGTAGAATGTTAGCATCATGATTTAAGAGGGACAAGTCACTAATTCAATGTGGTGGCGTGCGGCTTAAGTCTTTTGCTAACATTTGCTGATGGACCGGATAAAGAAAGACACACTAAAGGACATACGGTATATGAGCTCAAAAGGAGTGACATATAATCTTTAAGATACATACATAGTCCAAGTGGGAGATTGTTGGGATTAATTCGAGATACGTGTGATGCGCAGTACGTTGATAAAGTTTATACGAATTAATCATAAGATGGACGTTATGTATGATAATTTTATATGTCACATATGTCACGTAATGATATTAATTATTACGTAAAACATCCACACGTTAAGTGATCATTGGGTATGTTAATTAAATATATTTTTTTTGGATTAGTGTTTTCACTATTTTTCCCTTATTTAATTCTATTTATCACTAATTATTTTTAATTACTCACATTTAACCAAAATTCAGAAAATAAGTGGAAATAATTTAATTTTAACATTTTATATTTTCTGGAATTTGTTTTAGAATTTTTTGATAGTTAAATATATTTTTTTTGGAATTTTAAACTAATTTTAATTAATTATTTATTATTATTCATTTCAGAAATAAATTTTCAGATTTTTTTTTAAATTTCCGGTTTTGGCCGGCCTGCTGGCCTGGTCCGGTCCGCTGGCCATCTGGTCCGGTCCGGCAGCCTGTCTGGTCCAATAGCTTTTCCTTTTTTTCCCTTTTTTTATTAAATTGTATTTCCTTCTAACCTCAATAAAATCTTCGTTTTAACTCCGATTGACCTCAAACCAGTTGCATTGGACTCGTTATAACGAGACGCAACTTTTGTAAGTGGACACGTCATCACGTGTCCGGACGCGCCGTCAGGGGCTGCGCGTGGGCCCCACGCACCACCCCCTGAAACGCGTCCGTCAGACCTGTTTTTTCGATTTTCAATCCAATCTCAACCTATTCCGGGCTAGATGAACCTATTCTAAGGCTAAAACACACTTTTAAGGAGTCTAATCTTGCGGAAGTTGTACAATTTTGATTCCAATCCTAACCCTTTTTATCAATTCAAAAACACATATATAGAAAACAACTTCCACGTATGCAAAGATCATGTCTTTTCAACAAATCCAATCATACCTTCATATAAACAATTTAAATCCCACCAAACACATGCAAAATCAATTAACACGCTCTCATTTAAACAATTAAAGGCAACAAAACACATAGTACATACATTAGGGCATGCTTGAATCGTATTCTTTTGAGGGGGAAGAGGCACCTACCTCGTTTGACGCTAGAAACGAATATATTTGACGGATTGGACCTTGGGTTCGGGGTCTCGCTAGCCTTCTTCTTCTTCTTTTTCTCTTTCTTTTTCCTTTCTTTTCCTTCCTCACTGTCGTTCTCTCTTTTCTCCAGAGGAAGGCGTCGTTGTTTTTTTTTTGATTAGGGGTTTGGGAAATTTTATTTTGATTAGGGGAGAGATTTTAGAGATTTGATAGAGAAATTTTAAAGGAAATAGGATAGTGTAATTATCTTGAATAATTTAAATTAGACACTCTCCTTTCTTTTCTTTTATCTTTATCCTACATTATCTATTATTATTATTATTATTATTATTATTTTAAATCACGGCTGTAACATCCTACCCACCTTACAAAAAGTTTCGCACTCGAAACTTGACGTACCTTATTCGAACAGTGTGTATATCTCTCTCGCATATGCTCCTCGAGCTCCTAAGGCACTTCGCGCTCTGTATGATTGGTCCATTGAACTTTGACGTAAGGGATGACTCGGTGTCTCAGTGCTTGGTCCTTGCGATCAACGATCCTGATAGGAATCTCTTTGTATGTGGTGTCCGGTCGAATCCTCAACGGTGGCGCGTCTAAAACCCGGCCCAGGTCCGATACATATCTCCTCAACTGAGAAACATGAAATACACTGTGCACCTGAGCCAAGGCAGGGGTAACGCTAATCGATAGGCTAAGGTACCGACCCTCTCGAGTACCTCATATGGACCAATGTAGCGAGGCCTTAGCTTACCGTTCAAACCAAATTGTGAAACCCCCTTCATAGGCGACACTCTGAAGTAAAGCTTCTCGCCCACAACAAACTCTAAAGGACACCTCTTTGAATCTGCCCAACTCTTGCTTCTGTCTTGCGCAACCTTGAGCCTATCACGTATCAACTTCACTTTTTATATGGTCTGTTCCACCAACTCAGGACCAGTAATAGTACGCTCACCAACTGCGTCCCGATGAACAGAGGACATGTATTTACGTCCATAGAGCGCCTCAAAGTGTGTCATGCCGATGGCACTATAGTGACTATTGTTATAGAAGAACTCAATTAACTTGATCATACCATCCCAGTTCCCCTTGAAGTACAACACACATGCTCTCTACATGTCCTCTAAAGTCTGGATGGTCCTTTCAGACTGCCCATCTGTCTACCGATGAAAAGCTATGCCCAACCGTAGCTCTGTCCTCAACCTTCTCTGTCAAGCTAACCAGAATCGGGAGGTGAACCTCGGGTCACGATCTGAGACGTTTCTGACAGGAACCCCATAAAGACTGACACTATCAACAATGTACAGCGTCACCAATCTCTCCAAGGTCACATCACTAGGCACATGTAGAAAGTGAGCAGACTTCATCAATCGATTAACAATCACCCAGATCATGTCGTTGACATTTCTTGTTTTAGGGAGCCCTACAACAAAATTGATCGTCACATGCTCCTATTTCCACTCCGGTATCTCCAACGGCAATATCAAACCTCCCGGATATCACTAAGTGTATGATCCTCCTTTTGTGCCTCCTTAATTCGCTCAATCAGAGATGATGTAATAACCAAGGCCGCCAGAGCATTAGCAGTGGAATCAACAATGTCAATATCAGACTCTGCCATCTCTTTCTGCAGTGGCGTATGTCTGCCGTGATTAGACTTTCTACTCAGGGCATCTGTAACTCGGTTTGCCTTCCTCCGGATGATAACTGATAGTCAGGTCATAGTCTTTCAGTTGCTCAAGCCATCTCCTCTGACGTATATTTAACTTTTTTTGTGTGAATAAATACTTCAAGCTCTTATAATCTGTGAAGACTTTGCATTTTACACCGTATAGATAATTGCGCCCAAATCTTTAACACAAACACCACCGCTGCTAACTCCAGGTCATGAGTCAGGTAATTTTGCTCATACTGCTTCAACTGTCTCGATGCGTATGCGACAACCCTATCTCCCTGCATTAACACGCACCCCAGCCCATTCTTCGAGGCGTCACTGTAGATGACAAAATCCTTCAGTGCCAGAGGGTTGTGCTAGTTCTGGTGTGGTTAATAACCTCCGCTTTAACTCCGCAAAGCTTTCCTCACATTCGGTGGTCCAAACAAATTTGGTCTTTTTTCTAAGTCAGTCGACTCAGAGGTGCTGCAATACTCGAAAATCCCTCCACAAACTTGCTATAATAACCGGCAAGGCCAAGAGACCTGCGTACCTCAGTGACGTTAGTAGGTCGGAGCCATTCTGTGATCGTCTCTATCTTCTTTGGATCAACCGGAATACTTCCTCGGAGATCACGTGTCCCAAAAAGGTCACACTCTTCAACCAGAATTCGCACTTGCTGAACTTAGCATACAACTTCTTCTTTCTGAGAGTCTCTAATACCTCCCTCAAGTGTTCAGCATGAGTCTACTCATCAGGCGAATACACCAAGATGTAGTCGATGAACACTACTACAAAATGGTCCCACTGTTCCCTGAATACTGTGCTCATCAAATCCATGAAGGCCGCATGTGCATTCGTCAGTCCAAAGGGCATTACAAGAAATTCGCAGTGCCCAATATCGAGTGCGGAACGCTGTCTTTGCTATGTCTTGTGCCTTAATCCTTAACTGATGGTAGTCTAATCGGTGGTCAATCTTCGAGAACACTCGGACACCCTTCAACTGATCAAATAGATCGTCAATCCTCGGTAGTGAGCATTTATTCTTTATCGTGATCTTATTAAGCTCACGATAGTCGATGCATAGCCTCATACTACCGTCCTTCTTTTTCACAAGTAATACTGGTGCCCCCCTTAGAGCAAGACATTAGGCCTGATAAACTTCCGGTCCATCAACTCCTGTAGCTGCTCTTTGAGCTCCTTTAACTCTGCTGGTGCCGTTCTGTATGGTGCCTTCGAGATCGGTTCGACTCCGGGTATAAGATCGATCTCGAACTCTACTTCCCTGCTCGGTGGTAAACCTGGTAACTCATCGGGAAAGACCTCCTAAAAATCTCGTGCCACTAGAATATCTTCAATCGAAGGAGTCTCGGCGCTGGCATTTAGAACATTCACTCGAAAACCCTCAGCTCCTCTCTTCAACGCCCGAGCAGCCTGTGCGGTTGTTATATAAATTTTCCTGGAGGACTTTTTCAATTTGACATCCCCCTGGAAGATAGTCTCTCGCTTATCCGGTGTCTGTATGCCGACCTGTCTCTGACGGCAGTCAATGGTAGCACTGTATCTCGCCATGAAATCCATGCCCAGAATAATATTGAAATCCTGCATCTGGATCGGGATCAGGGTTGCAGAGATTTCGACTCATTAATCTCCAACTGGCAGTCCTTGTACTGATAATGGGACACTAGCACCTGATCGACGGTGGCTTCAACACGATAAGGGATCTCGAACCGTTCTGGTAGGATATCTAGGTTCTTGACGAATCTCCTGACGACAAACGAGTGGCTGGCACCACTATCGAACGGAATGTATGCTGGGACTTGGTTAATTAACATCTCACCTGTAACTACGTTCCCCACCTCCTCTACCTCAGTGTTCATCATAACATGCACACGAGCATTGGTCCGCCCCTTTGCTTTCTGTTGCATCTGACGCGATGATGGATAGGGTGCTTGTGCCGATGTAGGGCACTCTCTGGAACAAAGTGCTTATGGTACTATTCCCTAAACTGGGTCCATGTCGGCGGTGAAGTCAGTCTGCGTGCCACACCCTACCACCATTGCTCGGTATCACCCTCTAGGAACGATACAACCACATCTACATTCAGGTCATCCGGGACCTGCAGCAACCTCAACTGCTCAAACACATTCTTGAGCCAGATCTCTACCTCCTCTGGCCGAGTGATACCCCTGAACGTAGGTATCCGGGAGTTCTGCATCTCCCAGTAGAAAAAAATCGAAGCCCCTGGGGTGGGGGGATGGTGGTGGCTGCTCCTGCTACTCATGTATGTGAGCCATCTGTACCTGTTGCTGGGCCCCCAATGTAGTCGGCGTCGCCAAAGTATCTGCAAGGGCCTCGGGGATGGTCCCCTGACCCTAATGATCATCACCATTGTGCCCTCCATTCTCAGCTGGCTGCCGTCGTGGAGGCGTTTTCTCAATAGCAAAGTTCATGAGAAGAATTCATATTAGTTGAGCAAGTTGAAAGATCGGACGTGGGGTAATATGATAATTAGACAAGGAAAGCTCACCATCGGCACACATCTCCCATAACCCGATCATAACTTAGGTCTAAAATCATCTCCTAAGTCTAATTTGTTTATTAGGGGTAAAATCGTCATTTTACAAAAGATCGTAACTTACGTCTAGTGATCTAGTTAATCCTGCGTTTCTGAGGCGGATCTGAAGCCTCGGCTCTGATACCACCTGTAGCGCCCCGCTCCCGAGTCCTAACATCGGGAACAGTGCACCCGCCGTATCTCACTAAGGAGAATACAAAGTGTCGAATTAATCTCTCACTTGTCAAAAATGACGTAGAAATTTTTCGCAAAAACGTAAACCATAACATATATTAAACTCCAATAATCGTCATTACATTGCTAAATGAAAATTCTGAGAATAAAAGTAGTAAAGTAGTATGTGGAAAATCCTCAAAGTATAAATAAGAACAAAACAGCTGCAGAGTCCCCTCATATCCTAGCTGCAGCTCTCAACCAGCCCACTCCGCTATGTCGGTCCCGTCCTCAAAGAAGATGTGCTCATAGTCCTCATCCGGCTCACCTGGGAAGTAGGGGTGAGTGACAGAAAATCACCCAGTAGATGCCCGCCTCAAACCAATACAAAACGTACATGCCGAAATGATATAGCCACATAGCACATAACTATAAGATAAAACCACATAGCACATAAATATAAGATAAAACCACATAGCACATAAATATAAGATAACATGTACAAGATAAAGTAAATGCGGTAAGTAAAGCACTCTACATAAAATGCGCAAGTACGTGATGCATGCTCAATCAACGTGTCACACGCAACAAAGTCATGTCACACATAATGCCGATATCTATACCGTGCAATGCATGAACCCGGGTCCTACTGAGTGGCTGCAGGTCGTACACCCCACAGTCACCATACTGAGTGTGCGTGGCCGCGCCACTGCACACCATCCTGAGTGTCGTGGCCCTGCCACCGTACACCATCCTGAGCACCCATGACCCGTACGTCACGACCCGCCATCAATGCAATGCACGTGCCATGAATGCAAAAACACAATCGCCTGGGGCACGTACGCCCATCCTCACAAACTCCGGCACTCAATATTTGGTTTTGTAAATTTTACAAATATTGGAAAGTTGTTATTTAGCATAACCCTTATTTTTCCTTAGCTTGTATTAATTTTCTATAATTTTCTACTAATTTTCCCTATTTTTCCCCTATTTAATTCTATTTATCACTAATTATTTTTAATTACTTACATTTAACCAAAATTCAGAAAATAAGTGGAAATAATTTAATTTTAATATTTTATATTTTATGGAATTTGTTTAGAATTTTCTGATAATTAAATATATTTTTTAGAATTTTATACTAATTTTAATTAATTATTTATTATTATTCATTTCAGAAATAAATTTTCAGAAATTTTTTTTTAATTTCCGGTTTTGGCCGGCCTGGTGGCCTGGTCCGGTCCGCTGGCCATCCGGTCCGGTCCAGCAGCCTGGCCGGTCCAATAGCTTTTCCTTTTCCCCCCTTTTTTTTATTAAATTGTATTTCCTTCTAACCTCAATAGAATCTTTGTTTTAACTCCGATTGACCTCAAACCAGTTGCATTGGACTCGTTATAACGAGACGCAACTTTTGGAAGTGGATACGTCATCACGTGTCCGGACGCGCCATCAGGGGCTGCGCGTGGGCCCCACGCACCACCCCCTGAAACGCGTCCGTCAGACCCGTTTTTTCGATTTTCAATCCAATCTCAACCTATTCTGGGCTAGATGAACCTATTCTAAGGCTAAAACACACTTTTAAGGAGTCTAATCTTGCGGAAGTTGTACAATTTTGATTCCAATCCTAACCCTTTTTATCAATTCAAAAACACATATATAGAAAACAACTTCCACGTATGCAAAGATCATGTCTTTTCAACAAATCCAATCATACCTTCATATAAACAATTTAAATCCCACCAAACACATGCAAAATCAATTAACACGCTCTCATTTAAACAATTAAAGGCAACAAAACACATAGTATATACATTAGGGCATGCTTGAATCGTATTCTTTTGAGGGGGAAGAGGCACCTACCTCGTTTGACGCTAGAAACGAATAGATTTGACGGATTGGACCTTGGGTTCGGGGTCTCGCTAGCCTTCTTCTTCTTCTTTTTCTCTTTCTTTTTCCTTTCTTTTCCTTCCTCACTGTCGTTCTCTCTTTTCTCCAGAGGAAGGCGTCGTTGTTTTTTTTGATAAGGGGTTTGGGAAATTTTATTTTGATTAGGGGAGAGATTTTAGAGATTTGATAGAGAAATTTTAAAAGAAATAGGATAGTGTAATTATCTTGAATAATTTAAATTAGACACTCTCCTTTCTTTTCTTTTATCTTTATCCTACATTATCTATTATTATTATTATTATTATTATTATTATTATTATTATTATTATTATTTTAAATCACGGCTGTAACACCTACTTATAATACGCACTTTATAATACACATTTAACTATTACCTACATCAATACCACAAAATTCTTTGACCGCTTTGACTACTTTGATATCTTTTACACTGAAATATAAGTAATTAATGAAAACTACAAGTTCAGTAAGAACTTAGCATGATTTTAACACACTCTTTCACTTTCTACCTAAAACATGTATATTGAGACACAATTAAACCATGGTTCTTGTTCAAGCTGTTACGTTATTAATATCACAGTTAGTGCAAATGATCATTTCATATGCTCTTTACTCACTTGCTACTTTAACCCTCTTTACATTGACTCACCAAGCTTTGTTGGCAAAAGGTTGAACCACAATCCAAAGTGTCCCCAATTGCCTCAGCCCCAAAGAGCTGCATGGAGGATGTAAATCAGGAGTCCAACGGCCTCTTAGATTGGGTGAGATCTTACATAGTTATCCACAAAAGGTGTCTCCCCACAAACAAGACCTTTGGTCTGGCAGCAAAGGAATACCTACAATGTGCGCGTCCTTGGATTCGAACTCATGACCTCTTGCTGGCAATCTTCAAATCAAATACCAACTGAACTATGTCCTGGGAGCGGACTCACCAAACTTGTATTTATTATGGAGAGTGCAGTTCAATTTACTATTGAACTAGGTAGTTCACCCTCTTTGCTAAGGTATGACAAGAGTCCATTTTCATACACTTTACTTGATAGGGAGTCCGTCTATCATCACTTATATGTACATGGTAGCAAGTCGATCATGTACCACCTGACTTGCTTAGACTAAAAGCCAATCACGTCTTAGCTTTCTAAACCTAATAAAACAACACGTAATTTTCAAACACATTTTCACTTTTGACAATGTATGATTTCGCACTCAAGGAGTAAATATAAGTTGCAAAACTTTCAAAGAGATCTCTAACACATCTTGAATCACCTTAATTAGACGTCTATACCAAAAGTTATGTCAAAAATTAAATTTTGGCCGTGATTATACTGTAAAAGAGAGTATATGTTGAAGGTGAACCTGGAAGGTGGAGGCTGAAGGCTTGGTCTGAGCGTTTCAAGGTTTTGTGTGAAACATAAGAAACACTATACTTTAATCAATTTAAACTGATCTGTGACTTTGAACATGTAACATGAGGCCAGACGTTTGGCTAGCTATGTTAAAAACACTTATTCGGTGGATTACATGATAGAAAATCCTAGTAAATGATTTTAATCGTATTATATTCCGGTAATGCAACGAGCATGTAACATCTCATTGCCTTAGAGCCTCCCGCCCATTGTGGGGTATAGAAGTGTCAGATGTATGCAACCATACTCATATGTTAGAAACACACAGAGGTTGTTTTCCGATGACCCATAATGGAAATTACGTGTCGATCAACTGCTACTTCACAATATAAGAAGCACATCCAATTTAGTGAGTCATTTTGTTTTATTTCATCATATTCCAAAATAAAGAAGAGTGTGTCATTGACTCCATTGAAAATAAAAAGAGAGCATGTAACATCAACAAAGGCACCAAATCATCAATTTTCACTCACAAAGTCAGTTTTAAAGATAATGTACAATACATAACCACGAAATCTACGAAATTGACGAAGAAATTACTGTGGGCATTCATCCATTATTTTCCACCAATTGACGAAGAAATTCCTGTGGGCATTCATCCATTATTTTCCACCACTTCAACAGTAAATTAATTCATCTAACATACATGCAATTGAACAAATAAATAAATAAATAAATAAGAAGATACAAAGTGGTCACAGATAAGACTGCGTACATCAGATCGCTTTCGTATTTTGACTGCTTTTTAAACTCTACACAAACGCAAAAATCTAATACATCGGAACGGTTTTTTTAGGTGACTCAGAACAATCAACCTCATTCCCTTTTCATTTTCCCTATATGGTCGTTCCCCCTCTACCTAGCGGCTCCCCCTTTTCCGTCTTTCGCTGCTTTCTCCCAATGAGGCAGCATGCGGCTCCTCTCTATATAACGTACTGGCAAGTTTTTTTTCTTCTATTTATTTATGTTTCTTTTCTAATTTATATCTCTAAAATTTCATAATATCTTAATTTCAAAAAAAGATTTGAAATTGGAACCAATTCTATCTATTTTTATCTCTTCTTTTTCATTATATTCTTTTTAACAAACGATGCTTTTACCTTTCTGGTAAAATAAATTTTTTAGGTTCATTAGATTTTGTCACTTTATCTGTTTATGAAAAGTTTGATGGTATAAAAGTAAATTGCATCAAAAATAAAAAGAGGAAGCTTCTTAGTAGTTTCTAACAATTCAACGGCTTCATTACTTTTATTTTAACACAAAAATTTTCTTTTATTTCCATACCCCTCTTTTTTTGGCCGGGGAAAGCCATTTTACACTTGTTCAATTAAGCACAACTCCTAGCTACACATTATGCTTGTCTTAATACTATAGTTGTCCTGCCTGTCATTATACAGCCTTGCACATATGGAGGAAGTTCCTCTGTCTTACTGAAGACGGTGAATCTATTGTTAATCATTCCATATTGTGCTAGATTGTGAGCAGTTGTATTAGTCTCCCTTGGGCTATATTTTATTTTTTGCTTCCACATTATGCATCAAAGTTTGCATCCTTTCTATTATTTCTTCCAATGTCTCTGATGTCCCCCGTGTTCTTTTTGCGTTTCTCCGTTTCTTCTTTGCATTTTCATTGCCAAGTTTTTGCAGTCCGTCTCTACTTCCACTTCCTTATCTCAATCTCTAGTTTTTCTGCATTTATGATGAAGTATATGAGTGATATCATCATTTCTTGAGCTTCGGCTACTGCTGGATGTGTAACTGGTAGGTAGAAAGAGATTGCATGTATCATTTCTCCGTTTGAGTCTCTTAGGACTGCCCTTCCTGCAGCAGTTTTGCTTCCGATTGCTGCATCTGTGTTGATTGTTAACTTTCCTTTGGGGGGTTGCTCCCATTTTAATACTTTTGCAGCTTTTAATTGTAATTTTGGTGTGATTCCCGTTTCTATTAGAGCTTGGGAATTGCATGCAATCTTGGTTCCGTTTAGTGTCATACACCAATCTTTGATTTCAGCTCTGATTTTCTCCTGGACTTCATTTGATTCCATTGATTGTCTGCTTGTGTTATTTTGTTATACTCTTTCCATATATTCAATAGGATGATCCCCTGAGCAATTCTCTTCAATAGCACATTCATTCTCTTTTCGGATCCCTGTATCCACCATGCAATTAGGTGTTGTCTATCTCTTGATTTGTTGGAAGTGGTCTGTCCAGTAGACATGCGTAATTAATCCATATTGTCTTTATTTCTAGGCACTGTAGCAAGATGTGATTCTGGGTTGCTCCGTTTTGCTTGCATATAGGACATCTTGTGGGATAAATTGTTAAGAATTTCGATAGATTTTCAGCTGTGTTTAGTGATCCATTTAGGAGCTTCCATATGAATACTTTAATGCTTCCTCTTTGTTTGTTGTGCTATAGTAGCTTGTGTGATATCATTGTTGGGTTTGATGTCCAGTTGTCTTCGTATGCTGCTTTTTGTGTTACTTTCTCCGAGTCTGCATATCTCTCTTTGCAGAATTGATCTACAGATTTTATCATTTTTCATCTTGGAGAGTCCATTGGTTGGATTGTCGTTGAACTTCTGTTTCCATATTTGCTATTTATATATCGTGCCCATAGACTTGTGTTGATTTGATATTTCTTCCATATTTTGCATGAATAAGCTTTCTGTATCATTTCTAGATTTCTGATTCTTAATCCTCATTCTGTTGTTGGTCTGGTGATTGAGCTCCATTGTTTCCAGTGATGCTTTCCAGGGCCCCATAGAAATGTTGTCATTTTCTTTTCCATTGTTCTTATTATTTCTTTTGGCAGTGTTGCAGCTGCTAAGGTGTGTAGAGGAATTGTTGCCAGTACATGCTTTATTAGAATGAGTCTTCCAGCAACGGTCAGGAATTTGTTGCTCCATGCATTGAGTTTCTGGTCAAAATGTTGTATTATATGCTGACAATATTTGACTCTGTTGACGCCTTATTGTAGATTGCATCCTACATATTTCATAGGTTGTTTTGCTAAGGTCATTTCAAGTATGTTCTGAATGATCTTCATTTTTTGTTGAGGTATTCTTGTGCTAATCAGAAATTGGCTTTTTTGTAGTTGATGTTCTGGCCTGATTCTTGCTGGTATGTTTCCAGAAAATTCTTGAATTTCTTTAGATTTGTTGCTGCCCCATTGATGAATATTAGCAAGTCATCAGCAAATCCTATGTATGTTGGAATATTTTGTGTTCTTCCTGCTGAGTATCCAGTTATGACATTCTCTTTATGTAGTGCTTTGATTCCTCTACTGAATCCTTCTGAGGCTATTACGAACAGTAGGAGTGACAGTGAATCTCCTTGTTTCACTCCTCTTGTAGGCTTGAAATATTCAGTTTGTGATCTGTTTATCATGATTGATAATTGAGTGGTTTCAAGGTGATTGTATAATATATTGATAAAAAACTAAGAGAAATCAAATCTTTCAAGTACTTTCCTCAAATAGCTCCAATCCACTCTATCAAATGCTTTTGTCATGTCTAACTTTATTATAACATTTGACCCTCTACATTTTCTGTCAATGTGATGCATTAGTTCAGAAGCTAGCAGTATTTGATCTGAGATTTTCTTTCCTTTCATGAACCCTGCTTGTTCTTCTGAAACAACTTTTGGTAGAATGTGGTTCATTCTTGAGGCCATGATCCTGGTATTCACTTTTCTCATAAAGTTTGATAGGCTTATTGGCCTGAAGTCAGCATATGTTTTTGGGTTATCTATCTTTGGTATCAATGTAATTAGGGTGCTTGCTATTGCCTTTGTAGGTGGAAATCCCAAGAAGAATTCCTGTGATGCCTTTAATACATCCATCTTGATGATTTCCCAGGAGTATTTATAGAAGAAACCATTAAAGCCATCTGGTCCCGCGGCAATGTTTGGGTCCAAGTCCTATACCGCTTGCTTTACCTCTTTTATGGTTGGCTGCGTTGTAAGCATTCTGTTGTCCTCATCATTTAATATTTGTGGGATGTTTCTGATTAGTTCTTCATGGTCTTCTGTTTTCTCCTTGGTAAATAGTTTTTTGAAGTATTCTGTTGCTGCTTCCTTCAGGTCTTTTCCTGTAGGTCATGTGATACCTTGATCGTTCTTTAGTGTTCTAATTATTTGTTTTCTTCTTCTTTCCTTCAGCTTGTTATGAAAGAATGATGTGTTAGCTTCCCTTTCTTTGATCCATTTATATGCGCTTTTTGGCTCCAATAGCTTTCTGCCTTGAGTTGTGCCTGTGCCAGTGAGTATTTTGTTCCTGTTTCTTCATTTGGACAAGCTTCATATTCGACTTCCTTTTGGTCCACTTCTTTTTCTGCTTGTTCCACTGAGTCAAATATATTACCAAACATATGTTTATTCCATTGCTTGATTTCCTTTGTAATTCTATTTAGCATGATGTATAGCATTCTCATTCCTCCATTTGTTTCATATTTGCTCCAGGTTGAGACAAAAAGTTTAAAATTTACATGAGGGTCCAGACATTGATGAATCTGAATGGATTATGTTTAATAATAACGATGCATGATTCGATGTAGTTCTATTGAGATGTTTAACATCAATTTCCTCTAGTCTATCCTGCATTATGTCATTGATTAAGTATCTATCTAACCTTCTCCATAATCTTCCTAATCCTATGTTGTCAGACCATGTATATCTTGATCCTTGATATGGAAGTCTTGCATTGATTCTATTGATGGTGTTGATACTCCCCTTGTGTTCCTCTATCCTTAAGAAAGTGTTGAAGTCCCCTCCCAGAATCCATGGTTCTGTTATGTTGGTGCTTTTTATGATCAATTCTTTCCATAATTCCTTTCTTTCATGTATGGTCTGCTTTGTATATATCCCTGTATACCATATTGATATGTTTTATTCTATCCAAAGGAACTGAATATGGACATCTTGTGTTGTGTCTTGTCTTTTGATCTGTTTGAAAGTGTCCTGATTCGACATTATCCATATTTTTCCTTCACAGCTTGATATTGCATTATAATATCCAAATCTGAGCTGATACTGCATTACCTTTTCTTCTTTCTGTTTTGGCTCAATGATTGTTAGGATCTGTTTTTTGTGCTTTTTAATCAGATGTTGAACCCTTGAGGCAGAATTATTGATTCCTCTCACATTCCATGATAGTGATATCATGTATCCAAAGTCTTGTGTGCATTCTTGACAGAAATTGTTTGATTGTCAGGGTTGAGTTGTTTTACCCTCCTTCAATGATTTTTGAATTCCTTCTTGTGGTCATCCACATTGGAGCTGGAGGAGGTTTCTTGTATCTTTTCTTTTGTGTATGTTCCTGTAATGTATCCTTTTACATTATGCCCCTCCTTCTGCCTTTCAATTAATTTTTCTAACTCCTCCTTCCTATGCTGTGCTTTAGTTCTATCGCTGCTGTTATCCAATCATTTAATGTGTATTGTTTTTTCCTTCTTGGGCTTGCATCCGATTCTGAGTAATGAGCAAAAGAGTCATCTTCCTGATTTTGCTAGGCTGGTCTTTCCTCATGGCGGATGTTTAGTCTTGTCACATCTTGCACATCGATATTTCTTTGATTTCTTCTTGTGTTTCCTTTGTTATATAGTTTATACTGGGATCTACACCCTTGATCTCTTTTTCTTCATTTATTGTTTTCTGTTCTTTGGATTCTGTCAGTGGTTACATTTTCTCCTTTGGCTTCCATTGCTGTTGTACTTTTTCTTTTGTATTTTTTTTTGTTTCATTTTCCTTTTTTCCTTTACATGCCTTAGTTTTTGTTGCTACCATTCCTCATTGATATTTCCTTTGACCCCTTCTTTTCTTTGTTGTCCTTTACAGTGTTGTATTATATGGCCAAACACTCTGCATTTTATGAGTATTCTGGCAAGTTTTCATATATAACGTTTTGCATCAAACTTATATTGCCGCATTGTATGTGAATCTTGCTTGGTAAATCCTTTGATATGTCAGTTTCAATGCATATTCTTGCTACTGACTGTCTTAATAGGTTCAATGTAGAGTTGTCTATCTTGATTGGCTCTGCAATCATTCTGGCTATCCCCCATAATGCATCTTGTTCTTGTAAGTGTATTGGTACTTCCGTTAGTGTCACCTATATTGGGACTATTGACGCTTCTTGTTCTTGATTGTAATCTACAGTCCATTTTGTCACCTTCATGTTATGTTCCATTATATTCCAATTTTCAAGGTAGAAACACCTATGATAATAATTCTCATTTTGAAACCGAATTAAGATGTGAGATTCATCTAGCAACGTTACTTGGTATTGCATTCATTGCAGGTCTTCCCCGCCATAAATTTCCAATCAGCGAATTTTTGAATTTTGTCGAAAATTCGCTCACTTCATCTTCAGAAAAGGTAATGGATGGTACCCTTTTAAATCTTTGAATCTCCTTATCTTGATATTTTCTTTGCCTCGTGGGTCCTGTATCCACTCCTTCTCTTTTTTCAGCGTGGATCGATTTTTTCACCACCTCTGCATAGGAGCAGGATGCCATTTGTAATATCTCTTTGTAGAAAAGAAGGAGAAGGCAAAGACTTTGAAGATTGGGGAGGAATAAGATGAAAATGGAGGAAGAAGATGAAGATGGAAGAAGGTGGATTGGTAGGGGAGGGAGGTTGATGGCGGGGGTGGAGGTGGGGGTGGGATTGGGGTTTTTTTATTTTTGAATTATTTTTTCTTAAACTTTTAAAAAATAAATGAAAATTGCCTTTATGACGTCAGCAAGATGCCATGTGCCTATTTCCCTAATAAGTATAGCTGTTCAGCGAATTAGATGAAAGTTCGGATGCTACTTAAAACTTTGTGGAAAAGATTGGATACCAGGTACAATTAACCCTTAAGATGTGTCTTGATCATTTTTTCTCTTAATGAATAAATGAATTAAAAATCAAAATGGGAATAAAAACGTACATCAGTTTAAAAATTAACAATTTTGCTGAGTTTATCCATGTATTTGTCTAAAAGCTTTGATAGTTTATGTGTGTAGTTTTAACGATTCAAAATTTTCTCGGGGAGAAAATACATTGAATTAAAACAGAAAGTAGGACAAAAAAAAAAGTAAAAACGGATCCCAAGCGTCAAAGCCTGAGATTTTCTTTTTTTATGAAGAAAAGCCTGGGAGCATTATGGATCTTGGTGGTTTATACACATATATATATATATACACACACACACATATATAAACATATAAATATAAATACATATATGTATCTATATATATCCACACACGCACAATCGAAAAAAAAGGTAAAATAAAACGTACAAGATAAAACTGGCGAATCATTAGCGTCGTCGGATAGAATGGCAAAGAAAGTAAGTTAAAACCTAATGAAAATATATAGAAAATGATAACTATCTTCAGGCCATGTATATCCCTAACCTTAAACTGGATAAATCGCTTTTTCAAACTGAAACTGGAAACATTTATTCATATAATAGAAACACTTAAATTTAGAAATATCTATAATTCTATTTGCCTTAAAATATTAACTTACATTTTGAAATAGAGAGAATGATAAAAGAAAAAAAAGAAAAAAGACAAAATAAAAGAATATTCCAAAATAAAAATAGGCGGGTAGTTGTTCCAGGATTTGACTATTGTCTTCAACTTGTACCTTACTTTTCCAATTTGGACTAAAAAAGAAAAAAAAAAAAAAAGAAAGAAGGAAGTTAATGATCTCTATGCAAATCTTTTCCAAACCGCTTTGGCTCATCTTTCGGCTCCTCTCCTGCAACCGGATTTCTTCCTCAACTATCAGTAATACTTACACAAGTAATAGTAACACTCTTTTCTGATCTATTCCTCTAGCCTTAGAATCTTCAAGACACTGATTGATCATGTGAGTTTTCCCCCCTTTTCTGCTTAATTTTTGTGTGAAAAATCAGATGGCAAAGTCCTTATCTTTTTTCGTTTATTTGGCAGTTTTTGGGGAATCTGAAAAGGGTTTTTGGTTAAATTCTGTGATTTAAGTTCATCGTCTTTTTTTGCTTCTGGCGCAAATGATTTGTTTTTTTGTCCTTAGATTGCTGCTATCCTGATGGGTCAGTTCATCATCTACGGGTGTTAATAGAAATCAAATCAACCTGGAATTATGATCTAAGCACCTTAAACTTAGTGGACTCCTTGGGTGATGCATGCTCGTGTTTTTGTAATGGGATAGAGAGTATGGTGACTCGAAAGTAGAAACATAGATAGCATCTGTTTGCTAATATCATATCAATTGATTTACGCGTGTTTAGAGTGCTGAAAGAAGTTGGTACCTGCATAAATTTATCTTCTCCATGGGTAAGTATATGTGAGAATACTTCTATACTTTTTAGTTTTTGGGGTTATTGGCTCCTTTTATCTATTTCTTTTTTTTTTTGAAATTTGCACAAAACATACATAACTACGGAAATTATGTATTTTATCCAAATTTGAGAAAAGTTTGGCAGTGAACATCTAGCCACCAGATGCTCACCTACTACAGCAGTTCTCCATTTTACTCCTTTCTTGTAACCTCCAACAGCAACTCCAGCGTCACCATCTCCACCATGACCGTCCTAACCATTTTCACTACCACTCCTTCGACCCCCAGCCCACCTTGCCTCATTTCTTCCTCTTCCACCACCAACCTGCACCCTCTTCCTCTTCCACCACCAACCTGCACCCCCTTCTCCTCCGCCAATGCACCAACATTCTTTTCCCAATTCACCAACATCCTTTTTCCAATGCTGTTCCCTTCCTCTGCCAATTCACCAACATCCTTTTTCCAATGCTGGAGAACAGTCTCCACCCCTAACCTTGATACCCTTTGCCCTAACCTGAAACCCACCTGTTTCCCCCTCTGCTAATGCACCACCACCCTTTTCCCAATACTAGAGAACAACCTTACCCTAACCTAGCTACCCTTTGCCTCAAGATGAGTGCCTTAGCAGGTGCCAAGAAATCTTCGAAAGCACTTCTTTTCAGTGAAGTATAGAATTTGCAAGGTCTCTGGCCACACTCTTGTGCCACTCTACTGGAATCGCCTGAAAAATCTCGAGTTTATAGATCTGCAGTGGATGGAGATGAAATGGGTGGTTGTTTTATTTTGAAGAAGATGAAAGGGAAATGGAGGTGGAGAGACCGGGAAAGAGGGGGTCTGAGCTTCAGAAGTTCACAGCAAATGGAGGAGGTTATGGTTTAGATCGCCAGTGAAAAGGGCGGCGCTTTTGCTGCTGTGGTGCCCTTATGCTGCACTTAGGTGGATTCTCTCTAGGGGAGGAGGAGTTGACACAGTGTGACAAGATTCCAGAGGGAGAATTACAGCGGTAGTGGTGCTCCCCGCCGCCTTTTTGGTGTTTTCTTAAGAGGAGAAAAGATAAATACAGGAGAGGAGGGATGATGTTTTTAGGTAGAGATTGTTCTCCAACACCGGAAAAAGGGTGGTGATGTATTGGCGGATAGGGAGAGGTACAGGCTGGTGAGGGTGAAATGAGGTATGGTGGGCTGGGGGTGTGAAGGAGTGGCAGTGATGTTGGTAGGGGTGGTCATGGTGGAGATGTGGTTGCTGTTTGGGGGTTACAGGGGATGAGGAAGATGATGTTCTGCTGTAGTAAGTGAGCATCCAATGGCTGGATGCTAACTGTCTAACTTTTTTAAAATTTGTATAAAATGTGTAATTTTTGTGACTACATATGTTTTGTGCAAATTTTTAAAAAAAGAAATGGGTAAAAGATACCAATAACTCTTAATTTTTAGGTAGGAAAGATGTTTTGCTAATTATCCTTTCAGCATCTTTTATTGTTCTTGTAGCCAATTGTGCATTTGGAAAGACCTGCACATAGCTATTGTTGTAATTTGAATTCTTTGGCACTTTTCTAGGGTTTCAGTAACTCTGGTTTTGACTAGATGTTCTCTTCTGTAGAAGGAAACGATTTAGTGCTTCCGTATTTATCTAGTAATGTGATTATTTTATTTCCCTCGTGTACAACTTTTAAGCGTTCTAGATATCATGAAACTTGAGTTGGCCAGGCGAATTTCCATAAATGTTCTTCTCTTTACCTTTTTGGATTTGGTACCTGCTTGCTGTTGCTTGACGTGCTTTCTATGTCCTAAGCTCAAAATACCAGTATAGTTTTGAAGTCCTTTCCTGATTCAGATTAAGCAAATTGGAAATCTGTGAATTATCAAGCTTTGCATGCTTTTTCCATTTCCGGTCCATCTGAGGAAGAATTCAGTGTTGTTGAATCAAGTCTTTTATGCAGTTTGCAGTTGGTGCAGCCATTGGGTCGGTCTAGCTGCCTGAATTGTACGGAGGGTTATTTCAGCTCGGATTACTCATGATCATATAATCTTCTATCCTGGTTCAGGGTTTCGAAGTTAACAATAAGGGATTAGAGTTCAAAAGACACCTTTACATATGGTATTTGTTTCAATCTTTTTTGTAGATGTCTGTACTTATGGTTCTGTATTGGATGAACAAAGCTTTCAGTAAAGTATCCTGATAGGAAATGCAATTTTAGTGACAGTAGGCTATTCAATTGTTTTAATATGAAAAGTGCTTTGGCATAGTGCGCTTTTCATATTTCAACATTAAGTGCAAGTGGTGACCCAAGCTTTTCATTAATTGTAAAGGGGCAAATGCAATTAAGCAAGCACACCTTCTATCAAAGCTTCACTTATGATCATGGGGAACTTGCAAATAATTGTCTTATTCACTATGCTAGTGTATAATCATTATACAGCTTAAAAATTAAGATCTAGTTGTTCCTCCTCCAAATTCTACCTCGCCTAGAGACAGGCTTAAGAAAGTGAAGTGTTAGCGACTACATTCTTACGTAAAAATCAGTCACTAGCTGTCTTTTTATTTGTGTCATAATGCACAAAACTGGTGGTGTTGGAGGATGCTTGATGCAGGTGTCCTTGCTATCTCTTGGCTAGAAATAAAAACTGAGAGTTCAGATATGAACCTGCATGAATGGTTTCTTATATTGACTATTGTCTTCTTTGCAGAATTTGGTCGTCGTATGACTCCATAAAATGTATGAATCCAGTGTGAAGTCCCAGTACATGCCTGGACAACGGGAAAAGTTTGTAAGGTATACGTTGACACTATTATTCTTTTTGATTTTAAGTATTTTATTAAATGAAGTTTCAACTTATTCCATGCTAACCAAGAGCTCTAGTTGTTATGTTCTTTTGTTTAGGATATTAGTTTGATTTTCTTTTAGCCAGCTGTCACTTTCCTCAACCAAATGTATAAAGCTGTTTTACTAAGAAGAATTTGTTTTTGGGCCGATCAATGGTAATAGAAAGTTTGTCAAGCTTAGTGTGCATTTCCTGGTTATTTTGGAGTGAATCTTGAAAGAGTTGCAAAGGGTCCTCTCTTCATGATTGGCTAGGCCAATAGTTAAGACAGTTTTGGTTATTTTGTGTGCAACTACCAGTAGGGAAGGATGGCTGGAGGGGAAAATGTTCAAGGAAAGGATGGTCTATTGGGGGTTGGTTATGAGCCATTTCCTTCGACGAGAAAGCTAGAACCTGTTGTACTTTCTGTTATATGTCTTCCTCTACTTCCTATGAGAATTTTTTCGAAGTTCAAGCGATTTTTGGAGTGCTAGGTCACTCTGTATCCTGTAGACTTCGGTCCTACTATCGTTCATTCTGAAGATTTGTGTCTAAATTTTCAATCAGTTGAATGTCACAAGGAAAAATTTCCTTTTGTTTTTGTTGTGAACAAAACTGCTGGTGTGGGGACAATCACATAAGGTCTTTGGTTTTCTATTTCAGGTTGGATGACTTGGACTCAACATTATCATCTCCATCAGCATTGCTTGCAAAGAACAAATGCGGTTTCGGGATTGAGAATTTGGGGAAATCAGGTTATTCACCTAATGGAACATCCTCATCTTTAAAGAAGGGAATCAGAAAAGGTTCTGAAGGTCTTAAGTCAATTGGTCGATCTCTTCGATTTGGTGTTTCTCGTGCTGTTTTTCCTGAAGATCTTGAAGCTTCCAAGAAGAAGATATTTGATCCTCAAGACAAGTTCCTTCTTCTGTTGAACAAATTTTTTGTCATGTCATGTATTCTTGCAGTGTCTGTGGATCCTTTCTTCTTCTACCTGCCAGTTTTTAATAATGCATCCAACTGCCTTGGGATAGATCGAAAATTGGCTGTCACCGCTACAACACTTCGGACTATCGTTGATGCTTTTTATCTTTTTCGTATGGCTCTTCAGTTTCGCACAGCTTATATAGCCCCCTCATCTCGGGTCTTTGGAAGAGGGGAACTTGTTATAGTTCCTGTCCAAATTGCTAAACGATATCTGTGTTCCTACTTTATAGTTGATTTTCTTGCTGTGCTTCCGCTACCACAGGTTTGGCCTAATGTATAGGAGTTTGCATGTTCTTTTTGTATTTTTAATCCATATTACCTTAATCTCCTTAAATTTTGGCTTGAGCTAATTACTTTGGAATTTGTCTTGTTACTTTTGAATTGTTTAGTTTTGTTTGGTGTCAGAGTTTCCCCTTTTGTATTTTCCCCTGTTGAGTTTTCAGACAAACTTTGTTGTCCTCTTCCTCTTTTTATTGCATCCTTATCAGTAGTTGCTCTGCTACCCAATTCTTTTGTACAAAAGGTTATATGTCCGGCGATCTGTTATTTGCTTCATATTTGGCCTCTGAAAACTGTACCTTATCTCTTAAATCTGGTGAATGTTTTTGAATTGTTACTTTGAGAATTGAGGGGAGAGGAGAAATATGATACCCTCACATCAATTGTACCAGTCCTTAGTGGTTAAGCCTAGCAGACTGACAAGTCAAACAAAAAATTCTTCAAATATTTAGCCTAGGGACTATTTTTCTGAAACCATATTGAGGTAAGGTTGAAGCCTAGGCTAATAGGTACATCTATAAGTATTATCAACTTCTGACTGGTGATGTGCTGCTTGTCAATATGATGATTGGTACCTCAGGTGCGTTTAGCAAAATTGCCCTGTCCCAGCCTATGACTTATTATGAACGATTTTATTCTTTTTTTATGATCTGACGTGGATGCATCTAATCATTTTCTTGCACGCTTACAGTTGTCTGAAGTTTCATAAAGTTTGTTTCTTTTTATAAATTCTGCCATATTTTTAAGTTGGAACTTTATCTTGGAGATGTGTTATTTACAAAAAAAAAAAAAAAAAAAAAAAAGAGATGTGTAATGTTTTTAATGGAAGTTAACATCGATATAAAGACGTGTGTGTAAATCTGCACTTGCAATTAATGTCAAGTTACAATAGATCTCAAATAATGTTTCGGCAGCTTTCCAGCGCATTTAACTTACTCATGTTGCTGACGGATTTGTGCAGATTGTTGTTTGGAGATATCTCTCTGGATCAGGTGGTTCAGATGTACTTGAGACGAAAAATGCACTTCTCTATATTGTTCTGCTTCAGTATATTCCTAGATTTTGTCGAATTTCACCACTGACATCAGAAATGAAGAGGACTGCTGGTGTCTTCGCAGAAACTGCCTGGGCCGGTGCTGTCTGTTATTTGTTATTATACATGCTTGCCAGTCATGTAAGCCCTTATTATATTGATGATTTTCTAGCAGCTGGAAATCTTGGTTAAGTGTCTTACGGATACAGTCATTGTGTTAATGTACTGGTTGAGATGTGTTAGGTTTTCATTCTGTATTCCTTTTGCAGATAGTTGGGGCTTTCTGGTACTTATTGTCTGTAGAACGGATCGACTATTGCTGGCAGAAAGCTTGCGAACATAATACAACATGTAACACAGATTTCTTGTACTGTGGTAATCAGAACTTGAATGGTTTCAAATCTTGGAACAGCACCAGCGAATCAGTTTTGGATGCAGCCTGTGGGGTGGATGATGGGAAATTTGATTTTGGAATCTTTGATCAGGCATTATCTTCTGGCATAGTCTTCTCAACAAAGTTCTTGTCCAAATATTGTTACTGTCTCTGGTGGGGTTTGCAGAATTTGAGGTGTGTGAACATAAGATCTTGAGCTGTGTTTACGTAATTTCCCTTAAATTTGCTTTTATAATTTTGTTTTCATTTCCAATGGTGTCAAAGACACACTCTTATTTGACTTTGAAATATGATGGAATAAAGCAAAATGACTCTTTAAATTGGATGCGCTTTTCGTATTGTGAAGTAGCAATCAATCGACACAACTTGGCGCAATTTTCATTATGAGTCATCCGGAAACCTCTGTGTGTTTCCAATACACGTGTAAGGTTGCGTACATCCGACCCTCTTTGCCCGCCATAGACGATAGCTTCTAAGACAATGAGTAATGTTATGTTCCTCGTTACTATTTGTTCTGGTATCGGATATAAGAATGCTGTATGTGGTTCTAATGCAGACCTATAAATGAGATGACAATCTTAATTATGAGTTAAATATTATCCTTGTAATCGAACAATGATGCTTGCCTGAGTCGAACTTTGATATTTAGGGAAAGTGTTGTAGAGACATGATTTCCCTGCATTTCCAGCATTCGGAGCATTTATTATGAAAATGTCTGACCAGAAATTAACCTAAGATGAATGCCCTTTGCTATTGAATGTTAATTTATCATTGTGTACACCAGTTTGTCACCTTAGATCGAGTGGCAATATGTTCTATTGCAATTTTTAGCATTTTATACTTCAATCAATCAATCATACCCAGTATATCCCAACGACACCAAAAACTATCGTTAGGGTCTGGGGAGAGTGATTGGCAGGCAGATAGTACCTATATCCCAAGGGATAGAGAGTTTGCTTCTAGTGAGACTCCGGCTGTAGATGTACATGCATAAACAACACAATAATAGGAATATGATGTGCTAGTGTGTTAGTAAGAAAATTCATTAAATACAAATACGAAGCTCCCGATATGAAAATGGTCATAAACCTATATATGCACATATAATGCAAGACAAAGACAAAGACAAAAAAGTGTAAAAGTCAACCTAAAACGTAGATAGTATCTAAGCCCCTAAATATACTCTAAGGTGCCCTCATATCCTGTTTAAACCTCGTTAACCTTAATCCTCTGCCTTTATGAATTACTATCCTGGATCATGTCCTTATGCATGGTATTATTATTTTGGGCTAGATGACTGCAGCTGATGAGTCATAATATTAAGATTGGTCTCTTGCAAAGGATCGATATTGGCTAATGTTATGTGTGACAAAGGAGAGTAACAGAAGCCTTGGTGTCCAAATGCATTCTTGCTTACTTGTCATTTTCCTCTAGATATTTACTTGTCCTATCTATAGCAGATTAGAAAACCATGAAAATTCTATATTTATCTCTGCGGATTTAGCTATTTGGAAATATTGCTACACAAATATATCTTCTATGCTTTGAAACTGCCCAATTACAGGTTTTTGACATTTACTACAAATGCATCTGTTGGACTATTTTTGACCTGGAATGCGTTGGTCCATTGACTGGCACACTACTGTTTATCTTAAAGTTGGGACGATTACCTCTACTACGCTTTCAAACATGTTAGTTATCTGAAGATGTCTTCTGTACTACTTTTCTCCTGTGCAGTACACTTGGCCAGGGCCTTCAGACCAGCACTTATGTAGGGGAGTCGATTTTCTCAATCGCCCTAGCAATATTTGGACTCATTCTGTTCGCCTTATTGATTGGAAACATGCAGGTAAAATATTGCTTCCTCTGTTCCAAAAATATTGTCACCCTTTGGCATAGTAAGGAAGTCTAACTATTCTAGTCCTGTTCATATTCTACCCTTAGTTAATTGAGGTGAAGTAGAGAATAAATATCATGTAAGTGTTAACGGAAAGGGTATTACGGAAACTTTGACTTCTAACAACTGCTATTTTTGGAATGTTGGCAATATTTTTGAGGCAAACCAAAATGGAAACTTGGACAATATTTTTGGGATGTTGAAAGTATAACTTATGGATGATGCCATATACTTACGCCCTCCCTGTGATGTTCCTTTGGATAAATTCCTTTTTCCCCTTTACTGTACTTCATCAAATGAATCTTAGTGCTTATTTTCCTGGCAGATAGTTATATCAAGAACTACTGCTTTTATTGGATAATTCTCAGCAATTCCCTCGGTAGTGGTTACTATCGTTATCTGTAACAAAGGTAAGACTAGGAATTGAAGGAAGAATATTTTCTTCTCATTACTTTCTAAAAATTGGTATACATCCATTTATACAACATATTTCCTACCTTTCTCTAGACAAAAAAAAATATTCTATCATCAATACAATATTTACACCTCTTAATGGCCATTGACCACTACCATATCCGGGTGAATCACCCATTTAACTCCTACCATATTCACTCTCCTCAAATCAAGCAATCTACAATCAATTTTATTTACAATGAATGAAATACAATAAAGGAGTGTTTACTCCTTATCCGGTCAAGGACCGTTTTATTCCTTTGATGCCGCAGCCTTTAATGGCTCCTTTGATGCCGCAGCCTTTAATGGCTCCAACACTCCCCCTCAAGCTGGTATGTAGATATCGTTCATGCCAAGCTTGTTGATTAATCCTTCAAATGTCGTCCTGTGTAGGCCTTTGGTCAAAACATCTGCCACCTGTTGCTTTGTAGGAACATAAATCATAACAAAACTTTTATCATCAATTTTTTCACGAATAAAATGTCGATCCACCTCGATGTGTTTTGTTCGATCATGATGAACAGGGTTATGTGCAATACTTACTGCAGCTTTATTGTCACAAAAGAGCCGTATGGGACTTTCGAAATTAACATGTAATTCCTCCATTATCCTTTTTATCCATAGACCTTCACATATGCCGTGTGCCAGTGCTCGAAATTCGGCTTCTGCACTGCTACGAGCTACTACAGTTTGTTTCTTGCTACGCCAAGTGACTAGATTTCCCCATACATAAGTACAATATCCCAAAGTGGACCTTCTATCAATCAAAGAACCTGCCAATCCGCATCAGTATATACCTCAAGGCTTTTGTTATCGTTTTTTCCAAAAAATAGTCCCTTACCCGGAGTCCTTTTTAGGTACCTTAAGATTCGTAACACAGCCTCGTGGTGTTGTATTTTTGGTGAATGCATAAATTGACTTACCAAGCTCACTGCAAATGCAATATCTGGACGAATATGTGATAGATAAATAAGTTTTCCAACAAGACGTTGATAACTTTCTCGATCAACCTCACTACCTTCATTCGCGTCCAGCTTAGAATTCGGCTCAAGAGGTCACCCTAACATTCCTGTTTCCTGTAACAAATCCAATACATACTTTCTTTGGGAAATGGAGATACCTGATGAGTTACGTGCAATCTCCATGCCAAGAAAGTATCTCAATGCCCCCAAGTCTTTCATCTCAAATCTGCTGTTCAAATACCTTTTCAGTGATTCAATCTCATCATAGGCATCTCCTGTCATAATAATATCATCCACATAGACAATTAGAATAGCACGAGTTCCTTTCAAGGTGTGTTTGTAAAACATTGTATGATCAGCCTGTGACTGTCTAAAACCTTGCGTTTTTACAGCCTGGGTGAACTTCCCAAACCATTCTCGAGGTGACTGTTTTAAACCATACATTGATTTCCTCAACTTACAAACCAAGTTCCTTCCCCTAGTGTGTCCGGGTGGTAAATCCATATAAACCTCCTCATGTAAATCACCATTTAGAAAGGCATTTTTAACATCTAATTGTAAAAGTGGCCAATCAAGACATGCTGCTAATGAAAGAAGAATTCTTACTGAATTTAACTTAGCCACTGGTGCAAAAGTCTCATTGTAGTCAATGCCAGATACCTGAGTGAAGCCTTTTGCAACCAAACGAGCTTTGTACCGGCTAATACTCCCATCTGCATTAAATTTAACTGAAAACACCCATTTGCACCCTACTGGTTTCTTTCCTTTGGGTAGTTCCACAACATTCCAAGTATTATTCTCTTCTAGTGCCCTCAATTCTTCCTGAACTGCCTCCTTCCAATTCTTATCTGCAAGAGCCTCATCAATATTCTTTGGTATTTGAATGTTAGATACTCTCGTATTGAAAGCCGAAAATTGGTTGACAGTTTACTGTTGGAGACGAAATTAGAGATTGGATGCTGAGTACATACTCTTTTACCTTTCCTTAATGCAATCGGAAGATCCAAATCGGTTGAAGTTTCCAAAACATCCTCTTCACTGCAAGGGGCAGGAATCGGCTCCAGGGATTGGCACTCTAGAGAACTATTGGTGTCTTTATTTGGTTGGGTCTTATGCTTTCGTGAGTATATAATGATATTTTGTGGACTGTTTTGGCCTTGTTGTGGATGTGGTGGTGATCTAGGCAGAGAAAACGGTGATTGAGACTGAGGTTGGGCATTCCCAGGAGGGGGCTGTTGGTTCGGCTGGGCCATTTGGTTCGGCCATTGGTCCGGCTGGTCCATAGGAGAGTCCATTTGGTTCGGCTGGTCCATAGGAGAGCCCATTTGGTTCGGTTTTGAGGGTTCGGGCCGAAGATTTGGTTCTCCCCCTGAATCACTGTCGGGTAGGAGAGGAACCGGTAGTGATTCAACCGTAGGATTTAAGGGGTGGCCGAAGTTGTAGTTTGGCTCATGATTAATGTTGGCTATTGGAGGAGAGAAATAGGGTTCATGTTCCCTAAATGATGCATCCATAGTGACAAAGACACGTTTGAGAGTAGGGGAGTAACACTTATAGCCGCGTTGAGTGGGAGAGTAACCAATGAAAACACATTTGTATGACCGAGGTGCTAGTTTAGATGTGGCGGAATTGTGATGATGAACAAAGACAACACATCCAAATACTTTAAGTGGGAGAGATGAACCTCCTCGGAAAATAGGATAAGATTGATGGAGAATAGAAATAGGTGACTTAAATTGAAGAGGTTTAGACGGGAGACGATTGATTAGATGACACGCAGTGAGAACAACTCCCCCCCACAAGTAAGTTGGAATGTGCATAGTGAACATGAGAGCACGTGTTACTTCTAGGAGATGTCGGTTTTTACGCTCAGCTACACCATTTTGTTGTGGTGTATCTGGGCAAGAACTTTGATGGATGATACCCTCAGAAGCTAAGTATGTGTTTAGGACCTTGTTGAAATACTCAGTACCATTGTCCGTTCGTAAGACTTTGATTGAGGTTTGAAACTGTGTCTTTATCATGGAATGAAAATTTTGAAAAATAGTGGTGACTTCGGTTTTCTCTTTGAGGAGATATACCCAACACACCCTTGTATGATCATCAATAAATGTAATGAACCACTTGGCCCCTGAGATATTTTTGACTCGAGAGGGTCCCCAAAGATCACTATGCACAAGATGAAAAGGTACAGATTCAATATGATGTTTTGAAGGATAATCATGTCGAACTTGTTTTGCAAATACACAAGCATCACAATCCAAAGTAGCTAGCTTTTTATTCAGAGGAAATAATGTTTTAAGATAGCGAAGACTAGGATGTCCTAGTCTTCGGTGGAGTAAGAGTACATCCTCATTTTTGGAATCAACATCAAGGGAGGAGAATGGGGTAGAGGTATGAAATACAGAATTTTGTTCTTCCAAACGATTGTTGTCTTTGAAATGGTAAAGACCACCACTCTCTCTAGCAATGCCAATCGTCCTCCCCGATCCCTGCTCCTGCAAAACACACAATTGGGCAGAGAACTTAGCAACACAACAAGTATCCTTTGTAAGTTTGCTAATAGCAATTAAATTGCATGTTAACTTGGGGACATAGAGTACGGATTGAAGAACAAATGAGGGTGATACTTCTACCGATCCTTTTCCAACAACAAGTGCATAAGACCCATCAGCCACCTTTACTTGTGAGGTTCCGGAAATTGGAACATAGTTTGCAAACAAGGATAGATTACCTGTCATGTGGTCAGTAGCCCCTGTGTCTAGGATCCAAGACGAAGTTTTCACAAAATTAACAGTACCTTGATGAGATGGTGTGCTACCCAAAGTGTGTCCTTCGGATTTACCCTTCAGAAGTGTTAGCAGCTGCTCAATTTGGGTTTGACTCAAGTTCACCTGGTCGGCGCTGGGTGTGTGGGCCGATCCCTCCTCGGCAACAGCAGTGAGTCCACGGCTATACTGCGGCCCCCTCTTTGGTTTTGTGTCTGGAGGTTTCCCATGCAGATTCCAACACTTATCCTGGGTATGACCCAACTTATTGCAGTGAGAGCATCGAGGACGATTTCCAACTCTCGGTCCAGTAGCCTTGATGGACAAGGCGGATATATCTCCCGGGCGTTCAATAGGCACCATGTCTCTCCTTTCTCCTAGCATGACTCGCCGTCTACTTTCCTCCCTTCGGACCTCGGCAAAGGCCTCGCTTAGAGACGGTAATGGTCGTCTTCCTAGGATTCGACCTCTTACTTCATCAAGTTCTTTATTGAGTCCAGCAAGAAAGTCATATAGGCGTTCCTTCTCTAGATGGTCTTTGAATTTGACATTGCCATCTAGATCACCCCAATCAGCCTCATAGTGTAGGTCAAGTTCCTGCCAAAGAGTTTGTAAAGTATTGTAATACTCAGTGATGCTCATATTCTCTTGACGAATTTCTTTGAGTTTGTTTTTGATTTCAAATACTTGGGAGGCATTTTCAAGATCAGAATAGTGTTCATGAACTGCATCCCAAATGGCTTTTGCAGTTCGTAAGAAAAGGTAGGTACGACTGATATGTGGCTCCATTGAGTTAATGAGCCATGACATTACAAGGGAGTTATTAAGTTCCCAGGCCGGATACTTTGGATCATCGGTTTCCGGCTTTGCTGCCTGGCCGGAGATGAAAGCCAGTTTACCTTTGCCACGCAAGACCATAAGAACAGACTGAGACCACAAGAGGAAATTCTTTCCATTTAGTTTGTGGTTGGTGATTTGAAGGGAGGAGCTTTCATTGAGGATTTGCTGTAGGTTTGGGTCGGAAGGAACCGCCGCCTTGGTGGTGGCGGCAGAAGAGGATTCGGCCGGTGAGGTGCTCATCTCGGTATTGGACGAGTTTTTTTTTTTGTTTATGGTAAGGCTCTGATACCATGTAACAAAGGTAAGACTAGGAATTGAAGGAAGAATATTTTCTTCTCATTACTTTCCAAAAATTGGTATACATCCATTTATACAACATATTTCCTACCTTTCTCTAGACAAAAAAAATATTCTATCATCAATACAATATTTACACCTCTTAATGGCCATTGACCACTACCATATCCGGGTGAATCACCCATTTAACTCCTACCATATTCACTCTCCTCAAATCAAGCAATCTACAATCAATTTTATTTACAATGAATGAAATACAATAAAGGAGTGTTTACTCCTTATCGGTCAAGGACCGTTTTATTCCTTTGCCGCAGCCTTTAATGGCTCCTTTGATGCCGCAGCCTTTAATGGCTCCAACATTATCAATGTCCATTCAGCTAATACTTTTTTAGGGCAAAAGATATCTCATCCACCCATGTAGTGAGATCATACGATCATGTCATGTGTCTCCACTCTCCCTAAAATTGTATATGTGACATGATCTTACTGTTTGGGTTAGAAGATGAAAAAGGTACAGGCTCGAGGATCTCTACTCCTTTTTTAGCGGTCAAATTTATTGGTCTTTCAAGGTCCAAACGACGGCAAAACATCCCAAATAACAACAACAACCACTATACCCAATATATCCAAAGGACAGCAAAAGCTATCGCTAGGGTCTGGGGAGGTTGATAGGCAGTCAAACAATACCTCCATCCCAAGGGACAGAGAGTTTGCTTGCCGTGAGACCTCCGGCTCTATATGTACCTGCATAGATGCCACAATAATAGGAATACGGTGTGCTAGTGTACTAGTGGAGGGATTTAGTAAACACAAATAGAAAGCTTTCGATATTAAAATAGCCACAATTGTGTATATGCAGAAATAATGAAAGACAGAGACAAAAACATCCCATCAAAGCTAAAGAAAATTATTAGAACTATTAAATTGTCCTTGCTACTATCCATTTTCTTTCTTGATCAGTACAGAAATTGGAAATACAAAAACGAATACAAAGACCTCCATCCCGATGTAATTTTTTTTTTTTTTTTTTTTTTTTTTGCCTGACCTCACTTTGATTGACCTGCTTCACCATGAATTTTGATTGTCAGAACAAACAATGACATCATCGAACCATTCCAACAGGAATCCTCCTCTCACCCCTTCCCCCCTCTCCCTCCCACCCAAAAAAAAAGGCAAAAATATTGTTCTGAGAAATCAATAATCCAAAAAGCCACTGGCTCAATGACATTGCTGTATTTGAATGACTCCAGCAGCTACATGATCTGTAAACAAGTAGGAATGACGCACTTTTAACAGATGTGTGGTTAAGGTTTAAAATATGCATCCAATGCGAGGCTGAAGTTGATAATATGATGAAGAAAACTTGAGAGCAAGGGGTTAAGATAGTTTTCCCTTAACTGTATTAAATAAATTTGAGAGCATACGCAATCTCCCTTGAATGCTTCCCAAGGGATTAACATATTGCTCTTGCGCTGGAAGCTTGAGGTGGGAATTTCTGCAATGCCATTGATGTGTACGTAATATATATTATAATGTCTGCAGGTTCTGTGGATACATTCTCCAACTAACTGTTTCTGTATGATGCAAAAACAAGTTTAGGCTATCTGAAATGGCTGTGTGAAGATACAACAACATTACCCCATTGTCTTAAAGGCTCCCGCATATAATGGGGTATGGGTCAGATAATTGAAATCAAATGTCCTCCATGCTATTGCTGAGTTTTGATTGATAATTCTCTTCAGTAAGACTTTTGAGGAACTGTTGAAGGTGCACCAAATGGAATGGGAAAATGATCAGGCACATAGCCTACTTACATGGGAAAACTTCCTAAAATAGCCATCCCTACTATGACTGGGTCGGAATTTTAGTGTAGATGCTAGATTTGCTTGCCAACTTTACATTAACTTCAGATTGAGATAAATTCAAAGGATTGCTCGAAGCGTATATGACAGTATATAGACTAAACAACGTTAATTACCATTAGCAACCACTACCAAACAGAAAAGATTTCTTCTTGCCTTCTTCAAGTCTATTTTTTTTATGTTTAGCGACTCCTCATCTGATCTTGCAGTTGGTTATTACCATTTATGAGGCCATGACTTGGTAAGCATGCGAAAGAAATAATGAATGTAAATATAACTATTAAATCATGTGTAAAGTGACAAAATCTACATGAATGATAATGGGGAAAGGCCTTATTATTTGCATCTAACTTATGGCATTGTGGTTTTACAGACGTATCTGCAGTCTCTTACCATTCGACTTGAAGAGATGAGAGTTAAACGGCGTGATTCAGAACAGTGGATGCATCATCGCCTTCTCCCACAGGATCTGCGCGAAAGAGTTAGACGTTATGATCAGTACAAGTGGTTAGAAACACGTGGAGTGGACGAAGCAGCTTTGGTTCAAAGTTTACCAAAGGACCTCAGAAGGGATATAAAGCGTCATCTTTGTCTGGCTCTGGTGAAGAGGGTATTGTTTCTATAAATGCTATAAGATAGTTATCTTACTCGTCAAGTAAATTTGTTTTATTCCTGCATCTAAGTACATGGAACGTTTTACAGCTCAAGTAGTTATCAGGATCCAGAAACTAATGTCTTTTTTCAAATTTATTTTTTTCCCTTTTGTTTTAGATTTCTGTTATCTAAAATATGTACTTGCTATCCTGTTGCAGGTTCCACTGTTTGAGAACATGGATGAAAGGTTGCTTGATGCTATTTGTGAAAGGTTAAAGCCTTGTTTGTACACCGAGAACACTTACATCGTTCGTGAAGGAGATCCGGTGGATCAAATGCATTTCATCATACGCGGTCGCCTTGAAAGCGTGACAACTGATGGGGGAAGAAGTGGTTTTTTTAACCAGAGTAAATTGAAAGAAGGGGATTTTTGCGGCGAGGAGCTTCTAACATGGGCACTTGACCCCAAATCTGGCTCTAACCTTCCATCTTCCACTAGGACTGTAAAGGCTTTAACTGAGGTTGAGGCTTTTGCACTGACTGCTGATGAACTGAAATTTGTGGCTGGTCAATTTAGGAGGCTTCACAGTAGACAGGTTCAACACACGTTCCGGTTTTACTCGCAGCAATGGAGGACTTGGTCTGCTTGCTTCATTCAAGCAGCCTGGCGCAGATATTGCAAAAGAAAGACTTTGGAGCTCCGAAGGAAAGAAGAAGAGCTCGAAGAATCAGCTGGGCACACCGCAGGTACGTATAGCATTGGTGCGACGTTTTTGGCATCACGGTTTGCTGCAAACGCCCTCCGTGGGGTTCATCGTAACCGGATTCTCAGGGGCACGGTCAGTTTAGTGAAACCCCAAAAACCCCCGGAGCCTGATTTCAGTGCTGATACTGATTGATATAAGAAAGGTTGAATAAAACCGGTTTCGTCGATCTCACCCATGTTAAACATGCTCGCTAGATCTAGTGATGTATATTATTCTGATATGATGATTATGGGGATTGTAGCAAAATTTCAGTGTGTTATTGATGTATTTAAGTATGACAGATTTGGAAAAGCCTTTATCTGCTAACTTTTCTTCCTTCTTTTCTGTAATTAAAATTCTTTGTTATTTAGCTTGTGGTTTTTAGTAAGGAATTTGGTGTTAGGAAACAGACGAGATCACTGCCAAAAACACGTAGCGGAAAAACGAAACTTGATCTCCGATTTTCTATCAAGGATCCATGTTGTTCGTTTAATTTGATGAAAGAAACTCAAAAATTACCTCTGTAGATTCGAAATCCGTAGATGAAGGAGGTGCGAAATCACGAACACCTTCTGTCGGTTTCCACACGAATGCTTCCGTCTGGAGTGCTAGCTCTTGAAACGGCGCGACTGAGAAATTCGTTTTTCTCCAAAAATGATTTCGGATTTCGTTTTTTTGTTCTGTTGTGTACGAGATACAGCAGTGTATATACAAATATATAAGCCGCAAAATCCGATTCCAAACCAGATTGGTTAAGGCCAATCAAAATTCATATCAGATATGGATTCTGTTAGGATTAGATAAGACCAATCGAAATCCATATTAGATATGAATTTTGTTGTTATTATCTGATAGCATATATAAGTATATATTTAAAAAACGAAAATAGTTATAATAATAATAATAATTAATATCTAATATTAATATAATTAATATCAACACATACGCATTCTTGTGTGTGACTCGATAGGCCCATATTAATTGGCAGTTGGGTAAATCTCTATTGAAACAACAAGTCGTAATTGGTCTCTAGCAAGACATTACGACTACACAATTAATACGAGTACAGTCCAACTAGCCTAATAATAGCACATGCATTAATCCATTTGTCACATGAAATCTAGTTTGAACATAAGTCATGGTCAGTGTCATACTTATATTGTTCAAGCATATGATTACTCGATCTCTAAGTAGACTGATAAAACAAATGATGTTGATCACACTATCAATTCATTTGCGTATGGCCATGCATTTCACAGTCTCACTAATCGAGGGGCCCAAAAATATCTCTCTCAAAAGAGAGGGACAAATTCTATCTTGATTGTTCAATATCCTATACATAATTTCTATTATACCCAATCATGACATTTATTATTGTCCAGTTACGGATAACGTTAGATCATGTCAAAATATAATAGTCCTTATGTTGGAAACTATGACAATGTCAAGGCTAAGGATTAAAACATGACTATCATGAGATTTACTTATGACGCTAATCCATGCAGCAATCTCATGATCAGTCTATCCAATACACTGTTCTCTAACAAGTATCTATGAGATTGATTTGTATCACCATACACATAATCATCTCATGATTATCAAATCAATACTCATACTGGTTATAAATTATTTTATCTATATAACAACAATGAACCAGGGGCATATATCATAATTGTGTAACATACTAACCAACAAAAATAATAATAAAACCTCTTTATTAATAATAAATGTATAACATAAAACATCTAGATCATGGCGTATGACACATATACTAACAATCTCTCACTTGCACTAGGCCTACAAATATCTGAGACCCATAGATCTAGTGTACTGATCATGCTTGACCCCTGAGAGAGGTTTAGTCAGTGGATCCGCTATGTTATCGTTTGTGTCAACTTTGCATATCTTGACATCTCCTCTATCGATGATGTCTCGAATGAGATGGTAGCGCCTTAGTATATGTTTAGATCGCTGATGAGACCTAGGCTCTTTTGCTTGTGCTATAGCACCATTGTTGTCACAATAAATGTCCACAAGATTTGCAATGCTAGGTATCACTCCTAGCTCAATGATGAACTTCTTCAATCAAACTGCTTCTTTAGCTGCATCTGATGCTGCTATATACTCAGCCTCTGTTGTAAAATTAGCCACAGTGCTTTGTTTTGAATTCTTCCAACTAACAGCTCCACCATTCAATGTGAATACAAAACTGGACTGCAGCCTGAAATCATCTATGTCGGTTTGGAAATTGGCATCTGCGTAACCATTTACAACTAACCCGTCATCCAAACCTCAATAAACTAATAATACATCTTTAGTCCTTCTGAGGTACTTAAGAATATTCTTGACAGCAGTCTAGTGACCTTCACCGAGGTCAGTTTGATATCTACTTGTTGTGCTCAATGGATATGAGACATCTGGTCTAGTACATAACATGGCATACATGATCGATCCTATAGTAGAAGCATAAAGAATTTTATTCATTCGGTCTGGCTCATCAGATGTCCGAGAACATTGATTCTTGCTAAGATGAATGCCATGAGACATAGGCAAGAATCCTTTCTTGGACTCTTGTATGTTGAACCTCTTCAACATCTTATCTATGTATGTACTTTGACTCAAGCCTATTATCCTTTTAGATCTATCTCTATAGATCTTAATACCAAGGATATATGTAGCCTCACCTAAGTCTTTGATTGAGAAAGAATTCCCTAACCAAGTTTTAACCTTTTGCAAGGTAGAGATATCATTCCCAATAAGCAATATGTCATCCACATACAACACTAAAAACACTACTATGTAGGACCTGTAAGGCCCCACTAGAAGGGAAGGTTGAATAGTGAGTGCGGAAAATTTGGTTTTTAATTTGTTTTGACCCAAAAACCCAACTTCTGAAAACAGTTTCTGTTTTCAGGTCCTGTTTTGCAACGTTTGAAAAATTAGGTTAAATGCCTTCAAAAATTCTGAAATTTGGAGAGATTGTACTCTCAGATGTTCCGAGTATCTCCTAAAAATTTCAGTCAAAATTCAACCTCTAACCCTTTGAAAAATCGTTTGTGGTCAGATTGCACAAATCTACCAGAAATAGTAGTCTGATTTAAAAAATTTATTTCGATTAATCCGTAACTGTTATGCCCCGCACCCTCCGTAGGATAATTAAAAGACAAAGAAGGAATTAAAGGAGATTAATGACGGTCAACGGTAATGAATTAGGAATTAAGTACGAGGATTAATTAGAAATTAATGGGAAGATTAAATATTAGAATTAATCGTGTTTAATTTTAGAATTAAATAATAAAGGTTTATCCTTTAAGATAAATAAGATAATAGATATAATTTAGAAACTCCAAATCTTACCCTTTTCCCTATTACACTGACAACGTCAGTTCTCCTCCCCATTCACAGAGAAGGCGACGCAACTCTTTCCCCCTTAGGCGATTTTGAGTCCCTTGCAGCCCTAGGAGAAGAATCTCTCCAGAAATCAATCCAATCTTCGTCTGTTCTTCATTTCTGTTGAGAAATATGTTTGGATAATTTTCAAAGTCATGATTTTAAGTGATGAATACTTAAAAATGTCACATATGGTGTTATAAATGAAAGAGTTGAATAAGTGAAGAAAAATGACACGATGTCTAGGGTTGTTAGAAATATTTTCTAAAATGTGATAAAATAGTTGTTTTTATTTTTACATGATTTATATATGTTTATCATGTTGTGATTATGTGATTTTTATGATGATAATATCTTGTGATTAATATGCCCTCGAAGTTTCTACCACTTACGAAAAAGGGCAAAAGTGGTATTTTGAGTTTTGTAGGTACTCGACATGGTGAATATGATTCAAGAAGATATTATCATCTTATTTATTATCAAGAAGGTGTTATTATATTTAATTCTGACCATCGGGGTCATTTCTGGAGTTTTATCTCACCAGGGGCATTTTGGTCATTTTACCCCCCGAAGACAGTTTCGGTATTTTTACTCAAGGAATCTCTTGAGTATCTTATTATATTCATTCTGGAGTTCATTTAATATATTCTTGAAGATTATTTGGTGGTTTTCTATTTTATTCTCTCATTTGATGATTTTATCGACGGTAGCGGGATATGTGACGGTATTCGATGTCACGTTCTATTCTTGAAGACTCTTATATATATGTTATTGGAGGTTCTTAATCATCATCTTTCAGAGATTACAAGGTGTCCTTGGTGCAAGATTCATCACAATATGTCAAGGAGAAATGGGAATTTTGATATTATATGTTAACATAACCTTGTCAACTATTATTTGTTGATTTCTTCTCAAAAATCTGAGTTGGTATACATATACACAGCCTCCAAAACGTGATTATACAGGTGGAGATGATGTTTTTCTCATTTTATGAGTTGGAGACAAGAAGACAAACCAAAAGCAAGTTAGTTGGCAAAAGTTGCCAACTTTAAATTTCAAATTTGAATGTAATGGAGACAAGATTGTTGGAGATGATTATGGAGGTGTTTTAATTCAAAATTCTCAGCCATCACATGGTCTAAAAGTTGGAGGGAATATGCCATCAATTCACTCTATAAATAGAGGGCAAGGTGAAGAAGAGAAGACACACACTTGAAAGCAAAAATTGAAGATTGTTGTCTTGCTATTCTCTTCTCATATTTTCGTTCATACTTTGTGTAGCTAAGGTGTTCCATTTCTAGTTGTTGTCCAGCTACACTATACACAACTTCTTGTGTCTTATTTGTAAGATTGATTAGCCAAATCTATAATGCTACATCAATAGGTGATAGAGGTGTTACAACCAAGAGTTGCATAAAGGTGTTCATCCAAGTCTTGAATAGGGTTGGTGTTTAACCCAAGGATCAAGCTTGGTTCTTGCTGTAATTTGGTTCATACCATAGTGAAATCCAAGGAAAGGTGTTCCTTGGGACTGGAGTAGGTCACATTGACCGAACCAGGATAAATTCTCGGTGTTCTTCTCTTGTTTCTTTATTTCTATTTTCTGCCCGTTTTGACTGCAGTTTTCACACAACTTCTCACAATTTGAAAAAATAGCTAAACATTTTCAAAATTCGTGATTTTTGGTGGAGTTATACTTCAGACTGTTAGATTTCATTTGCAACAAGAATCACTTGATTTGAGCAAGGGAAAGATAGTCTTTCAGTCTTTGCAAGATAACTGCTCTAATCTGGCTGCAATCTGACCAGTTTTGAGAAAACTTAAATTCTGTATTTTTCAAGAGTTGGTTAAGGTCAGGGCCTTTTGGAAACTTCATCTAAACATCCTAAGGAGTGTTTTGATATAAAGATCAACCTTTTTGATTGAGTATTCAAAGAGAAACACGTTTGGCAAAATCAGCAACATTCTGTCCAATTCTATCCAGATTGACCATCTGAATCTTTTTATTTATTTGAAGGGTTAAACGATCTTATTTTTGTCTGATTTTTGGATAGAGTCTTTTTAACGCATTGAAGTTAAATTCTGGAAAGTTTCATAATTTTTGGAGTTGTGTATAATTATTTGTGAATTTTTGAAAAACGAGTTCTGAATCTGAGGTGGTTTCA